>JAGQAX010000015.1:20960752-21560752 GCA_019142605.1 Cephalopholis sonnerati | reverse complement strand
TATAATTTTATGTCAAAGCCACAGGGTCTAAAGAGCTGCATGTTGCTTCAGAGCCGCAGGTTGCCTACCCCTGGTCTATGGGTCTTCCAAACTCTCCTTGCCTGCTGGGTCCTTTCACCCAGATGCCAGTTTGTAGTGATGATGGGGAGGAGTTGACTGACAAGTGTTTTCCTCAAGTTCAACTGAGCTTACAAAGCATTCTGAGCATATGTATAGCACTGGCATTAGCTTCTGTAATTGAAATATCACCATAAACCTTGTAAAGTAAAAATTAAAAATGTAATTCAGAGGCATTACAACATCTTCAACAGTAATCTGCAGATTGTAAAATAAATAAAATAAAATAAAATAAAATAAAATAAAAAATAAATTAAATTAAAAATAAAATAAAATAAGATAAAATAATGAATTAAAAATAAAATAATAAATAATAAATTAATTAATTAAATTAAATATACCCTTTTTGTGAGTTTTTGTATATTGCATACCATTTCTCCAGCTCTTAAAACCAGACATAAACAATCTCTACTCCCTCCTCGACAGCTCTCTAATAACATTTTATCAAAACCTTTCCAAGCATGCATTTGCCTCCTCAGTGGGAGTGAAGATTATATGAAATTAATTGAGAAGTGTGTGCTGTAACACGAATGCGAAACCTTTTAAACACTGTAAATTTCCGAACTCAAGACCTCATGTTACCCCTCTTAGCAATCTGCTATTTTTTAATTAGCATCAATTCATAACAGCATTATAATAAATTGTGTTGGTAACGTGGCAGTGTCACTAATATGGCAGCATTTTACATTTAGAGTGGAAATACTTCATGTGGAAATAACGCTCTTTTCTAGATGACACGGTCTATGGGTGCCTGTCAGAGCTCAGGGGCTGTTAGTGAAATATAGCCCTAGGGTGATATATTTAACCCTGCTGGGGCAACTCCCCCCTCTCTGAGTCCGCTCCTGGAGTTCCTGAATTGGGGGAGTTGGCCGGACAGGGGAGGTGTGCATGCAGAGGCCCAGATAGGGCCAGCGTAACCTTTCCTCCAGATTCCCTCACTAAGTTGAAACGGCCTGCCCCACTTATATCACAAACTGGCTGCTGTGCTAAGGCCGGGGCTGCCTGTCATGCCGGCGTGCTAACTCGTTTTCCTCGTAACTCCTCCCTCTTCCTCTCACTTCTCACTAACTGCTGGCACTGCACTGCCTCAGCTCCAAGCCCTCATTGCTCCCTGAGGTCATGCTTATGTGAGTCATACCGAGGCATGGCCTTCCTTAGCAGCTAGGTGCTGCCAGGGCCGGGCAGACACACCTGCTCCACTCCCATCTGCTGCAGGCAAGACACAAACAAACACCAGTTTACCGATTTCACGCAAGGTGTGAATGTGTCATCATAAAAGTTTTGTTTTTATGTAAGCGGGACGGATCAGAAACAGAATATGAAACATGTGATGCTCATGATAATGCCACTGGCCTTCCTGTTGTTTGTACCAAAAGCATCTTGGTTATACTGGAGTGGCATTTGGACCCTTTGTCATATCGTGCTTCCAGAAGTTTACTGGGACTTATCTTTTTTCCTTCTTTGTCCAAATGCAGTTGGTGATATAACAGCATATGTGGGTCAAGACCGATTTGAATTCTCTGACATGCACAGTACTTGTGGGAATGATCTCATAGACGTGGTCAGACAATAGGCCAAAGGAAAAAACAGCCCAACACAGGTTAACGTTTACATAAAGTTTAAGCTATATATTTAGTATCAGGAGAACAAAGCACAATGTCCTTTTCTCTGCACCCAGGACAAAAGATAATCAGTGCATGCAACTGTAGACTTAAACGCCTATGACAAATAATGTGTCTGCAAATGTAACAATAACACACAAATCAAAAACCATTTATAGTCCATATGTATATAAATGGGGCACTGAGGGTGGCTCCACCCCAGACAAAACAAGTGTGGAGATGACCAAAAGTGGGGTGCATTAGTGAGGCTGCATGTTGCCCAATGTGTGTATCATTTATAGAGTTTAAATTTGTGCCCTCTCATGGGTGAGCAA
Organism: Cephalopholis sonnerati; assembly: GCA_019142605.1. Lineage (NCBI taxonomy): Eukaryota > Metazoa > Chordata > Actinopteri > Perciformes > Serranidae > Cephalopholis > Cephalopholis sonnerati. The sequence continues at coordinate 21,558,699 of JAGQAX010000015.1, read as the reverse complement.
AGGGTTTGAAACATCTGAAGGGATTATAATAAATTATTACACTGCCTACACTGTTAGGACTACAGGGTTGAAACAAAGCATTTTACTCACTTTGTAACTAAGTGACTATATGTTTGAACTGTGGAATATTAAAGTGATGACAGTAAATCATCAGAAAACTGCACAAATATTTCCAAGAAACAAGACAGAAACCCCGCGCTTCATCTGGCACTGGTGTTGCATTCAAGTGTTGTGGGAAACGTGGTACAAAAAAGACTTGTCCAGACCCCTCGCCTTGAGTTGACACTGAAGCTTGCAAAAACAACGTTTCTTCGGATGGATCTTTTACATTGCCAAAAAAAGTTAAATGCAATCGAGCAAAGGGGAATATGTCAGTTTCAGATAGCCTAAAACATGATCAGGTGTTTATAAGTTTTATCAATAACCTACTTAGCCCTTTCTTCTGAGATGTTTTGCAAAGTGTAAACTATAAACTCACTTCTTCAAAAGCTGGTTACAATTATTTACATTAGTCCAAGTCAATACAATACAATACAATATCAGATATTTACAAATAAACTCATATATAAGTGAACCACATGTGTAAAATTAAACAGTTTTTAATGCAATCATTTGTTTTCATAAAACATTCTTTCCTGTTATTTAAAATAAGATTACATTAGGACATACATATACACATTTGTTAATCATAATAAACTTTATTTACAGAGCACTTTTCATACAGGACTATAAACATAGCTATAGACATTAAGTTATAGATTAATCAAGTTCTACAAACACAGAAAAACAAGTGACCCCAACTCCTAACATTAAAAAGTTCTCCACTGCCAAAAGGAGAACTCAGAGAGGACGAGTCCTCTCAGCCAGCTGGTCCTGAGGCTCACCTCCTCTAACAGCACAAGGCCTCAGGATAATCCTCACACAATCCAGCCCAACCAAATTACAGCTAAAGAAAAAGAAAACTACACCAACCACAGAAACCCAAAAGGAACTTTAATGCTATTTGGGTCTAAACAGACAGTACACCATAGCAAACAATCTGACCACTGTGGAAGATCAGAAACTGAGAAGATGCTGACTATGTACAGGTCTGACAATCACAGCCTGGACATAGAGACTGGCAGACACCTGCAACCCTGGCTGCCTAGTGAGGACAGGTTGTGTCAGGTCTGTCCACAGAGACAGAGGATTGTTTCCTGCTACAATTTGGCACATATGAAAACATTCAAACAAAATTCTTTACAAAAACTGAATGTAAACCCCAAGATTTTGATACACTGTCTGACCAGACTGAAATGCAACATCAGCTTGGAGAAAATAGCATGTCACAGCCAACAACATGTAGCTCATCATCTCACAGATCACACTCTGCCCTTTTATTTACTTCGTCAGTGTTTTTTTCTTCAAAATTTATGTCTATGAGTTTGTATTAACACATTGTTGTTAAATGCTTTTGAATTTCACAGCAAAAAAGTGAAATTTAGAGATTTATTTCACGTAGTTGTGTTTTTTATAATAGTGTCTTTTAGCAGAAAAATTATTCTCTGTTTCCTGCCCTAGGGACTACAGATGAAAATGAGCTTATAGCTAACTCTGTTGCAGCTACTTCCTCCCACTCCTTTTTGGACATGTAAATCAAATCATTATATATATATATATAATTTTTTTTTTTCAGTTTTCATGCTTTGCTTCCTTTAGTAACCTGTTTTTTTTATGTCGGTCTACTGCTGTATGGTTATTTGTTTATTACACAACACTTCTCACTGTGTTGTGTAATAATTGATCTTCTTTTTTTACTCCTGCAGTTTTGATATTTTTTTTTATTTTATTCCTGTATATATTTTTATATATATTTTAAATTTTAGTACTACTTATTTTTATATATATATATATATATATATATATATATATTTATATTTTACATTTCTATATTCTAATATATTTTATTTTGATCTGTTTTTGTCTTCTCATATTTACATGTATATTACTGTCCATATACTGTTTGATTACTTGTTGCTGTAACACAAGAATTTCCCAGTTTGAAATCAATAAAGTTCAGTCTATCTATCTATCTTACTTTGTTTATTTGCTATTTACATGTTCGAAATAAACTGCTACTAACTAACTAACTAACTAACTAACTAACTAACTACATAATTATGCTTTGGCAACACAAACTGAAATGTCATGCCAATAAAGCTTATAAAATTGAATTGTATTTATATTACAGACCTTTACACCAGCTTCATTTTTGTGCTTTAACAACACAGCTGAATTCTCCACCAATTGAATTCTCTCAACAGTGAGTTGGTTTATGCATACATGTTAAATCATATCTAAATGTGTTTTAATTTTAAAGTGACTTTTTTTCTTAATGGGGGCATCTTCACTCATATTAGCCTATGTAAGTGAAATAATTTCCTTTTTTTGGATGACTACAAGCTGCGGCCTGGAGCGGTCAGCCGGTGCTCTCCAGGTATCGCCCACATTCCGTGAACGCCTCATAGACTGGATCGACCTTTCGCCTAGTTTAGCGGCTGGCAGTTCATCGGGTTTACCCTGACACTGCTGACTCTCTCGGCCACGCCCACCAACGGCCACGCACCCTATTTCCTCCAACCGTCCAGCGAGCACGCACTGTTCACGCGCTCTCTGCTCTCCCATTGGCCGACGCTCCGCACACACTCAATTGTGATTGGCCGGGTGTTGCCACCCGCCAGTGCGTGTTGTGAGTTTTGTTTTTCTTTTTTTTTCTCCTCCCATGTTTTACACACACAGCTGAGAGAGAGGAGCCAGTCAGAGCAAAAAAACCACCTCAACCCTACCCCAGCTCCGGCAGCAGCACTGGCAGCCGCCGTCTCTTTGTTCTGCTCTGCCTTTGACAACACAAAAGTGACATTTAGACATTTATTTCATCAATGCCATCGCGAAAATTCACAGAGATGGACTCAAACGGGGTAAGACATTTTCTTATAAACTGTTAACGTTACTTCATGTGAGGCGACGGTTATTTCTCTGTCCTGTAACATTCACTTGTTTACTGAGGGATTTGATATTTCAGCAAAGCTAAATTATCTTCATCATTTTATTAATATTATTTAACGTCACGTCAACGTCCTGCTGTTGCCAAATTTTAAATTTAAACGCAAAAACTAATTTCTACATGACACGTTTATTCAGAAATTTTGTGTGTTATTCAGTTTTTAAAAAGTAATAACCTACATATTTATAATAATGACAAATTAAATTTGACTAAATGCTGTCAGTGTTGACAATATTTCTAATAAAGGCGAGTTTTTGCGGAGGATCAGTGATGTGCTTTGTTTACTGAAAAAAGGTATAACAAAGTTATAACGTAATAAATGTACTTCCTGATCCAAACCCACAAATGGGGATTTCACATGGCTCATCTCGGCAGCACGTCACTGTTTGGTCTATATTTGGCAATGGGAGGTGTTCTGGCTGGGAGCCAGAGGCAGTGCATGCTGGGCTGGGGTGTAGTCACCAACACCCCCTCTCTCTTATTGGCAGCATCGTGCAGCTTGGCTGGGAACTTTGAGGGAACAGTGACAGAGCAGATGAAAACTGGAAATAGATTTTTTTTTTTTTTTTTTTAAATCCAAAATTGAATAGAAAGCTTCCCTTGTTTGCGTTCATGCCCCGATCAGATCTGAGTCAAAGTTGAATCAACACAGCGAGTCATGCAGTTGAAAATAACCATGATATCCCAATGATGTGGCAGCACTGAAGTATAACATTTAATTTTCTTTGTCTGGTGTTTATTTATTGTTCCTTTCAGACTGAGTACGTGGATCATTATGTAAAGAGGAGGAGGCATGACAGCGAGCAGTCCTGTGCCCTGGAGTACACGGACCTGGAGGCAGCTGAAGCGCTGGTGTGTATGAGCTCCTGGGGCCAGGGTCACTTCCTCAGCAGCAGCAGCAGCAGCAGCAGGCCAAACCCCTGCAAGCCCAGACCTCTCACCCCAGCTTCAGACTCCTGTGACTCCCTCATGCCGCCAGAGCTTCCAGAGCCGCCAAAGGACTTTGTGTCCCTCTCCTCCCTGGTAAGGGTCCTATGGGCTGTACAGGTGTCAGAACCACATCACACACCCCCCCTCTTAATAACAGCAGACACTGAAATCACACAGAGCTGTTAAACCATTTAGATGTTTGATCGGTAAACATGCCTGAGAATCAGGGTTTGCATCAAACCCAATGCCCTTTTGATGTGCGTGTGTAAAGATAACTGGAGGACAATGGTCAATGACATCAGACAGGGACAGGTGGAAGGTGCTGCAGGTAAAGCTTAGATACTGTAAGGCTGTTTGACCTTCAGATAGAGTTCCTCCTCTCAGAGGCAGGGTCATAAAAATCACAGTTTACAGCTTTTATAGCTCACAGTGATAATTATTGTTACATGTACCTGCTCGCCACCTGTGATACTCCATGCAAACACTCTCCCCCTATACAACTACAGAAATATTCTTTAATATCACAAAGATATTGGGGCGCACTGGTTAATTCTGATTATGTTCTCCCCCTCTTTCCAGTGTATGACTCCCCCTCACAGCCCCAGCTTTGTGGAGACGTCCAGCACTGCGCTCCAGGCCAGCTCTGGCGTGGCTGTGTCCTCACAACACTGTGGGTCCGGGCTCCATCAACCTGTCCTGGCACCCATTGCCGAAAAGACCCCCTCCCTCCTACCTCTCCCACAGCCCTGCAGAGCCATGGCGACCAGCGTCATCCGCCACACTGCAGACAGCAACCCCTGCCAACACCGCATTCCAGTGGCCCCCAATCCAAAGAAAACTAGAGACGCAGTAACGCCTGCGACAGCCTGCCAGCAGCAGCGGCAGCAGCAGCAGCAGCAATGCATTACAAAGACTGAGCAGATAGCTACACCTCCATCTCCTCCTGCTCCTCTCACACCCACATCATCCGCCTCAAGAACAGAGCAGCACGCCAGTCCTTCAAAACTCTGTTTGAACAGTGTCTCCACCCCCACTCCTGTCAATATGCAGCTGCAAAACAGCCCAGCCACTCCCTCTGCTCCCGCAACCCTGTCCCCGCCCTCAGTCCCCAGCCCTCAAATCATCTGCCAGATGTTCCCCGTCAGCAGCCAATCGGGCATAATCTCAGCCTTCATCCCTGGTGCGGTTCAGACAGCCAATACTGGGATTCGGACCACCACCACGCCCATTCTCCCCCAGCCTGTCTCAGCTAACGCTGCCCCCGTCCAGCAGTCCCTCATCATGGGCTCAGCGGTGCCGCAGGGCACAGTGATGCTGGTTCTCCCTCAGTCCTCTGTGTCCCAGGCCCCTCACTGCCCTCAGACTGTCATGACCCTGGGCAACACCAAGCTGCTACCTCTGGCCCCAGCCCCTGTGTACGTGCCAGCGGGGCCCAGCAGCGGCACGACGGCCACAAAGATGGACTTTTCCCGCAGGAGAAACTATGTCTGCAACTTCCCGGGCTGCAGGAAGACGTACTTTAAGAGCTCCCACCTCAAGGCTCACCTCAGAACACACACAGGTGAGGGTTTGCTTGATACTGGTGTGGATGTGGAATGAAGTGGGACCACAGATGAGTGTTGCATCCTGTTTGTACAACAGTCCAGTCTTGGCCTTGTAATCCTTGATGGGAGGAGAGTGAGCTCATTGTTGAGGGTGTTGTGTGAAGTTTTCATGACTGCGATGTGACTCACATGCATGACTCCTTACTCTCCCTCTGTCTCCCTCCCCTTTAGGTGAGAAGCCTTTCAGCTGCAGCTGGGACGGCTGCGACAAGAGGTTCGCCCGCTCCGACGAGCTCTCCCGCCACCGGCGAACGCACACCGGCGAGAAGAAGTTCGTGTGCCCCGTGTGCGACCGACGGTTCATGCGCAGCGATCACCTCACCAAACACGCCCGCCGCCACATGACCACAAAGAAAATTCCCTCCTGGCAGGCTGATGTTCGGAGCCTGAACAAAATGGCTGCCGGCAAAACACCTCCCTCAAAACCTGGCCTCGCCACACTCAGCATGCTGGTACCTGCCGGCTCCAAGTAGACAATGAACACTGCCATCATACCCACTCCCGAGATACCACAGGGACACAGAGAGCAGCCACGCACACGAGGCTGCTGCTATTTTACTAATGGGAATGACAACACATGCACTGGACTCTTTTTTTCCTCTCTACTGCTCATTTGTACATTTTCTTTAAAGGATTCTTTTGTTTACTTTGATATAATTGATAATATTAATGCACTCTTGCCAAAGCCTTTTTATGAAGTTTGTACATTTTACCTTCTCTGCCCCTCCTACAACACTTCCTGGTTGTTTGTGTTGATACTGATATATATGTGAATGTATTGTTTGTTGTATTATGAAAAGCATTTATTTGTCATATTAGGGGATAAACACGAGAAACAATGTAAATATGAATATTAATCATCAGTACTATGATTATACCTTGATTATATCTCCCTGTCTAACTTTTCATATTATTTAATACATATTTGTAATAAAAAAAAAAAAGATTAAATGAGTCATTCGTCGTGACTTTTCTGATATCTAATCCGGGAAAAACACGAGTGTGGGATCTTGGAATAGTCAGCAATCTTTCCCGGTTGTCTCATGCAGAAATGCAGTGAGTGGTGCCTGCCCACATCCTGCGTGCGTCACAGTGTGACTCCCCCCTCCACCACCGCCCTCTTTTGGTCTACGAGCTGAATGAATTTTTGGTGTTATAAAAGCTCCTCTGGTGGTGATACCATCTGGGGACATTGTGTGCTGTTCATTAGCTCAGAGCTGGAGTGCTGATGAGTCAGCAGACGAGACAGACGGAGAGTTGTTTGCCCTGTTTTGGAGTTTATTAACTGATCATTTGAGTCCATTCAGCACTGTCATGTGGGTACAAGGAGGCGGTGGGGCTGTGGGACTCTTTCATAATACATCGGTGTTATTCATTCAAAAATGTGGTGTCATTTTGAAAACACCCCCTGTTCTTGTAGGCTCTAAGTACAGTCATATGTGCAGCAATCACAGTGAAGCAGACACTGGCAGTGACATTCTCTGTTATCATCGGGGTCTCTTCTTAAATCCTCACACATATATGTATAAAAATGATAAGATATAAAGACACACAATGATGCAACAGTTGAAATACAGGAATAAAATGTAGTATAATATATGATAAAATGGCAGACAGGTGCAAACAGGGTTATGCACTTTAAGTAAGGAACAAATGAAAAGAGAAATTTCCATATAAATGAACACTGACATATTCAGCTGGGGAAACTGGGAGGATGCAAGTGGAAATTTTACAAAGTAAACAATGAAAAGAGACCGTTAAGATGCTGCTGCCTCCATGCCTCCATCCTCTCTGCCTCTCCCTCTCCTACACAATTCATAAGCAGTGGTCCCATACCCAGTAACAGCACACCTCTTCCAATCAGACAGAGAGAAATATGAACTGTTGGGGGTGCGACCAATCACTTGTCTACCCTGCACACCCGCCCCTTTGCCTTACTGACCGACTTACTCACTGGCTGTGCGCCACCCGAGCGCTGATCTACAGCGACATCCAGCGGCGAGTTCATGTCAGTACACCATTAATATTACAGCTGAGGAACAGCCTAGTTTGTCATGTTTAGACATGTCTAACAGTATAATGAAGGAATGAATGACTTTATTTTTGAGAAAAAAAAAACATAATAAAAACAAACAAGACAAAGATGGAAGTTAAACTTTTATATCCCTCCCTCTGTCTTACATTTCTTCTTTTAACTTATATATTATTTCAACGAATTACCAAATTTATTTACAACTAATATACAGCTATCTCCAGTTTATTTACCACCTAATTTAATAAATAAGCAATAAACCTGGCTTATTTACAGTCCAAGTGCCACCCAGTGTTACATCCATCCATCCATCCATCCATCCATTTTCATCCACTTATCCGGGGCCGGGTCGCAGGGGCAGCAGGCCAAGCAAAGCCAAACATCCCTCTGCCCAGCAACGCTTTCTAGCTCCTCCTGGTGGACCCCAAGGCGTTCCCACAAGAGATACAGTATGTAATCCCTCCAGTGTGTTCTGGGTCTGCCCTAGTGGGACGTGCCCGAAACACCTCTAACAGGAGGCGCCCAGGAGGCATCCTGATCAGATGCCCGAACCACCTCAGCTGATCCCTTTTAACATGAACGAGCAGCGGCTCTAGTCCGAGCTCCTTATCATCTCTAAGGCTGAGCCCAGCTCTCTTTTTGAGGGATGTATAATGGTTGTAAGTTGCTTTTCTAAGTGTTGCCCCAAACTTCCACACAGTCATTTAAATATGGTGGTACAAGTGATGTATAAAGAATGTGCAGTGATTTATGGTCCAGTATGTGTTTTGTTTTCCTCAACTGTAAAGCTCTTCATCAGCTTTGTTCACACGTAATTGATCTGAGGTTTACAGGAGATTTTGTCATCTAAAATCACACCCAGAAATTTAGTTTCATAGACTCTTCCCACATTAAGGACATCAATCGTCATCAATAGTGTAGGTGATCATACTTCAAATGACGGCCTCTCAGTTCCACAGTGCCTGTGTATTTCTATCTTTTCTCAAGGCATATGCAATGCTTAATGCGTCTTGTGTTTTTATTTTCGTTGTACATAGTTATAATGTCTGTGGTGTAACCACTGTACTGTCATGTGTGACAGCATATTGCTTCAAGATGTTTACAGCTGGATGTGGCAACACTGCCTAAGCAAAATTTCCCTCCAGAGACAATAAAGTATATCCTGTCTTCTCTTCTCTTCTCTTCTCTTCTCTTCTCTTCTCTTCTCTTCTCTTCTCTTCTCTTCTCTTCTCTTCTCTTCTCTTCTCTTCTCTTCTCTTTGTTACATTTATGTTTGTTGTTTTCCAATATTTCTTGTTATTATGGAGCTCAAAGTAGAGGAAAATTCAAGGAAGACAACAACAACTGGCCGGCTCACTCAGTGTAACAGTCCAAAAATGCATCCGAGGCACTCTGACTGTGGTTAAAAATCCTTTATTAACACATGGATAAACCAATGCATTTCACTTAGTGATTCACCCTGACTAGAGAGAAACACCCTAATGAAGACTCTCTAGTCGAAACACGTTGGTTTATTCATGTATTAATAAAGGATTTTTAACTCCAGTCAGAGTGCCTTGGATTTGTTTTTGGATAGCCTGCCTGCACCACTGACTTTCACACTGAGTGAGCTGGCCAGTTGTTGTTCTTCATCTTTGTATACTTTAACAGAGGGCCTATAAATGAAAAAAGCTAAATTTAATCACAGCTTAAATAATGTGTGTCATTAAAAACGCAGTCGTGTAAAGTAAAAGGTAATATCTTTAGTTTTATGAGTGATTAATGTCATGTGTTCATCCAAAGTCCATGGCATGACCTCAGACAGTTCACCTTAAATTGATGTCAAACTGATAATTATGGTTAGTGGTTTCACATACAGTGTTAAAGGCCACTCCTTTGTTCCTGTAATAATACAATGGGCGGGTTGTGAGACAGTGTGCCTCAGGGCAGAGACATGCAAAGGCTCCACCACCTCTCCTGCATGGGAACAAGACACACAGACATTGTGCTGGTTTTATTTTTGGCATCTCTTTGTAGTTATTTTGTGTCTCTTTACGGACACTTTGTCTCTTTGTATTCGTGTTGTGTCTGTTTTAAGTCATAATGTGTTTCTTTGTGGTTGTTTTGTCCCTTTTTGTAGTTGCTTTATGTCTCCTTACAGTCCCTTTGAGTGTCTTTGTGCTCTTTTTGTGGTCATTTTAATCTGAGTGACATTGTGCAGGTGAACACAAGGGTGGCCCTGGTCCTCTACCCAGTAGGCCTGTTCAGTAACCTATCCATGAATAACACTAATAAATAAGCAACACAAAATTAAATTAGGAGCTGGTGTGGTCTCAAAAAATAACTAATTTAATTCATTTCAGCAGGGGTTGGCATTAATCAAGGAGGTATTCATAGAAATTTAAGAGTATTTAAAGCAATATGTTTTGATATGTCAAAATGTCTGATATGAAATTGACCTCAATAAGGCACACACTGTATATAAAGTCTACATATAAGTCTACATGTAATCTACAGCAATACATGAGCAATGCAAAATTAGATCAGGAGCTGTCTGGTATGGTCTTAACAAACAATTTTGTATTATTATTCATTAACAACTCATTTAACTAAGGGACTGTTTGTTATATATGAAAGGAGAGGGGGTGGTGCAAAACAGGGGAGGGACTTTTAAATAAATAATTTTTTAGTTAGAGTTATGTGTTTTAATTTGGCAGAGGAGATGGACATTCAACTTTAAACTGTCCTATTTTGTATTTATTTCAATTACCCTTAGAATTAAAACCTGCAAATGGTTTTGAAAGGCATGTTTGCTGTAATGTTTCCTATAAAAAAAAACAAAAAAAACAAGCTCAATTCTGCTCTTCTGCGTGCAGCTCAAAGGCTTTTTTCAACTATCAATTTTTATTTTCAGCTTTTAACTTTCGATAATCAAAGGGTAAGCTTCTTAAATCTGATAACAGCCATTTGACACTGCACCACTGTTGTGTATGTTACGGTATATTTGAGGAAACAATCATTAGGCTGTATGCTATATAACCGTCCATCCATCCATCATCCATTTTCTAACCGCTTATCCTCTTGAGGGTTGTGGGGGGGCTGGAGCCTATCCCAGCTGACATTGGGCGAGAGGCAGGGTACACCCTGGACAGGTCAGCAGACTATCACAGAGACATAGAAAGACAATTCAGACATTCACACCAACGGGCAATTTAGAGTCACCAATTAACCTGCATGTCTTTGGACTGTGGGAGGAAGCCTGAGTACCCAGAGAAAACCCACGCTGACACGGGGAGAACATGCAAACTCCGCACCTGCACCCGGGATCGAACCAGAAACCCTCTAGCTGTGAGGTGACAGTGCTAACCACTGTACCAATGTGCCGCCCGCAACATAACCGTGTTTTACTTAAATAAAGTAGCCGTTTATTTTGGTGACAGCTCCCTCTGTGCTGTATGCACATTGCTTTCACTCCATACCTACATTTTGTGTATATATGTGGGTATTTCCCACTTAAGATTTGTATGTGGGGCCCATGTGAGTATGGGCTAAAAAAATGGGACCTATATGGGATTGTCCATGGGTTCCATAATGGCCCTATGCCACATGTCCACATGGGGAAGTTTACCCGTGGGCCCAACATGGGTTATGCTACCAAGTGGGTATGAGCCCAAAATGGGCATCTAACCTTGGGCCTATGAGGAAACTGACCCATGTGGGCAATTAGCATGGGGTCATTGAGGTACCTGGTTCCATATAGGGCCCAATTTTCAGCACATTTACTACCCACATACAAACATTGGCTGGGTTGATCTTGATGGAGGGAGGGTCATGGATTTTCTCCCAGTCATACCCCCCCAAAAAAGTGCAGCCCCTTATTTTGAGGGGATATACATATAAATTTAAGGATATTTAAAGGAATATATTTTGACATGTCAAAATGTCTTTTGTCTGTGAAAATAATTCACAGTGCCAAAAAGTATACGCTAATCAGTTAAAATAAAGACATGGCAGGTGTTGTTTATTTTACCCTCCACGATATAATTTTATCTTTGTTTAACCAATCTCAATTATATTAATTCATTTTAATTGCTGTATGTGCTATATAAACTATTTTCATTAATTAATTAACATCTGTGGGACGAGAAGGGCGAGAAGAATGTTTCCGGGGGGAAGCGTTTACTTGTTGCACCCTGGTGTTGCTATGGTTACATCAGTACAACTAACGTTAGGACGGTCCAGTACGAGCTAAAACACATGGAAATGGACATAAAAGGACACTAACTCTGTATTTTTACGTCGAGGACAGCCTGTAAGACTTTTTTATAAATTAAGATAACTTCTCCTCTGACTTATTTTATGTGCGTTTAGTTGTGTTAAGTTCATTAAGCTAAGTTCATCCTTAATATTTCTGTCGGAAATCATCACGATGGAGGTTGGAGATAAGTTGAAAGATCTAAACATGACAGCGGATGAAATGGACAGACTGAAAGAAGCTTTAAAAGACGAGAAATTCAGGGAAATGCTGCGGGATTACGCACAGGAGCTGTCAGACCCTGAGAATAAGAAAAGATATGAGGAGGAGATCAAACTTTTGGAGCAGGAGAGAGGAAACACCATTGAATTCATCCACCCGGAGCCATTCAAGGCTCTCAGGACGAGTGTGAACGGCAAGCAGAAGTGTTTCATCAACATCTGCTCCAATGAAAAAGTTGGAAAGCCTGCATGTAAATGGGGGGAGTCGGAGGATGGCCGCAGAGGCCAGTGCTGGTCCCTGCCTCACAGTCTGCACCCAGGGAGACAAGACACAGATCCAAAAGGGAACAAGATCACAATCTATGATGTTATTTTCCACCCTGACACTCTCCACATTGCAGGCAAAAACAAGAGGTTCATGGACATGGTGGACAGCACTGCCATTCAGGGAATCCAGGATGCTTTTAAAGTGACTCTGGATAAAAACAACACTAGGCAGATGCGTACAAAATACAAAGGCACCCCACAGCCTTGTGTCATCCAAAAACCAATACCTGGATATAAAGCCAGGGAGCCCTCAGAGGAGTCGGACCCTCTTGCATTCCCATACCCAGATGAAAAAAGACCTCCCACATCCCTGCAAAACAAGCCCACAGAGTCACCTGCAACTAAAAACAGCAGTGATGCTGCAGCTAAAAGCTCCAACATCCAGCCTCAGACAGCCAAAGAGCCGACTGAGCCAAACTACACCGTGAAGTATCGATCTTTTGTGGATATACAGGACTTTAGGTGTTCTAGAGACTCTGCTCAAAGCCCCAGGCCCAAAGAGATAGTGGTTACCATTGATCTGCCACTTTTAAAGGCAGCCACAGACGCCAGCCTTGAGGTCAAAGAGAAATGGCTGCTGCTGGAGTCCATGAAACCAGCCTACAGACTGGAGCTGCCCTTAGCCTACCCTGTGGACGAAGATAAAGGAGAAGCCAAGTTCAACAAGCAGAGAGGACAGCTCACAGTCACGCTGCCTGTTCTTCCTTCTAATGAAGCTTTTGATTTTGCTGTAGGGCCTGCTCAGGGTAGTGTTAGTGAAGATGAGACACAGGAGGAGAAAAGTGAGGAGGAGAAGGAGCAAAGAGATGTTCAGGGGGGTGTGAAGCAGCAGACAGGGGGAGAGAAAAGTGAAGAAGAGGGAGACAGAGGTCAGGAGAAAGTAGAGGAGAGGATGAGGAATGGTGTAGCAGGAGAGGAAAAGCTAGTCAGTGAGAAGGAAACATGGATGAAGCAGAAGAGGGAAGGAGAAGAAGAAGATAAACGTGGTGTGGAGGAGGAGGAGGAGGAGGAGGAGGCAAGATGGAAGGCGCAGAGAAGAGAAGGCCAAGAAGCTGTGGAGGAGGAAAGTGAAGTGGAGGTGGAGAAACTGAAAGAGCAGGAACAGGACAATGAAATAGAAGTTGGAAAATGTGACCTGCAGAAAAGGCAGCAACATGAAGATAACAAGGATTCTGGTGTAACAAGTTCACACTGTGATACTGTTGATGTTCCTGCTGAAGAGGATGATGATGACAGGCCTGTGGCTTCACCTGAAACAGAGAGCAGGCCTGTTTTAATCACAGCTGAACATTCAAGCTGCACAGGAAAAGAGGGAGACTCTTGTTTGGAGTCAGCACCCAGAAATGAAGACTGCAGACGTCAAAGAGGAGACTGGAAAGACAAGAGAGAGTGCTAATGGACAGGAGAAGGTGAGATAGATGCACACAAATCCGAACAATCATGTTAATGAGGAGATAAAGTGTGTGGGATCAAACTAACCCATCTGTGACTGCTACTGAAATCTCTGGGTTTCCCTGAGCACATATCTGAACTTTCGGTCAAACAGTTGGGCGGGAAAGTGAGTTTGTTTGGGACTTATGTTTTTTTCTATATGTTCCATTACATCTTAGGAAAAACAGTAATCCAATGTTCCCAAAGACTAAATATAGTGTGATAAAACTAGAATTACTGCCTTGTGGTTGCAAGCTTCTGCAAACCAGTCAAGTTGCAGTTAGAGTGTACATCCACATCTGGCCAGACTCATGTAGCCATGACAGCAGACAGTGCTTCAAATATGGATGATGCTGTGAAGACGCTATATGTTCTAAAACAGTGGTTCCCAGCTGGTCCAGATTTCTCTTCAGTCATTAGTTCAAGGTCCACACAGTTTAATATACTCAGCGCCATAGTTGTGTTTGGCTATGTCGTTGAGCTAGTTTGCTGTCTCTGTAAAGTAGCTGTCCATTAGTCACTCACTCTACAGCAGGAAATGACACTTCAAAATGAAAGCTCTGTGCCGGAAATTCACTGTACTTCAAAATAAAGTGTGTTTTTTACAAATTTGACACGCTCATGAGTCACTTGCGGTCCATCCAGGATGGACTTGTAACCCACTAAATGGGAAGCACTGTTCTAAAACATGGATGCTTCACACACGTCTACCCCGGCAGCACAGAAGGTCTATACCAGGAGTGTCAAACAAACGGCTCAGGGGCCAGAACTGGCCCACTAGATGACTTAGCACACCTAGTGTTGATGCACTTGTGAAGCTTTTCCACTCTGACCAGAGTACCGCTCTCTGATATAACACTGAATACTTTCTATGGTCATATTTAAAGATACTGAACATTGTGCAACATATTGTCAACCAGCAGCTTCAGTATAAAAGAATCTGTATCAGACTTCTGTCTTAAAACAATATTAGTGGAACCCTGCTGCTGAGGTACTGACAAAACTTCTGATTATAAATGGTTTGTAAGGCAGGGGATGACTTAACCTGCTTCTTCAGCAGCTTCCCTTTAGTGGAAAACAATGCAGATGTAATGACAGTGAGTAGCAGACTGACTGAATGTGGAAAACCTGAGACATATTGTTGAATATGCAGATATTTTTCTGAGGATATCACAGGCTGTTCATCATTTGTTTTGTAAATGGATGAACGTTTTCAGAATGTACGGCATTACACTAAGAAAAGTGGAAAATTTAAAGGGATT
Source organism: Cephalopholis sonnerati (assembly GCA_019142605.1). Taxonomy (NCBI): domain Eukaryota; kingdom Metazoa; phylum Chordata; class Actinopteri; order Perciformes; family Serranidae; genus Cephalopholis; species Cephalopholis sonnerati. Next base: position 21,543,615 of record JAGQAX010000015.1, on the reverse strand, counting down.
GTTATTTATAGGTTATTATGCAGTGGTTTCCCTGGTCTGGCCCACGGTGAGATCAAACTGGGCTGTATGTGGCCCCTGAACTAAATAAGTTTGACACCCGCTGATCTATACGATCAGCACAGTTTGAAGGTGGACACCCAAGATTAGTGTCACAGATTCTGTATCCCAGCTCCTCTGCTCCCGAGATAAGACGGTGAATTAGGCAAGACAACATGATGTGAAAATGAAGTTGACCTTTGACCTTTTGGATATAACATGTCATCACTTCATCTTTTTCTCCTGTTAGACATTTGTGTGAAACTTCGTCATAATTAGTGTATGAATTCTTGACTTATGGCAAAAAAGACATGTTCTGTGAGATCACAGTGACCTTTGACCACTGAAATCTATTCAGTTCATCACTGAGTCCATGTGGACGTTTGTGCCAAATAAAAAAAAAAATTCCCTCAAAGCCTTCTTGAGATATGATGAATCTGATGGACGACCCAAAAACGTAATACCGGCTATGTCTGTCACTGGCGTAGAGCCATAAAAATGGCTTCATACCAGAAACTACAAGGAAGAATTTGGTATCTGTGAATTCATAACAAGTTGGATATCAAAGATGTGCACACATATGCAGTGTAAAAAAATATTTTGCGCGGAAAATGTTAAATGAAGATAGTATTAGCCTTTTTCCTAATTTTTGAGTACTGATAAAAGTGTGATTATTCATATGATCTAAAGGTTAGTTGCCCCAAGTATGCCTGTGCCAGATTTTTAAGACTCTAGACTAATCATTCCTTATCATACTAAATATAGCCTTTGGTTTCAAATGGGCTGAACTGCCTGTATTTTTCTGTTCTAGGTGGAAACAGATGCTGCATTATCACATCACAGATCCAGTGAGGAATCCCAAACTCCCATTGCAAGAGACACTCACAGCCAGCACATACAGGACTGCTGCGTTCCCCAGGAGTCCAGCGAGATGCCTGCAACAGATGACGATAACAAGTCAAGCAGAGTAGCTTCAGGCAGCTCTGAGGAGCTCGACATGACCTCAGTAAAGCCGGAGGTCAAGGAGGACGTAGATGAAGACGACCTGCCGACGGAGCAAATCTTCCACAACGCAGAGCATGACAACAAGCCGCCCCTTGTGCTGTTGAGGGAAGTAGATAAAGATGGAAACGAAAAGATCATCAGTGATCACTCCACCTCCGCTGGGTTCATCTTCCAAAACTGCCTGATGTATGAGCTGGACTGAGGACGGAGTGCCCGAGTTCAGAGATGATGCAGTACTATTCTGCTGTTCTACCCAGTGGTATACAGTCCATACATTTATGAGTTCACAACAATATGGCAATGTTCTTACATGAATTTGTTAATGACAAAAACAGCATGATGTAATATTCTGTGGTATAACACTCTGAAAGGAGCCATTCATAATGAGTACGTTCACTTTTGATACTTTAAGTGCACTTTGCTAATAGTACTTTTGTACTTTGATTTACCATTTTGAAACCTAGGCCCTAATTTCCCATGTTTTTTATGTTGAAATCAAAGTGACTAATGGAGAGAGAGTGCTACAGCCACAGCAGCAAAACAGACTGCAATCTAATCCCTGTGGGTAATTGTACACTGTCAATTAATGTCCATTAAAGTGCTTGTTTGTCGCCACAGACAGGCTCAGAGTAATATTATATCTTATTGACAAAGATACAGAAAGGAACCTACAGAGAAATTAAATGTTTTTCTTTGCCTTTTGCTTGATCAGATCTTTTAGTCTAGCTTGGAAATTTCACAGACATTTCCACTTTGTTGAAATCAGCTAAATATTCAGCCATGACATTGAAAATCTTTTAGATACCACAAAGTTGCACTTTCTGTACTCAACACAACAAACTCTTCTTCCCAGCACTCCTCTCTCCAACTCTCACTGTTTCCACTGTTGTTTTTCCTGCAACAAGTCACCTCTCTTAAGACTTCAGAATGAGACTTCTCCTCGAGTCTCCTTGAGTGAGACTTGGTCACACTCAGCACATACTTGAAATAGCCTACAGGAACCTGTTTGAAAGCATTTTATCATGTAACATTACAGCAAAAATCTCTGTCCCCATTACTCAAGTTGAAACATACTAAAGTTTTCCTCTAAGTAAGGGCTCTGAGTGCTTCTTCCACCACAGCTTAATTCAAATACATGACACATGAATCATCTCAGTGCTCCAGAATAAACTGCTCAGGGCAACATGATGAATACTTTCATTTTATTGAATTTTTTAACACGTATATAAAAAATGTGGGTCATTAGCACAGTAAAAACCAACTCCCTTCAGCCAATGCTCACGGACCCTGAGGCACTGTGTTCAGGAAAGAACTCTAATTCATCTAATTTCATTATTCCCCTGCCTAGTCGAAGTGGGTCAGTAGGAGAGACTGTACTTTGCTCCGTGGGCCTTTTCACACCTGAGAGTCCAAAACGAGGTTTGCATTAATGTTTGATCCAGTCAGTTTTGGTTTGATGTTGCAATCATGTGAGCGTGACATGCTAACGTCCTGTCATCACCTGTGTGTGTTGCTCTCCTGTTTTCTGGTATTACCCCTCTCTCATCCTCCCGGAAAATCATTTTAAAGTGTTGTTTTCTCAAAATGACTCTTTATAAAGTCGTCTCCTCTTCACATGTGCTACTACTGCTCATTTTGTTATGTTGCTTATCGACAAACTGAAACCTACAAGTTACTTTTACTACTGATTTCTCCTCGATCCTCCTCCTTCGATCGCCAACACTTGTCTACTCTGAGCACTGCTAGCATTACTGTCTCTCTGTTGCTCAGCCATACACACACTACGCACGAGGCACTACACTATTCGTATCACATGATAACCTGCCCAAACTTCCTGTTATTAGTACGAAAGTCCAACCCATCCAAAAATGAATCGAGGCCAAGGTTCTGCTGTTTGGCGACTTTGGTTTGGATCAAACTGAAAAGCCCAAATGTCCGGACCAAAAGAGGTAGGTGTGAAAAGGCCATTAGAGGCAGGAAGAGCACGATGTATGACGTCAAACTTTCACTTTATGTCAGTGTTGCTGCCTGCTATCATAACATAATGTCAGTGCCACTCAGTTACAGATGCAGCAGGTCAGGGGGAAGTGCATTGTAAGTTGAATGGAAGTTTAAAACAGGCAGCTTGAAGCACTTTAAAAAACTTAATCAGTCAATATTCTCCTTCACCAGAAAACTGTACCCTCCAACTGTATCTCATAACTTGCAATCCATTGCAAAACCCACAGCAGTTTCCAGCTGTTACTGTGTCTCCTGTGAAACAAAACCAGAGTCTGTTCGTCCTCATCTGATCCCTCTCTGGAGGGAGTTGTCTAAAAATTCAGAGTAGCAGGAGAGGGAGCAGAAGTGCCGCTGCACCGGAGCATCTGTGCCCCCCATGTCGTCCACTAGGACTACTGTGTGAGAGACTTGGTGCAGGTTCATGCTGACCGCCGTCTTGATGTAGAAATTGATGCAGACACGGCCGCAGTCGCAGGTCTTGGCTACTTCGAGGTCCCGACACAAGTGGGCAGGGAGGAGGTGAGGTCCGTATGGTAACCTGCGAGGTGAATCAGAGAGGATACAATTAGGAGGTTGGTGTAAGAGTCACACTGAGGATATAGTATGATACACTGAGCATGTTTTATTCTAACCTGAGGTTGGCCACAGCTCTGGAGGCCAGCTCTTGAAGTGGAAGGGGGAATGTAAGTTTCATTGTGTGGTCGAGAGGATTAGGTTGGATGAATGGATTCCCAAACAGGTCCAGGTTCTCCAGACTCAGCTTACGGAAGTCACTGGGCAACACTGCGAGCTGGTTATGCGCCGCTGACAGGAACCTCAACTTTGAGAGTCGGCCAATGTGGAAAGGCAAACAGACAAGCTCATTGTCGTCCAGTTTGAGGTTCACTAGTTCTCTGAGCTGGCAGAACTGAGCGGGGAGGGACTGCAGTCGATTCTGGCTGAGGTCCAGCAGCTGGAGCGTGCGCTGCAGGGTGGACAGGCACAGGGCCTGGCTGAAGGCTTCGAGGTGGTTATTGTGGAGGATGAGCTCAGAGAGGCAGCTGAGGTCACCGATGGTGGCAGGGAGTTTCTTGATGTGATTGTTACTGAGGTCTAGCTTGCGGAGTGCTGCAAAAACAAAGAACAATACCAGTTTTCAAAAGGGGTAATCCAGCTATTTTAGTACTGCACTTCCATAAAGTTGGAGCTCTTGCAAGAGACAAATTCAAAACAGAATGAAATGAAAGCATCACAAGTTGAAAAATCCTGCCTTTTTATCCCAAACTCCTAAAAACACTGGATCCAAAAGTTTCCACAGTACAACTTATCAAGTGTATCATGATTTATAAACATAGCTGATCCCTGACTTTACAGACATTTTATACTGCTGACATACTTACTACAGCCTCACTGATGCACATTCAACCCACGATGAGTCAGGTTCCCATTTGTGAGTGTTGGGGAAATTCCACCAGCTGCTAGGCTAATTCATACAATGTAAAATGTCATAGGCTTATGCTAATAACATTAGCATGTTGTATTTGAGGGGTAAAGATGTCTGGCAAAAGACTTTTTTTTTTCTGTGAACCCTGTGAGTTATAATAAAGCTGTATTTCACAGCTCTGTTTAATGCTGTCATTATTAAGTCATGTTTTTTGCTGCGTTAGTTGAATCAATCAGACTTTACTGCACTTCACAGAGGCATAGTAACCCCGGTGCAGACTGGAGTTCTAAAGGTGTAATTGCAAAGAGTATTAGGTTGCTTTCAGACCTAGAGTTACCTTGCTTTGGTCTGAATCAGGGACTAATTTTGTTACAAAGTTGCATAATTGCCTAGAGCTGGTTTGTGTCCTCACAGCAGTATTTACAAGCGGACCAGATAAAATGGCTGCGTGTGAAAGCTGCTCTTGATTGGTCAGAATTTCCACATAGGAAAACTCTAGGAAGTTAACAAAGTGTTGAAGAAGAATACACTTGCAAGATGAATACGACACTTTCTAATGTCACAATGGAGTGACAACTACGCAGGTTGATTTTAGCGCTGCTCATCGTGGACTATATTGCTGTCATTGTTCATTTTAGTCAAACCATACAGTTTGAAAACGAGGCGCAGCTCCAACTAGAAAACAATGTTTTGATGCATTGGATGTGCTGAAACATTAATAATCCTCCAGTACTGTTACACGCTCATGCTTGTTTAACCCAGTTGGTTCAGATTGAGGTCAGAACACATAAAAAAACTGCACCAGAGTTTGTTTGTAACCGGACCAAGACCACCTCTTCAAGAAGCTCTCGGTCTGGTTGTGTTGGTGCACACCTGAGTGCGACTGCTGTGTTCACACCTGCCCAAATGAACCGCACTTCGGGGGCAAAGAAACTTGAGTTCAACTGAACCGAACCAAACAACACAGGTGTGAGAGCACCCTGAGACATACCAGCTCCTGGGAAGGCAGGCTGCAATACATGCACAGAAGGTGGAGGAGCAATGGCTCAATGGCCCTGAGAGACATATCAGTAGATCCCTACTTTAAACTCGTCAAACCATAACGTTATCAGTGGACTGTTATCTTCTCTATGGACTCAAAAAGGGAATAAAGTTGCAGACACTGAATGTAAATCCTGCACAAACAAACTATAGACCAAGATATAATTTTCAGCCAATAACCGCATCGGCTCGCTCTACCTTTAAGGGACAGCATCCGCATGTCCACCCGTGAGAGTTTGCAGTAGGAGACCTGCAGCTGCTCCAGAGAGTATGGGAAGTTGGAGGTGAGGGGGTAGTCCTTCTTGGAGACGATGGTGAGCTTCTTCTTGGGTTGCTCTACGTCTTTGGCGCGAACGGGAGTGAGCGTGGAGAGAGGAAGGCTGCTGGCGTCACTTCCTCTGTCTGCCAAACGAGCGGCTGAGAGGAAGTTCTTTAAGCTGTTTGCATCAGCCTACGAATGAATAAATGAAAAAATAAATGACACCTGGATTAATAGGTTAACAGGTAACAGGAACAGCATATTCACAGTGTCTTCTCAGGTGGTCGTGTTTGACCGGATTCCTTGAAATATCTAACCTAAATTCATAGGCCTGGAATAACCTGACACACTTCCTTAGAGTGAACATGATGTGCTTTTTGCTGCTGGGAATAAAAGTGTGAGTGACTCCGCATGTAAAGTACAGGGATTGGACTCAATTTTGTGAATACCTGTACAATCCAACACAGTCCAAAATAATTGATGGTCAACCAGTAAACACCTTAACGGTCAAAAATGGTTGCCCTGACAGTTATTTGCAGCTTGGTTTACACATTTCCTACAGTTTGTTTCCCCTGTTTGCCTGCCTACTGTGGCGTCAGTCTGTTTGTGGGTGTGTGAGCACACGTCTTTCAACAAGACAAGTTCAGCTATGTTAGAATCTAGGTGAAAGGTCACCCCTGAAATCAAAACAGCCAGGAGAGCTTTACAGCAACTGGAAACAATGAGGCTGCTATGGTGACTGTCCAGGAATCAGCTGCAGTCAAAACAACCGACTGGGTCCGTCTGGTTGATAAACAACTGAGTGGAAAGCTTGACTCTTGAGCCAATGTTTTCAAGGAAATAAGAATGAAGTTGCTTTATCATAAACCTGAAAATCTTGTCTTGTCGTCACTTATAAGCTTCTTCATACCCAGACTGTGTTACACCATGTTGGATGTCATACCTTGCTCAAGCATATGTCAACAGCGGGTTCCTTTAATCTCACAGTGGCCTTGCCTTCCTCCACAAACCAAGTGAAGAACTTCTCTATGTTGTCTTTCAGCTGCAAGAGAAAGTTGGCACATGTCAGTGATGGAAAAATACAGGGCGGGTGAACATTTCCATCCAACCAAGCATGATTTCACCATCTCAACAAGTGCAGACAGGATTACTGAAAGCATTTTAACCTTTTCGTCAACATGCAGGTTTATATCGTCACAGAGCTGTGGCCTTTGAAATCGGAAGTGTCTGAGGAGCACCTGAAGGCTGCATTTGAGACCATGAAAACAATACTTCTAGGGTTTCCAATCTAGGTTTTCTTAGGAAACATAATGATGAATAATTAAAAAGTAGATTTATTGAGTGACACAGAGGAGTGAGTTAACTGAAAAGCAAAAATAAAGTCAAAGTTGCAAGAATGTAATAATGTAAAATAATAATAATGTAAATAAACTGTAGCAGAAGATCTGACGAATAACAACATGATCAACTTATTTTCTGTCATATTAAACTTTTCTTATTGTAAGAGCGAAGAGGAGTGAAGCATGTTAATTGGATGTCTTTGTAGAAATGAAAAGGCTTTGTTATAATGTGACCTACACACTGGATGACCCAGATTAGGTATCAAACTCTTAAATTACAGTGAAGAAAAGTTTATTTTGCACTTCTCTTCATCCAAATATGATTTTCCTTTTTTAAATTACAGTTTAATCTGGAGCCTGGAGCGACATCTCTTTTCTTGTGCTGCTTTCAGACACTGTTTCTGAGTAATTAAACCTTCGAACCTTGAGCAAATTGGTGTGATTTCTTTTAAAAACATGGAAAAAAAGGCATTGAGCTTGGTACTTGGTAAGACATGTCCTACAAATTGCAGAGAAAAATTAGAAAATAAAAAATAGGTAAAAAAAAGAAAAAAGCTAGGAAAAACTACAGTGTATTTAAAATAATTTTTATTATTATGTCACAGAATTATTACATTTTTTAAGCACTCTTTTTGGGTCCTTTCCTTTTTTCCAGTGAAGAAAAGTTTATTTTGCACTTCTCTTCATCCAAATATGATTTTCCTTTTTTAAATTACAGTTTAATCTGGAGCCTGGAGCGACATCTCTTTTCTTGTGCTGCTTTCAGACACTGTTTCTGAGTAATTAAACCTTCGAACCTTGAGCAAATTGGTGTGATTTCTTTTAAAAACATGGAAAAAAAGGCATTGAGCTTGGTACTTGGTAAGACACGTCCTACAAATTGCAGAGAAAAATTAGAAAATAAAAAATAGGTAAAAAAAAAGAAAAAAGCTAGGAAAAACTACAGTGTATTTAAAATAATTTTTATTATTATGTCACAGAATTATTACATTTTTTAAGCACTCTTTTTGGGTCCTTTCCTTTTTTTTGTTTTTAACTTTTTTTTTTTGTTTTACTTTTTTATTTTCTCTTTTACTTATTTCTTGCTTATTTCTCACTTCTTCTTTTCGTTGCTCATTGCCTTCTTCCCATTTTTAAAAAAAGAAATCAAGCCACTTTGCTCAGGTTTCAAATGGTTAAGGAGCCAAGTGACAGCAACAACAACAGTGACAACACTAGTTATTCCAATCCAGTAAATTATAATTATTTATAATTTTAATACACACTGTAAATATGTATATAAATATCTGTCAAACATAATCCAACTATGATGTATACACTGTATATACTGTCATATCCACTTACCTTATGCATATCAGCAGCCTGTATATACGTATTGATATTTGTACATAGTAGTTAAGTGTTTGTGTTTTGTTTTGTTTTTTTAATTATTCAATCTACTATAATGTCAGTCTTAGATTATGTCAAGATTTTGTATATGCATGCAGCTCAATTCACAGTAAAATCCCTTGAAACAGCCTAGCACAGTTCTCTCCATTTTATTACAGGTGATGGTTTTAGTGCTCACCACTGTGAGCTATATCAGAATATGGGATGGTCCTCTCTTGCTGACAGAAGGGAAAAACTTTGTCTCCTTTTTCTTTATAAGGCATTGCTTGGAAAGCTACCCTTCTACCTCACTCCTCTTTTAAAAATCAAATCCATCTTTCATCACACATGCTCACAGGAATTTTTATCCCTTGAAACTCCTGAGATCAGTTCAGAGCTTCGTAAACTAGCTTTTTGTTTTTCACACCAAATGTATTTCAATTACACAGGTATGTGTTGTTGGATCATTTCAAGCGTATGCTAGATGATATGGTTGTTTTACAGTGCTCCTGCTTCGGTTAGTAGACAGACATGATTGTTTTTTATTGCTGTTTATAACCCTTGATAGACAGTGCTGCTACTTATTTGTTTTTATGGACTTTTTGCATCCCTTTATTGTGATTACTATTACATACTTGTATCCTTCCAGCCTACTGAATGTGAACTGAGGGCACTGCTGTAAAAGAGCTCAGTGCTTGGTCAATTTTCCCTGAATAAACAATAGTTTGATTGATTTGATTGATTGACTTTCTTCAGCTTTCTTGTCCTTGTTTTTAGCTGTGTGTCTATTTTGTGTTTGTACACTGAAAGAGACAAATGACTGAAGTGAAATTCCTTCACAGACGTGGCCGATAAAGCTGATTCTGTTACAGTACCACAAGCATACAACTCCAATGAAACAGAGAAGGGGGGTTTTACTAATTCTCCTGAGTTGATGTTAATGAGTAAATGTCTGCCCCACCAGATCAGTCACAGGATTCATGACTTAATGGTTCTTTGCTTTTCTTATCCGTCTTTGTAAATACAAACTTTGCTCTTTACGTCAACCACAGAGCTGATTCAGGTGAATTTAAACTTTCTGTTTACTACCAATCTGGACTCACTGATGTTTTCAGCACCTTGCCACAACTGAGCCAGGTGGACTGGTAGCTATTCTGCAACAATCTTTACTTATTTCAATTTTTATTTTGAACCAAAATAAATAAGACAAACAAGACAAAGATAGCAGTGTCTGTAAAGGAGTAGGTTGAAGTAAAACTTATGTGTCCCTACCCCTTTCTTACATTTCGTCTGTCAAGTCATACATTATATCAACAGATCCCCAAATTTAATTACAGCTAATACACACCTGTCCAAAGTCTATTTACCACCCATCTGTTTAAAAAAGAAAACTAGGGAGGATCCAGTCTCCTGCCTGGCTGGAGGGACTTAAATATAAACACATATTACACACACAGAATAAGAAATGTAAACGAAACTGTCATTTAATACAGTATCTAGACTGTTACATGCACCTCAATGTTTCAGGAATTTAATTTCTCATTTTACTGAACATGTAGCCATTGTTATTTTACTTTTTTTAGAAGTATGCTTGATGGTGTTAATTAAGTACACTTAAACAGTCCATTAAATGCTATTTTGGGGATGGATAAAACACCCTGAACCAAACTTGAATGTAATTTACTTTGTGCTATGAGTTTAATTTGGAGAAAAACAAGAGGCAACACACCCAGAGATGGATTATATGACTGTAACTCCAGCTTTAACAACCAGCACAGTACAGACAAACAATAACAAGACACTGACCTTGTACTTTGAGCCTGCTCTGTCTTTAGCTGTGCAGATCATCATGTAAATGCTACACCGTTGACTCGTCTTGTCCAAATGCTTCCCGATGGACAGCACAGCTCTCGTCCCTTTCCCTCGACTTTTCATCCCAAACGTGGGGAGCATCCGATTCACCACCTCGACATCACACTGCAGCTTCATTGTAACTCAATATAATTTAAAACCCCACCTAAAGTCCGGCTTAGTGCCGAGTCAGAGTGAACTAAGGGTTTAAATGCATACCAGTGGAAAAAAACTTCCGCGAGAAAGTAGCTAGTGCTGTAGTGGAGCTACTGACACAACACACATCCGTCCTCTTCATGGATGTCAACAACCGGACCAGCCCTCTGTGCCGAGCCGCAGCTGCGTCCTAACGGCCGTGGGAGACACTTCAGACGGCGGGTGTGCTCTGTCTTTACCGGGCTGCTGCGGTGAGGTTGACAGTATGGAGACAAAGTGTAAAAATGTCCTGGATAGTTTGCGGTTGTCACTTGGTTGGTTAGCAGCCGTTAGCAGGATCTAGCGCGCGTGGGAAGTGACGTCATGGAAGCGCTCACTCGCCTTGGCCCTGGGCGCGCGATCAGCAGCAGCGCAACAGAGCTTTCTGTGTTTACTTTAACCACGAGTTTAACCCCTTATAACTTGTTTTTAAAGTGCTGGAAGAAGTATTAAGATGTTGTACTTAAGTAAAAGTAACACTGACTCGACCAAAATTAATTTTTATACTCTTTACTCAAGTTTCTTTGGGTGTTTTATCTCCTTTTTATGCCTTTTTCTCTTTAGCAGATGAGATTGCAGTGTAAACCCACTGTAATATTTAAAAAAATATATGTTTAAGTTTTTTTTTTGGCACAGATACAAAGTCAGTAAAGAGACTGGCTGTGTGTGTTTTGTTTACCCTCTCATCCAGGTCATCCTCGCTGTCATAAAACTCCTGACACAGTGTGTCCCACATGAACTCCACGTGGATCTGAGAGTTAAACTCACCACTCTGGGCCAACTTAAACAAACACACAAGGACGAACACTTGTAATACTCTCTTCTACGCATTACCATCACCCCTGAGCTTAAGTCTGGAGCATGGGACAGCCAGGAGCCCCAGGTCAGCTGACCTGAGGGACCTAGGCGTAATGGACACATACCAGCTATGATGCAGTAACTGTGTACTTTGCTCTATCAAATCTGCAACACCTCCACTGCTTTACTGGAGTAGCTCTGATTCTTGGCTGTTTTAGGGGTTGTAGTTTGGGGGTTTTAGGTCGACATAAGTACAAATATTTTAATGCGTCTGTATCAGCTGGTTTATATTTTGAGACATCCAAAGAACTTCTGTGATAAAAATGTATGATGTATTTAGGCTAATTTCCCTCACTGGTGTCTTGTATTATTATACACTCACCTGCCACTTCATCAGGTACACCTGTTCAACTGCTCCTTAACACAAATAGCTAATCAGCCAATCACGTGGCAGCAACTCAGTGGATTTAGGCATGTAGACATGGTCAAGGCAACCTGCTGAAGTTCAAACGGAGCATCAGAATGGGGAAGAAAGGTGATTTAAGTGACTTGAACGTGACATGGTTGTTGGTGTCAGACTGGTCTACTGGGATTTTCACACACAACCATCTCTAGGGTTTACAGAGGATGGTCTGAAAAAGAGAAAATATCCAGTAAGCTGCAGTTCTCTGGGTGAAAATGTCTTGTTGATGCCAGAGGTCCTTGAAGCAGATGGGCTACAGCAGCAGAAGACCACACCAGGTGCCACTCCTGTCAGCTAACAACAGGAAACTGAGGCTACAATTCACACAGGCTCACCAAAACTGGACAATAGAAGATTGGAAAAACGTTGCCTGGTCTGATGAGTCTGGATTTCTGCTGCAACATTCAGATGGTAGGGTCAGAATTTGGTATAAACAACATGAAAGCATGGATCCATCCTGCCTTGTATCAACGGTTCAGGCTGCTGGTGGTGGTGTAATGGTGTGGGGGATATTTTCTTGGCACACTTTGGGCCCTTAGTACCAGCTGAGCATGGTTTAAACACCACAGCCTACCTGAGTATTGTTGCTGACCGTGTCCATCCCTTTATGACCACAGTGTACCCATCTTCTGATGGCTACTTCCAGCAGGATAACACACCATGTCACAAAGCTCAAATCATCTCAAACTGGTTTCTTGAACATGACAATGAGTTCACTGTACTCCAATGGCCTCCACAGTCACCAGATCTCAGTCCAATAGAGCACCTTTGGGATGTGGTGGAACGGGAGATTCGCATCATGGATGTGCAGCCGACAAATCTGCAGCAACTGTGTGATGCTATCATGTCAATATGGACCAAAATCTCTGAGAAATGTTTCCAGCACCTTGTTGACTCTATGCCACCAAGAATTAAGGCAGCTCTGAAGGCAAAAGGGGTCCAGCCTGGTACTAGCAAGGTGTACATAATAAAGTGGCCAGTGAGTGTAAATTGCTCACAGTGGTGGAAAGTTATTAAGTACATTTACTTAAGCACTGTACAATTTTGTGGAACTTGTACTTTACTTAAGTACTCCTGCTGCTTTACACCTCTACTCCCCTACATTTGTTTAATCTGTATAGTTAGGCTATTTGTTATTTTTCAGATTCAGATTACTTATTACAGGTTAAGAATAGAAATTCACAAACTAGCAGTATCAGTTATAAAGTAGTCTTATTAAATGTAGCTCTACTAGTTGAAACATTAAAGTGATGGACACATGCTACAATATAATACAACTGATTCTGAAATCAGCCATTCTGTATAAAGAGTACTTTTACTTTTGGTTCTTTAAGGAGGATTTTGATGCTAATACACTTACACACATAAAATGAAAGTAAATGCAGAAGTGTAGTCTTTTACAATTGTGGCATCTAGTGGTGGCAGAGAGGAAGACTTCCTCAAACACTACACCAGGGAGATATACTTTATACTTCACATTTATTTGCCAGCTGTAGTCACTTCGCAGCTTCCTGTTTTCCATATAATAAGCGCCCATCTTATAAACATGACACACTGTTATAGATTAAACTACTGAGTAGTTTATAAAGTAGTTAAAATTGCGTCCAGATTGACCAACAACAGCATTAATGCTGGTTAGATTAATGCATCTGTAATAATAATCCAGAAATGTAATATATGTATAACAAGGATATTTTTCCTTTGCCTGGGAGCCACATTAGCAAAATGACAGGAGTCCAGGGGCCAGTCGCACTAGCACTAGCCCCGCACAGGTCAGGTGTACACAGGGCAGTTTCCAGGACATTCAGGACTTAGCCTAGAAAGGTTTGGGAAGTTCGGAGCATCCTTCCCCAGCATTTTTTTTTTGATTAGCTCTATTTTGATGCTGTTGAATCAATTTACTTTTATTGTGAATTAGAAAATGGTTGGGGGGCCACCAAGCACCCTATCACGGGCCAGATTTGGCCCATAGGCTTTAAGTTGAGTATCAATATTATAACATTATTATTTTTGGTCTGATAATACTTCTGTACTTTTGCTTGTATTTGGGGGGCAAGACTTTTACTTGTAATGGAGTATTTTTGAAGTATTGCTTTTATCTAAATACTTCTGCCACCACTGATGACAACTTTATTTATTTCTCCTTCTCACAATCTGAACAGAAATCTTCCAAACTCTGGTTTCTGTGACCAAATTAGCCATAAAATTTTAAATGAAGGTTCATGGTCTGATTTGTAAAACAACTGTCTAATTTCATACCCACTTTTCATTTTTCTCCTTTATTTTCAGTTTGATCAGACGGGACAAGTCAAATTCAGTGATTTTCAAGTAATTTTTCAAGCACTCATTTTTAATTTCAAGGATTAAATTGTTTTCTTCCCAATTTTCTGTTGCGAAAGAACTGTACAAATTCGTATATGGATCAAACATGTGCCACCAGGGCCTAAAATTAACTTAATTATTAATTAACTGGTCATTATTGCTTAGTTAAGGCATGTGACTGACAAAGGACAACAAAAGCAGGAAAATTTACAGAGCATAAAGCAAGACAGCTGTTATCAGCTTCCCACACTTTTCTAATACATCCTGTTATCTTATCAATTTTATTCAAGTACTTAATTCAAGAGCAAAATGTTTTTAAAAAGTCTAATTTTTCAGATATTCCCACATCCAATTCAAGTAATTTCAGCACCTAACCCCCCTGTGCAAACCCTGAATAAGTTCATATGTCTTTTGATATTGTAAGCAAGAAATTCTATCAGGTCCTACACTGTTTTAACCATAATAAAAAAAACAACAGGTTAAACTTCTTCTGTTTCCTCTTCTTCTGCTCTGTTTCTTTATTTACCTCCTGTATTTTTCCTCAGATGGCACTGAAGTTCAAACAACATGCTGAGTTTAAACTTTTGCTTGCATCAGTGGTTTATTTTTACCGACCAGCCTCCGTCTAGCGACCACAATGGAAAGTTGTCATCTGAAATCACTGAATGTCAGTGAGGTCATTCCAGTGTTTCTTCCTTGTAGTTGTACTCGAGGACAGGCAGAGGAACCAGTGAGCTGTGAGTCTGAGAGTGTCTGACATCGTCGCCTCAGATCAACGTGATCACAGCAGAAACTTAACTCCTAACTTCTTCAATCTTCCATATCAGCACACACACACAAACACAGTCACGAGGGACTGTTTGGGACCTTAAATAAAAAATAGAAATTTACCATAGTGATATGATTTACTGTATGATTTAATCAACACATTTGAGAGAGTAAAACCTCACAACCCTCAATCCCATTCTGCTGGGAAGTCTCCTCACACTCCTCTTATATTTATTTTCCACTTTAAAAGTATACCCTTTAATCTGATGTACAAATGATTCACATACTGCTGTGCAATAATAATCCTTCAGGACTACTTTTATTGCTTACATTTTGACATTCAGTTCATGTTCCCACACACATACCGCTCATCAATAAAAGCTTTATGGTGTTTAATAAAATTATTTGTACAAAGCAAAACAAACAAAATACTCATGTCTTTGGTTTCACTATTAATCACCTAAAAGACAACACTTCTTGGTAATAACATGCAACTTGTCTTTTTTTCTTGTATTATTCTGACATATGCCTCTGAGTGGCACAATTCTCACACACACAGTAAAACATACAGGTCAATGTGAGAGCGGGGGAAGTTTTCCATCCTGTCACTTTTTCAAAAATATGAAAACAGAAGGATGCTGCGGTCGTGCAGTTATCAGTGGCATGTGTGCACCATTACATCAGATGTGACAGTTATTAATGTCATTAACTGACACTGTTGCTGCATTTAGATACACACAGTTTGTCCCACACCTGCGGCTGTTTCATGAGAACTTTAATAATGTGGAAATGTGCAATTCAATACAAGAACTCTTTAACCATTTGGTGACTGTGTCAAAAAATAGAGGTCTGTATTTAAGTTTCTTTTACTTCATATTTACAGCGGAGCTCCATAAATCATCATTAAAGGGACAGCTTAGATTTTTTGAGGTGGGGTTGTACGAGTTATTCATCCATAGTAGGGGTGTGACGATATACTGGTATTGATGATGACCTGTGATATTTAAAAAATAAAATGGTAATATGATGTTAATGACACACATATGATAATATCTTGTAAATAATTCAGCACCTCTTAAATCATTTCCATTTTATTTCTGCTCTTGCTTTGCCTCTGTCCCCCTGTCAGACAGTAACAGCCTCCATCATCCTGCAGATTTCGTCACTGTAGACAGAGTAAGTTACTCAGCTTGCTCGCCCTGAAAGTTAAATGTTACATTAATGTCTTAGTTGTGTTTTTAAAGGTAACTTATCATGGCAACGGACTTGACAGTATTTTCTAGCTCCTGGTTATTTGTTAGGCAGCGTCGAAGAAGTGGAAGCAGAGGGATTGTACTGATGACAGATGTTCGGCCTTGTGGATCTTTTGTCAGTTCATCTGGTAGCCTTTTCACTATACAGTAAGTGTAACTGTGCTTTTTGTATGCTTTTGTGCAGTTGTGGTTACAGACTCTCTCCACCTCCCTACACTCGTATTTTGATGGTAATTTATTTGCCAAAAAAGAGATAAAATGCACAATAAACAAAGTTAAATATGAATTTGACTGATAGAATCTTTTTAATCAAAATTTTTATTGATGTCATGATACTATCTTTGCCATGAATTCTCTTGACAACATAACTGGGTAGTGAAAATCTGATATCCATAGTCAGTGTATTACCTGCAGCAGATGGCGGTCAGCACGCCCCAAGTTTGGAGAAGCAAATGAACTGACACAGAGGCCAAGCAATGTACTGCTGTGGACAGGGGCAGCAGCAAAATGTATTTTAGCCAACCCAAAAACAAATCAATATCAGTTCAAGTGTACATTATATTAAAGTATATTTTCACTGCACTACCTTGCTGTCAGACAGCCCTTTCAGACAGGGAACTAAAGCCTGTTATCCATGCTCTCTTTATAAAGCCAACAGAGTACTTTGACAAAAACAGTAATTTTACCCTGCAGAACACGGGAGTGTGGTCTACCGCTGCCTCGACCAGTGAGTTTGTTTGTGTTATGGTGTGATTTTGGTGACACCAAACTAACCCTTTAAAACAGTGGTTCCTAACTGGTGGGTCATGGTCCATTCTGAATGGACCGCAAGTGACTCGCAAACGCATCAAGTTTGTAAAAAACACACTTTATTTTGAAGTACAATGAATTTCGGGCACAGAGCTTTTATTTTGAAGTGCCGTTTTCTTTAACAGACAGCTACTTAACAGAGACAGCAAACTAGCTCAACGACATGGCCAAGTATGATGCTGAATATATTAAACTGTGTGGACCTTGAACTAATGACTGAGGAGAAATCTGGACTTTGTGGCTGGACCAGTTGGGAACCACTGTTTTAAAACACCAAAGTCAAGTTGATATTTTGTTTTAAGCTGAACCTTCTTTTAGGTGCTTAAAGGGTGGCTCCACACGTTTTTATGTCATTCTGTCCATCTTATTATCTTATCTTTCCAGTAGCGTTCCTGATGTATTCAAATCTGAAAAGTGAAATGTTGGTCAAAGTTTGTATGTTTTAGCCTCAAATAGCTACTTTCCTGTGACCTGATGTATTTCTGCATGATGTCATCACTACATATAAACCCATGTAATGCTGTGGACACCACGTTGGTTTGGTTACCAGAGTCACACAAAACAAACCAACTAGGCAGCGGCAAACTAGCAACCTCTATGTGCTTTGAGGTGAAATTACTGTTTTTGTGAAACAAGTCTGATGGCTTTGAAGAGAGCACAGACATCAGCTTCAGTTCCCTGTCATAAAGGGCTGTCTGACAGCAAGGTAAAGAGGTGAAAACATTATAAATATAGTGTATACTTTAACTGGTGTTAATTTTTTTAGGTGGAGCCTTTGTTAGGACGCTAAAATATATTTTGATGCTGCTCCCGTCCACAGTCACCAGACTCCTTTGACAATAACCGCCATTTTACTTTACAGGGGATCAGCACTGTCACTACTTTTTGATAATGGCTGTGAGAATTTCAATTTGAAAAACACAGAACAAAACACAGATGGACACGCCCTTTAAAACACGTTTTGCTGCTGGCCCCTTTCACAGCAGTACACTGCTCAGCTTTCGTGTCTGCTTCTCCAAACTAGGGGCGTGCCAACAGATATCTACTGTAGGTAATACACTGACTATGAATAAGTACCTCATACAACCCCACTTCAAAAAACCCAAACTATCCCTTTAATATTGTTCTGTCTTTAGAGCAAACATGACCAACACCACCCATCATGACTGATCTGAATCCACCTGACTCATCTTTATGTCCTTCACAGAGCCGTCTCGACACAGGACGACCCTCTCCGTATGTAATAACGCCTCACCTCCCTCCCGTCTTCACCCCCACAGCCCTCAGACCGATGCACAATCAGCACCGGAAAGAACCGGGCGTCCCTGTAAGTCGGTGGACTATCACTGAGCGCCAGCTGGCTGGAGTCCGACCGGCAGCACTGCTCGTCCACGCAGCAGGGGTCAGTCAGGTTGCTGCTGCGGCTCCTCCACAGGGCCACGGTGCGATGGGAGCCGTACATGCGGCAGAGAGAGAAGCGAGACGTGTCCGAGGAGAGGTGCGAGTGGAGCAGCGCTCCCCGGCAGGAGAAGATGGAGGAGCAGCTGGAGCTGGTGATGGTCCTCCTCCTGCCTCCTGCATCACCTCGTCCGTTAGGCTCTCTGCATTGCTCACAGTCCTCCTGGCTTTGCAGAGCGCCGTAACTCTGAGCAGTCTGGCTGCTGTCCAGGAGGAAGCAGTTTGAGGACGAGGTGCATTCAGGTGTCTCGTAATGAGTTTGAGTCTGCTGTGCTCATGTTTATCAGCATGGCCTCTGAGTAGCTAGGGATCAGCTGACGGTTACAGCGTATGTGCCACTCCATCTCAGTGCTGTCCAGTGTGTCTACTCTCGGAATAACGCAGCCAGTGTTGTTACCCAGAGGCCTGTCTTCATCTAGAGGAGAGGGGCTGCTGTGGCTGTACTCTAACCCAAATAGTTTCTCTATGCGGTAATGCACATAAGCAGTGCGGTACTCTATCAGCACTCTCAGAGGCCAGGACAGCATCAGCAGAGCTGCCAGCCAGAAGGCCACCTGGGAAGTGTACCAAGGCATCCTATCTGGGTCCACATAGGCTATCAGGTTTTCTCTGAAGTCCACATTCTTCAGCTGCATCCCCTCCCTGGCCTCCATGTAATCGTCCAAACCCTCAATCTCAGAGAAGAACCTGGCTCTCTGGTTGAGGTAATCGTTTTCAGGCCCGGCCTCTGTGAAGCTGAAACATTTGGTGAAGCGCAGCCGAGTCGCCGGATGTCGCTCCAAGCCTCTGAGGTCACGTGACACATCTTTCATCCCACAGTGGCTGAAGTCGAACTCGCCCTCAGCCACATGGGTGTTCACTCTCTCATGATACACCTGCGTGGTGGTGTAGGCGTCCCCGTTACGGTATCGAGTGACCTGCCGGGTCCGGCGCACAAAGTGGTAGCTGATAGCCTTCCACCATATGCAAGGTTGGGCCTGTTTCATCCGCAGCACGCGCTCATAGACGCTGTCCACGTCTGCTTTGCTCTGCAGCTCACTCCTGGCTCTGCAGTGCCAACACTCCACCATGTATAAGACGTAGAGCATGAGCAGGAAGGCCAGAGGGATGTAGATGTAGCCGTCAGAGCAGGGGCTGTCGTGGTAGATCATTGAGTGTCCCCCGACGCCCATCCCAGAGGCCCCCCGCAGGGAGGAGGTGAAGGAGGCGGTGAAGGAGGAGGTGAGGGCGGTGTTGAAGCTGATTTTGGTCACCCTTGTCAGCTGACACCAGGCCACCACGCCCAGGCAGCTGTACATGAGCAGAGAGAGCAGCAGGCAGCGCCAATGGGACTCCCGGCAGACACAAGCACCCAGAGACTGGTTCACCGGACGCTGCTGCAGAGAGAGACAGAGAGTAATGAGGAAAAGGCACTTAGAGCGATGAGGCCCTGAAACCTGGCGGTGACATGCTGCAGAAATGCAAATGAATGTGGCTGCACTATAGATTGCAGAGCTTTTCCATAGCTAAGCACAAAGTAAATCAAACTAAAGAAAGCTCAGTGGAATTAAATTAAAACACGTAGTGTCCCTGGGAGGCTGTGAGTCAGCGCAGCGGACATAAATAAATATTAACTGAGGTGTTTTCACACATCTGTCTCTTAAATTAATTGAATTTATATTGCATGAGGGCAAATGTACTGGCTGGTAAAGCTGTCACATTAATATCACAGGGTAGTACTGGTGCATATGTACATAAAATCCTAAAAACCTCTGAGATTAAAGGACACTGTCTGACTCTTTCCACATTCTCCACACTGAGTACGAGCTGTTACCCTCAGGCAGATGATACAGGATGCCCAAATTTAAAGTGAATTGTTTTAAAAATAAATTTGTGCCAACTTCAATTAAGATTTTAAATAATGTTGCTTGATGCTGTAGGGGCTGTGCTGTGTTTTGCTCATGGTGCTCTGTTGTGTGCTGGTGTTATGTGCAATACACGAGTGGCTGATGTGCAATACTGATATGTGTTTTTATGGTGTATGCTTCATTTTTTCTGGACTATTATTGTAAGGCAGCAATACATGTGCAGCTCCTGAGTCCAAGACGAGTTTCCCTACAGGGACAATAAAGTATATTGCATAATATCGTATCGTATTGTATCATACCAGTTTAAATTCATAGCAGAAATAGAGCCTGACTGACCAACACACAGTTTTCTGTACTTTAGTTTCTTGTTACTCGCTTAGCTTATCTTTTAACTGAGCATCGTAGACACCTTGAACAGAAATGATGCTCTTGCTACAGTTAAGTATACATAAGTAACATATATTCAGCCATTTATATCTATAAAGGGAGCAGGTCTTCATCCATGGAGTCTGCCATGTTTCACTGCTATGTTTCTACAGTAGCCCAGGATGGACAAACCAAAGACTGGCTCTAGTTTGTGCCATTCGGTTTTTTGTGTTTGATTCTGCAGTTAGCAACCCCTCTGTGGCAAGGGCTTTTGTGATGTAAAACTGCTTCATTCAGTGTTGATACTGGTTACTGGGGCGGCACGGTGGTGTAGTGGTTAGCACTGTTGCCTCATAGCAAGTTCTCCTTGTGTCAGCGTGGGTTCTCTCCAGGTACTCCGGCTTCCTCCCACAGTCCAAAGAGGGTTAATTGGTTAAATTGTCCGTAGGTGTGAATGTGAGTGTGAATGGTTGTCTGTCTCTATGTGTCAGCCCTGTGATAGTCTGGTGACCTGTCCAGGGTGTACCCTGCCTCTTGCCCAGTGTCAGCTGGGATAGGCTCCAGCCCCCTCCGTGACCCTCAAGAGGATAAGCGGTTACGAAAATGGATGGATGGATGTTTCAGCTGGTTGCAGTCTGCGAGCCTCACCGCTAGATGCCACTAAATTCCCCTAAATCTTAGACACTGATCATTAAAGTAACATTTTAGGACTTTTGCATGCAATGCAGTATTTTTTTAACTGTGATTTTGCAACTTTTAGCCAATAAAAAAATCTGAATACTTCTCCCAGCACTGCTTGAACACACACACACACACACACACACACACACACACACTTACTTGTCTCTGCTCTACACTTATCTGCTGAGTATTGGGTGGTTAGCTCAGGGCAGACAAACAGAAACAGAAAGTGCTCACATTTGCAATACTGACCAGGAGTCAGATTGTCCCATTCAGCAAAGACACACCGGCCTAAAGCTATTTCATCAGTAACACTAACAGTAAAAGAAGCTGGAGCGTAACCCGTTAAGCACAAAGAGATCAGACCAGGACTGCAACATTTAATGTGCGCATCTTCAAAGGAGGGTATAGCATTAAAATTAATCTCATCTCATCTTGTCAGTCACATTTATCTATAACTTCATGGTCCTCTCTAATATTTCTGTCTGATCCTGGTGGTGACAATCATCCCCATGAGATGCTGCGTTCTCGTCGACTACCTCTGGTGTTTTATGGAGTGAAACGATTTATGCTGACAACCAGCCCATCCATTACTGCACTGACACAGGAGTGAGGACGTCACTTTGCTGGTTCCACCTCAGTTATTTATGGAGCACACAGGGATTCAGTTCTTGTGTACCACAGGAGACGGACTTTCCAGTTGACCAGGCCTCCTGACCGCAGACATTACAGACTAAATACAGATTTTATTTACCTAAAAAACACGGTGGGATGATTTCTGTACATTTTTTGCATGTTTTTATACATGAAACATGCAAAAAATAACAAAAATGTTGAGTCATTTAAAAGAATATAAAAGCCCTAACTAACTGAATCTGGTGTTTGCACTTTAATTTACCCCGCAGTATAAACTATGACTTAGCAGTTACAGTTACAGCAGTGGACAATGACTCTGAGGTAAGACAACTCGTGCTCTCTTACTATCCATGCATGGCTGGCTGCACACAACCAATCCCTGCAGATGGAATCACAGTAATTACTCCATGACAGTAAAGACAGAGAGCATGGTGGAGCAAACACACACACACATGCATGATCAACACATGAAAAACAGGGTCTGACTTAGCAAGAATAACAGTTTGCTGACTTAACAACTGTCTCTGTGAATAAAATGCATGCTTTTGTGATGTGTCCACATCAGTGAAGTGTAGTGGCACTGTATGAAATGTACTATTCTGACATTTCAGCGAGCAGAGAGGCTGTTTGGCTGCAGGTGGAAGCAGCTGCACTGAGAGGATGTCAATACAGGATTTATGTTCTCAGTGAGCACAGAAATTAAAGTGTGTGTGTTTTAAGTCTGAGTCAGCTGTATAATTTTAAGGAATTTGATTTAAGAAGCTTAAGAAACTTGCATCAGAGTGGGCTCCTTTGCATTGCACAGCAAAAATGTTTATGAGTCTGAACTGCTGTTAGACTTTTATAAAAGTAATCAGTTGATCAGACTGTTCCCAGCTGATGCTTCTTCATGTTTTGCTTCAAAATGAGATAATGCATGTCTCTACACCTACCTCCTCCAGGACATCACTCTCAGCCGGTGAGTCCTCCTCCTCCTCCTCCTCCTCCTGCTCCTCTCCCTCAGCATCATTGGGAGCGCTGGCCGCCGTGTCCTCCGCAGAGTCCGGATCGGAGGAGAGCATGCTGCACTTTTCGCATGTCAGAGACAGATTATAAAGTCACTCCTTTTTATTCACTTGCTGCGTTCACTCCGGTCTGCTCCCCCTTTCTGTGGCCCCCTCAGCCCCACACCGTCTGGGCCGGAGCCAGCAGGCTGCTGCTGCTGCTGCTGCTGCACGGAGCGGGGATCCCGCGGTGGTCCCGCCTGGCCGGACGGAGGGGGGCGGGGTTGAGGGATTTCACCGCAGCAGAGGCAGCAGAGGTTGACCATGATGCAGTCAGCGAGGAGGCTTGCTGTCAGTGGTCGGGTTAACTAATAAAAATATACATAATAATACATCATCACTGCACAGTGTTCATCCAGATGCGGGCGCGCTGCCCAGTGTCCTGGAGGACGGATAACGCCCCATGTCGCTGATGTGATAAACCCTGCGCGTTACACGACATAAACCAGCGCTATACATTAAAATATCACCAACAACATCTCAGATAAGCAGTGCATACCTTCTAAGCCTCTATTACCCAATAATTTTAGGGAGAAAGAGGGATATGTGGATAAAAATAGCCGCCGTGCGTTGCTTTCAGGTTATTCTAGGACAGCTTTTATTTTGAAGGTGGAGTTTGGTGTCACATTAAATACCTTCCGTGTGGTGAACTGAGAGTTGTGTATCACGGACCCAGCACTTAATTGAAGGTTAGCTAACACTGCACTGTTAAGTGTATTTAAACAGCTACGACGGCGACATAGTCCTGCTACTGTTTGGTATTGTGTTGGATGATTTTAAGCTTCAGCTGAGTGAGGTTTGACATTTTAAAATCATGCTAAGCTAAATGTAACGTTACGTTATTCGTGCCGGGTGCGTGTCGGATGTAAACTGAAACACACGTGAAAACGAATAAGGGATATGTAGCTAGCTAGCTAACGTTTATATATATATATAATTAATGTCATTAATTAGTTAAATTTGGTCGCTTTCTGTCATTTCTTACACTCCAGGATAACGTTAGTTAGCCGTAATATTAGCCGAGCTAACCAAAGTTCAGCCTGTAATCGAGAGCAGGACAGAGGTAATGTTGAATTCATGGTATTTTTTTAAATTTTTTATTTACGGTGCTCTCCAGTCTGAAGGGCCCAGCTATCAGCTTCAACACTACACTTCAACAATAAATCAGAAAACAGCTTGAATGAGTTTCAAATCAGTTGAGATGTCATCCTCTATCTGTCAACAGGGGCGTAACGCAGCTATTTGTGTGGGCACCTGCCAGCTTTGGGCCCCTTGAATCATTGCAGTCTTTGAGTCCTTGTTCACACTACACGACATTCCCTTTTACTCTGTTGTGGTAACATCCCCAGAGGAAATATCAAAAAGACAGAGGTGTTGTTGCCACACAGTTGTCCACTGCAGCATATCGCTCTGTGTTTCTATTGGGCAAAGTGACGGCTGTGACGGGAGCAGTCGTGAATGGCCATAAGAAAGTCAAACATGCTGGACTTTCTGTTGAAGCGTCGCAAGGTGTCCCAGATGTGGCGTCGATTGTCGTTTACTACATCACACTGCACAAGATGAAATGATGGATTATTGTGTACGACACTTGTCGTCATTCACGATCCTAGCTGACAACGTATGTCGCTGCGTCGGGCTAAAATCAGGCTGATAGCCCACTGAATGTATACACATGCTGCTTTTGCTTTTTAATGACTATAACAGTGAAAAAAGACCGACCCTGCTGTACAGGAACCAGTGAAGGGAAGCAGGGAAATTTTGCTGATATTGAACCAGCTGTGTGTCATCGTATTGTGTCAAACACCGTTCATCTGCACACACTGCGATGCCACACAGCTGGTTCAATATCAACAAAGTTTCCCTTTATATTCATTGTCTTCTGTGGTGATCAGCAGTGATGTGGTGGTTCACTTTTACACTGTGATGTGTAGCCTATAGTTGGGCTTTAGCTTCTAACTATCTTTGTCTTTTTAACCTATTGTTGCTGCTGAGTCAGTTTGACATCCTGGATATATCCTTCAAACACAGACTGTAGACCCCTCTGTCTGCTTCTCTCTGGAATCACTGTTTCATTTTTCCAAAAATATGATAATATATTCTTCAGGGAGTGCAGTTAGTTACAGTGTGGGCTCCATGCTTACTCTGACAGCTTGTTGGAGGTGTCAACATAAAATATGTCAGTAAATACCCCACTTGTGAATTTTGGAGCTTTTATATGTATTAATAAAGTTGGTTGCTTTCAAGTAGCTAAATGAGACTACTGAATATCATCAGGCTGAACCTGGCTTTACAGCCATGTTGTGGTAGGCACATGAAGTCATGCGACCGCAGTATAGTTCATTCATAGCCAGATGTTAGCTTTTTACTTCTGGCCGTTGCATTTAGGCTTTAAAGTAGTAGAAGTTGGGTTCAGGTGGAAGTATGGAGGGACACAAATGGATAGGGACATTAGAATTAGACACAGCAGTGGAAATATATTTGATATCATCTTTTGTGTCCCTCAGAGGGATGTTGCGGCGTCCCAAGCCAACTGACTCTGAGGCAGACCTCCTAAGAGAGCAGGAGAGGTTTCTGACCTCTGGTGCCCCGTCTGCTGCCAATGTGATCCGCCGACCTGACAAGAGGAGAGGCGAGGCTGGAGGAGAAGGAGGGGAACATAGCAGGGAGGATGAAGGAAGACAGAGAGATGTTGTCACCATAGAAGGTAAGGGATATGTTTTTTTTGTCTTTTTATTATCAAAAATTAAAACTATTGACAGAAGACTTTTGGGGACTTTTAGGCTCAACATGAGGCTAAGATGGTACTTAAATTTCATGTGTTACACACTTACATATGCCTTGCAATGGACTGTATATAAGATAAACACCTAATGTTTTATATTTCCTCTAGATCTTCCAGACCAGCTCCCGTCTCTTACACCAGCCCCTCCTAAGAAGTCTCGCTTTAAAGCCAGTCGTGTCACTTTCGAGGATGAGGATGCTGGGGAGAGGCTGGACAGACAGGACACTCACATCAGTGCTGTTCTCTCCAGGATCGTTGTAAGTACCTGCTGTAAAAGACTGGAAATGTAAAGTGTGAGTAAGTGACTGCGTGCTAAGTAGAGTATCTTATTTTCCCTGTGTGGCCTCTTCAAGTATACGTGCACCCAGTGTCACTGTCATATCATGTTTAGGAAGTTTGTTTTTAACTATTTCACCAGTGGATCTGTAACATTATTCTTTGTTTTAAGGAGAGAGATACCAGCGCCACTCCAGTATCTCTACCAGCATTTACAGGAATGGCTTTCCCCAAAGTACTGCACCGATCAGAAACCAGCAGTCAGGTAACAAGACTTTAATGCCCGTTTGCTTTTTTTCCCACGCTGTGTTCATGATTTTGAAGCTTCCCCTTGAATGTGTGCTGCTTATGGTCTAGCAACTGGTTGCTACCTCTTTTTTAAGTGATGACCTCACCTGCGCACTGTGCCCAGGAACATCCCAAACACAGCAAACTAAGAAGAGAATAGGAAAATACAGGCAGAGGGCAGAGTCTCTGCAGATAAATTCACTGCTGCACCCTTCTAGTGGGTCATAAGTGACGATTGAGAGGGATTGCTTTTATATGAGTCTGTATTAGGGTTGGGCCGGTGTAAAATCAGGTGCCCCACTTGACTAGCAGCCGCACCTAAGTGGAACATAATAACACTGTGTCCTAACAGAAAACTAGCATCTGACTATTGCTTAGCATCGAGTAAAATCTGAGCTCTCTGTCCACACTGAATCCATTCATTATGCAACTCTATTACGTCTTGTACTCAAACCACATAAGTTTTAGCTGTGCACTCGAGACCAGTCTGGAAACGTAACCACGTAAAAAATGGGGGAGTAGCCCACTTGCTACCTTCCTTCATATGTAACAGTACTTTTTAAAACAACTATCATGTTTTATATTGTAATATTTTCTGGAAATGGCATATAATATAGGAAACAACAAGTAGCCTAGCTTCCTATTAGCGATGGTCATTTAGCAGAAACCTTGCGCTCCCTGGTGATCTCCCTCCAGCCAGCTGCCAAATTATTTAGATTTTAGTTGTGACATAAGAATGAGTCAGGTAGATGATTCTTCATATTAGCTTTGTGAATCAGCCGTTCTTAGTCCATTGTAGTGCTTTCAAAGCAAGCGACAGGGATAAATGGAAACACAGTGTCCGATCAATAGTTAAGCTCCAAACTGCGTTTAGTTAGGACATCTCTTTTGTCGGCTTCAAATTCAAAATGTTGTCATATTGGTGCAGTTTCATTTTCCTTGAGAGACTAACTTATGAAGATTTATCATTCAAGCTGTTTGTACAAACTCACACATTGTGTCATCACAATTATTTGCATTCATCTTGATTTTTTAAAGTTTACTCATGCTTACAACCAGGTGCCGCTGTCTTCAGCTGGTGGAAAGAAGAGTATTTTTGCACGTCAGATCGCAGCTCAGAGACTTAAGGAGGGAAAGACACCTCTACATTGTGCACCTGAGCACAGAGAGCAGAACCTGCCTCCTGAGACCAGCATGGATACAGATCAGTGCGGTGCTGCGGATAATAGTGAGTCAACGTAATTCATGTGTCAGCAGATATTTAGGAAATCTTGATGAATATTTGAATTGGTCTGAACCTCCTCTTCACATTATTTTTGTCTCCACTTTTCTTCTTGTGTCCTTGCTTCTCTCGTCTCACCAGAGCCGACTGCAGCCTCAGGTCCCTGCCTGCTGTCTGGTGAGGGACTTAGGGGTCCAGATAGCTCAGGAGAGACCATGAGGATCCACAGGGAGAACCAGGCTAAGCTCCAGGCCATGTCTCAGTCTGAGATACTCGAGGAACAGAAAAAACTCCTCTCACAGCTCGGTTAGTAGTGTTGTTGTCCTCATGATAGTTAACTAAGATAAATATTGAGGTGAAGACATGATACGTGTTGAGTTTGTATCTTAGGCTAGTCAAGTATATCAAAACTTTTTTATTTTTTCATTTTGTTGGTACCACTGCAGATAACACGATTATTTCTGCTTCCCAGATCCTAGACTGGTGGAGTTTGTTAGGTCTCGGAAAGCCCAGAGCGTCCCGTCCTCTGCCTCCGCATCCAAACAACCCCAGGGCAAAAGCAGCAAGGACAATCTTCCCCTTGAAAATGTGAGCAGAGAGTCAGACTCCTCCGGTGCTGCTGTGCTGTCTCTGAAACCCCAAGAAGTAGAGATGGAAGGAGAGGAGGAAGACAAGGAGGAGGAGGAGGAGGAGGAACTGCCACCACCACTACCACCTGCTGTGACGGGTATGATGCTTTCAAAGGAACCCTTTTTATCTTGTCTAACTTGTCAGTTGTTTGTAGTCTCTGCTACTGCTGGAGATATAAATAAATCAACAGCAATGAAGTTTGGTGGATGACTATGTTATAGAATATTTCACATTACTTCGTGTCTCCGTAGGCCTCTTAAAAATCCTGTGGTGGGATGTAACTGAGTACATTTACTCAAGTACTGCACTTAAGTCTTAGGGCAGATATACATCACATATATTAGAAACCACTGACAGGGAACATAAATTTTGCTTTTTCTTAAGAAAGGTTTTGAATGTAGGACTTTTACTTGTAGTGGCGTATTTTCACAGTGTGGTCTTAGTACTTTTACCTCAGTAAAGGTTTGAATACTTCTTCCGTCGTCGTAAATTGTAACCTTATTGCTGAGACCTGTCAAATTTTTCGTTTAGTGGTATATTTTGAGGGAGAAGGCCTTAAATGTACCACCGTCAAGGAGACATCACATCTGACTTTGTGCCAGCTGTCTCTGCCTTCATCTCCCTCCTGATTTATTTCACTCACCTGATTCTCTCTCCTTCACTCTCTCCTCGCTGCCCTTTCTCTTAAGCATCCATTCTCTAATTGTATAACTAATGTGCGATGCTTCTGCTGCATGGCTGAAATCCCGACATAAAGCTGATCATTGATTTCACTTTGTGTGATTAGCAGAAAAGCCAGACTGAGCCAGAAGTGGCCACTCTCTGCAATTAAGTTACTGCAGATCATTCAAAGAATACTCCCAGTCATGATGAAAGTGTTGCTAATGGATCGTATGGAAAAAGATCCTGAGGATCATTTATACCATCGTCTATTTTGCAAAAAAAAAAAAAAACGTATGAACAGAGCTGTTTTTTGTCCTTTTGTTTTACTGGCCAAAGATTATTTATCGCCTCCTCTACCTTCCTTTTAAGAAAAACAAGTTATCCTTGTTGTACGTTGAAAATAAATAACCAGACGGTGCTTCAGCTCCTCGCAAAAAATCATTTATCTTAGCCGTGGGAGGTAGGAGGGCTGAGGGTCCTTTATTATATTGTTGCAAAATATATTTTTGTCACATTACAACCCACCTCTCAAAGTCACTGTAATATGTGCTTTATTCTTTTAATCACTGAGAGAAGCACAAGCTGTCCGATGTTTATAGCATTATGTGTCTTATTCAGAGAGTCATGAAATTCCTGGTAAAGTTATGAAATTAGAAAAACTGTTTTCCAGTCTAGAAATGATTTGAAATTGATAGAATATTTTGGAAAAGTTGTGAACATACACTGTTTTAAAACATGTTCATAAAATTACCAAACATATTGTGCGAAATACGTTCCTCTTATTACTATTTTAAAATCTAGTGCTGCACTGCGTTGCCATTAAAACTAGTATCACGTGATACACATTGACCAGACTAGCATCATGTCATCACCAAGGCCGTGCCTCCTTTGGGGGAAAAGAAATGTGCCGTCACATACGGAGAGAAATGCCGAAAAGCTGTTGTGTAGCATGCGAACCGAGGCTTCACACTGAGATTTGAGGCACATATGATACGAGAATATTCACTGTCAGTCTAGATAAGCAGTATCCAGCCACTCTGTGAGGTCATCAATCCACTTAGATGGAGAAGATTAAAGGGACATGACAGCGATCGACCCTGATTTATTTAAGTATCGCGAATGCTCAGATTCAGGCAGGGCACAAAACAGTTAGAAGACATGTGTGCTGTTAAGACAAGAAATAAATGTGTACAGATATGTCAAAATTAAACACGTCAAATTGCATTAATGTCTACAGAATCCTTGGTTTTCTATCCTCCAAAAAGGGCGTGGCTTTAATATTTTGTGAATTACCTGTATATGCAGCAAGTTCCTGGTGGGAATATCTAGCCAGCAAGTAAAGTTAGCAAGTGCCACTGGGAAGTGTGTGTTTAATAATGTGTTGTGTATCGCTATGTAGGCCCACCCATTTTAAACTACTCAAGAAAAGTAAAGGAAATGGGATGAAATATAAAAGAAAAGTTATGTAAAAGTTTAGAGAAGACATTGATGAAAATGCGGGAACTCTGCTTATAGTATTTTGCCTGTACTGATCGCTGTGACAGGTTTGGCCTGGGTTTAGCTGTATTTCCTGGCTCCTCACTGGTGACACAGAGGGAAGACTGCAACAACAGACGGGTGACAAAAATGGGGACGGTATGGAGCGGTTGCATTGGTACCATCCACAACTTTTCACAGTGGAAACAGACAAAAAGCGTACCGAACTGAACTGAACCGTACCGCACTGCTTGCTGGAAACTAGGCTTATTTTAAACATGAGTATTTACATTTGAATGGAGTTTTCAACCAACAGCAGCACTTGAAAAAAATGGTATTTTCATGATGGTCAACTCTGTGCTGGCAGTGTAGTTATCTTGATGATGTAATTTGTTTTTTCACTGACTTAAGCTCATATGATGCTGCCAAGATGTGAGTTACAATATTGCAAGGACTCCATACTGCACTTTTCTTGCTGATATGTGTAGAAGTAGGTTTGTGGAATACTCTAAAAATATGACTCTGTTCAAACGACTTTTCCTTTTTTACTGGAAAACAGAAACATCTGTACCCCAACTGAAAACATGTCCATGTGGCTACAGCGTGTTAAGACATCAAAGGGCTCAGAAAGAAGCACAGTTGCTGCTTTTGTGGATTATTTTGTTAGTGCAGCAGTAGTTTGTGTTTACAGCGGTGGCACATGGTGCAGTTGTCACTTTATCTGTGGACAGTTGAACCATTAAATACCAGCATACATGGTTACTATTCTTATTTTGCTCTTCTGTGTGTGTGAATTCAGAGAAGGATCTCCCGCTGAAGCCTCAGAAGGAGTGGGTCCACATGGATAAACTGGAGCCAGAGAAGCTGGAGTGGATGAAAGACTTGCCTCCACCCAGAAGGAAAGGAACCGAGAAGGTGAGGAGATATTTCTGACAATAACAGTAGATGCCATTTTCATTCACTCAAATCAAATCTTACATTTTATTAAGTTGTTCTGCACTGTAGTCTTAGTAACAAGGTAAAAAGTGGTCTTGGGTTGAAATGTTTTGTGAGCCAACACAGTTTGTGCTTCTGTGTCCTGATAGGCCATGCAGGCTCGGTTTGACTTTGCAGGGACCTTGATTCCACCCACTGAGGATCTGCCCACACATTTAGGCCTGCACCACCACGGAGAGGAGCCCGAGGTTGGTAGTCAAAATAAAAACAAAACTCCTTTTTTATATTATTGATGTTTTCCTTTTGTGCCTTTAATGTTTAAGCGTTTAAACTGATGAAATATATATAACGCCTTCAGGTCTGTTCTTCATGATTTTCTTCAAAGTTCTGATAAGTCCTGAACTTCAGATTTTACCTGTAATTTTAAGAGCTATTTTCGGAGTTGTTATGATACCAATACCAGTTTAGAAAATGCCTTTGATGCTGCCTTAAATGCTGGATTGAGTATCGGTGAGTAGGCAAGTCTATGCACTGATCCAATACCATGTAATTTATTAATAAACTTAAAAGTACTTTCACATCGGATAAATAGGAAGTTAGTTCTTCTTCGCTACTTTGAAACCTTAGCCTACACAACAAGCTGCACTGTGGCAACCTATTGTTTTAGAAGGGGCAAAGAAGATTTTTTTCCGGTAAATAATGTAACATTAGCCGTAAGCAAAATGCCAACAATGTGGCAATTTTTGTCGCATTCATTTTCTGTATGTATTTATTACTGTTTTATAAAGACTTTATCCTGAACCATGGCATACAACAACGATTGTAAAAATGTCAAAGCCATAGAGAGTTAGTAGAAAACAGCTAGTATACAGTAGTGTATAAGCTGATGCACAAGTTGAGGTATCAGAATTGATTTTGGGAAGGAAAGTGATATCGGAACATCTTGAGTCATTATGGTGTCTCTTTTCTTCCTGTACAGTCCTTTTAATTTTCTTTTTTACTCATTTGAGTGCAGTGTTTTGCTCGTATCTGTTTTTATAAATTAAACTGTGTAGTGACATAGAATTCATCTCAGCTTTGTAGACCAGGCTCCAGAGGCCGTATTCACAAAGCTTCCTAGTACAAAGAGTTGCTCCTAGTGATGAAATTCTAGGAAAATTATTAGGATTGTGAGCTTAGATTTTTTCCCTTTAAGTCAAGACTAGGTCCTTGTAAAGATAAAAGTTATTCACAGAGCATCTTAGACCTTTAAACAGCTTCTAAGATGAACTTTTTTTGGACTTTTAAGATGCTCAGGAGTTTCTTAAGCAGTGGAGAAAAAAGTGGAAACACAAAGAGGTCGGAGAAATATTCTCCAAACACTGGATGACAGTGAGTAAATGAAATCTTACAGATTAGATCGTGTTAGATCGTGTAGGGATAATATGTGTGGTTGATGTCATTAGGGATACACACACATTTCTTATGCCAGAAACAAGCTGATCGCAGTACTGAGATATTTGGAAAACTGGAAAAATGCAGCAGTGATGACTTAAGTCTGTCTAAACCTTCCATCAGCAGAGTGATCACACAATGACATCACTTTGACAGTCAGCAGTTCATTTCATTTCCACTGGGTGTCCACATCTTGCAGGCTCACAAAATGGCGTGTCTCTGACAACCAGTCACATCTGTTTCAAGAGTGCATCGTACCTAGCAACGGGGTCAACCACACCTCTTCACTGAGGTCAAAGTTTCTGTCTCTTCCTTGCTCAGAGTTGCTCTGAGAACTTTCCTAAATCACTCTAAGCTTGGACTCCTTACTAAAAATTTGTAGGCTAAGTTAGGAGCTCTCTGAGAGTGTTCTCAGAATGTTTGTGAATACCGCCCCTGGCCTTTTTCCTTGTAATGATATCGCTCTTAACACTGTGGCTTTCTCTCCAGCGGGCAGGTTACTCCCTGCAGGAACTCTTCATGCTGTCTCGAAGTCAGATCATCCAGCAGAGGAGTCTGGCGCTCAGCACTCTGGCCAACATCCTCTCAAAGGTACACAAACAAACACACACTGTGACCACATCCATATACACGCACAAATATTCAGAATATAACAGTATTCCAAATTTGAGACGTGTCATATTAATAGCATATTCTGTTTAGATATTTCGAATTGGGCCTTATACTGAATGTAGCAAATTTGAGATGAAGACCTGTGGATTATTTATGTATCATTCAGGTTTTAGGAGCATTCCTTGGACATGTTTAGAGCACATTCAGAATATGCGTCTCAACTGAGGCTTTTACCAACACACAGCCTCTTGCCTGTTTATTATCAGGTCTGCGTGTTGTCATGGAAACACTCTACATAAACCACCTTGCCAGCAGTTTACAAGGCTGGTGTAGAGATGCATGCTCAAAAGAAAAGCCTATTTCTGGTCACAGGAGAAACACACCTACTTTTAAACTTTATTAAAGACTTGGTTATTACCAAGTTTTTGGATACGTGCAGATATTGCCATGCCTACCTTTTCAAGAGTGTTGAAAAGGTTGAAAATGATCTTTGACACAAAGGCGCAACAGCACAAGTGGCTCCAGTCATCCCATTTTTCCATATTTTGACGTAAGAAATGTTAGGGCATCGACTCCTGCCGTACACAGCTGAGAGTGGCGTGCATGTAAACTGGATATTAGTTGCTTTCTTGTTTTTTTATCAGCCATGTAAACACCTTAGTAGGAACATTGTCTGTTTCAGAATAAGGGCAAATCCAGAATATTTTGTGCATGTATACAGAGTCAGTGTCACTGCAGTGTTGCTTTTTACCTGCAGGCACAAGCCGGGGAGTACCTGTCAGTTCTGCAAGGCAGCGTGGTGTCCACTCTACTAGATGCCGGCCTGCTCTTCCTGCTCCGCTTTGCATTGGACGACAGCGTGGAGGGAGTGATGTCCACAGCTGTGCATGCACTTAGAGCCCTCCTCGTGTGTGCAGAGGATGAAGTAAGACAACTTGAAGCATTACAGTGTTAAGTGTTTTCTTGTGATTGCATCATTTTATCTGCAGAGACTCACTGAAGTTTGGTTAGGACGTGATTCTGCAGCGTGCAGAGCAACATCACAGTGATGTTGGCCTGATATCATAAAATATGTCAGAAAATCAGAAGCAAAACTTGATTTGTAGAAGAGTAAAAGTATCTAGTTTCATATCTAATGTGTTTGCCCTCTCAGGAGTGTTTGGACTGCACCTTCTCCTGGTTCCGCGGCTTGGCCTCTTTCCCTATGCTGCCATCTGCTCAGGAAGAGGAGGAGGAGGAGGATGAAGGGCTGCCTGAAAATATGAGGGAGACAGCTAAAGAGAAAGAAGAGAGGAAGAGCGATCACGATGTTGCCAGGCAGGATGTTGTCAAGGTAAACATGTTTACCTCGGCTTTGTCGGACTTATATTGTGTTGTAAATATACAGTAATTAAGACATTCTGTAGATAAGTGATTATTGTTGTCTCTCTTTCAATGTTTCAGGGTCTGCTGAAGATGAAACTGCTCCCCAGGCTACGTTACATCCTTGAGGTGGTCAGACCCTTCTCCTCGAGTGGTCCAGGACGTCCTGGAGATCCTGACTCGTATCGCTAGGCACTCCTCTCATCTGCCACCCAGGTAGCAACAATAACAGTCACTTCATCTCTCAACTATTTGTCTATTATACTTGCTGCTCAGTTAATTATTATGTTTTATATTTTCTTCTGGACAAATTCAGTAAATATGTCACATGTCACTTTCAGGTGCTTGACTGTCCTCGCTTGATGGAGACGGTGTTGTCAGAGTTCCTCCCTACTTCCTGGACAGCACCTTCTTCATCCCCCCCTCAGTCTGTTTACGGGCTCCCGCAGGCCAGCGCCATGAAGCTGTTGAGAGTGTTGGCTACCTCTGGCAGACACGCCTGTGCCAGACTGGTAAATGCAGCTGTGGAATCTAGCAACAGTCTTTAATTGGCTGATAATGTGCTAGCATAACTTTGCGTTTTAGAGAGGTCTTTGTTTACTGGATGAACTGTGTCTATTAAAACAGATATGTTTCTCTGATCTCACGGGTCTTGGAACAGAAAAAGGGGGTTTAGAGTTTTGAAATATAGAGCAGAGCCAGATCAGATCAGTAATCAAGACTGTCTATAAAATATAAAACGTATAAGTGGAAAATAAAATTCGTTTCCGATTTATTGGCGTGTTTTTAATCTCTGCTCGCAATAACAAACATGTAAGCATTACCTAAATTTTAATCTGAATCATTCCACATTGTAAGAATTAACATCTAACCTTCTTCTCTGTTCTCCCAGTTAAACTCTCATGGAGTGGCGGAGCGTCTGCCCTGTCTGCTGAGTGCTGAGCCCAGTGAGCTGCTGCTGGAGCAGACTGAGGCCCTCAGGATCACTACTGAGGCCTACAGGCTGTGGGCTGTAGCAGCCGGCTACGGACAGGCCTGCAAATTATACATGTAAGTTAACACAGTCAAGCTGAGCAACAGGGGTAGAAAGGAGTATTAAAGGGCGGGTCCGTCTGCGTTCTTTTCCAGGTTTTTTAAATAGAAAAAAAAACAAACTCAGCTGTTAGCAAAAAGCAGTGAGTCTCCATAGATCGGCATGTTAATTCATTTAAATGCTGAACCTTTTCAGAGACAGTGAATCTGTATAGAACAGTCTCATTATTACAGTACTTACAGTAGCTTGACACAGTCTAATCCTCTCCTCTGCTCTTCTCTCACAGTGCTTGTCTGACTGTCATTATGTTCCCACAGAGACCTGTATCCAGGCTTAGCGCAGGCGCTGCAGTCAGTTCACAGAGTCCTGGCCCCCTCAGATCCTCTGCTGCCTCTGCAGCTCCAGCGGGTCCTGGCTCTGCTTTCTCTGCTCACACAGGTCACACACACGGCTGGTTGCCACCAGGAGCTGCAGGCTGGCATGGTCAGGTACAGATGAGGATATCAGTGGTTTTATGAAATCATCACACAACACACCTGAATCTTTTTTTATTCACACATCTTCCTCTCTCTGTTTTAACCACAGCTCTCAGGGAGAAGAGTGCCCTCCTCCTCCTCCAGTATCTTGGGGTCACGTCACAGGGCTGCAGGCGTCCTTGTTGGGACATTTGAAGGGTTTTGTAAAGAACCTTGATAATCCAGTTCAGAAAGAGAGCAGCCTGACTGTGATACCAGCTTACCTGGTCTACCTAGAAGCTTACTACCACCAGCTCTCCAGACAGGTACTGCTTCCTGCTGTGTTACCAAGGGATACGTTTTATAACAAATGCTTTACTACCTCTCAAGTAAATGTCTGAAAAACAACAAGACAGTGGAATCACAAGTATGAAATAACTAAGGGAATCGGTCCACATCAGCATGGTTAAACTCTCTGTTCTTTACCGAGCTATGAATCCAGGAAGTAAGTAAATAAAGTGATAACACAACTAAGCACTCATTCTACCATGGGCGTAGCCAAACTAAGTTCTGTTCTCAAATTTAACACTTTCATGTTTCTTTAAACATCGAACAGTTGGCCTACTTTTCTAAAGATTTCTCAGTTATTTTTTTTAAATCCACATGAACCGCTCTTCACATCGGCATGATTAGGTCTGCCGCACCAGACTTATTATAGTTTTGTGCTTTAATTCATTTTTATTTCATTTTTAATTTTTCTTTTAAATTCTGTTTAGTTTCAGATAGTTTGCTTATTTCAGTTTAGTTTTTATTGTTTAAAGATGTTTAATTTAAGTTTATTTTTTTTATTATTTTTAGTATTATTTGTAATTATTTTATTAGAATATGGGTGTATTTGTCAGGGGCAATATTAAAGAAGTTCAGAATAGGTTTTACAATACAAACTCAACTCCTTGTAAAGGCTGTTGACTTACAGTCATGTCGACATCCCAGTCTCAATAAACATACGCATCAATGCCTCCTAAAGACATTTCCTGTATGTTTTTATTTTATTTTATTTTAGTTAGTCTTGTAAGTACAAAATGACATTTGAATTAGTTTTCATTATTTTCTAAGTCTAATTTTTAATTTTAAAACCATTTAACTAAATTGTTTTTTACATCAAGTTTTAGTTTTTCAGTTTAGTTTTAGTTTACTATAATAACATTACACCACACAGCACTTTTTAAATAAGAAAATACATCACTTTTAAAGCTGGATTGCCTGTTTTCAGTCCTCTAAAACAGTGGTGAAGGACACCAGGAACAAATGCCAGGAGTTGGCTTTTCATTAACATGAGAACAATGAGGGGAAAAAAAGCATCACCAGTCAGTTTTACCTGAATATTCTCTGATAAAGATCAGTTAAAAGCACAAAAACACTGAATCCATCAGCACATTATCGTGTCATTTATCATCAAACCAGTCTGTAACCAGGAGTTATCTTCACATCATCTATTACACTGACTTTAGCGGTTTAGGTAAGGGACACTACTGGTATTACAGATGTGAACTAACCACAGACACTTGCCTCATTCATTGACTCTCAGCAGTGTGCAGCTGCAGAATGAATATAGGGGAAACACTGGGATGGATATTTTGTTTCTGGCATTAAAAAAAAATTGTGACCTGAGGGGGGGTTCCCGTTGGCAGTTATAGGGGAAACACTGGCTACTATAATGTGACTCTCTTCCTTAGAACTGTTTCAAGCCGGTAGAGACCCTTCAAGAACTGGAGCAGCTGACGTCTGAGGTTCTCCTCCCCCTGATGTCCCACCATGTTGTTCAAGGCCAAATAAAGAACCTAAAGTATGTCTGACTTACTGTAAGAGCAGTGTAGTCCTTGCACCGTTATGATGTTATTCCTTGTTATGTTTTCGAATATAATTAATATCTAAATACTAAAAAGAGATGGTGGTAGCATTTTTTGTCTCACAAAATTTGTTCATGAACTTTTTAAAAGCACATTTAATAGCACATCCCACTGTTATTTAAATTTGTTCCCCAGGTCTTCCTCAGTAGTGTGCAATCTCCAGTCTAGTCATCTGGGCCCAGAGGCGACTCCCAGCCTCCCTGGTTTGGCCTGCCCAGGATGGAGGGACCGCCCGGGGCTGGTTGTTCCCAGCTCTCCCTTCCCTCTGCTCACAGGCCTCGGGCTCCTCCTGGAGACAATCACAGGCATCCACAAAGGCCTCAGATGCAAGGTAAAGGTTATATACTTTCTCTACTGAACTAAATGCATCGTCAGCTGAAGATGAGAAACAAATAAGTAAAATAAATAAGTGAAATCTTTGATGGCAGCCTCTTGGCAGTCTGATGGCCTGTCACTTAACTAGTAAGGTGTATTTTGCTGCCACCTTGTGGTGACACAAAAGCACAAAAAACATGTACTAGAAGACTTTGAAATTACTTTTGAAAGACTAGAGTCTGACATCCTCTCACGTCTAGACACAATGTGAGTCTTAAGTATCACACTATAACACTTTGCAAAGACAGGGGATCTTACAGGGTCACTTTTTGCAAGACTACAACTATATTCCTTTTTAAGATTATTTCCCATTTTGCTCATGGTGGAAAATATTACACCAAACTCCCTGTAAGAAGTATGACATTGACAATTTCTTACTTGTCCGCAGAAAAACACATAACTCTGGACACACAAGATAAAAGCTGTCACGTGTTGACAGTACTCTTGTCAATTCGGCAAGATTCTCACTAACATTAGTGCTGGTTGTTGGATCAGATGCATGCTAAATCAAAGACAGATTCTTGTTCATTCTACAACTCCACCAGTTTCTCTCCCTTTTCCACAGTCTTAAAGAACTGAGACTGATTCACGTTCTTACACTTCCTCTGTGTCCTCTTCGTGTTTATTTTCTACCTGCTTCTTGTTTGGTGCTGGAGAGAGGGCACCTACGGGTGTTTGACAGTGTTCACATCATTGAACTTCACTATTTACATGAGCCAAGATTAAAAATTTGCAATATGGTTAAATGTGTGATTTTATTGAAACATCAGTACAATAAAAAGAGTGACTTAAGACAGCTTGGACTAAGTTATATGACCCCCAGAAGATCGACATCACAGGGGTGTGCACCTGCTGAGTTAAAACTCTCATGATTTTATTCTGACATTGGAAATTTGTTATGCAAAAGTGAAATCACTTGAAAAGTCATTCAGCGTGAGGCCTGCATCATGTGTTTGACTTTCCTTCCCACTCTGCAGTTCACTGGTCTCCTCCTGTCAGAACCTGTGATTGGTTACCTGAGAAGTTGCAGTCAGGCTACGCCCAAGTTGTCCCACACCAGAGCCTGGCTTCTCCGTCATGAACACCACTTACTCTACCTGCTGCTTCGGCTGGCACACAGACTGGTAGGCCCCAACTCAAATCACTCTGTTTCAGTCAGCAACATTATCATCTGTTCTCCACTGCCTCTCTTTCAGGTTGTGGTAGTTTCCGTTACAAACCAAATCCAACTCTCAATGTAAAGTAGTCTCAAAGTAACGCTTAATATCACATCCTAATTTTTACCTGACCCAGCATTTGGTTTCTTCTCAGGTTCCCATTGAGCCAGAGGTAGCCAAGCATGCCCCACTGTACCACCAGGTGGCGCTGGTTCTACTGCCATGGTTGTTACCAGGCAGTGAGTACCTGGCACATGAACTGCTGTCCACCATCATCTTCAGCAAGGACTTTATATCGTGAGTAAACATATAATTTACAAAGTTTAATTTGGGATTGATAACCAGTTAGTGCCAACACAATTAAGCTTAAAGCTACAGTTGGTCATATTTGTTGAAACTCACTTTATCTGATGATTGATTCTGATTTATCTGACTTTATCTAATGGCATTCTACTGCAGTGCACCAAAAGCAACCAGTCAGAGCAGAGAATTCTCTAACGCAGCTGTCAATCACGTCAATCACTGTTGGTGAACTGCGATCAAACTGTCAAACAAGGCAGCACTGATCAAAATGTGAATCAGGATTCTGTTACTGCATTGTCTATCTCTCACCTCACGTTTTCACAACATATATTAGTGTACTGTTTAGCTGTAAAATGAGAACGTTTGTGACCCAGCCACCATGACGTTTAAAGTGCAATAAAGTACCAAACACCGCCCACCAAGATAAAGAAGGCACAGCAGAGACTCTACTTCCTGAGACTCCTCAGGAAGAACCATCTCTCCCAGAAGCTGCTTGCGGCCTTCTACCGCAGCTCCATTGAAAGCGTGCTCACATATGGTGTGTGTGTGTGTGGTACGCCAGCTGCACAACAGCAGAGAGGAAGGCACTTCAGAGGGTCATCAACACTGCCCAGAAAACCACTGGTTGCTCTCTCCCCACCCTGGAAGAACTTTATAGTTCCCGCTGTCTTAGCAGAGCCCAAACCATTCTCAGGGACCCAACACACCCTGGACACTCCCTGTTTGAACTGTTGCCCTCAGGCAGGAGATACAGGACAATTAAGACCAGAACAAACTGCTTCAAGAACAGTTTTTATCCCAGGGCAATAATCGCACTGAATAACAAACTGCACTAATGAATGCACATGTATGTTTTTGTTGCCGCTGCTAAGGGGATGTGCAATAGGGGAACGTCAAGGGAAAATGAACGTCCTATTTTAGCTCTATTTTTATAGTTTTTTAATTTATTGTTACTGTTTCTTAACTTTGTTGTCTTTTACACTGCAGAGGATGCACTTTCCAATTTCATTGTTATGAAAATGACAATGACAATAAAGTATCTATCTCTAGCTCCACCAGTGGGACCCACTTTCTCATTTTACAGCTAAACAGTACACTAAATATGTTTCTGAAAACATTTGAGATGAGAAATACTCAACGCAGGAACAGAATCTTTATTCATATTTGATCAGCGCTGTCTAGTTTGACAGTCTGACCACAGTTTACAAGCAGTGACTGACGTGATTGACATGATGACAGCTGCGTTAGAGACTCCTCTGCTTTTATAAGTTGTTTTTGTTCACATGCAGTAAGGACATTAGAGGCAATACAAGGTCGAGTAGGCAGAGGAGTATGCTTTCTTTCATAGATGATCTGTCTCATTTAATGTTTAATAACACATTCCTTCTAAATAATGATTTAGCGCTTGAAAAACTGGGCCGGTGATTAAAATCTAATTTTAACCGGACTCAGTGTGCATGGTTTCTATAGCTGGATGGTGGGTTTTAAAAAATGCATATGAAAAATATGGACTTGGTGTTTAAAGGCTTAGACTTAGTGTATATTTACTTGTTTGCTTCCCAGAGAGGGCCACAGCGGAGGACCTGAGGCTGTCGAGCTGGGAGAACTGAAACTGCAGGAGGAAACACAACAGCACACCTCTCCCTCTCTGCAGACTGTCGGCGCTCTCCTGAGAGAAGCCTGTGTTCAGCTGCCATCCATACGAGGCTGCTTCCTCACTCACCTGGCCCATCTAGAGTCATCCGTGCTGACGTCCCGGGACGCTCTCCTTGGTCGCAACCCCTGGATCAGCTCCCATCTCCTCCCAGAGCTCACTGGTCCCACCTTGCCCTCCGATTGGCCTTTCCTCCCGCTCGTCAGCCTGTATGAGCAGGCCGGGGTGTCCGATGGTGGAGGGTCAGCGGTGGAGGAGCTCCCACAGGGGGCTCTGCAGGCGGTGACACACTGTCTGCAGTGGCTGCTGCTGCTGGAGGTGTGGAGGGAGGAAGCACTAAAGGTACAGAAACAAGTCGAGTCAGGTCAACTTTATTTGTTGCATCAAAGGACTTTACAGTCTGTCCAGCACGTAACTCCCTCTGTCCTCAAATATTTACTCATTTATCGTCGGTACTTCAATGAATTAATAATTAATAATAGTCATCATTAGTTATTGTAACTAATCCAGATTATTTATGTTGCAGGTGATCCTTCCTGTCGCCAAGCTCGCCCGCCTGTCCTGTGTGTTCCTGTGTTCCAGTGACTTGTTCCTGGAGAGGCCTGTTCAGAAACTGACCTGGGGTCTGTTCAGACTGCTGACCAGGTCTGAAGTGTTTACAAACCTTGTTCTGTTGGTGCAAAAACCAGACTGAGCACGGAGAGCATAATTAAACTGAATCTCCTCCACTTACAGGCGGTCCAGGCTGGACTCTTTGGACCTGGATGTCCCTCCTCCAGGCCTCGCCTCCTTCCAGGACCTGTACACTGCTCTTTTGACCCAGTACGAAGCTGTGTCCTTTGGAGACCGGCTCTTTGGCTGCTGGGTCCTATTACCTCTGCAGAGGAGGTACAGCGCCAGCATGAGGCTGGCTGTGTTTGGAGAACATGTGGGAATACTGAGGTCACTGGGAGTCACTCAGGAACAGGTAATGATGAGGATGTTTATTGTGAGTTTGGTACAGCAGAAAAAACAAATGTGTAGGAGTCAGTTTCTTTTCATTTATTTAGAACAGACTGACACATTCAATTAAATTTTGGATTCAGCTTTATTTATTCAGCTCAACATCACACACCACAATTTGCCTCAGGGGGCTTGACTACATGTGGCCTACCCTCTGTCCTTAGACCATCACAGCGGATTAGGAAAAATTCCCCCCAAAAAACTTTAGAAGAACTTTAAAAGAGCAACTGAGGAGGTATCACTCACTCAGGACGGACAGACGTGCAATAGACCTTTGGGCAAAACAGACCAATACCACATCTGGGCGGTGATGTCAAATGACCGTTAGCATGTTTGGTGTGTTTCCATTCTCATCCCCTACAAAGGTGGAGCAACTCCAACACAAGATGCTCGTCTTAAACATAACTGTATTGCTGCTGCTGTTGAAGCTGACAGGGAACCCGCAGGTGGCAGGTCTTCGTTTGCACTCGCCGTAGTGTGACTGACTTGCACGCCGGGTCAGCTTGTTGTGCTAACTTCAGCATATGTTTCCAGTGGTGTACGGCTAAAAGTCTCCTGTCAGAACTCATGCTTGTGAACTTTGGTTCCACATTACGTCCATCAGTCTTGTGTGGAGCTGCGTGTACCGAACCGTGACCCTCGTGTTGTGATGGTTTGGTACAAATACATGAGCCGTTTAAGACCTAATGGTGCTTTATATTATCATTACTTACAATAATGTGCCTTTTTTGTAACATAAATATTCTGTGATCATATATCACATGATTTAGATTTGTTTATTATCTCTGTCTCTTCATTTGAAGCTCTCCATCCCTATTGAACGGTTCACCTCCCCCCCTGAAGACTCCCTCCCTCTCCTCCGCCTCTACTTCCGCACTTTGGTTACGGGGACCCTGAAGCCCCGCTGGTGTCCTCTTTTATACGTGGTTGCTTTGTCTCACGTCAACTCCTTCATCTTCTCTCAGGACGCTGCAGCTCAGGTACAGCACCGCATGGCGTCCTCTCTTAATGAAGTCTACTACCACACCCTCTGAATTTTCTCATCATGTATGCATGTTAAGATCGTGCTTTGTGGCTTTTGTAAATCAGCTGCAGTGAAATCTTAGACAAACTAACACATATGTAGTGATTTAGCAAATCCAGAAGGTGCTGCAGCTGCACTGAATAGGACGCTGGATTTGGTGAGAAGTGCCCAGTGGTTTTATGGGAATTTAATAACATTTCTGCGCCAAATGTGAGCTCACCCGACGCAAAATCTTTATTTTATGCGTCTTCAAATTCATATGTTATTGATTAAATGTCAAAGAAGAAGCCGCTGAGTTGGTCTCACAAATTCAACTGTGCTCTTTCATGTTCCTAAATATTGATTTTAAGACATGGTATGTGACTTTTATTTAACTGTGAGGTTCGGGG
This sequence comes from Cephalopholis sonnerati, assembly GCA_019142605.1. Classification (NCBI taxonomy): domain Eukaryota; kingdom Metazoa; phylum Chordata; class Actinopteri; order Perciformes; family Serranidae; genus Cephalopholis; species Cephalopholis sonnerati. Next base: position 21,499,668 of record JAGQAX010000015.1, on the reverse strand, counting down.
CTAAACATCCAACAATAAGAAACACATTTAGTGACATAAAGTAGAATACAGACAGAGGTAAATTCTATTCACAAGTACATCATTTTAGAGCAGTGCACCCAAAAACACTCAGGCAGACGCTGACGTTGAGTTTATCAAGTAAACAATGAGACATAAAGTGCGTCAGTGCCGTATATCAATGAGTCCTTTGATCTTTAATCCCCTCGTCCTCTCTCTAGGAGGTTGAAGCAGCTCGACACAGTATGCTGAGGAAAATCTACTTCCTGACTGATGAGGTACTCCACTTTCTGTAAACCACCTCTTCTTCTCCCTCTCTGTCTCTCTCTGATCTTTATACGCTGCGAGGTGTTTTGCGATTGTACCACCGCCTCCACTCGCCTCTCACGTAACTTTCCGATGATGCTTTTTTCTACAATCTCTCCTCATTCCTCTGACAAACTGGTCTGTTTCTCGTCTTGTTCACCATCATACAAGTCACTGTTGTGCTGCTGGAAGGTTTTTCTTACCATCTAAGGTTTTTTCTTTCTTTTGTTTTTAAATCTGCTGCAGTTTTCTGTTTTTATGTCTCAGTGTTAATTATGCATGTGGCCTTTATTCTTTTTAATGTCTATTCTTTTAACTTCCAACAGTTTGTGTTGTTGTGTTATTTAAGTTTCCTCTGGTTGTTGTTTTAGTTTCAGCTTTGCTGTAATTTCAGTATTACTGAACACATCTGCAACATACACTCGGACCAGTTAATGTTCTGTACGCCATCTTAAAAGGGAGACTTTTAAAAACTTAAGTATTTTTTTGACAGGAAAGCAGTCCAAGCACCCTGAAAAAATATAGAAAAATGGGGAAGGAAATATTAAAAAGCCTTTACTGTAGTGGCGGAATCATTAAAAGAGCCAACATGTTCCCACCACTGCAGAGGCCTGTGCTACAAAGCAGGATTTGGAGTTAGTGAGGTAACTGCAGGGTTAACTTTGGGTTTTCAGTACTATTACGGGGATAAATTACCATGCTAACTTATGCTGAACAGCTAACGTGCTCCGGAGCAGGTTAACTTCAGCGTATCAGATCACAGCCTGTCAACAGCCCTACGTCTGACTAATCAGATCACCAGAAGAAAAAAGTATCTATGAACGAAAGTCCGCAGTCTCAGGTAAAAAAAGAGGAGCCTATATGCTGTTATTGGTCAGTCGAATCATTTCATTGTTCCAGGGCTCTATTTCCACTGACTTAGGACAGAGCTTCTAACAAATGGAGAGATCGTTTACAGCAGTAAACACATGATTTTAGCAGGATTGTAACTTACACATGGGCCCGTAGCTCAGTGATACCTGCATATAATTTAAGTCTCGGATGACGGTGAATTTTGGGTAGTGTTTTTAGTGTCTCTAGATTTTGACGCCACTGACATTTTACTGTTTTGTAGTCTGCGGACACTTTCACTACCAGTTTCATCTCATATCATACGAAGCAGCCTACTTCACTCATGGTTCTGATGATGTCGCTCGTAATTAACACCCCCGCCTCTTTCACATGAACACGCTCATGGCTGGTTATGAAAACCCAGAGTTGACTGAACTAGTTGATAACCAGCTTTGTACCAGTATATCCAGACGGCCAATGTTAGGGTTAGTCAAACCAGATAACGAGAAGATATCCCGGGTAAGTTTAACTGGCTTCGTAGTCCAGGCCTTCATCAGTGCTTTCAAAACATACGACACAGGTATGGCCCCACCTACATGGTGGCAGGACCCAATCTGAGGCCATCACATGACTCATAAAATGCAATAATAGGTGAAACAACTAGACAAAAATGAAAAAAATAAGTTAATAAAAACATGAGATAAGATACCCCCATCCACCTAGCCACCACCTCTGCTTCTCTTCTCACCTCCTTCTCACTCTCTTTGTCTCATTTCCAGGTGTTGAAGAACCACTTGCTTCTCTTCCGCCTGCCACAAAAGCACTCAGAGTTTGGCTTCGATACGTACGAGCAGTTGCCTCCGATTAGGGCGAAACGATTGGAGAGCGTCCTGAAACTGCAGGACTGCAGCAGTGACAAAGGAGACTGAAGGCAGCAGGGAGTGGAAAAAGAAAAAAGTAGTGAGCCAAGAGCAGAATATCCAGAGGAGAGACAGTGTGGGACAGAGAGGAAATCGAAGGAGAGATTAGAACGTGAGTAGAAGATGCTGAGAAAGAAAGGAGACAGAGTGAGTAATTTCAAGTAATAAAGGTTTTCCATCAAGATCGGCTTCGAAATAAGACCCAACACGGTCACAGGAAAATTTTCCGTGGCCGCTTTTCTTGAAGGAAACCCAACCTGAGGTAGATTTGGCCAGCCTGCAAAGGAGCAGCAAATTCAAATAAGTTTTAGCACCGATTTGATCCTGCTTCAAGCATGACAAAGGTAAACGTTTCCATCCAAGACTATACTTGATACATCGTCAGTGCAAATGATCCGAAATCAAGTGCAGATGCAGCGGCGTACACGTCCCACAAACCTTTCCTCTGAGCTAATGGGAGGGATCAGATGTTTTTCCTTGTGACACCAGAACTTCGCCAGAGTTACTGCTCGAAAAACAGACAATGATGATTCTTGGCGTCTCCGAGCAAAAACAAAATGTCCTGCTATACAAGTGCCTGAAATTGTCTCTTTTTTGTGAATAAATAATTTCCAGTTTGTGTAACCTTTAATGTCTTTAGTCTTTAATCACAATGACTACAATTATAGCCCCAAAAATAGCACTTAACTAGCTGAGTGTGTTTGTTTTTCGGTGCAACACCACAGATGTAAACACAAACAATGTGATTAAAAAGTGTCAGTGGGATGAAACACATTTAAATGAGGTTAAAGACCCACAAACATCCAGACTGGCTCTCTCAGGACCACTGAGATAGGCATTGTTCCTTCTCTGCGTCACTGATTAATAACACTCACTGTGAAGAGCTTCACACACAAAGACCCTGTTTGATTTCCATTGAAGCTGCTCTAACGGTTTCCGGTGTTAAATCAGATTTGGAAAATACCCGTGAGGGGCCGATGTGTTTCCTGTCCGTGTGCTTGTGCTTCCACCGTGCGTGCTGCTCAGTTAGACAAAACTTATTGCATAACATTAACGACTTCGTGCATCCTGAAGAAGTTAAATGTCCTACTTCACTGATATATTCCCTTTTTTATTTGCTTTTTTTAATTTTAATTAAATTATGACAAAAACAACATTTTAAATCAGATTTTGGAGATTTTAATAATTTAATTTATTTAAAAAAAATTCAGCACATTTCAGCACACACCAGGAATGTCTATGTTATTTTAATTTATTACAATAATAATAATTATAATTTATTATAATTACAAATAGGGATGAGCACAGTACTTGAGTGCTCATCTTGGGTGTCAGTAGTTGTTCAACGTATAGCCTAATTGCCGACCAACCTCCCACATGTGAACGTGACTTATTTTTAGTACTTAAGATGTGTAAAATCATATTTAATTGTACAGCCGCATGCAGGGTTTTGCTTCGCTCAGCGCCTCCTTGCTCTGCTGTTGCTCTCAGCTGTTTGCTGATTAACTTTGAAGTAGGCTGATTAAAACCCACTTGTTCCACACATGAATTTCAAATTGCTCTTGTTTTCTGTTGTTGGCCAATTTGCATTACTATTGATATGTGAGTACTCTATAATAATTTAATTTAAGTACTTGGTTATGCAATTTTCGTAAAATGGCCGTCACTTAGTGCAAATGTGCTTGATATTTCATATTCAGTTACATAATGACGTTAATTTTTTATACAGCGCTCTTTAAGCTTAAGACCAAAGTGCTTTTCAGATTAAAAGGTTTATGGAATAAAAATACAAAAAATCAGATATATAAGAGCCCTTTGTATGAGATAAAAAATATCAGGAACATGGGAGCACATATATCAAGCAGCAATGAGCTCATAAATGGAGGTGCAAGTGCAAAATAAAAGAAATAAATTCATATATAAATAAGTACAAATGGTGATTTGAGAAATAGGTTCATAAAAGGCAAGGCAGATTTATTTGTATAGCATATTTTATACGCAAGGGCAAAGTGTTTACAGAGGGATAGAATGAAAACAATAAAGGATACAGAAAAGAGAAAAAAGATATAAAAGGTTTGATTTGATTCACAATAAAAAAAAAAATCACCATTAAAAGTAGCATAATAGCAATATAAAGCAGGTGAAATTTAGGCAAAGGAAATAACCACATAGATAAACAAATAGGATGCAAACATATGGGATGATCTCATGCAAACTCTTGAATTTAAAACAAATAAAACTGCCAAATACACAGAGGGAACTGCTTATAAAAATATGAACATGATGATAGTAAAACAAGCAGACTTTAAATGTGTCATTTAAAGATTTAAAGATTACAAACTCCTCTGTGGGTTTGAAAAAAGTCCCCCAAACTTTTTATTGACAGTATTTCCATCTGTCTAACAATTGAGTGTTGTGCAGCAGCTTGAATTACACAACACTATCTAATCCCCAAACAGGGACGAATTCACAAGTAAAAACTCCTCGGGGTTTGGACAACTTGCACAACCAAAGCGGGCTGGTGCTGGACAGGAGGTCTGCATTCTTGTGGAGTGTTTTCACCCATTAAAATGAATGCTACTGCCTCTAAGATGATCATAATAATAATAATAATAATAATAATACACAAAAAATAATCTTCTTCCAATGCTTGCAACACAACTCACCATTTAACTGCAGCTATAAAGCTCACTCTCTACCTTCCTTGTTTCATGTTGAGAGATGCTTTCAGAGTGAGATCAGTTTATTTTGGGAATTTCACAACAGACTGAACGCGTCTTGTATGGTCGTTCACCCGGTCATGATGTCCTGTGAAGCTTGTGCTGAAACAAGTGGAGTCAAAGTGAGCAGGATGTTTTTTAGTTAAACATCAAACACAAATTCCTTCATGCACTGTGAATAAAGTAACAGCAATCTGATACTTACAGGCCAGCGTCACAACCTCAAACTCAAACTGAAATATATTTGTCTTTGCGCCTGCTGTGCATTAATGTGGCTTCTTTTCATTTTTAAAGTTTGACAGTCGTCTAGGTTTTTACACAGCCTGTCAGAGCACCAGACGGCTTGATGCCGTGTTATTTACTTGTTCCTTTGTTCGTCTCTCTCTGATAAACCGCACTGACCTGACTTTGTTTTTAGTTTGGAGACAAAAAGTCTATTGATTTATCGGCTAGATTCTCGCTCCCCAGTGAAATTCCTCGGCATGCTAATTAGCCGGTGAGAGACAATGGCATCTCCTGTGGGTACTAATACTGGTCACACGGCTCACTCCACATCTGGTCTTTATTTGGTCTCATTCACGGGGAAATGTGCAGAATTGTTCCATTGCTAAAGTAAAGAATCTGCAAGCAGCTCCACTTGTTGTGAAATTACCCAGTGTGATTTAAAAGTACATTTTCTACAGGAAAACTACACATCGAGAAAATCTCTACAAGAAAATGTCCAACCTGCTTTTTGTTAATACCGTGGCTGCCATTTCTACTTCTACTACAAGACCAAAACATAACTTTATATATGAAATATGTAATGATAAACATTTTCCCGAGATACTCACACACAGTTTAGGAGACAATAAACAGCCTCTTCTGAGCTCTGTAGAAAAACAGATAACGTCAGTGAACTTTTACACGACTTCTTTTTCTTTAGAGCCCACAGGGATCTTATATCCTTCTGTTTTGATTACACTGGATGATTTATGAATGTGACCCTGGGTCAGTTTTTAAAGACAACAGACTGCGGCGCTGATTAGAGGAGAGGAAATTAAGTGATTGGTGTGTTGGCTCACAAAATCAAGAGTTAGTTCTTTTAACTGTAAAATGTTGATTAAAGGAACAGTTTGACATTTTGGGAAGTAGTTTGTTTTTAGCCTAATCGCCAGAAGAAAATGGCACATATCTACAAACCACAAATACGTTACATTTGCACGTTTAATATGTATCATATCAACATTGTCTAAGGTGAAATAAGCTGACATTATCATTGGGCGTTGGAGGTGGTGGTTGATAGAGTTTAGCGGCATTTTTTGCAGCACATTGCTGTGTTTCCCAGCAGTGTTTGTGGCACTATACCTGGGTGTTTTTTACCAACAAATAATGTCGTTAGAGCCACAGAACCTGGATGTTATTAGTGGCACATTGCTGTGTTTCCCAAGGGCGTTTGTGTCACTGAAGCAGATTGTTTTTTACCAACACCATGACTTTGGAGCCAGAGAACCTGGGTGTTTTCACGAAACAATGTGGCATTATCCAGGGGCGTTTGTGGCACCAAACTTGGGTGTTTTTTACCAACAAATCACGGCATTGGAGTTAGAACCTTTTTACCAACAAATCCACAGAACAAAGCCACAGAAATAAGGTGTTTTTAATTCCCAGTGTAATTTGTGGCGCTGAACCTAGTTGTTTTTACCAGCAAATCTTAACATTGAAGCCACAGAACCTGGACGTTTTCAGTGGCACAATGTGCCGTTTGCCAGCATCGTTTGTGGTACCAAACCTTGGTGTTTTTTTACCAACAATTAGCAACATTGGAGCCACAGAGCCTGGATGTTTTTAGTGGCACATTGTGGCAATTCCTGTGTCGTTTGTGGCACTGAACCTGGTAGTTTTTTTGCCAATAAATCACTGCATTGGAACCTGGGTGGCTCTCTCCACTCTTTGGTGTCTTGTTGACATCTCAATCTCCTGCCAGCTAGTAAAACTTTTTTTTAGGATTTTTAGGAACTTTTATTGAACACCAGACAACTATTTCAGCATCCAGCTGGTGATTCCATCTGGTTTACCAGGCCGCCCAAACACAACATGTGAAATAGATCAGGAGGCAGTTACATTAATACCTCTGAGATCAAACCTATGAATAAATATGTTGAATAATGGGCAAATAAGTGGGTGCTTAGTTTTTATTTCTGTTTTTAGAGAGGCATAAACCATTTGCCACTGCAGGAGGTTTCAGTACCCTGGGTAATTATTCCCATAATACAAGTCTTTTAAACTCTTCTCGGGTCTGAAAATCAGAGCCAGTAAATGGACGGGAAGAGAAATCTAATTTAAAGCTGTTTGCTGATGTTTTTCCACTTATTTTGGACAGTCGGGTCAGTGCCTACAAACATGCAAATAGGTACTCACACCACTCAAGAAGCACACTGGCAAAGATATCCACTGTCATATTGTGATGACATATTACACTTTTTACTTCGTTCATTGTATTATTGTAGGTTAAGATTAGTTAGGGGGATTAAAAAGCTAGCAGTGTATAAATTAAAATGGCTTCCACATTTACCGGCTGCAACATTTAAGTGATGAACTCCTAAAAACTGGGATCGGCAGAAATCTGGAAAAGGCCCCATGCACTTCATACGGTGAAATAAAATGCTCAAATACTGATTTATTTAATGATGTTTTATCAAGTTGCACACAGCTCATTCACTCAGCCCCTCCTTGCCCGCTTTCTTTCTCTCTGTAATGGGACAAGAATTAGCTGCTGACCACCTCACGATCTCTCCGCCTCACTCCTCGCAGCTGCTTTTCATGGAGGAGAAAGTGTGCTGATCTGGAGTGAGCCAGGACTGTCTGGTCTCGGGCGTTTGCTGGGTATGAGTTGCTGTTGTCATTGATTGCGAGTCTGTCTCCGGAGCAGCTCCCCGCTCTCCTCCCAGGCCTTTGGCTCCAGTTAGCAGAAAGCTAAACTATTATTAGAAACATTTTCTCTCCACCTCTGATACGCTTCGCTGATATTGACATATATTTAATTTTGTTTCTTTGTCAGACTTTCTTTAAGACTCTTTTTTGATAAGTCCACCGTCTTTTTTGGGCTGAAAACAGAGCCAAGAGGAGGTGCAGAGGTCTAGTTTTCTTTCAGACCACTTGAATTACAATATGCTCAAAGATTATTTTGTGATTTTCAATGAAGCTAAAATTACACTGCAAGCTTTAATGCATCAGTAACTATAAACCAATAATATAATGTACATTAGTCTGAAAAGGAGCATTTTCATGATGAGAACTCTTCCAAGCGCACATAGCTGTAATATAAGTTGTTCTAAACTCTATTTCCACTATCCAACGTTGTCTCTGTTATCATACATCCATTGTTTACACTCTTACAATGACTTCATCTTGTTGTGCCCTCTTCTGCACCTGCACCTGACAGAAGAATAGAGTGCCTCAGAGATGACTGTTTTCTGTAGGCTGATGTGGAAGTTAGGATCGCCTAGGTTCCCTTGTCAAAAAGCCTGTGAGATATTTCCATTGGATTTTAGATTATTGCAAATTATGTTGTATTAACATATATATGGCACTTTTGTTCAGCATAATCTTCAAATGAACACCATGTTTATGATTTTTTTTGTAGTCTAAATGCAATCACCAGAAGTAAAAAGCTAGCTTATAAATAAACAACAACACTGTTGCATGACCTTGTTACCAACCACCTTTTTTAAGACACATAAAAGCTTAGTGGGATTTTTACTGACATATTTTACGTTGTACAACAAACCGTGAAAATCTCTTAAGCTTGTGTTCACCACAGACCTCGTTTCAGACATCTAACCAAACACCCATTGACTTTGAGACAAGGGAACCGGGTAGCTAAGATGCTAACACATCTCCAGGTTTTAGGACTTATTCCTGGATATTTGCATAACCGTAGTGGATGACATAGTGCATGAAATAGCATTTTCTCGTGCAGATTTTTGGTTAAACTTTGTACTACATTTGAGTGGATACCCTGATTGTCATTTGTTGCCTCAGTTTGCTGCTGTCCCTTCATCAGGTCCTTTAAGTTGTGAAGTAGCCTATGATAGAAGTCAAATCATAAAAAATGAATACACTGCTGCTCCCAGAGGGGTTTGTCCATGAACATGCTGATTCAAAGAAAACTGCCCACTTTTTCTTTTTTTTTTTTTTTCACATATTAAAGGCTTCATTAAATAATCGATCAGGATCAAAAAGTGGGATCAGATTTGGTTTAAAGTGACTGCAGTGCAAAAAACGTTAGATGTTCATTCCTGCAGGAAAATAAGGGACCATGTCCAAGAAAGTGGCTAATGACGTCTCTGTGATAATTACAAAAACAATTCAGCTGTACAGCAATAAATATTTCTGACATAGGAGACATCCCACTGTGTTGCTCTCTAAGTGATGCACAAGTGGAATAATAACACGATCCTCGAGCTCATCATCATTAACTGTATTCTTTTCGCTTTTGACGCCAGAAGAAGTGAGCTTTGAAGATGATTACTAACTGTTTCTGATGTTGTGTGTAGCTCAATCTCATTAGTTACAGAATCACATGCAGTGCGTCTTCAAAGGTATGAGGGTCATGAACGCTGTGCTAAACATGCTAAGAGGAAGCACTCTGCACGTTATCAGAGGACTCTGTGACAGAGGCGCAATGCAGGTATGAAGAAATTACGTCTGCGTACTTAATTTGAAAGTGGGGATTATGTTAGACTCAAGCAGCAGTCTCTTTTTAGCTCCCTTTATTTCTTGGTTCAGAGTTTTAACAAACATTCCTCTTTCTCCGAGGTTTGTGATTTGCATTTTTGGACGAATGTGTTCCGTTTTTAAGATGACAAAATTGAGCTCAACTAACTTGATCATTCCCTTCAGACAGATTATGGTATCTTAGGATTCAGATAGCGCCTCAAGTCAAGATAAGAGATCCTCTTTGAAGAATCTGACAGCTTTGGAGTGAGACTTTTATGCTGAGAAGTCCTTCAGCATGAAAGAAACCCCTCATTGTAATTCTCCTGTCTCACCAGGAAGAGATGCTGTTTGGACAGCTGTCACTCTCTCTGCTCCAACTTTCCAAAGTCGGAGACATGCAGGGGCTTAAGTGGACCAAATGAGTGTCACCAGATCCTAATGCCATTAGGCGCTGTTGTAATTCACTGAAACTGATTATATTAGAGGGGGGACATGATGCTCTCACGATGTCCCGCTAACAAAGCCTGCCTTCAGGCCACGGCGACTCTGATGGCAGATTGAAAAACAAGAAGAGAGAGTAAGAGGGAAATGTAAATGTGCCAGCTGGAGTGAAACTTTTTTGAAAGGGGTGTCGATGAAAAGCTCAGCAGGCGTGTATTTGACTTTGCTAATGCACGTTCATTTGTTGTATGTAATTAAATGCATTTATTCAAATACATCCCACAAAATATTTATCAATGAGTATAGATTAATGCCGACCACCGAGCCTCGCTGATTTCAGCGTTTGAAAAAGAACACACTGAATACATTAATCTTAATGTTGAGGAGCTGCTTCATCAGTGTGTGTGTGTGTGTGTGTGTGTGTTTGTGTGTGTGTGTGTGTTACGAACTTATAAAATGTTGTTGTCCCTGGGCCATTCATTAAGTATGAAACAAACCAGACAGAAAGAGGACAGAGAATATTCATCACTGACTGCTGTTACACATATAATGCTTTATTTCCCCCCAAAAGTCAACTGACGCTCACACTGCAGGAAACAAACCTGCTTTTTTTTCTAATATGTGACTCAGATAAGTTTTTTTTCTGATCTGATCTTTGCATTTCAGATGTGGGTCACTTTCATATGTGGTCCTGAATTGTATTCATGCAACTTTTACGTCACTCTAGATCATCATTTGTCTCACTCTGTGAATACAAACAGCTCTAAAGTTACCTTTGACATCTTAAATATCAGATGAAATTTGTTTCAGTGAAGCAAATTACTCACACACCCACCACTCTTGGCTCTGACTCCTCATCCACACACAGAAGTAGCAGCCATTGCTCCACAAAAGCCATACTTCAAAATTTAGCTGTCTTTCTCCTCGTCCGTGTTATATCTGCTCACAAATTCACTGGCTTCACTGCAGTTCCCTGAACGGCTACATGAGCCCAACTTTACAGCATAAGTAAAGATGTTTACAGCTGGGAGGTTACGCTGTGTTCACACTATGAGCAACAACATAGATATAAAGATACCCCCCTAAGAACAAAGTCAATTTACTGTAAAACTAAAATAATATTTGTATGTGATTTGAGCATGTGCAGGCTGATGGTGTCTAAAACAACAAATAAACTGATACATTAGCCAATTTTGTTGTCATAGCACACAAATTTAAATCTTGTAAAACAGCATTTTGCCCTACTATTGTGACATGATACCCCCAAGTTCAAGATGCGCTCACTAATTAAAACATAATAATTAAACTAATAAAACTAATTTTTATTTCAGGATGTCTTTCTACAGCAAAAAAAAAATGTTGGCGAATTCTAGTTGGCTAGCAATGCTAATGATTGATAGCGTGCTAATAACGCTAGCAAACTGTTAAAACTTAAATACTATACTACCACTATGACATGTAGATATGAACAATATAAAGTCACATATGACAACTCATAAAACTTCAATTTGTAGCCCAGGCTTTTATTTGCCTATATCGCTGAACTCAACATGCCTATATTTGGGACAGGCCTTTAATTCCTTTTACACAAAACTGTTGCTCAGTAAAGATGGATGAATCTGAGTGAATTAGGGTCTTCTCTGGTGCTCATGGTCTCTGTAAAATGAAATCAACCGAGCTAACAGTGTGTAGCATCTCCATATTGACAAAATTTAAAACATTTGTATTTGTATTTTTGATCTAAACAGCTAACTAACGTTAGCTTAAGTGGGTAGTCAACAATCTGGGTTTATACAGCCAAAGAACTGCTTGGCAACCAGACCAGGCCTCTAATTGAGACAGGCCTGTATTTGTCGAAATGCGTAGCTACACCAGGCTAGTAAAAGACACTGAAAGTTTAATTGGGCTTTTAATCGAAGTTTTACAGTATATACGAGATAATCTAACTAAATAATATGTTGAGACAGGATGTCTCTGGGTGTTTTTGTCCCCTTGTATGGGGGCTTCTTGCCCCAAAGGGTCTAATTTTATATTTTTACTTTAAAGGAGAAAAATCTATTTTTTTTCTTTCAAAATAAATTAAAGGACTCTCCCCACAAATCCCCTAACATCGTATATACATATCAAAGCTTTGAAGTTTTACCCTGAAACATTCTGGTGGAATAAATCTCAAGAATGCAGCAATTCAGAAGAAATGTAGCCATTCAGTACATGTGTTGAGAGTAGATTTAGTGCCATATATTGGTTAGGGAAGAGGAATTAAGGGGGTGGAGGCATCTTCCCCCATTTTACCCTGCTAGAGACAAAAACATGTGGTTGTCGCTTCACTGCGTCACTAGAATGCTGGAAAAGTTGAAGCCAGCTCACACCCGTACACAGTGACAAGTGTTGTGGTCAGTTTGGAGCTTCATGTCACCGCTTCCATTAAAAATGATTTGTAGCCTGCTGCTGTGTTGCTCATAGAGTGAACACATCATTACAGGCTGTCTGTGAGGTGTCACCCCTCGCTCCTCCACGGCTCCAATCTCTCATCTAAATATGGTCACCCCTGGCTCCAAAAGTCCAAGATGGTGACAGCTGAAATGCAAAATTCAAAGCTTCAAAACAGGAGTCCATAAACATCGACAGTGGCTGCGTCCATTTTATTACACAGTCTGTCATATCAGCTTGTAAATGAAACAATAAACACTGACGTCAGTGCCTTCATGTTCCAGTCGATACTGTGCTGCGTATGACGTCTGTGTTATTGTTCTTTTGCGCAAATTCAGTTCAGGACCTTCACCAGTTCATAATGGAATCTAATATCGGACAACAAAAAATCTGCTCTGAGCAATAAATCTAAATTGAGCACTAAAGTGTGAACGTAGCCTTAGTGTGCGCTGAAGCCCTCAAACTACGTCATCCTCTGGATACATGTTCAAAGCACAGCACCGACATGCTGCCACTATTTGTTTATGTTAGGTTTGCTGCTTGCATCTTTCTTTTTCGTCCACTGTCTCATCTTTCTCTGTAGTTTTGTAGTTTTGAGGAGAATTAAATATTTGATGACCAGCTAACGAGGGGCCGTGCCTCTGGAGCCGGGCCTGAGATGTTTGAAGCTGAAGACGGCCATGAAAGGGAGAGTGATTTACCAGATTACTCTTTCAAAGGCACCGTCAAGAGATGAGAAGCTCATTTTTAAAGTTTTTTTTTTAGCTCAAGGCCACCTGGGAATTCCTCCACTTCCACTGTCTGTGATGTGGGAGGGGGGAAAGAGCAGAAAGAAGGGAAAAACACTAACAGATGGAGAAGCAGAAGGAGAAAAGAGAGGAGAATTTCACTGGCACGATCTGGGTTTTGTAACTTCAGTCATCCTTATTTGCCTTGTCAGGTGGAGGCTATGAACTCAGATTTATTGATTGTCAGTGTGGGCTGGAAATGGGGCAACTTTATATGTTGCACATGTACACTAGCAGCCACCTCGTGACAACCCTGCGGAGCATGACCACCAGACTCTTGGGCTCTTTGGAGCATTGTAGCGCCTTTAAGCTCATTTCAGCAGGAGACACAAACGATTCTAATATTGATAATATTGATTTATTCACGCCTGCAGGATGTGTAAATGACCAAATGGTAGCTAACGTTCTCGCCATACCAACTTTTTAAGATTTTAATATGTCGGAGTTGTTTTTCCAGCTTGTTGTGCTGCCCCCAAGTGGCCAAAAAAACCTACAGTTCATGCTGAAATACTTTCTGAGATCTCAAACAACAGAACAAAAACTAAAGTACATTAAGTCAAAGTTGAACTCGAGAATCTGTGAAATTGTGCTGATACTTTCAGTATAATCTCACAGTCTTTCTCTCCCCTAAATAGGTTTGGCTAATCTGGAGGTTTGTTCAGAACTTTGTTTTTAATGTGTTTTGAATGTAAAACACGTGTAAAGTTGAGCCTTGTCAAAGGAGAATATCTGTCACTGTTGGGACAGACAATAAAGTCTATCTATCCACGACTGCCAAACCACTAATCTTCCTCACAAGTCTGACGTCTTTTAAAGCTACAGATGGAAACTCTTATAAGATAACTTTTTTCATATTTGCTGAAACTGTCACCAGATATAAGAGCGATAATCAGTGGCAAAAACCAGGTTTCTTTGCCTGCTCTGTGGCCTTGTAGCATTTCTGATGGGCTAACTGCATGTGGTGTTAATCATGACGATTAGCTGTGGTCAAACTGTCAAATTAGGCAGCACTGATCAGATATGAAATTAAAATTATGTTAACACATTGCCTTTTTTTCATCTCAAATGTTTTCAGAGACGTACACTCATCAGCCACTTTATTAGGTACACCTTGTTAGCACCTGGTTGGACCGTCTTTTACCTTCAGAACTGCCTTAATTCTTGGTGGCATAGATTCAACAAGGTGCTGGAAACATTCCTCAGAGATTTTGGCCCATATTGACATGATAGCATCACACAGTTGCTGCAGATTTGTCGGCTGCACATCCATGATGTTGAGCTTTGTGACATGGTGCGTTATCCTGCTGGAAGTAGCCATCAGAAGATGGGTACACTGTGGTCATAAAGGGATGGACACGGTCAGCAACAATACTCAGGTAGGCTGTGGTGTTTAAACCATGCTCAGTTGGTACTAAGGGGCCCAAAGTGTGCCAAGAAAATATCCCCCACACTATTACACCACCACCAGCAGCCTGAACTGTTGATACAAGGCAGGATGGATCCATGCTTTCATATCGTTTACACCAAATTCTGACCCTACCATCTGAATGTGGCAGCAGAAATCCAGACTCATCAGACCAGGCACCGTTTTTCCAATCTTCTATTGTCCAGTTTTGGTGAGCCTGTGTGAACTCTAGCCTCAGTTTCCTGTTGTTAGCTGACAGAAGTGGCACCTGGTGTGGTCTTCTGCTGCTGTAGCCCATCTGCTTCAAGGTTGGACATGTTGTTGGTTCAGAGATGGTCTTCTGCAGACCTTGGTTGTAACGAGTGGCTATTTGAGTTACTGTTGCCTCTCTATCATCTTGAACCAGTCTGGTCCATTCTCCTCTGACCTCTGGCATCAACAAGGCATTTTCACCCAGAGAACTGCTACTTACTGGATGTTGTCTCTTTTTCAGACCATCATCTGCCATCTCGCCTAGCTGTTACGTTATCACCATCCTCTCCTCTTCCTGATAAGAAACTCAGCTCATATACATTTAATCTAAACTACATTTTACGTATGAAACATACAAATGCAACACATCCATGGTTTGCAGAAATGTACAATTCTAACTTTTTTTTCATGACTGGGCTGTTAATGTTTAACAAATTACTTTAAAATCAGGGCGCCCATAGCTCAGTGGATCAGAGCGGGCGCCCCATGTACAAAGGCAATGTCCTTGCCACAGCAGTTGTGTGCTTGATTCCAGATTCCACACCCGCTTGCTGCATGCTGTCCCCACTCTCTCTCCCTCTTTCATGCTTGAAACTGTCCTGTCATTAAAAGGCAAAAAACCCCAAAAATAATCTTTTAAAAAATTACTCTAAAATACATCATCATGAAATCAGCATAGTAGAAATATTACAGATAGTTTCAGGGAGTATCAGGGAGGAGATCCTGACTCCTGAGCCTGTAATAAAGGCACAACAGACAGTTTACCTCTGTTTACATGAGAGTGTTAGAGGCAGATTAACATCTGCGTAAATGGAAAAGTGGAAATGTAAATAAAGCTTTTCCATTTAAGCCATTAACCCACAATAAGGACAGCAATACTCTGATAACACAGGAGCTGAGAGTGAGTCAGTACACACCAATCAATTAGACAACTGTGTGTGTGTGTGTGTGTGTGTGTGTGTGTGTGTGTGTGTGTGTGTGTGTGTGTGTGTGTGTGTGTGTGTGAGAGAGAGAGAGGGGCAGTGGGTGAATGTGCTTATAAACCCATTAAAACTATCAATACTAAAGTGATCACTTTGAATAAGAGCTTTGTTTTAATCACTTTCTGTTAAACTCCCTCAATGTCATGTGACACGGACACACACACACACACACATGCACTTTCAGAAACAAAGATATATTGATTGTGTGAGAGTGTGCAGGATGTGCAGGATGATCATACTTTAAAAAATAGTCGACTCTGTTAATGACCCAGCCAAGCCCTGCAGCTGTGTGTGTGTGTGTGTGTGTGTGTGTGTGTGTGTGTGTGTGTGTGTGTGTGTGTGTGTGTGTGTGTGTGTGTGTGTGTGTGTGTGTGTGTGTGATCATGGAGGCAGACTTTTGGAAACATCCAAAGGACACAGTTGACTGAGTGAGGACTTTGTTCTTGCTCGTTGATGCCACAAGGAGCTACTAACTTTGTAGCGCTAAGGGGAACTGCAGCTAATTGCTACAAGTGATCCTGTTAAATAATCATGTGATCTGTAGTTAAAGGTCCAGTGTGTAGGATTTAGGGGGAATATGATGTAATAAATATGTTGTCTTTAGTGTGTAATCACCTGACAATAAGAATCATTGTGTTTTCGTTACCTTAGAATGAGCCGTTTATGTCTATGTAGAGAGCAGGTCCTCGCCCATGCTGCACCGCCATGTTTCTACAGTAGCCCAGAACAGACAAACCTAACCCTGACTCTAGATAGGGCAATTCGCGTTTTCGCATTGGCCACCGTAGCTAGCAGCCCCTCCACAACAAGCCTAACAGAGTTGGAAAAACGCAGATTTTTAATGTGAATCTGCTTTATTCAGTGTTTTTACTGGTTTGAATCACTGGGTCTGTTTGTTTTGGAGAGGAAGAGACCTCTGCGGATAACAATACTCTCAGTAAAAACCTCCTGAACAATGAAACTGAAGCGGAAGAGACCCATGTGGATGATTCGGCTCCTGATAAAAACTTCCTGAACGTCTGGAAGTTATCAGAGAAAACATATGAGCACACATTAGCAGGTGCTGGGCCGTGGCCTTTCTGCAACATGATGAACAGCGTCAGAGAAACACAGATTTGTTATGTGAAACTGTTTTATTCAGTGTTTTTACCGGCTTGAATCACCTGGTCTGTTTGTTTTGGAGAGGAAGAGACCTCTGTGGATAATTCAGCTCCCTGTAAAAACCTCCTAAACAATGAACACTGAAGGAATTCTAATCAGGAGAAGTTTCAGCTGGTTGCAATCTGCAATCCTCACTGCTTGATGCCACTAAATCCTCCTAAATCTTAAACACTGGACCTTAAAACAATCTTTATTTAAACGTTGACCCTCAAACATGTCTACCTTTCTGAGCACATTTGGTGGGCATATGTACGGAGGTATGACACACACACCCACACATACACACACAAACAGGCACTATATCCCCGCTTTGTTGACACACACTTTGCATGACTTTCCAGCTTGGCTGCTGCAGGCGGCTCACGCTGCGCCGAGGTCTGGAATTGAACCTCCATCCCCTGATCCAGCTGTTACACTCTCACATGGTTTGACGTGATCAGTTATGAGAATTTAATTTAGTGTTAATTTAGAAGCTCTCACACTGATTGTGCAGTATTCCAGACATGTCAGTGTTTTGGACAGGCGGTCTTCCCCTCCTGCTGCTTTGGCGCTCTCTCCGTTACACGTTCACATCCAGCTGGCAGGACGAGCCACATTTGCTCTGGTGATGTGTGTGTGTGCGTGTGTGTTGACATTCCATATGTGCAGACGTCCGTGACATTCCTGGCTGTGTGAGGACTGCATCATTTCTATCCTGTATATAATCTTCACAGGTTTTGCCTGTCACTTTGATCGGAATAAACAATTCTCAGAAAAGACTCATGTGTTTGTTTGTTATTCTGGACTGTGCATATCTTGTGGATGGAAAAGGGGGATGCTGTTGGTGAATAGGTTGGAGATGTAAAAAGTTGTGGGATCCTCTGCTGCTGCTCTGTCGCACTCACACGTGAGGATTGGACTCATTATAACCTTACTGCTGTTTTTATGCCTCCATGACGGTGATAGCTGTAGCCAAAAGCATTATGTTTTCATGGTGTCCATCCAATTCTTGTGAACACAATATCTCTCAACACCTTGGATACATTTCTTCAAATTTGTGATCTTCTCTTTCACTTAGTCTGAATTTAACTGTATATGTTGTGTTGTATTATTGTACTGAATTACTTCATGCTCACTAACCTTACACTTCCTGTCTTAATTCTAAAAGCCCAACCAGTGACAGGGGTTGTGAATTAGCCATGGCTAGAAATTTGTATGCACTGCATCTGCTTTTTATTTTACATATCAAGTGATGTCATATGCATTTGTCCCTGCCAAATAAATAAATAAAATAAAAACACTGAGGGATTTTTTTAGTATTTGACACAAACATCCACCTGGACTGAAGAATAAACTGATTAGAAGTTGGTGGTCGAAGGTCGAAGGTCAGTGTGACCTTGCATCAACCTTATTCTCGTGAACGTGATATCTAAAGAACGTCTTTGAGGAGAGACATTTGGTCAGATACTGAATTGGCGATACTAATCCCATATATAACCCATGTTATCACGAGCCAGTATTTTATATTTAACCCATGTTATCGGGAAGGCAGCAATCATGTGACTAATGTGCTGATGGCAGTAAACAGCGAAAATCTGCAAACAGAGACAGGCAGGGGTGGTGGATTGGTCAAACAAACACAGGACTTTCTCCCATGAGACCTGTCCTTGTGTCCCTTAAAAAAACCAAGTGAACTTTTACGTATTTTACGATACGTCATCACCATGCTTCTTTTCCTAAACCTAACCTATCTAACTTGATGTCAGGTATGTAACTTGACAACGCCATTCATGCAATGCTAATTCCTTAGATATCGTACAAACCATTGTATGAGGATATGTTGGTGTAGAGATAACTAGAAAATTTTAGCTTGTTTACATGCTAAATTAAAACAATGGTGAACATGGCAAACACATTAGACTGTATAAACTAACAAACATAACTTCTGTGACATCACCCATTGCTTTATGGACTCCCATTTTGAAGCCTCGAGTTTGGCATTTTGGCTGTCGCCATCTTGGTTTTTGGAGCCAGAAGTGACCATATTTGGGCAAGAGGGTGGATCTGACTGAGAAGCAGAGGACACTATTGGCAGACAGCTGCAAACAGCAGCTCTATAAGTCGGCTGGTCCACAAAAAATTTCACCACCCTTTGGTGGCCAGTTTTTCGCCTCGAAGGCTAAAATTTGGCAACGAATATTAAGTGTGTGCATGTGTATCTTTTTAAAGATAGCTTGTGGTCTTTGTTGTCCACCTACAGAGCCCATAGAGGTTAAATAAGCTGCAGAACTAAATTGTAACTTGACTTGAAGCAGATTAGAATACCAGGTCACGTAAGGACGAGAGGAGATCCTGATGGATGCATGTCCAACAGCGTTTGGCGTGAGTTCTCCTCAAGAGGAATATCCACATCATTTGACATTCAACGCTGATGATGTTGCCAGAAACCAAAAGATCATAAATTATCTTTGAGTGATCTCCAGACCTGAAGAAGAACCTCATTGTGCTTATTTATCACCGCACCCATCCATCATCCTGCAGTATACATTAGACAATGAAATGTGGGTAAAAGAGAGCTGCACGGTCATTAATAACACCAGCTGTAATATTACTGTCAGGTCCATGTTAAAAATGCAGCCAAAGATTTTCCTTCAATAAATCCCTCAGAGTGCAGGCTCTCATTTCAGAGAAGCTGGGCGAGATTCTTTGTTTCCTCTTGGACTGAAATCCTCTTTCTCCTCCTCCCCCCGTACCTCCTGACATGAAGCTGACACAGCGAGGCACGGTTCCTTCATGCTGGACGGACGCCCGTCCTGTCAGATTAACCAGCTACAGTAGAGACAGTACTGGCCATACAGTCTCTAGGATTTCTATCCTCTGTATGGTGATGCAAATACTGTAAATCTGGGGTCCATGCGAGGAGACATCAGTTAGAAATGGAGCTCAGGCTGGAAATAGTTATTCCCAAAATCTGCTGCATGTGTGCAGCACATATGGAGGAAACCCTGAGATCTGGTCGCCTTTCTTAGCTCCAGCTCAGGAAGTGAATTTTGTTGTGGAATTTCATTAAAAGTGTCCCACTTTTTAATGCTGTGAAAACTGGGTTTGCGGCTGTGACTGAATGTATGATGGGTGACTGGAGTGTGTGTGTGTGTGTGTTTATTTGTGGGTTTTCATGACAAACCAAGTGTGTTTCTAGTCTTCTATTGCAGTTATTTCCTGACCTCGGGTACCTCTGCTGCTCCCAGGTGAAAAACGGATAATTTGAAGAAACAAACACATTACTTACAATTACAAATTGAAATCCAGTGATTACATTAGGCTACAGTTACTTTGATATTTGTGGGTCAACTTGTTCTCTGTTATACTGACAGGTGGATGCAGGGTTTTGTCACGTGGACAGACTAGTCTGGGATTGTTCCCACTTATGACGTCAGCAGTCCTGTATTAACTTTATGATTCAATAGTCCCATGATAACTTTTAGGGAAAAGTCAAAATGTTATTTTTTTTTACTTATTTTTCCCTAAAGATTTTCCAGGAAACTCTATTTTACCAAACAGAGTGAAGTATGGAGTGTTGAGGTGACAGATGAGGAGTCCAGGATATATCAGCTTGTTACAGTGGCTGGAGGCATGTGGAAGCTGATATGTTGTGTTCACACCAAATGCAATGGGAATTTTCACGTCGCGTTACTTGCATGCTAGAATATTTTGTGTTGACTCACTTCATATGTGTGAATAACTCGCATCATAGGCGCATGAAATCAATGAGTCAATGTATGAACTTCCACTGGTACATCCTCAGCGTCATACGTCTCTGATTGGCTATCGTGGCTTGAATGGGTTTTTAAAGTTTAGATTTTTCAACTCTCGCAAATAAGCGTATGACTTGAAACTGTGCTACTTGCGTCATTTCGTGCCGCCCGCGGGAAATCAGGTCTAATCGTGTCTTTACATTGACTTTTCACGTAATTCACTCACATGAATTGTTTTATTAGCGCCCGGTGTGAACACAACATTTGTTTCTACTGAAAACAGGAGAAATGTTACTCCCTGTACTTCAAAATGAAGAAATACTTTGCAGCATCTATTGTCAAACAGGTGTGTAGGAGAGAACAAGAAGAATAAAACTTGTAGAAAAGACTCTCACACACTGTCTAACTTGCAAAAATAATGATTTTAATGCTGCTGCAATGTTTCGGAGACTAGATCGTCATCATGTAAACAGTCTGTCAATCAGTGTGTTTGCATGATGAAGGTCTAGTCACAGAAACGATGCAGCAGCATTAAAATAACTTGTATTGCAAGTTAGACAGTGTGCAGGAGTCTTTTCTACAAGTTTTACTCCCTGTAATTAAAAAAATGTGTCATTTATCTTTTGCATGGATGCTAACATTAGCCACTGGTAAGCCTACGTTTACAAATCACCTGTCTTGGCACATTTACTGTCCCCGTTAAATGGCAGTTTATCTTGTCTTCTGCTCTGAGATTAAAAAGCTCCTGGACCTCATTGTCTCCTAAATTTGTGGAAATTTCAATTGCTGTTCTTCTTCTTTCTTCTTAGCTGCTAACTGCTACTAGCTGCTTTTTAAATCTCCCTGCAGTGGGTCACACATGTGAGACGTGTTCAAAATGTTACACCCATCAAATCTCCTTGATTGTACTTTTCATACAGAACAACAAGACAGAACAACAGTACAACATATCTGCTGTAAAAAAAAAAAAGTAGTGTAAAGGGGGCTAATGTCTGAAGTTAAGAGAACTGTCTTGCCTGCAAATCTGAGGTCACAGGTTTCAAAGAGTATAACATAGGCTATACGCTGTAGGAGGGTGATTTCAACGTATCGACCCAGGAAAACATTCACTAAACATTTGGCTAAAACATTGCTAAGAACATAAAACCCTGTGTAAGGTCTTAATGTGTCACATTAAGAGGACATTGAGGTAGTGAACAGTAGGACCCTGGATCATAGTTACGCTCCCCTGCTGTTAGCAAATACCTCCTTTTTCAGAGTTAGTTAAGTTTTTTTTCAATGGGTAATAGTTGAAAATAAATTTTAAAAGATGAATGTAACTTGCCCAACACCAAAAACAGAACACACACATGAGAACACAACTTGGTGTGATGAGATCCCCCCTTTCACCTCGCATTAAAATGCATTTCCTCTCCAGATTGTATCTGGAGATGATTTAACCTGATTACAGTCACACCTGTTATTAATATGTGTCTCCAGGGTCCATTTTGAGATCTGATTGCTTTGTCCAGCTCCAACAACCCAGCCGTTGTAGCCGTTTTTCATCATTTGCTCGGCCAGTGCTTCATCCTCAGTTGCATTATAAATTTCCAAGTTTCACTTTTATACTTTCTCCTGGACCAAGTTGAAAGCAGACACTTGGTCTCATCTTGAATATCCATAACCTGCCTTGTTGCTTTTTGCTAGTAGCTTGGCTCGCTGACTGATTAATGGCTGCTACCTTGCTGGATGGAACAGTGAGCCTATGATTACTTATGTCAGCTGTAGCAGTCAGCCAAAGAAGAGCAGACTGCTCCTTTACTGCGCAGCAGAGGGCTGCTGATACTGTGAGTGGGTGTGGCAGAGCAGAGCAGGGGAGAAGGTGATGATTGGTGGCACCTGGCTGAGAAAAACTCAACTTAATTCACAAAAGCAGCATGGAGGAGAACATGGAGGAGTAATGTGTAAAGTTTTAATCAGTGCCTGGTGATCTTTGCTCCACCAAGAGAACAGTGATGCATATAAATTTAATTCGAGCAGTAGTTTATCTCAGAAGCAGGCTGAATTGTAACTTCCTGGACAACAAGGTGTTGCTGGAGGTGTGTTGATACCTGGAGCAGATGGAAGGCCTTGAATCTTCTTCAGCTACCTCTTGGACCTGCCTGGATGCAGCTGTGGACCTTCTTGCCTTGGCACTAAGATAAGTCTTCTTTCCCTGCACTGCACTCTCCAGGCGTCTCTCCAGGGTAATTTATATTACTCTGTGCCCTCATTTACTTTACTCATCATCTTCCAGGAGCCCCTTAACCCCTCCCAACACACACACACACACACACACACCAAACTGAAGTTAATGGCATTGAACTATTGAACTGTGCCAGTGATCTGGAGACCTCATCTGAGTTATTTAAGTGACGTTTGATTTCCATTCAAGGACTCTGAATTTGAGTTTTGGTTCTCTGGAGTTGATGGGTGTTTATTATTTTGTGTGTGAGACTTTGTATCACAGTGTGAGCTACAACTATTTGATTGGTTATTATTTGGGTTGAATACATTGAGATTTAATTACTGAAAATGAATTGATGGATTGTTTCCCTTTCCTTTTTTTGTAGCGAGGGTAGCTACCTGGGCTATCTCTACAATTATACATTCAACTTTTTGTTTTTTTAAAGTGACAGTAGGATTTTGATCATTCTCCTGTCTAGCGTCCAACTTTACTTTAGATAATTAGAGATAAAATGCCATTACACCGCCCACGTGATTGTGGCATGTGGATTGAAAACACACTTGCATATACTTGTACACACTTGCCACAAGAGCCTGGTCTTACTCCCAAGTTGTTGAAATCAGGTGCTCTGGCAGTGACTTGCGGCGTCAGAAACCAACGAAAAAAGGTGTTCTTTAACATCAGCGTGATACACGGCTGGTTGCTGTTATAGCTCAATAGCACCTGGCAGCATCAGGGGGAAATGCGGTGGGACAAGGACGAAAGTTAAGGTAGCAAGTGGGCCGAAAGGGGGGATGCATGGGTCCAACAAATACCGACTGACCCTGTTCTTTTTTCCTAAACCTAGCCACATCTGTTTGTTGTTGAAGGGAAAAAAGACGTCTATTTACAGTGTTGTACTGATGTAGTGCTTTTATTTTGAAAGAGACTGTATGCAAATAGTGAATTTCCTGTTAAAACGGAAGTGTATTTTGAAAGAAGACAATGCATGTAACAGGCAGAACTTCACGCGGTGTCCCAGCACATCAAGCAACACACCCAGGGTACCTTTCATGTCGTATGTGGACGTGGAAAGTCCATGACCAAACAACAATATGAATTGCTGAGAATGTTCGTCACATCGTGCGTCCCTGACCACCTCCAGAGGGGGTTTGGCTGATCAAATCACAAGCCATCCTCAGTGCATTGTGGGTGCATTTACACCTGTACTTTCATGTGGTCAAGCACTGTCTAATTACAGTTGAATCACCCAATATGCAATTTAATGCAAGGTGTAAAGAGGGTCTGAATTACTGCTACGAGTCCACTGAGCTGACTCAGGTGTATCATTAGATATCACACATGCTGGAGGCTATGTGAGAGTTG
Source organism: Cephalopholis sonnerati (assembly GCA_019142605.1). Taxonomy (NCBI): domain Eukaryota; kingdom Metazoa; phylum Chordata; class Actinopteri; order Perciformes; family Serranidae; genus Cephalopholis; species Cephalopholis sonnerati. The sequence goes on along the minus strand of JAGQAX010000015.1, from coordinate 21,475,428 downwards.
TAATACTAGTCAGAACACAAACAGAGCCTGCCTTTGCGTGGCAGTATTATAAATGCTAACTTTTTAACCAACAATATTTATATGATAAGTAGTGTTGAAGAACACCCAGTTTAAAATCAGTTTAAATAACGTGTGGAACATGATGACGCTCTTTAGAGTGTATTCCTCCTCAACAAATACTCCCTAATTCATCTTTTCTGTTATTGTTCCAGCTTTGTCAATTCTCAATCTGTGTTCGTTGTATAACACACAGTTGCAGTGTGTGATGGTTAAACCTCGCTGCGGGCTGTTTATCAGTAAATAGTGAATAACTATTGATCTGGAATTAAAACATGCTCAGAGATTGAAGGAAGCCATGTGGCTTCAGGTCTTTTGTTGCTGGCAAATTGAAATGATAGAAAATAACAGAGGCTGTAAAGTAACAGTGGAGGAGAAACCTTTGTGCTGACACAGAAAGCTTTGAAATCTGAAAAGTTTTTAATAAGTTAGCTTTCTTATCAGCTGATTGAACCTATAATAGAGTTTGCTATAAGACAAGATAATGAAGGCAGAGTTTCTCATGTCCGCAAGTCATCCGTGTGAGCTCAAACTTCAGCTTCAACAACTGTGAACAAAATTCAGACCAGTTTTTACGTCAGATTTCCAGCAGATTTTCCTGCTTTTCTGTAATGGAATAAATAGACCACATACAAACTGCACATGACAGCCCAAAATAAACAACCGATTAAATCCCGTATGAAATGATTTACATGTTACAGAACATGGCAGCAGTTTGGTTCTGGAGGGACTGACCCACTGTAAACAGAAGGAGAGCAAATCCATGGGAAATGCATACAACTGGATCCGACCACATGCTGTGCACAACACAGATTTCAAGCATGAGCTATACTTGCCCTGCCATACACACACACACACACACACGCACACAGTAGAGTGTGTGTTGACTCAGGAGAATCAGCAGCAGCAGCAGCAGCAGCGTCTTTGATCACTTAAATCAGATTTTTGCTGCTTCTGCTTCACTCAAAGAAGCGTGTGAGGTTTGCGGGGTGAAGGACAAACAGGTCACTCTTTCAGACTTTATTCAGAGCTGTCATTATCATTCCCATTCCCTAATCGCTTCCTTTAATGGACAGGAAACAGACTACATCAGCATTTTTGAAGTAGCTACACTGCTCTCTTTTGGCTCCCATGCTAAAAGTAGGATACTTTAATTCTGCTCTCTTAGATAATAGACATATTTTTATACTGAGCACTTGGGAAAAAAGACTAGTTTGACTAGTTTGATAAGGTGGGAATGCCAGCTGCAGGCTGTTAGCTTAGCTTAGTTAGCTTAGCTTAGCTTAGCTTAACCCCTGCCTTCATGAAACCACAAGATAAAACTGGTTAATTAATGAGATTTAAAGGTGCTGATAGGTGTTTTTATTACCTTTAGGCAGAGCCATGTCAGTTGTTTCCCCTTGCTTCTAGTCTTGTGCTAAAATAAACTATCTTTCTATATTTACCATTAAAGGTGAAAGAATACAAAAATTTCTCATCATGATTATAGTCGGCAAAATTTTCACGGTTATTAGCATGATCACAGTATTGTTAAATTGTATGAAAAATGATCAAAAAGTACTGACACACACACCAAAAGTCATTTCACCAGGTTTTATTTTGTTTTGTGCATAAGCAACTGATCATTAAAAAGACAAGGGACCAGTAGCCACTGTTGAGGAAACTACTTTAAAACTGTAGTTTACCAGTTTAGCTACTTCACAATGAAAAGTAGTTGAACTACATCTTAAAATTCTCTCAAAAAATTGTAGCTGGTCATAATGAAGCAGTTTCAGAATCAGAATCAGAATCAGAAATACTTTATTGATCCCCAGGGGAAATAGTTTTCCTTACAGGTGCTCCTTACAAGTGTAAAAAGAAGAAGATATAGTGCAAACAAGTGTAGAAAGAAGATATAGTGCAAACAGAAGTAAAAATATAAGAAATATAAGAAGATAATTTACAAAATATATATGTAAAGACCACACACATAATTTACAATATATACAGGAACCTTATATACAGACTGAACAATGTAGTCAGTTATTGCACAGATTATTTAAAAATAAATATGTAATAATTTATTTTGAGTTATTGACAGTGGTGAAACAGTCCAAGGGCAACTCAGAGGGAGGAGGTGTACAGTTTGATGGCCACAGGCAGGAATGATTTCCTGTAGCGCTCAGTGGTGCATTTTGGTGGTCAAATGGTCTCCCACTGAAAGAGCTCTTGTGTCCGACCAACACATGGTGGAGTGGGTGTGAGATATTGTCCAAGATAGTTCTCAGCTTAGACAGCATCCTCCTTTCTGACACCACCATCAGAGAGTCACACGCCATTCCCACAACATCACTGGCCTTGCGGATCAGTTTGTTGAGTCTGTTGGCGTCCGCCACCCTCAGCCTGCTGCCCCAGCACACAACAGCATAGAGGATAGCACTGGCCACCACAGACTCATAAAAAATCCTGAGCATCGTCCGGCAGATGTTGAAGGACCTCAGTCGCCTCAGAAATTAGAGACGGCTCTGGCCCTTCCTGTAGCGAGCATCAGTGTTCTTAGACCAGTCCAATTTATTATCAATGTGGACCCCCAGGTACTTATAGTCCTCCATAATGTCCACACTGACCCCATGGATGGAGATCGGGGTCACCGGTGTCTTGGTTCTCTTCAAATCCACCACCAGTTCCTTTGTCTTTGCCACGTTGAGCTGCAGATGGTTCTGCTCACACCATGTGACAAAGTTATCCACAGCAGCCCTGTACTCATCCTCATCACCCTTGCTGATACATCCAACTATGGCAGAGTCATCAGAAAACTTCTGAAGATGGCAGGTCTCAGTGCAATAGCTGAAGTCCGTGGTGTAGAGGGTGAAGAGGAAGGGAGAGAGGACAGTCCCCTGCGGGGCCCCGGTATTGCTGACCACTCTGTCTGACACACAGTGTTGCAAGCGCACGTACTGTGGTCTACCAGTCAAGTAGTCCACGATCCAGGACACCAGAGAGGCATCCACCTGCATAGCTGTCAGCTTGTCACCCAGTAGAGCTGGACGGGTGGTGTTGAACGCACTGGAGAAGTCAAAAAACATGACTCTCACAGTGCTTGCCGGCTTGTCCAGTTGGGCCCAAAGTAACCCAAAAGTAACTACTGAAGACGCTTCTGACATCTGAATGTAGTTAAACTGCCACTCAACTTCTGCACATTACAGTTAAATTTGTAATTGCACTACATGTAGTTAAATGCTTCCCAACACAACCAGTAGCATTACTGGGTTTGCCTACTGCACGCCCACTCTTACAGCAGTAAGGAGCTCAGGCAGTAGCTCAGTCCATAGGGACTTGGCTTGGGAAGTGGAGTGTCGTCAGCTCAAGTCCCTGTACGGACCGAGCATGGAGCGTGGACTGGTAGCTGGAGAGGTGTCAGGTTGCCTCCTGGGCGCTGAACCCCCAACTGCTCAGGGCACTCGTCAAGGCAGCCCCCTTGCTCTGACATCTCTCCATTTAATGCCTGTACAGGACTTGTTTGTGCATGTGTGTATTTCAGGTCTGTGTGTATATGACAATAGAGTGGTGGGAAAAAAATGAATTTCCCTTCTGGGATCAATAAATAAAGTATATCTACGGCTGAAAAATCTCTGGAGCGCTGTCACTGTCGTCTGCCATGTTTTTATTGTCACAAAACAAACCCACATTGCATGCATGCGCCTGCGTCTGGGAGACTTGCTAACTTTGGTTGATGCTGGACCATATTCATTTTTTTATTTTTTAAAGGGTGATAATCAAACACAGTTTTGATGCTAAATAAAATTTGACATGGTAATACTAAGCATCTGTAGTTTTATCCTGGTTTATCATGAAACCAGTAGCCGTTTCATCCCTATTATACCTCACAAGAGTAGTATCAATCTTCCCATCTAACTGAGACGAACCACTGAAAGAGAACAAATTGCGCAGCATTGCCTCTGCCCCTTCTCGCTCATCAAGTCGCCTGCTCATCAGCAACCACTGTGTGAAAAAGCAACCTGCACTTTCCCTGGCAATTATACGTGATGTTGTATCAAGCAGTACTGTCTTTATCTGTAATTCTGCAGCGCTGAGGACAAAGAAAAGACCCCAGAAAGTTTAAGATCTTCTTCAGCACAGACATCCATTTACTCCAGGTTCACACACCTGTCCCTGCAGTTTCTTTGGTGAATTACCACAGAATTTCATGCATCAGTGCTCAGTCCCACATCCCCTGCAATTCTACAATGCCTAATGCTTTAACTCTCTGCAAGAAAGCAAAGCATATTTCCCAAAATGTCTAACCATTCCTTTAAAGACAAACCATCTTGTGCGAATGAATAAACATGTGGAGGTTCTACAGATTCAGATTCATATTTTATTCAGAATAACAGCATGTGTCCACACACAGATGTTCTTTACAGCTGAACTCTGACGCTCTTATTACATGTTTGTGAACAAAGTGTTAATCTGAGCATCAGTGGCCTAATCTTTTACATATTTCAGCTGTTTGTTGTCATCGCCGTTAAAACGCATTGGATGACTACAGTTTTAGTACTGCTAATAAATCACCAGCGTCCCTTGTGAGGAAACGTTAGGCTCACAGTGCAGCCCTCCAGTTTTTCCCTGATGTTTTTCCCTTCAGTGGTTGAGATATTGATGATGCACATATTTTCTGTTGAAATGGTTTATAGAGTCTGTTTTGCATCACACCACTGCACTGATCCTTAACACAGCAGCTCGTTAGCTTGAGTCTCTAACATTTAGGCCCCTCTATCCATATTGTAGTAGCCTACTCGAGATCTGTCTCAGTTGGACTCGGTGGCATTTTTACTCAGTCTCGTCTCAGGTCTTAGACAAAGGACTTGGAATTTTATTTCAAGACAGGTCAAGACCAGCACTGCGGGGATATCACTAAACGGCAGCCCCCAGGCATGAAAAATTAAGCCAACATGGAAGCGCCAAAAAAATGCAGTTCAGTCAGGACTATTTTAGTCAAAGAAAACTTAATTTACATTTGCAGATTTATATTTTGCGGTATGGCTCTGTTCTGGGGCCTCTCTGCCTTTCCTAGGCCTACGCAGAAACCCTCTTCCACACGCCTACATGGAAAGCCTAAGGTGGAAAGAGCACACCTTGCCTGCCCTTCCACGTGCAGACGAGGAAAGCCTGAGGCAGATAGAGGTAGACCTCCCTGCCCTTCCATGCGCCTACGTGGAAAGCCTAAGGCAGGAGAGCAACAGCAAAGACCCCCGGGAGCAGAACAGAGCAGCATCAATGACAAACAGAAATGACACTAGTAAGTCGGACACAGCAACAAAAGGAGGAGCTGGGGTGGAGGCAGGTTGCAAAGCAGCTTGCAGAGGAAGCAGCAACAGTAGGCAGGCCAAAGCAGTTTAAATAGGGCGTCCTGAGTGAGATTTGCCAAGTGGTTGCACAGAAAGGAATCATGTGAAAACGTCGAACTCAAGGCTTCAAGACAAACTACTGTGTGACATCACAGTAGCTATATCCATTAGTTCTACGGTCTATGATTTTATCGTAAGTGTGTCATGCAGTGTGACACTTACACTGGCCTCTCCTTACGGAAATGGTGACTTACTCAGGCACAAAATCACACTTTTATGTCTCCATTTTTAGGTTGTTGCTTTAGAGTAAATGCCAATGAAATATTTTTATTATTCTCACATGTTTGCATAAGGAAACAAGGATAAAACCAAAGCATCTACAACCACGAAGGCAGCTCCATGACGCTGTACTTTGGCACCACAGGTTTCTGCTAATTGCTAATGTCAGCATGCTAACATGCAGATGCTAAGCATTACTATGTTCATCATTTTAGATTAGTATGCTAGCATGCTAACATTTTCTAATCAGCACTAAGTACACCTGAGGGTGAATAGTTTTGAGTCTTAAACCAAAGTATTGTACAGATTAAAATACAATTTTCCACCTGATGATGGTGCTGATGAAAATTAAGAGGATCACCAAAGTTACTGTAGTTCATCCTGAGGTAAACATGAACGTCTGTATCAAATTTTCATGGCAAAAGCTGTTGAAATATTTCAGTGTGGACCAAAGTGGTGCTGCTATCTGTCAGAGCGTTAAATATGCACTGATGCATTTTGCTCATTTCAAATTCAAATCCTGGCTTCACAGCACTGATCCTTTATTCTATAATACATGTCTTTTTTATGCATTACATATCTGTCTCTGTGTAATAAAAGTACTGCAGAGCCAAAGCCACACTTATGTGGTTAGAAGAACCTTAAATGAGGCAGTGAAGCGCCTGCATGGCTTTCCATTGATGTTTTAATGGAGCTGTTTGTTGCAAATTGCAGAGTCTCTAACAGGTCAGTGGGCTTATTTGACCTGTTTTTAATTATGGCAATTATGTCAAAGGCTGGCTGTGAACAGCAGTGAGTTTCCTATTGACCATGAAGCACTTTGTTCGTTTGTGAGTCTGGTAAACAGGAGAGGCTGGTGTGAGTCTGCAGAGAGGCTAAAGCAGGAGCCAAAGATTAAAACAAAACAAATTAAAACACATCCAAGACATGACCAGTTTATTTACCCAGTCAGTTGTTAACTGTTGCCTTAAAATGACAACGTAATAGACATAATGATGTCACTACACCGAGTCTTACTATAGTGTATTTAGCTGTCCAGACAGATTTGTAGTTCAGATGATATAGATGTCAAAGTTAACCACACATCATCATTGTATCCATCTATCGCCCTCACTGAGAAATTCAGGACACAGCCTCAGGCCCCACCCACAGCTGCCACTCACGCCAGATTTTACCAGTTTTTTCCACTTTTTCCAGCTCTGACATGGCACTTAAGTGAAGTGAGGAAATAGGTCTGATCTGTACTGACATGTCCTCCCTGTGCTAGAGGTTTCAGATTTCTTTGCCAATGTTGAGTTGAATCTGTTCTCGGGTTGATATGTGTTTTGCGTGATAGACCACAATTGGGTTTTTGTATTACCCAGTGATGGCGGTGTCGGCAAGCAGAATCAAGCCAGCTGATCTGGCCTGATTCTGGGACGTCAATCATACTCTCAGCCGAGTCAAGCAACCAGATGTGGCCTGGCTAATTTCATCTAGCATGCTGAGTTTGGGCCGATGCTGGGCCAGGTCGTTACTCATGATGGCCGAGTGATAGCAGGGTCGGCAAGTGGAATAGAGCTAGCTGATTTGGCCTGATTCTGGGGCGTCATTCATGCCAAGTCTCAGCTGAGTCGGGTACCTGGACCTGGCCCGACTAATTTCATCCAGCATGCTGACTTTGGGTCGATGCTGGGCCAGGTCATTACTCATAATGGCCGAGTGATAGCAGTGTTGGCAAGCAGAATTGAGCCAGCTGATTTGGTTTGATTCTGGGGCGTCATTCATACCAACTCTCAGCTGAGTCAAGCAACCAGATGTGGCCTGGCTAATTTCATCTAGCATGCCGACTTTGGGCCGATGCTGGGCCAGGTCATTTCTGATAATGGCTCAGGGATGGCAGTGTCGGCAAGCAGAATCGGGACAGCTGATTTGGGCCTGATTCTGGGGCATCATTCATACTGAGTCTCAGCTGAGTCGACCTCACCCTGACTAATTTCATCTGGCATGCCGAGTTCAGGCCTGTTCTGGGCCAGGTCATTTTGGCTACCTAGGTAATGACAGACCTAATATAGGTTGCCCAGGCTATGTCTGACTCTCAAATTTGAGGGAAGTGCACAGACACTGGCCCCTACAGTAGCGGAATGTGAAAACACAACTTTAGTGAGAAACTTTGCACTGATACAAGTCAGTATAGTCAAGGTCTGACCGTTTAGGGGCCATAAAGAGAAGAAAAAACATTTTTGTGTGGAGGGGGATTTAAACAACAGAAAAAGAAATACATTAGTTTGTTTTTCAGCTTTAAATGTTTAACTAGACATGGCATAAAAAGCTTTTTCATAACTTTATAGAAGCTGTACATCATCAGGATCAAGATTGCCCTTTGTCCAAACACTTTTCAAACAAATTTAGTCTGTCTAGACGGCTGAACCTGCAAATTATTAAAATTTAAAGCTCAGTAGGTGGTAGATGTTTTATTATTGACAGAGCGGTGACTCAGTTGGGCTGTGAGCTCAGAGGTTTTATACAGCAGTAAATCAATGTATCACACCTACTTTGACGTATTTCACAGGGCCTGGTGGAAAAAAAAATCACCTGAGACAAAGATAACGTCAGCAAGAGACAAAAAACAGTCAGAGTGAACTGTGTAAGCTCAGCTTATTTGTTTCAGTTCATAAAGTTATGTTTCATAATAACTTTGACATATAATACCAAAACAAATACAATTTAAAGCATAAAAACAGCTCTTTAATTGTTCATAAGTATCAATACAGCTGGGGTTAAATTCCTATTCATGAGCTGGGAGATTTATGCCACAGACGAATGCTCCTCGATTACTGAAGAGAATCATTGAGGGCCCTCTGGTGAGTATTAACAAAACACTTCAGTTACACAACGCTCAACAGTCTGTCTGCGTCACCTCACTTTCTCTGTCATTATTCATCAGCTCCTTCATTATCAGTCTGCAGTCTGCTTTATCTGAGGCACGCTGTATTAAAGTGGGCCACTTGGAGTTTGAAGTGATGCCCAGTCTGAGATCAGTAAAGCAGAGATCGTACTATGGCTGCGGTACGTTTTCCTGCCCGAGCCCCTCAGATCAGTTAGCCACATTTACTCTGTTTGAGCAGCCGGACACTGAATCTGAGGCCTGATTTTCTTTCCTGTTGTTGGTGAGTGTCAGCAATGGAAAGATAACTTTGTCTTCTAAGGGAGTTTTAACATATAGTCCTCTTTGAACAAACCAAACTCAGTCCTCTTAAAGTGGACCAAAAAGTGTACCAACATAAAAGGGACTCAGTTCTTTTTGTGTTCACATTGTCAGTTCATTTCAAAGAGGACTCAGTCCTCTCTCTCTTCACACTATTGCCTTTATATATTATAAACTAAGCACAAAAAGTAAGGAAATTTGTGTTTGGTAGATTATTTCTTTGTTGTAAAAGTGCTTCTTGGCAATAAATTTTATACCGTTGGAAGGCCTTTTTATTTCCCTTTTAAATGGTGCCACATTTGTAAGGACCATGCATTTGTGGGATGAGCAGCAGAGCTGAGTATGTGGGTTGCACCCATGAAAAATTTGTCAAATCTTCTCTTCTCTTTTTTTGCTGTTGACTCTTGTTTGGTGTTTGGTGGATTGGATGATTGAAGTCTGAAGAAACAAGACATATTGGCAATTTAACAATTCATTTATTTAACAAACAGGAGCCTCAGTAGCATGTCGACAGAACCACAAACAGTCACAACAGCCTGGCACTTCGTCCTCATGCTGGTCACCAGCCTGGTCACACACTGCTGTGGAATAGCATCCCATTCATCAACCAGCATTTGTCACAAGTCAGCCAATGGGGTTGTGTTGGTCACTCTGGCATGAACAGCACACCCAAGCTGATCCCACAAGTGTTCAGTGGGATTGAAGTCAGGACTGCTGGCAGGCCACTCCATCCTCTCCACTTCCAAATTCTGGAGATAGTCTCTGATAAACCCCGCTCTGTGGGGGTGAGCATTGTCATCTTGGAGGATAGAATTCAGTCCCAGACTGTGGAAATATGGGATTGCCATTAGCTGCAGAATTTCATCTTGATATCTCTCTGCATTGAGATTGCCTCCAATGATGACAAGCCTCGTTTTTCCAGTGAGGGAGATGCCGCCCCACATTATCACACTGCCTCCACCAAAAGATGTTACTCTTGGTGCAGCAATCAGCAAAGCACTCTCTGCGTCTTCTCCACACTTTGACCCTACGATCCAAAGGCTGTAGGCAGAATCTGGACTCATCGCTGAATATAACATTCCTCCACAAGTTCAGGTTCCACTGCATGTGTTGATTGCCTCCGTGCAGTCTGTTCTGGATTGTCTGGGCAGAGAGCCGGCGGCCATATCGTCCTGCAAACCTTGACTGCAAATCTGTAGAAGACTGCCTACGGTTCCTAAGTGCTGACAGGATGAGGTTTTCTAGGGACGCCCACTTTGAGGTCTGTCTTTGACATCCTCCGTTATATGGAACTTGGCCTTCAGTTTGCAGATGGTACTAGGGCTCACTCCAAATAATGCGGCAGCTTGGTTTTGTGGAACACCAGCTTGAAGTTGCCCTATCATACAGGGCCCTATCCAGATCAGTCAAACGTGGCATGCCGATTCTTGGAGCAGACACCAACTGACCACTGTAGCAGGGCCCATGCTCACAGGCGCTGACAATCAGGTGCCACTCAGATAGGACCGGCTGACAGGATGCAGCTATCCATAGTAATTATCACCTCCATATGTGGTGGTCACCAGCTATTCACGGGCGGGATGTATGCTAATTGCTCACTGGCTGGAGTGCCATGAACAAGCACGTGTGCCTACACGTGGGGTAGTTTCCCGTGGGGTTTGTGGGGTTTTTTACTTGAGCACTTTGGCATGATTTAGTCCAAAACATTTAACTTCTGTTGTTTAATCGTTGTGGTGTTTATGCTTATGTGTAGCATTTGCCTCATGAGCATACCAACATACCAAATGTTCAGCAAGTGAGAGAATACAAGTCACTGCTTTGGACACAGTGGATCCATGTCAGCAGATTGACTTGAGGCAACATCATATTCTGTTTGCTAGCAACCTTCAGGCCCAGGATTAAGACGGATGTCCCCACAGAATAAAAGAATAGTGCTGAAAAGTTATCAAACCAAAACCGACATTATAAAACAGCTTTAAAATAGTGGAGTGCAAAGTGTACTGGCTCCACAGAGGCAGGATGGTAACAATCAACACAGGATCAAGAGTACAGAGTGTGATAAGTCTTAAGAGCTTATTTCAATCAAGTGAGGTGAGCATTACGTCAATTTTGTCCTTCCAATCTGCCTTTAATTCAAACTGCTGTGTTGCAGAGTGTTGTTAGAGTGCTGTATATAGTAGGAAAAGGTTTGAATTATCAGTAACTGCTTTCAATGTTAAGAAACTGACTCATTTGGACCTAAACTATTAGTTGCCTACAAAAAAACCTTGATGCTGCTTCATCGTGAGTTACTGTTTGATCGGTGGGCTTCAAAATCATTCAGATTAAAGTTCACAGATTTAAGAACATGGTTGTGTGTTTTGTGCAGATGTCCAAAGCTGAGTCCTTACCACTGTCAGGGCTCAGCTTTGGACTAGTTAGTTACATTATTAAGTTAACACTGAAAACACTTTATCATGTTTCATTGTTTTGTTAATCGCGCAGCTCGACATTGTTCCCAGCTGAAACAATAAATATTCAGATGAACTGGACAAATGAAAATATTTTATTTAAGGAGAGAAAGGTTTTTATCTCGTCAGAGGCCGCGCTGCTTCATCTGGAATGTTATTGTTGGAAAATCAAAAGGCACAATAACAAAGCCAATATGTTAAATATTTAAATGGTATGTGGACATACATCAGATATACAGTACCTGATGTGAAGATACGAGGTGCTCTTTCAGTGAGCACAAGGGTCAGAGAGAGTACATTGTCTGTTATTATGTGGATTACTGTAGAGGATGTCATTCGGGGAAAGACAATTTAGTGTGCAGAGAACTGTGAGTACAGGTAACAACAAACACACACATGCACGGGCTGCGTAATGCACTGCTTCATGCTCAGTGCCGGATTACTCCACGCAGCTCACATCTGTGCCAAGACTACCTCCTGTAATATCTAATGGAAATGGAGAGATGAGCCGAGATTACCATTTGGCAGGATGGTAGAGAGAAATATTACATTAATAAACTCTAGGACTGTTTCTGTCTCTGTAAATGCACAGACAGTAGAAATGTCTCTTAACTAACCCATAAAGACCTATAGGAGTGTGTTTCTGACTGATGTGTGTGGCTTTCTGCTACGGAAATGATATTTTTCTCCATTTTTTCTTTCTGACATTAAAACCTTTGAAAAGACTACAGGAAATATTCCCTGCCGAGCTTAAAATTGTTATTCTCCTTCTTCTGACTGTTGTGGTTAGCAGCGTGCAGGGTTCAAATTATGGGTTGCCCTAACCCTAACCCTCACCAATTACACTTGGAATTTCTCACCCGTCATCGTAAATATTATCTTATATTGTCAGTAGGTCCCTTAGGTCTACTGAACAGGACCTGCTGGCTGTCCCCCGCTCCGGACTGAAAACAAAAGGTAATTGTGCCTTTGAAATAGTAGCTCCAACACTGTGGAACTCTCTTCCATTACAAATGACCTTTGTCCCACCCTAAATTGTCCAGTGCTCGTTCCCTGGTTTCTGTTTGGGGCCTCATTAGCCTGTATTTACTCAATAGCCCCTTTTCCACCAGCATTTCCAGGAACTTTAATTTCGAGGAATTTATTTACCCGGGTAAAAGAATTCCTGGAAATCTGTGTGGTTTGCGTTTCCACCGCACCTCAGAGTTCCGGAAAATTGATTCAAATCAGGCTGATGACGTATGGGGGAGTGGTAAAAGAAACTGCACTACACGTCCAGTCCAGAAGAAGCTGAAGGCCAAACAAGCACGATGACGCCATAACCGGCAACTGACAAGCCCGCATCATCATTTCTGTTGTTCCTTGTGTTTTACTACATCGCATATAAAACCATGCGATCTGCACAGAAAAGATTAGATTAGCAAAGACAATTGTGAACACCTGAAGCTTCTTATAATCTTGCTTAAGTTTCTTCAACTTTTCACAAATTTGTTTCGGCATGTGCCCTATATTTACCTCCGCCAGCTTGTCAGCTATTCTTCCATAGACTCGGTTCTTTCAAGTTGCCAACTCAAAGTCCCGCTGAATTTCTTCCTTGGCAAATATGCTCAGAAGAGCCTGGACCTCGTCGTCCGTCCACTTCTCGTAGCTTCTCTTCTTCTGCTCCATTTTCCAAATGAACAAAACACAAAGGAAGTGAAGCTTGTTGAAATGAAATAAAGTTTGCAGCCACACTGGCACGGAAGTGCCGAACGCTGCAAGTGTATGTTCCACCAATCAGCGTTCTTCAGCACACAGCCCCGACCCTCAAGAATTCCGGGGAATCTGAAAAGTCCAACCCCTCTGCTAGGTACTTTGAGTTTGGGGTTGAGGGAAAAATTTTTCCCCGCGTACTTTCGGTTGAAACGCCCCAAGGTTTTTCAAAATCCTGCGGTGGAGAAGGGGCTATTGTCAGTAGGTTCCTTAGGTCTACTGAACAGGACCTGCTGGCTTTTCCCCCGCTCCAGACTGAAAACAAAAGGTGATCGTGCCTTTGAAATAATGGCTCCAACACTGTGGAACTCTCTTCCATTAAAATTGAAGACCCATCTCTCCAAAATGACCTTTGTTTCTGTTTGGGGCCTCATTAGCCTGTATTTACTCTATGTTGTACTTTCTTTTTGTTGCTTTGCCTTTCTTGTTATTGCCTTTTGTTTTTACTGATTGCATGTTTCTTTGTTAGATTGCTTGATTGTCTTTTGTGAAGCACCTTGTGAATTTCAGTTTAATCAGAAGAGGCGATTAGACCCCATCAAGATGGTATGATTTGAGGAGGATGATGAAACTGTAGTCGAATAGGGAACTCCTTCAGGGTCTAGATGCTGGTGGTGTTAGAGGTAGTGAAGATGTGAAGAGGATGGAGAAGTGCTGTTGATCTGGATGAGTAGAGGAACGAGCCTTTGTTGAGCTTGTCCTAGACTCTGCATACGATGGCTGGAGGAGAACGCGGTGGAGGAGGGCGCAACAATTCTGCCTAAAATGACAGCTGACAGCAGCAGAGGAGAGAGCAGATTTAACATTTTGCAGTAGCATCCTGATTGGCTGATGGAGATCATGGCAAAATTTGATTGGATAACTAGAAGAGTGAACACCCATATTCAGCTGATTAGAGGAAGCAGTGGGAGAGAATTGTGACTGGATTCTTTATTTTATTATATTTCCCATATGCATCCCTGAAAGATTCTTGTAACATGATTTTAGACACCACTAAAGTGGGAGATACGATTTCTTATCCTTGACATTAGTTGAACGTCTCATCAAAGATAGGAGTCAGTCTAACTTGAGCTTCTGAGCCTATAGAGTTCAATCTTATCCGTTCAGCTTGGTTTAGAGACCACTACAGGATCTACATTGTTGATTTATTTTTCCTTTTAGACTACTTTAAAAATAAAAACACAGCTGACAAATTTAGATTAGGCCCAGGCCTAGATGCTGTTTGGTAGTAAAACATCTGCCTTCCTGATTGGCATGTTGTGTCTTTGGTTCTGGTTGTTATATGTGTGTGTGTGTGTGTGTGTGTGTGTGTGTGTGTGTGTGTGTGTGTGTGTGTGTGTGTGTGTGTGTGTGTGTGTGTGTGTGTGTGTGTGTGTGTGTGATTGACTCACTGGCTACTTTGTTTGAAAATACTTTGTTGGTGACCCTGACTACCAAAGTTGTGTGGTACAAGCCCCATGTGCTGGTGTCATGGATTTGATTCATCATCTGCAGACATTATGTTAAACAAGCAAGCACACGCCTGTGCTGTACTGGGTTCCCTTTATGGAGAACAAGTCGACCCAAGCCCCCCATTTGCCATTGTATAATTTGTACTGTGGTAGTGTGGCTAGACAACGCAAATGCCAGAATAAATGTTGCCATTGTACATTTCTGAGACAGACAGACACCCTACATTTGTGTGTTACTATTCAGCCAATAAGCTGAAACTCATGAAACTGTGGTTAACACGTGGCTAGGTTTAGACAAAATTACCACTTGGTTATTTTTAGGAAATGATCATGTCATTTTTGTTTGTTTTCATGGCACAGTCCACACTGAAGACGCAGCAATGTCTCAACCACTGCTCATCGCAGGAAACACTTCAATGACTCAACAAAGAACAACTGGTTTTGTTGTTTGTTGGTCTGAACAGTGGTGGTGAAGCTAGGCGGGCGTCTCACCCATCTTGTCATGTCACTTTAGAAACGTTGACAAGATACTAAAAAAAACACAATTGTAACTGGTTTATATAAATGTACAATGCCAGTGTTTTCCTGAGCCAGAAGTAATTAATACCCCTTTCCCACCAAAATAAGTGCATGTTTTGGAAGACATGTTTAAAAATAGGACACAGACTCCTTTCCGACTGCCAGTAGACCTCTGTAGCAGACAAGCATACCTTTCTCTGTGTGTGGGGTTGTTTTTTCCCGCTGGTTTGTCATGTTCGACATCACAGGCTGGAAAACAGGTTAGTAAACAGTAGAAAATAGCATGGAGGTCTGTGGAAAACTTTATGTTGTTTACTACTTCTAACATACCTCTCATTTATTTAGCCTCTTTCAAACTCAGTGCAGACTAATTTGAAATGATGTTTGAGTGCTGCTTGGGCGGACAAGGATGGTATTTTGTGGTGGCATGCCATTGGATCTTGCTGGTAAAGGGGTAATTTCTGTTATTGCCGATCAGAGCCAGAGGAGATAAAAACCTCACTCTGATGTCTCTTTTTAGCGCACAGTTCTTCATTAATGTCTCCAGACAAAGTCTGTCTGTTTTCTCTATACTTTAATATCTGTCTCTTTATTTGCTCCCACGTCACTTGCTGTGCTCTTTTTATGCCGATTTCAGCAAATGAAAACTTATTACAATATAATCCCCATGTATATTTCATTTTATGATGCTGACTTTATATTTCCGAGTTGAGTTTAGGGCAACATTCTTCTATCTGTTACTCTTTTGTTCATCATTTCCTCTAATCTTGGTTAGAAGACTTGTTGGTTTAGACTGTTCATATACGTGAGAGCATCACCTCAATGTTTACTCTGTGTCAAGGTCCCCAACAGTGCCTCCAACAGCCTTGAAAATCTGTTTCAGGATTTGTTGTTTTGCTCGAAGGAATAAAAAAAAGTCAGTCAGAGGTGTGACTCATGTCAAGATCAGCAAAACAAACCACAGTTTTGGAAAACAGCTGTTTTTCACTTAACAACTGTCAGACCAAATGTTGGCTTTGTCCATTTCTGCAAACCACAGATATGTTAATTTTGTACGTTTTATATTTAGCACATATGTTGCAAGTTTCTTAATATTTCAACTTTATATTTTATGCTGCAAAAACACTGTGGTTAACATGCAGCTACATTTAGGCACAAAAACCTCTTTGTTAGGATTAGGAAAAGATTAGGTTTTAAGCTTAAGTTACGTGGTTTCGGTGGTACAAACATGGCTGGAAATGTCCCTATGTCTCCTTAAAAAAACACCAAGTCTGGTCACCACAAATGCAGCTGGAAATGCTCTGGTCTCGAACAGTTGTCTATTGCTTCCACTCACCTATGCCTCCTCGTCCTGAGAGACCCAGTAATCTGACCTCCATTATACGTATGAAATGCACAAATGTAGCATATCTGTGGTACAATGCCAACATGGTGCTCAAAATTTCAGAAAAATCTGCACCCAAACCTACTTTTTTATTTCCCTGCAGGAGTTAAAATCCTCCAGCTTAGAGCTACAGTGCACAAAATCAACCAGAAAATCCAATATTTATTGCCTTAGATGTGGTTCATGTGCAAACTTGCACTGCAAAGAATCTGATCTGCTTGGCATTAACTGTTCTGTCGTCACATCCAACAGTTTGGACCCATGAGACAGCAAATGGAAAAGAGAGAAGAAAGATTAATCACATGTTGTTTGGAATTTTGGTCGATAATCCTTAATGTCAAACCGCTGCAGAGGAATCGCTCTGTGACGTATAGAGAGACTTGTGTATAGTTACAACAAATGGGTTAAGAATTCCTAATGCACCCTGATACGTCTGTCTCATACACACAGACAAACCCAAGATGGAGGACACACATATTAACAGAACCAGACAGCTTTATATTTCACATTTATTGGATTAAACATCAAGAGCGAGTCATTTCCTGCCGAAGTAAACAAGAAGTTCACTGTTGCATGACAACATCTGTCAATGCATGTGTCAGCTTATAAAAGAAAAGCTTAGCATATTGTAAACTTTTAAGGGGATTTAATATGGTAAGTGAATTGGAAGCACATGTATCAATAAAATAAAGAATTTACTGCGGATCTAGATGTCATGGTCACTAGTTTGAGCCCCTTTATTTATCTCTCCGTTTCTTTTTATTATGCTTTTAGTTAAATGCAGTTTCTCGACGTCATCTAACAAAAATATATATTGAATTTTTTTTGTGTGTATATATAAAGACATTTTAGATATGCACACAGGGAATATCATCCTAAGTGACATTTTCAGTATGTAGGCAATAATATATCATGGCGATAATGGACTGCCCACGTTCAAAGCCTCTCTACAGCAACTCTGTTCAGCTCATGTCGACAGCTGTGCAAATGTTCGGTGTAAATAACTTCATGAATATTAGATCTCAAGCAATCTGCATGATGAGCAGCACAAGTGGAAAAATATTTCTGAATGACTCAAGTCAGATTTAATATCTAGCACTGAAATTCCACTTTAAGCCACAAACCAGATGTAGTGGAGTGTGTGTGTGTGTGTGTGTGTGTGTGTGTGTGTGTGTGTGTGTGTGTGCATGTAGTGAGCTGCAAAAGTTGCAAAAGGTCCCTCCAGCTCCCCTACACAGCAGCAAGACACACTGACTTGTTGTTGTTGTTATACTTGTCTCTGTGACAACGCTGTGTAGTTGCTTTGTATCTTTGTTGTCATTGTATGTCACTTTGTAGTAGCTCTGCCTCTCTGTGTGGTTGTTTTGTGTCTCTTTGTAGTTGTTTTGTTTCCCTCTGATTGTTTTGTATCTGTTTTGAGTAGTTTTGTGTCTCCTTGATGTTGTTTTATGTCACTTAGTGGTAGCTTTGCCTCTCTTTGGTCATTTTGAGTCTGTTTTGTTTGCCTTTTGTGTCTTTGTGGTTGTTTATGTTTCTTTGTAGTGGTTTTGCCTCGCTTTGGTCATTTTAAGTCTGGTTTTTTTTGCCTTTTGTCCTTTTGTGGTTGTTTTGTGTCTCTTTGGTCATTCTGAGCCTGTTCTGTTTGCCTTCTGTCTTTTTGTGGTTTTGTGTCTCTTTGTATTTGTTTTGTTTCCCTCTGATTGTTTTGTATCTGTTTTGAGTAGTTTTGTGTCTCCTTGATGTTGTTTTATGACACTTTGTGGTAGTTCTGCCTCTCTTTGGTCATTTTGAGTCTGTTTTGTTTGCCTTTTGTCTCTTTGTGGCTATTCTGTGTCTCTTTGATGTTGTTTTATGTCACTTTGTGGTAGCTTTGCCTCTCTTCAGTCCTTTTGAGTCTGTTTTGTTTGTCTTGTGTCTTTGTGGTTGTTTTGTTTCTCTTTGTAGCCATTTTGTGTCTCTTCAGAGTTGTTTTGAGTCTCTCTGTGGTTGTGTTTTTGCCTCTCTAAAGTCGTTCTGTGTGTCTTTGCATAGTTGTAGTTATTTTGTGTCTCTTTGTGGTCCTTTTTTGTTTCTTTGTTGTTGTTTTGTATAGCTTCGTGGTTGCTCTGCCTCTTTTTTCCTGTTATTTTGTGTCTGTTTTCAGTTCCTCTGTGGTAATTTTTCCTCTGTAGTTTTTTTTTTTTTAGTCTCTTACTGGTTGGTTCATATTACTGTACCTGAGTTACAATTTGCAGCTGAAAGCCAGGGGTGCCCTGACACTTCGGCCTGGTAGCTCCATTCAGTAATTCATCCATACCTAATACTCTCACCTCCTTGCAGTGGAGGAAAAATAAAATGACGTACACCAAACAATACACTGTCAAGATTCGTGGTAAGTTTTGTACTATGTAAAATATACCTGTTCAAAAACACAAACAAAAACCGACAATGTGATGTCAAGAAAAACAGCCTGTGTCAATCAATGTTTCTATTTTGGCAAAGTCATCATTTCTTTCAAATGCACAAATGGTCCAAATCTTTCCCAAAAGACAAGCTGTATTTCCAGAAATTTTGTCCAAACAATGCTTAACAGCATAACAAGAAAAATATGTCTCATATTGGTTCTTCAGGCTAATCCGATGTGACATGCAGAAACATTTGAAGTCACATGCTCAGTGGATAAAATACAACTCAAACTAACACACGCAGACGCAAAGTAACAGCACTCAAATCAGCTCTTCACTGACACTCATCAGGAATAGAACAAAGACATTATTTTAAGGGAAGCCTTTAGAAATTCTGTATTTTAAGTTATGAACAACTGTGAGATGGATCCCCCTGCTCTGAAAAGAAGAAAGATTTGTGGGCTTGAGAAATGACGACAATCCCCCGTCCTCCCCACCCCTTATTTGTACTTCTCCCTCCACCTCGTCCTCCATCACTCAACAAACCAGACTCTGTTCGCGGAAGAAGAAATGTCATGTAATGAGACCTGAGACAAAGCCTTACTTCTGCAGGCGATTCAAAGTAATGAGGTTCCTCTAATTTAATTACATGATTAGATTTCAGATCATCCTGAGAGATGGGATATGTAGTCAAACAAAGGTCAGGGTGGAATGTGGTGAGAGAGACACAACAGATAGGTGCCTTAATACTGGACGATTCTAGCTCGGGCCACTACTTACAGTAGTTAGAGCACCTGGACAGCCTGCATAATGTTTGAGTAATACCATGAAATGCCCATAATAAGACATGAAATAACCAACTCCATTGACCTGAGCAGAAGGTGCTCAGATGGGCCTCACAGTGTACACAGTGACCTGGAGGATGTTGGAGGAAAACAAAGTACAGTCATTCATAAAAAGTTCCAGACATTCATTAAAACTCCAGTTTATTGGGCAGCGCAGTCTAGGAAACACTCCACAGTATTGAAGTAAATCTCCAAAAACCTTTTTTTTGGTCATTTGAAGGGCAACAGAAACAAGCTGTAAACACAATATTGAGACATCATCACCTTTTTAGTTGGCCAACATGTTAGCAAACAGTTGCATATTTACACAAACATTCCTTTGGAGCTTTGTCGTCATGTAAATCCAATATTTACTTTAATATTTGCTCAGTTTTGGGCTCCACCAACACATCTCCACTTCCTCCCACTATACAAAAATGAAGCCAAAATATCCAGAATAAGGATGCTGCCATTCTGTGGCCTGCTCTAATTCCCAGGAAGTCAAAAACTGACGCTTTGTCATGACCCTTTGTTGTCTTTATGAGATGCACCAGGCATTCAGCTAACTCTAGTGTTAATCCACCCACAGTTATAGCTGATACAGAGAGCAACTGACGTAATATAAAGAGCGAGAAAGTTTGTGTAAGATGGGAGGGAGGGGAGCTAAATGGTCAAACAAAGGCGGACTTTCACCCAGGAGACCACAGTCCATGTTCTGTATAAAACCAATATGAATCAATATATCTTTTTAACATAACGTTTTGCAGTTTACACTTGGTTGTGCACTCAAGTGACATATTTACATCACATTATTTTCCGTAACAACATACTTCTTTCAAGCCAAAACATTTTTTATTTTTTTTAGAAACTTAACCACGTGTCACAGTGTGTTTCAGCTGTGTGTCACATAGACAGGCAAAAGGGTGCCCTGTGTGTTGCTACAGACACATGGGGTGTGACAAAGCTTGGGTTGCATCTCTGTCATTTGGAACCAGAGTCTGCATAGTAGCGATCGGGAAGTGTAACCGTGGTATCGAGTTCCCACCTATACACTTGTCAATCCCATTCGCGCGCAGTGCTATTGATTGCGTGGACACCAATTGGCTCATACAGCTGTCAATCATGACCTCACACCCACCTTTTCATAGCATCAAATAACTAGTCAGGAAAATCTGAAAAATTCCTACATTTTCATGAACACATTTCAGTGTTATAGAACTTTTAGAACTACCTGAGCTTTCCAGCATTCCCTATTTTTTTTTTTGCTTTTTGTCTGTTCTATACCACCCACCATTACAGATCCATTATTATTACACTGATAAGGATTATATAACTGCTTTAACTTTTTGACTGTGAGCTGAGTTGCTGCTGACTGGCACTTGGTGGCCTCTTTGTAACCCCAACAAATGTAGACGCTGTGCTTCATTTGTTTTTCACGATAGTATCAGCTGTACCTTGATTCAGTTTTGTCGGTGGACTTGACACTTTCCCACCCCTGCATAATTTTACAGTTAGATATAATCTGTTTGTTCATGTGCATTCCAGCTGTTATTCAGCTCCTCCTGGCCTCTCTGCTTCACTCCTGTTTTAGCTTGTGATTTCCTGTGTTTCACAGAAACTTGGAAAGCACATGTAAATGTGGAGAACAACCACAATAATTTGCAAGCTGTAACTTCATTCTGGTGTATTGAGCTAGGAAAGACTTGTTTGAGGTTCAGTGTGTAGGACTGGCAGACATGAAATATAATGTAATAAGTATGTGTTTATTTTAGTGTATAATAAGAATTGTGTGTGGTTTTTTTTTTTTTTTTTTAGTGGGTTCTCACCATGTTGCACCACCAAGTTTCTATAGTAACTCAAAACAGACAAACCAAACACTGGCTCTAGGTAGGGCCAATCGCGTTTTCGTGTTGGGCATTGTAGTAACTAGCCCCTCCACAACGAGAGTCAGAAAACCACAGATTTTTTTAAAATGTAAAACTGGTTTATTCAGTATTTTACCAGTTTTAATTACGTGGTCCCTTTGTTTAGGAGAGGAGGAGACCTCTGCGGATAATTTTGCTCCCAGTAAAAACCTACTGGATGTCTGGATCTTAAGTTTTCAGATAAAAAATGTGAGCACATACTTGCAGGTGCTAGGCTAGTGGCCAGCCTTCAGTCGGAGAAACATTAATTTGTAACGTGAAACTGCTTTATTCAGTGATTTTACTGGTTTAAATCACTGGGTCCATTTGTTTTGGAGAGGAGGAGACCTCTGTGGATGGTTTGGCTCATGGTAAAAACCTCCTGAACGTCTGGATCAGAAATACGATGAGGACACTTTAAGTTATCAGAGAAAATAGATGAGTACTATTAGCAGGTGCTGAGCCAGTGACCCGGTCTTGATAAGAACTCGTTGAAATCCAGGCAGTGACTTGCCGCTTTAGACACTGACGAAACTGCCGGTTGCCATGACACTTTAATGGTGCTCGGCAGCGTCAAGGGGAAATGTAGGAGGTGGGAGGATTTGTGGATGGGTCCAACAAACATCGACTTTCACCTGGGAGAACAGTGTTCGTGTCCCAAGCTAAACCCTGTTCTTTTTCTCCCTAAACCTTACCACACGTTTTTGTTGCCTGAACCCAACCATGTGCGTTAGTTGTAAACAATAAATTCCTGTGAAAATGAAGTGTATTTTGAAAGAAGACAATAAATGTAACAGACAGAACTTGACACACTTGATCATATCTGGATGTGAAAAGTCCATGACCAAACGTTGATATGTGACAAGGTTGGAGTAAGAATGTGTTGCACTTAACTGCATGAGAGAAACACTGGTTTGTTAAAAGAAACTGCTTCATTCAGTGTTTTTATCTAGTCTAATCATCGGGGACTTTTGTTTTAGAGAGGAAAAGATCTCTGCGGATGCTTTGGCTTCCATTAAAAACCTCTTGCATGTCTTGATCTTCAGTTATCAGAGAAAAAAAGTTGACAACAGTGTTGGAAAAACACTGATTTGTAATGTGAAACTGCTTCATTTATTTTATTTTGCTGGTCCATTTGTTATGGAGAGGAAGAGACCTCTGTGAATAATTCAGTGTACGGTAAAAAACCTCCTGAACAATAAAGACTGAAAGAATTCTAACAGGGAGAAGTTTCAGCTGCAATCCTCACAACGAGATACCACTGAATCTCCCTGAATTTTACACACTGTTCTTTTTAACGGTGTTTCTATAAAGAAACTCTTGCTCTATGTTTTGTGATACTGAAACAGTAGACAAAGCTGATACAGTTCATGCTTCAGACAGAAAAAATCTTCTATTGAAGCTGCATCTGTCTTCTCTGTTTCCCAAGTTACCACAGAAACAAGACAAACCTAAACCCTAACAACAAAATGGCATATTTTTAACAGCGTCAAAGCGTTGCATCCTGACTCTGGAATGTTCAGAGACTTTAATGATGTGGCCAGGAAACATGAAGAAGACCGGATAACATTTGAATCTATTCTATCTTTTTTCTCTCTGCCTGAAATTGTTTTCTTTCACATCAGGATCTTGAACTTGTGTGTGGTTCACACAGCAGGGTTGCAACTTCTCAGGCAGAAGAATGCCTTTCCCTTCGCCAAAAATAGCTGTGAAATGTTTTTGGCATTAGTGGAGAACTGAAAATTGCAGGTACAAACATTATGTTCCTCTCAACTTATTTAGTGCCTTTTCTTGAAGTGCCAAGTTATGTCCTCCTGGACTGCTGCAGAAATCCTACTTTTTGGCAAAATCTGATGCCACTGTCTTATATTTGACTCTTAAATCTATACTGAATATGACTCAGCTCACTGGCAGTTTCTATTTTAGTCTTGCTACTGTAGAGGACTCTCCTGTAGGAAAACCCTACTGTAGCTGTAGCATTATGAGAACATGTGCAGTCATGTTTATTTTGGATTTAAATGTAAAGAAAAAAGGTTGTAGAGATGCTGGATGCTGAGAGGCGGCCATGGTCGTCTTATCATTCAAACATCAGGAATTCTCTTTCACAACAGCAGATGTAGCAGACAGGCAATTTGAGGTGATTCATTGGTTAGATTCTGTGGCTTTGGCAGCCACTTTGTTGAGATCTCTCTGGAGAGTGTGAGACAGACCATCGCAATCAGTGGTTTGCACTTAATCGGCTCTGTAGAAACCACTGCGGCCAGATCACCCTGTGGAAATCTCTTCTGTGCTGAAAACAAGATGCCCGGATGTTGAGCTAAGGGACTGCAACGATTTCTGAAGTGTCTTGGCAACTCTGCTACCAACCACAAGGACTCGACAATTAAGTGTTCTTTGACCACAAACATCACAGATGTGGTAACAACATGACCAGTGACAGGAGAGAAGCTTTCCAGTTGTTACATCCTCATGTTTGGGAGTCTGCTGAGTGCCAGGGGGATGTAATGCTAAATGGTAATTGACCACACTTGTATAGCGCCTAGGCTGAGGCTATGACACATGGTGCCACCTGCTACTCAGTAAGGATATACACAAGCAATGTGGGGCTCAGTATCTTGCCTAAGGAGCTGAGGATTGAACTGCTTATCATCCAATTGGTGGACGATTCCACTCTACCTCTGAGCCACAGCCGCCCCAAGGGGGAAAGGAGGCAGATGCTGTGGTGGTCTGACTGGTTTAAACCTCTAAGTCATTTGTCACAACTAAACATGTGATTTGTTTGCTGGAGATACAGCGAGCCCGGTCTCACTCCGAAGTCTTCGAAATCTGGTCAACGAAAAAAGGCGCCCAGCAGTGTCAGGGGGAAACATGGCGAAACAAGGACGAAAGTTAAGCCAGAGAAGTTCGAGTAGGGCAGGCGGGAAGGGCGGTGGATGCGTCCAACAAACGGCAACTTTCACCCAAGACAGCGGTGTACATGTCCCGTAAGATTCTAAAGCCAAACCCTGTTCTTCCTAAACCTAACCACTTCCTTTTGGTGCCTAAACCTAACCATGTACTTTAGTTGTCGGAGGACAAAAAAATGTCATACGCAGTGTTGTACCAACATAGTGCATTTATTTTGACAGAGACTGTATTTAAATGTTAAATTTCCTGTAAACATGGAAGTGTATCTTGAAAGAAGAGAACTTGACATGATGTCCCAGAACGTCAACAACCGACGTACCCAGGGTACCTTGCACGTCGTATGTGGACGTGAAAAGTCCATGACCAAAATGTCAATATGTGATAAGGTCTCAGTGAGAATGCGTTGCTATGTCATGTTCACCCATTCACACACACATTCACATACTGGTGGCCGAGGCTACCATACATGGCACCACCTGCAACTCAGTAAGCACTCACACACACTCAACAATTTGGAGTATCTTGCCCAAGGATACGTCAACATGTGAACTGGAAGAGCTGGGGATTGAATGCCAATCTTCCGATAAGTGCACGACCCATGACCCTCTGAGCCTGTGGTGGTCTGATTGGTTTCAACCTCTAAGTCCTCTATTACAACCAAACGTGGTTTGTTTGCTGGAGCTGCAGCAGTTTGCTTCACTGCCCATTTGGCTGAATGTCTATTACACTGAGCCATCAATTAAATTAAAAAAATAGATTAAATTCAGTTTACATTATGAGTTCAAATATATCAAACATCAATGATAGCCTTTGTCTACATGATTACATTTAAAGCCTAAAACCAGCTGTCCCCTTGCAGCAAACCTGTCATGACAAACAAATATTTTGGATTTGTCATGATCCCAGGTTTTTGTTAATATTCTTTTGTCTTGTCATCTTTGTTTTGGGGTTTTCTGTTTGTGTTATTCCTTGTTTTGATATTCATTCATGTTTCATCTGTTCCCTGTTTTATTCTGTAGGTTCTCTCCTCATGTGTCATGTCTGGTTTTACGTCCTGTCTTTGTGTGTTTTCCCGGCTGTTTTCTGTCACACCTGTCTTCCTTCAGTTTCGTTAGTCCTTCCCTGCTCCCTGAGTTTTCCCTTCACACCTGTTCTGTATTAGTCTTGTCTGCTCCACCCTAGTGTTCCCAACCGCACCCTTGTTGGAAGCCAATCCCCATTTCCCTCTTTCTGTCCACCTACTCCAGCTGTGTCTTGTTCTTTTGATTAGTTATTTGTGTATATGTGCCTATGTGTTTCCCTTTGTTTCTTGTTAGTTAATCTGCATCCATTCCTGTGTTAATCCCAGTGTTCGTGGTGATGTTTCTTCCTGATCGCTCATGTTCCATTTTGGATTTCCTCCCCGTGTTCATCCTTGTGCTCATCTTACATCCCTTGTTTGTGTCAGTGTAGTTTTGGCTCTCCTTTCTTTTTGACTTTGTGTTTTGTTGCCTGCCTGTTTCAAGGATTTTGTTAGTTTGTTTGTTTAACCTTCAGCCTGCCTCCTGCTCTGCACTTGGGTCGCTCCTGGACTGATTTATGACATGATTAAATTATTTTTAAAAACTTGAATATTGTTGTTTATTACTAAGATTCTGTGTTATTTCATTTTCAGTGTAACTTTTCTTACCCCAGTTGAACACAGCAGCTTGCCGCCTTCATCAATAGATAGGCACACATTAGATAGGGGAAGGATAAACAAACACACACACAAAATACTGCTAATTACAAAACTATCAAAGGCTATAATCTTAAACCTACATGTGGAATTTTAAATATAATATCCAAAACAGTTGGCAAAAAAGTCTCTGAAAAACACAAGCAATATCTATTCATTCCTTTATAATTGAGAACATGCTGTATGGGGAGATAATAATTATTTTAATGTGCCCATTTGAAATGTTTGTATAGACACATCTGAGTTAGAGAGTGGCCTCTTTCAGCCTTTGTTCTGAGTATCAACTCTGGCTTGAACTCACTCACCTCAGCCTCTGAGGATGAAAAGGAGTCTCGCCTTCACAATATCACGTAAGAGGATTAGATGAAGGAAATTTCTTCAAGGTAACGTCTAGGGAGTTTATTCAAGGCAGCAGCAGGAAGCCGGGGTTTGTGAGTGCACAGACATTTGTTCTGGCTTGTAACTTGTTTGTGTTTTTTTATTTATTTTTTTTATCTATGTTAAATGAAGTGTAGAGAGTCAGGTCAGTCAGATCTCCTAAGTCATGCTCGGCCGTTTCCTCTTTGCTTTACAATCACTGGCCGATTCACCTGCTGACTAACGATGGCCAATTATAGTCTTGCAGGTGTGCGAGACAGCAACTATAACCTGACACCTCTCACTGTTATACTGATGCAACTGATCTGAGTAACATTTACAGTGTGTTTCAGTACCCATAATCCTATACTAATTAGTATGCCAGAAAAAGATTTAATATGTCCCAATACATAGTATATCAAAAGCAAAATGCCAAAAAATACCAGGATCTACTGCATCTGGCTATTCTGACCCACAATCCTTTGCACAGCAGAAGATGCGTCATCAACTGAGCCGCCAGCAGATAACCGCTCATTGACAGCTGACTGGAGCCATAATAACTATAATCTAGGGGCGTAAATATAGACATTTTCTTTTCGTAGACATTCTTTTTCTTTTGTAAAGTAGTCAGTAGCAATCTGCAGCAAAATGATATGCTTATTCTACATGAAGTAGAAATCCATGATGAACTATAGACATAAGAACTACTCAACTAAATGAATATTTTTGTCATATACAGGTATGCAGTGATGATTGTTGCGTGACATCTATGTTGATGTTGCCTAATTTCAAGTCTCTGTTTGATCATGTGACAAAGACGATATGATACAGGACGTTTTGGTGCAAAATCTGAAGACTGACAAGCTGAGCACATCTGCAGCAGTTGCCAGTGGTGTGTGTAGGCGCCCGTGGTAACAACCTTACGCTGCTGCTATATTTGATCAGTTATTCAAAACAAACAATCAACAATGTATTCAGTTGTAACTTAAAGGTTAACATATACTCCAAAGTAACAACAGCAGAGCTGTCTCGGTCGACCTCCGTCTCTGGCGAGCTTGGCAAACGGTGTTTTGTTGTATCTTCAAGGTAGCATTAACTGACAATGCCAAGACTTGCTGCATTCTGTATCACATACTTCTTCTCTGCACTTAGGATTCTGCGCCACAGACTGCGATGGATATATGAGCGAGAAGGTCAATGCACAAGGTTATGATGAAGTAGTATGTCTTAATCGTATGCATACTCCATGCGACAGTATGTACTTTTAAAAGGCAGCAGCAGTACATATAGATCGAGCAATTCAGAGAGCAGCATTCATGTTCGAGGGGTTCTTTGTGACCACTCTCAAAGAGGTACATGCCATTCGCTATAAGTTGTTAATTTGTTGAGGTTAAGTGTCTCTGACCGAAATGGGGAGGTTTATCGGGAACATCTCATGAGTAACATATGATAAGATGTATGATGCTGTAAGGTGGCATTTCAATCAGGAGAGACAGGAGAGTGAATATGAGTGTACACATTAACACATGATTTGTGCTGATTAAGATTTAACAGACGTCTTTAGGGCTTGGACACCAGAGGGAGATCTGAGCAGCAGCAGGATAAATCCCCTCATGGGGTCCAGACACTGGTGGGGGTGGCTGCTGACTGCTAAGACAGATGAGGCTGATGAATCCGCAAAGACTGGGTGGTGATGGGGAGGTGGAGGGCGCGCACGACGGCAGCAAGAAAGATGTCTCGCTGTGCTATTGATTGATTGTGAATCAGCTGATGACTCAGTTGACCTTCCCAGACGATGACACCTAGAGACAGTGAGTGAGGATACGTGCAAGGTGTGAATGGCAGGGTGAGAAAGAAACTTACAGCTTGAGCATGACTGACCTTTCTCCAGAGCTTCATTTGTATTGTGCCTTTCTTGTCTTCCTACTACTCAAAGTGCCTTTACACTACATGCCACATTCAGCCACTCACACACTGGTGGCCGAGGCTACTACACAAGGTTCCACCTGCTTCTCAGATAAATAATCGTACATACTCACACATCAGTGGCACAGTCATCGGGAGACATTTGCAGTTTCATGCCCAGAGATACCTCAACGTGCAGACTGGAGAAGCCCTGATTCGAGCCGCTGATCCTCTGATTTGTGGACGATCACAGATACACAAATGCAGGTGAAGATGACTAGATGGGTCAACAACTCTGACATCAGAGAGTGGCTGCATTTTGTCTTTCAAAGGTTGATGATTAGAAACATCTGTGGATTCTGAGCTCATCTGGTATGTTACCTGATTCTGAGGAAAATACTGGATTATTAAATGATTTTTTTCACTTCACATTTTTCTGTTTTGTAAAGTTTATAGAGAAGAAAAATGGACGAGGTGGGACTTTGAAACATATAAACATTAGGGTTTCGGCTTTGCCTCTTCTCCCTTGTGTTTCCTGTTTCCCCACCCTAGTGTCTCGTGTTTGTTTTCAGTTTGGCGGAATCCAAATGTCCGCCCTCTGGACTTGCAGACTGAGCCCTTGCAGACCTCAGTTGTACAGTGCATCCGGAAAGTATTCACAGCGCTTCACTTTTTCCACATTTTGTTATGTTACAGCCTTATTCCAAAATGGATTAAATTCATTTTTTTCCTCAAAATTCTACACACAACACCCCATAATGACAACGTGAAAAAAGTTTTTTTGAGATTTTTGCAAATTTATTAAAAATTAAAAAAAAGAGAAATCACATGTACATAAGTATTCACAGCCTTTGCTCAATACTTTGTTGATGCACCTTTGACAGCAATTACAGCCTCAAGTCTTTTTGAATATGATGCCACAAGCTTGGCACACCACACCACGCAGTTTTGCCCATTCCTCTTTGCAGCACCTCTCAAGCTCCATCAGGTTGGATGGGAAGCGTCGGTGCACAGCCATTTTCAGATCTCTCCAGAGATGTTCAATCGGATTCAAGTCTGGGCTCTGGCTGGGCCACTCAAGGACATTCACAGAGTTGTCCTGAGGCCACTCCTTTGATATCTTGGCTGTGTGCTTAGGGTCGTTGTCCTGCTGAAAGATGAACCGTCGCTCCAGTCTGAGGTCAAGAGCGCTCTGGAGCAGGTTTTCATCCAGGATGTCTCTGTACATTGCTGCATTCATCTTTCCCTCTATCCTGACTAGTCTCCCAGTTCCTGCCGCTGAAAAACATCCCCATAGCATGATGCTGCCACCACCATGCTTCACTGTAGGGATGGTATTGGCCTGGTGATGAGCGGTGCCTGGTTTCCTCCAAATGTGATGCCTGGCATTCACACCAAAGAGTTCAATCTTTGTCTCATCAGACCAGAGAATTTTGTTTCTCATGGTCTGAGAGTCCTTCAGGTGCCTTTTGGCAAACTCCAGGCGGGCTGCCATGTGCCTTTTACTAAGGAGTGGCTTCCGTCTGGCCACTCTACCATACAGGCCTGATTGGTGGATTGCTGCAGAGATAGTTGTCCTTCTGGAAGGTTCTCCTCTCTCCACAGAGGAACGCTGGAGCTCTGACAGAGTGACCATCGGGTTCTTGGTCACCTCCCTGACTAAGGCCCTTCTCCCCCGATCGCTCAGTTTAGATGGCTGGCCAGCTCTAGGAAGAGTCCTGGTGGTTCCAAACTTCTTCCACTTACGAATAATGGAGGCCACTGTGCTCATTGGGACCTTCAAAGCAGCAGAAATTTTTCTGTAACCTTCCCCAGATTTGTGCCTCGAGACAATCCTGTCTTGGAGGTCTACAGACAATTCCTTTGACTTCATGCTTGGTTTGTGCTCTGACATACACTGTCAACTGTGGGACCTTATATAGACAGGTGTGTGCCTTTCCAAATCATGTCCAATCAACTGAATTTACCACAGGTGGACTCCAATTAAGCTGCAGAAACATCTCAAGGATGATCAGTGGAAACAGGATGCACCTGAGCTCAATTTTGAGCTTCATGGCAAAGGCTGTGAATACTTATGTACATGTGATTTCTTAGTTTTTTATTTTTAATAAATTTGCAAAAATCTCAAAAAAACTTTTTTCACATTGTCATTATGGGGTGTTGTGTGTAGAATTTTGAGGAAAAAAATGAATTTAATCCATTTTGGAATAAGGCTGTAACATAACAAAATGTGGAAAAAGTGAAGCGCTGTGAATATTTTCCGGATGCACTGTACATACTGTGACATATTTACAGTCAGCATGTAAAATCTGCCAGGGCAGAGACTGCAAGCAACTGATAGACAGCCCTCGACTGTTTTACTCGTTGCCGTGGAAACGTTCAACTATTGCTACTATCATATTCACATACATGTCCTATAAGTTGATTAATAGTGCCTACTCTTCTGTCCCTGCAGATAACAAGATAAAAATCCCATGTGTAACCACGGGTGTGACTGAATGAAAATATAGTAATATATCTCAATATAACAGGCTTCAATTCATCAAATCAGTGAAGTCCGCTTAAGTCTGCACCCCAAACTGCACCTTGTGGACTGGATGAATTGTACCTTTGGACAGACTTCCTGGGAATGCGCCCGCAAAGTCCACAAGTCTGCAAGTGTGGTAAAGTGCAGACGTTTGGATTCAGCCCTTGTCTCTGTGTTTGCTGGGTGTGGCCTTCTGGTTTCCTCCCTTTGCCAGTTCTCCTGAGTGCCAGCAGCTGCTGAACCTGGACACCTGAGTCTCATCAACATTCAATCCACTGCAGTATAAAGCCCTGCAGTGTAGACATCCAGGCCAACTTCTAGTTTTTTCACCCTCACTCTTTTTGTGCTTTTAGAACATCAGTTCACACTTTGTCTGTGTCTCAGGTCCACCACGCCAGACTGAACCATAACTCGTCACGTCCAGTCTAATTCTCGTCTTCTGCCTCCCTGCTCTCCTCAGCCATTCAAGCCTTCTGCTCCACTTCTTCGAACTACAATAAACTGCCTCTGACCATTCAGTTTCCTGGTTGTGTTTGCTTTTGGGGTCTAAGTTGAACTGACACAGCCAGTTTGAACCACAGGTTGTCTTTGGTTCCTGGTATAGACTGATGGTGCGCTCTGAATCGCAGCTGCCCCTAAAAAGTACAAACTGTTACATGCAATATGCACACTATTGTGACATGCTATTTTAACTTATAACATTACGCCCTGACCTTTGTCCCTCTTTCTCATATATCTGTTAGCTCTGAGATAAAACAATTACAAACACAATTAGCTGAGTTCGCCAGGGACCGAGGTCACCCCAGAGAGCTCTGCTGTCGTTATCTAATGATGTATGTAGTTTAACTTTAAGGTCGGGTCCACAGGAGGCTTCATTCATGGAAAATTCTTCTTCTTATTAACAAGAGTAATAAACTTTATTTGTGAAGCACCTTTCATACAAGATATGCAGCAGGAGATTACATACATGAGCGCTTCACATGAAAATAGAGTGAACATAAAACAGGGGCACAAGATAATTCAGCATAAAAGGACAATTAAAAAGCCGACAGCTCAAACTGTCATTAAAGAGCCAAGAGAAAACCATCATCTGTAACTCAGCAGCATGTTTCTATGAATGAGGAGTTGTACTTGGACGATATCATACCACCTGTTGTCTCTATCTCCGTTATTCAACAAAGTTAAACCTCCCCTGATGAATCAGACGGGCTTTTGAGAGGATGACCCTTCAAAATCAAGAATACCTCCTGGCTGTGTAACCACAGAGACAATTAACACCCTTGAAAGAAGAAATTACTACCCTCTTTGGATCCCTCTATGTTCCTCCATCCTGAAGCTATTTTCCTCCCACTCCACACTCACTTTTGCTGTAGCTCTGTAAATCAGCAGTGTGAAGCGCTCTGAAGGGTGACAAACATGTTATTCAAACTGAGTGGTTCGCAGCTGAACACAAGGTACTCTTTCTTCAGTGGGCTGATGTAGCCGGTCTTGAATGACTGAAGCCATCCTTGTATTAAGAGACAAACAATCAAGAAAACTCACAGAGAGGCAAATTTAGATTTAGATTTTTGGCTGAACTTTTTTCCAGGCTTCAGTCCTGAATGTCTCATTTGCACTTAAATCAAAGTGAAAAAGTCATGAAAAAGCTTCTGAAATTCTGCTTGATGTGGATTCACACATTTATTTATTCAATCAGTAGGAAAGCACAAATACTGCTGTATGTATAGACTTCACAAAATGAAAAGGATTAAGACTGCATTGTATAATTTTAGTAAAATGTACCAGCATCAACATCTGCATTGTGCAAACTGAGTGTAATCCTAGAAATCCAGTTTGCACATTCACCGGTGATTCATAAACAATGTAAGTGCAATATTTTACTATGCATTTATTTAGTTGTCATAAGCGAAACACTGCAGTAGTCCACTTGGATCTTTGAAACACACGACCGCACATAGAGAAGTAAATGGGGAAAGTAACATGGATGAAGTATTTTATGTTTGGAGTTTGGCACGCCAGCAATTTAGCCTTGAACCATTAAGAATATGTATATGGAGGTTTTTTTTGCATATGGACAGTTTTATATCCAATGAATTAAAATGTTGATATGAAAGAGCAGCAGAGCACAGTAATCTAAGTACTACTGTAGGCTATACTTTGAAGTATTTTGCTTTTATGCTTTTTTACATCTCTACTTTTTAGATGGAAACATTGCACTTTTTTTCTTTTTTACTTCACTACATGAATTTGACGGCTATACTTACTGTGTAGAGAAATATTTTATATACAAAACATGAGTTTATGAAATAGGATGTATTGTACTAACCAGCCATTCATACAGTCCTTAAAACTACTTCACCTTGACCAGCTACAACACTAAACCTTTGAACCCTGAGTAAATTGGTGTGATGTCTTTCAAAACAACAGGGAGCAACTTGGTAAGAAATGTACTACAAATTGAAATTTTTTTATAAAATTATTTAAAAAAATAATAATAAATAGGGAAAAAAGAAAACAGCCAAGGAAAAGCAATGTTAGTAGTAGTAGTAGTAGTAGTAGTAGTAGTAGTAGTAGTAGTAGTAGTAGTAGTAGTTTCCTTGTTTGTATGTTTTTAATTTCTTTCTTTTTATCTTTCTTTCTTTCTTTGCTGCTAATTGCCCTCTTCCCATGTTTTAAAAGAAATCAGTTTGCTCAGGTTTCAGGGGGTTAAAATATCCATTACACGCAGAGCATTTATGATAACAATGACACAAATAGTTGCCAGTTTATTAGGTACATCTAGCTAAAGCCAATACGGTCTAATAACACATTCCTGCAATCTGTCATTTGCATGTCTCCGTTAATATAAAGATTTGGACAAATGAACAGAAACACCTCACTGTATAATGCAACAGCACCACAAACTACATCCTCTGAAATGGAGCTGGAATTATTAATTCATTAGTTGTCAGCCATTTAATTGAATTGATAAGCAATTTATCAGTTGGAGTCTTTTTTTTAAAGATGCAAAATTCTCTGATTTCAGCTTCTTAAATGTGAATATCTTCTAGTTTCTCTGCTCCTCTGTGACAGTAAATTGAATATCTTCGGATTGTGGACAAAACAAGACATTTGAGGGTGTGATCTTGGGCTTTGGAAAAAATTGATTTTCTTAGGGCTGCTGTGAAACTGCGTCTACCTATGGCAACAAAAAAAGTTTGTCTTGGGTGTGTTGGTACAAAAGACAAACAAGAAAGGACAGCAGATAAGATACCTGCACACTAATGCAGCTGAATGAATGAATTAAATGAATGCAGGCTGAGATCAATGAAAAAAAATTCAATTTATTCAGGACATCTGTGCACGAAAAGGAGGGTGCTCAAAGTGCAAAAAAATAAAACAGTGAATAAAAACAGCAGCAAATGCTTTAGTGAAACATTTGCTGCTGTTTTTAGACACTGATTTTCATACATTTTATACACCAAACAACTGATCAATTAATCAAGAAAATAACTGACAGATTAATCAACAATGACAATATTTATAGTTACAGCCCTGCTGTGGAATGATCATACAGTTCAATCATCACATCTCTCAAACACCTTAAATAAGGTGGGATTGCACACTTTTTTTTTTTTTTAATTTGTATGGCTTTTTGTGGCTTTATTAGATAGGACAGTCTGGTGTGAGGGGGGAGAGAGAGGGGGATGATGTGCAGAAAATGGCCACATGCTGGAGATGAGCCCGCAGCTGCTGCAGCTGGAACATTGCCTTCATATGTGGGTGCCTGCTCCATCCACTAAGCCACCAGGTGCCCCAGCGTATGCTAATTTTAAAGGGTGTGGGTTCTTTTCAACAGTGGGAGGGGGCATGAAAATGGAACAGATGGTGTCTCTCAAAGTCAAGGATCCTTCCTTGGTAGGATGATTCCTTCCAAGGAAGGATCCTACAGTACAGGGGCAAGGCAAGAGTTCTCCCTAGCATTTGGTGAACACACATTGGAACAGGCTAACAAGTGTCCCCAGGTGTAAGTCATTAACCCTAAAGGCACTGAGGGGGTTTCACGGTACTGTGATAATTTTGGCACTCTACACTGCATGCCAAAGTATTATGCAAATGATCTTTTCTTGAAAATCTGGAAGGGTGCTGTTCAGAAAAAGTGTTTTAGTATGATGTATTTAAGGCCTTGTGAGCCACATTATTACGCAAGTCCTATTCAACTCTGACCATGGGCTAGAAAAGTGACCTAACCAAAGAGGAACAGAGTCATATTGTCAAGAGTCTGAGTGAGGGGGAATCTACAAATGATATAGCCAAGAAATTGCAGCATGACCACCAAACCATAAAAAGATACGTCCAAAATAGTCAAGATGAGAGAAACCTCAGAGTACGAACATTATCAAGCCGAGAACTGTCAAGAATCAAACGAGAGGTTGTTAAAGGACCCTTAGCTACCAGTGAGGCCAATTTTGAAGCTGTGGGGCTCAATGATGTACCCAGGTCTACTCAATGTAGGACCCTAAGACGAGTGGCAAAGGTCCAAAAGGCAAAGACAAGACCTCCACTGAAGAAAAAACATTGTGAAAAACGACTGGAATGGGCTACACAATGCATGAAAGCAGACCTCTCAAAAGTTATATTCACCGATGAGTTCCAGGCAACCCTAGATAGCCTAGAGGGGTTGCAATCTGATTGGATTTCAAGTGGCCATGCTGCTCTAATTCGACTGCAACGTCAACAAGGCGGTGGCGGTGGTTCAGGATGATGTAAAAGTGAATTCTGTGGGGTACTGCTCTTTCCTCAAGACAAATTTCCTTCTATGGTGGAAAAGATCATCGGCTAAAGTGAAGATGTCAGTGTACATGCATGACAATGCACCGTCGCAACTACGCTACACCACTGCTTCTGACCCTCACTGAAAGGAAAGGAGGTTTTATTGGACATTAGAGAAACACTTTATATTTAAAATGTTTCAAAGACATTCAAAGTTTTATTTTGTATACAGTAGTAGAAAATATTATTTTCAATCAATAAAACGTTAAAAAAAGGTGTCTAGGTTTTATTTTTCACAAGTTAAATGCACTTATCACCAACTTGCATAATAATTTGTCACACTTGTTTCTGCAGATGCTGCATTTATTAAAAAATATAACCTACAGTACTTTGAAAAGCAAAATATTAACCACACATTTGAAGAAATATAGTCACTATCTGACTTCCTAACAAATTTGAAAATAACAGTTTTTAAAATATTCACAAAAATGCAACTTGCATAATAATTTGGTACGCAGTGGAATGTTGTTGTACAATTTGAGCAAATGTCAGCAGTATTTTCAGAGTCACGTGACTTTTAGGGAGACTATATTTCTGGATTAGGCTAAATTTAACTTTTGTGGCACTTAGCGCTCCATCACAGCTGGAAATGAGTCATTTAAAAACTTAATCACAGTATTTCACGGACATATTGGAAAGTGTAAATTATGGGGTTTCTATCAGTATTTTTATGCTTTTATGATAAAAACTTCTGGAGATATTAATCCAAATAAATGACATATTTAACTAGATCCTGCTGAGTAGGAGGTTTCATTGAAGAGGCCCCGCCTTTGCACACGATTTGCTGGAAGTAATCTGAATGAAGGACTCTGTCCTGGGTAGACTTTGAAAGAGGCGGGATTTGATGACGCAGAATCCTTGAAATTCAGCCATTTAAAGATCCTTCCTTGGACTGCATTGTCTGTCATGATGTTACTGAAACTGTACAACATTTATTCTGGGAATGCACTTATTCTAAAGTATTTTGGTTGGACGAATTTTGTCGGAAGAAAAGCATCCAAGAACTTTATTTAGACTTTAAACGATTTTTGTTTTGGGTTTCCCAAAGACTCCAGTGTCTCTGAAAAAGATTTCGTAATTAATTAACTTCTATTTTTAGTAAAATTTTATTTCCGTAAATGTAAATTTGCTAAAAAGAAGCCAATTTTTTTTGTCCTTCAAAGGAGAACTAAAAAGCGATATGGCTTCCATTGAACATTCCTCCAACTCTCTGGCTGTTAACACACGTCTACAATGTGCTTTTTTAAATTTGCTCTGATGTATGTAACCTCTTGTCATTCTGTTAAATGTTTTTGTACTTCCTTGACTGTGAGAAACACCAGGGAATTTAAGGCTTCTCCACTAGAAAAATTTAAGCATTAAACTTAATTTTATGCACCAATTTGTGCCTTTTTTGCATCAGTTTTATGCCTGAAGTGTCTTTAATTTTGTCAAAATGAAAACCTGTAACTTTAATGTTTTACTGGGGGGGAACATGTTCCCTGCATCCCCCCTGAAATATACACCTATTCTGCTTTTACTTTAGTCAAAGGTCTGAATAATATCTACCACTGTATAATAATTTTCTCTGGTCTCTGCTCTTTGTTGTAATTATTTCTCTGTATTCTTCATAGACAAGCTGGTGTCTGCATCTGTAGGTAGCATAAAGATTAAACTCTTCTGAGAGCAAAAACTGGACAGTGAAACCTAAGAAAATGAATGTCTTTAGGACCAGGAGCCTTTATGAGTGGTGACTAACACACAGAGAGAGGGAGAGAGCAGAGGGAGTAAAGGGAGGGAGACAGAGAGTGGGGTTGTCGTCACTGGGAGCTGCAGCAGCATCAGCATCACCGGAATGAGTAACAGTGCGCAACTTGGAGAAACAACTACACTGTCCGGAGGAGCGCGCGCGTCCCTGTCTGTTTACTGTGAGCTTCACCAGCCTGTTTGTGGACGGATTCATGAGGAGGTAAAGGTGCCAAAAACTACACGGACTCTCTGTGGACCTGCCGAAAAACGGGAGCCATGGATTATATAAAAATCTACAACACTTTTCTCTCCATCTTCATGTTGATAAGTGAGTACTGAAATCCACTTTTTCCACTGTTGACCCAGCTAAAGCAGGAGGAAATGCCAAACCGCAGCAAAACTTTTCCCATTTCCGGCTTTTATGACTTTATTTTTTTTTCTTTAAACGATTAATTCAACCAATTTGCCAACAATATACAGGTCTATGTTAAAATACAGTGCAAAATGTAACCGAATTTTCAGTAATGTGGATTCCTTTCCGGCCGTTAGCTTACGGTATGCTAACACTCGGAGTTGGTTAATCGTAGTAAACAGTAGATGGCGCAGATTCTCCTGTCAGGTGTCATTATATAATTGCAGAGGAGGCAGTGTGATGATAAGAAGAGCTCCAGTTGAATTAAATAGTAGAAAAAAAAGTCATAATGTGGTATTTAGGTTTGTTTCGTGCATTAATTTGAGGAGACTTACAGTGTCCTAACAGCTCCAAATATATACGATGTTTTCGTCTGCCGCCATTTTGCATCTCTTCGGTGAACCGGAAGTTGCCGTGGACGATTAGTGGATAATTTTTGTTTTTAATTAATTAATTGATTAATTTTATTTATAGTCAAAAAGGCACCGATACAGGTCACTGTATTAAGCAAACTGCAAAAGACAAAGAAATAAAAACCAACAAAAAATAAAAAATAAAAAAACTGAATTCAAGTGGCAATTCAGAATTTAAGGTACACAGATATTCATAGAGCCATAGGGCCTCTCTAATTTTACAGGATTTTATATATTTTTGTATAGAATTATCTCATTTAGAAGTGCAAGAAATGTTGGGCTAAAAAACATTTGTGAATAAAATATTCTGCAGAAATAATTCAATTATTAATCCCAAACTCTGCTTTCTTGTCCTCTAGTTGGACACCAACCTTTATAATTTCGTAACTTAGAGTCATAATGTTTTGATCATTACTCGTCAACTTGTATTGAAAAACGTCCCACAAAGTTCTAGTTAAATTTCAAGACAAGAAAAGGTGTTCTAAGGTTTCAGTGTCTGTGTTTCATAAAGTACAAGCACTCAAATCCAAATTAAACCTTTGGTGTAAGAAGTTATTACATGTGTAAATGTCATTATTGTAAAGTGAACTTTTTTAGCCTTGGATGGTGGAAAAGAGAGGGTGTTTGGTTCTTATTTTAACTGTCAAATTACTGCTGTATATGTGGTTAGCCGTTTAGTCATGTACTTCAGTTGGCTAACTTTGTGGCATTTTGCTTTTATCGATACCACGACTTTTCTGCTTCAGCCAGGTGTAAAAATCTTCTTTTTAAATATCTTTTTTCTTTTGTTATGGCATTTACTCCGTTTTTTTTATGCTCAGATTGAAATTGGGAATGAAAACATGGTTTGGTGGTTTGATGCGAACACAAATTAATTAGGCTAGCTGCTGCTGCTCTGCTGCAAGTCCCCTGCTGCTCTGTGTGATATTGTGTCACTCCAGTGAAAAGGGACCACTAGTTGAGTATGTAGTCAGCTAATTACTCTGATTCTGTTGCAGTTTGATTTCATCTCTCTGAGTGCCTGTGAGTACACAGCAACTCTCTCATTTCCAAGCACACATCCAGAGGTGTTTTCACATCCACTTTGAAAAACGGCATCAGTCATATTCTCTTGAGGCACACTTGATGGAATTTGATTTACATTCATTTACACTGCAGCACGACTACGAGGCTTGGCAAGAAACGGGCTCTGCAACTGTTCTCATCATGGTTAGTGTGTTTGCATAAAAGAATATTTCATAATTGTTTTAGGTTTTATAGACACAAAATGGCAGAGGAAACCATGGGTAGCAGTGAAGCAGGTTTAATTGTTGGATGTATTTCGGTAACTTGAAACTTGCATAAACAGTTATCAGCACATTTCTATTGAATGCAAATTACGTTGTTTACTGAAAGAAAATGTTTATTCATGCCTCTTGCTTACCACATCCTGCCAGGGTTAATCTGATATGAATGGAGTGAGTGTTTATGACCAGCAGAGGCACAGGGGCATAAAAATTATGATGAGCTCACTTGGACTTACAGAGCTGGCTTATTGGCATCACTGTGCCTTCATCTGGCTTGAAATGTTCCCATGGAGCACATTAGTTCACCTTTTACATGTTAAGGCCTGATTTGGATCATGCCTCATGCCGGTGCTTTTTTTCCTTCGAGAAAATGCCTGGTAAATGTATGTAGTTTGTGCTTCTCCCCTCTAATGTGGCACCACCTACTTTGCACCCATGGTCTTGTATCTGTGGAATATGTGCTCTATACCAGAGGCTTTCCCAACAAGGTGGCAGTAAATTTCCTATCTCACCAATCTTCAGCAGCACCACCTTTTCTTGTATTAAAAAGAAAGGAGGAGTGCGTATCTTGGCTTGTCCCCTCTTTGGCTTCAGCAGCCCCGGAGGCTGCACCAGTTTAAGTGGCTCTTACTGCAGTCAATCTCAGTGACAGGAGAAAACCCAGTGTGAGCTTTGCCAAAACTCACAGTATTATGTCAGACCCCCCTCCCTCTCTGTTCCTGAGTCGTCTTCAGCATGCAGCCTAGTTTAGCAGCAAGTGGGATAGCTTTGCTTTACTCTGGAATAAGAGAACATGCGGCTCCTTTTGTAGTTCATTTCAGTCCTTTGGAAGGCTGATAAAAACAGAAGTGGCAGAATCTCTGCCAACATCACTTTCAGCAGTATTTAGTTGCTCACTGCTAGCAGTCTTTGCACGGTACAAAAAACATAAATGCAATATAAGACTTGGCCTGTTGTATACATTTTGGAGTCTCATATTGTACATTAGAAACACTGGCGGTATTGACATTGCTGTTTTAGACTCTGTTAACTGTTCCTTTCTCCCCTCCTCCCCCAGCAGCTTCGCCAAATGCCAAGTAGCATCTTTCAAAATGGCACAGACGGGCGCACAGCCAGAGTGCAGCTATGCTATCAGTGATTAAATTAATAATCTCAAAGATTTCCATTTGAATAAATGTCCGTTAGGTCACTATTTCTAGCTGAATGAGGTAACACAGTGGTGATCGAGCTTAAGGCCCCCTGATGAAGCCCTTGCATTTGCAGTTTACAAGCTGGATGTCTGCGGCGAAATTCCCAAGAAAAATCACAAGCGGTGCACAGTCATCAATATTCTGCTCTCATACATACACACACATATACACCGCCTATGCATCTAACCTTTTCATCTCGCCAGCTGCAGGGCTTATAAAGTGAGCTGAAATAAATAAATTCACCAGCCCTGTTTCAAGCCTTAACACCTTTACACACAGAGGCGGGGCAAATGACACAACACGATAATGCGAAATACTTGCCTGCGTCAAAACTAGTCATACTGTAAGCAATGCGGAATTGTGACAGTTGCAGCAGGTCCGCCTTTGTTATAGTGTTGTCATGTGACATCTGTTTTGCACAGTGTAACTGGTTAATGCCTTCTATGTGGTGTGAAAGCTCTGAAGAATTTACCTTGGTCTATGGAAGTTCCGATTTTGAAATTCTGGGCTGATGCCGATGTTTAAAATAACAATTTACCTGATAGCTGATATCGATACTGATGTTTTTATGTTGTTTATTTTTCCATTTATTCCCCCTTTTGTGCCAGGGAAACAAAGAAGTCGAAACTACAACTGTTTTAAAGTAATTAAACCCTTCATTACACTACCTTTTGAACGAGTACAAATTCAATCGTAAAAATGTATGAAACAGCCTTTAAAATAATCTTTCACATGAAAAACACAATTTTAAAAAATTAAGGTAAAGGCTTCAAAAACATTTTTTTTCACATAAGTTTTTCACATAAAATTGCATTTTACAAGATTACACTGAACACATCATGAGAGCATTACAATTTACATTTGCGTAATACTCATTTTTACTGAATAGAGCTTGAACGCATCATAATGTAACTCAATGCAACCTCTGTGAGCTCTTAGTTGCAGCCACCAGCTGCTTAAAACTAATGTTAACTGGCTCCCCTCCTGTCGATTTTAACATGGATTCATTCACAATTTAGCATTATCAGGGAAACAACATAATGCACCCTCTGATACAACTATAGTGAGTTTAGAATACTTTTTGTCCCCAGACACTGTGTAGCCGGATTGCGGCTGCTACAGTTAAAAAGATAGACCACAGAGCCCATTTGCCAAATAGTCACTGTACTCTTTTTGTACCTGCTCATTTATTTAAGTTTTTGGTCTGGAGCCTTGCTTTTTAGCCTGCAACGCAACAGATAAACAGTCAACAAGGCGAATATCGACCGCTAACAATGTTCAGCCGATAAAGTGCATCCCTACGTCTTCCTGAAAAAAAAAAAATGATGTCGCATTTTTGCTGTGTAATATTCTCCTTCTGTGGGGAGTACCCATAGCAAAAACAACATGTTGACGTGCACATTAATTGCATGAGGCCTCTTTAAAGGCCTCTGCCATCACACTGCAGTTACAACCTGTCGCCGTAGGTGCCACCAAAGAAAACGAAACGTAGATCTTTGAGATTCTAACTTCAGAAGAAAGTGCTGTTTTCACATTCAGAAGCCTCTGCTAATTCAAAAAAGGAATTGGAAATAATGCTTTTGATATCATGAAACGATTTTAAATATGCAAGAAGCGTAGAGTACAAAGACACCAAATCCACACTGTAGTTCTGTCTGTGCTATATATGTTTACATTTTACTGCCCTGCTTCCTGTTCATAAAACAGATGAATCACAGCCTTAGATTTCCGTTTAGGCCCCTCTCGTGATTTGACTTGAGCTTTTAATGTTATTGAAGATATTGGCAGACTGCAACAGAGACTTACATAAACGGATTTGGGGTTACTTCAGTACTTTATTACTAATTCATGCTGAAACCAGCAAGGCTCTTAGTTAATGACTGTAGAGGTATGACTGCAATGATAATATACGCTTTAGAAGTCACTCTGGCACAGGTAATAACTGCAGATGATTTTGTTTTGATTGTTGATTGAACAGCTGTGGCTCTCAAACAGCAGTGTGTTTACGTGCATGCAGTGTTAATGAAACCTAATCATCTGTGTTTATTTTGCACCTCTCAGTTCCCATGTGTGTCTGTGAATGTAAAAAAATAGTCTGATCTGCACTTAATCAGCAGAGTTTGAATCTCATCAGTGTAGGCAGTCACAGTCAGCTCGTCACTTTAGCGATTTTATTTAAGCCAGTGTGGACCTTTAGGTAAACACAAACTCACTTCGACATGTAGGTGCTGCTTAATGTCGTTTAAGTCAGTGTAATCCCGTTGGTTGAATTTAAGTGTGAAATTCACCCTGACTTTAGAGGCATAAATGGTAATGCATCCAACTTGATCTTTTCTTTGAGATCAAAGGAAACATTAAAGGTTGACCCAAGAGTAGCTAGGTTAAGACGTAAATTGATTAGTCCGAGCCTCCAACTAGTCGGGAATTAGGCGCTATCTCAGCAGTCAGATATCATGCTGGTTTGACTATGATCCCTCAGTTCAGCTTTCCCTCAGAGGTGAAAACTTCATCACTTTTGCATCCGTACATTTTTCTCTTTCCTGCAACACGTCTCATTTTCATGGTCTGTCTCCTCCCAGGATTTCTTTGGCAGGCTTTCAGGGCGGACTTCATCTTTTGAGACTGTCTCTCTTTCTTTGAGCTCTTTGTGCCTATTGTTTTTCACCGTCTTCAGTCAGTAAGACAAAGGGACATGCAGTGTTTCCTCCTGTGTCATCGTAATAAAGCTGCTGGATGAGAGTCTCATGTCTGTTGCTCAGGTGTAAATTACAGTATGATCATGTAAAAGAGAGAGGCAGCAGATCAAAGCTGGGCCTGAGGGGCGTCACTCTGCTGCCTGGATAACAGACAGCAGCCAGCTGTGTGTGTCTCACATTCAAGGGCGACCATTGGTCGGGGCAAAGCCAGTCAGATGCTTTTCATTAGTTTATTTATTTTTTAATCTACTCACCAAGAACAACAGAGAAAGAAAAACAGATAGATAATAATAGGCAAGAGAGGCGCAGTCAGGGAGCAACACATAGAGACGAAACGCAACATCAAGCTGACCGTTTGCACGAGTGAGATTTTAGGGTTGGCATGAAATGTTCAAGCTGCACTTTCCTCCCCAGAAGCAACACTGAGAAGAAACTGGAGGAATGCAAAACAGAAAAGGAACAATGGTGTCATTGGTTCTGCTTTGTTTAAAGGGTTTAAAGTGTCAGGTTATCACAGCTCATAGATATAACAATTACATATGGCATTAAAACTGTAATCACTCTATCAGTTGAATGATTGCGCTTCTCTTTCTTAAAGGGTTAGCTCAAATTAGCGCTGTCAGTTTTGGTTAATTTTGCTTTCGATAACCTGACACACATTCACCGCTAACTTATTGGTTAATTTAGGACAAGAACACAACACGACATGCAATATGAGAGAGCTTTTTTTAGCCCAGCGCTCCATTAACTCTGTGTGGTTTAGCATCACATTTTAAAGCCCTGTCCATTTAGAGGTGGTGAAATTTTGTGATGTAAATGTTGGCTGTTGGTTTTGCTGACTGCGGGGAAACATTGTGCCAACTGCCCACCCTGCGGTCTCAACTGGCTAGGTAGCCTTCACCACTCTGCACTGTGCAGCACTCAGGTCGAGTGGGAGTTATGGAAGAAAATGTTTTACCTTATAGTTTGATCTTGGTGTACATTATCCTTCCTGTTCTTCTGATTGAGTTACAAACTGTTTAACATTGATTAAAAGATACCTTTGTGTAATTGTCTGAGCTGCTCATCCAAGAAGACAGTTGCTGAGAAGTTTCATTGAACCTACATGTGAATTCAATTATCCAGAAACCTCATCCAGTGCAGACAGAGATATTACAACAGCAGATGTGTTGAGAGGATTAGAGTAGACTGAATCATACTACATTAATTATCCTGTCCAGACCTGTTGATTAGCCCGCTCACAACCCAACGTTTTAGCCTAGCCTTTGAATGTAATACTTATAAAACCCTGCTCTGAGTGTTCATAGAATTCTGCACCCTCGCTGAAAACCTTTGTCTCTACTGTGCAGTGGATCA
Source organism: Cephalopholis sonnerati (assembly GCA_019142605.1). Taxonomy (NCBI): domain Eukaryota; kingdom Metazoa; phylum Chordata; class Actinopteri; order Perciformes; family Serranidae; genus Cephalopholis; species Cephalopholis sonnerati. Next base: position 21,430,604 of record JAGQAX010000015.1, on the reverse strand, counting down.
AACTCATCTGAATCAGCTGCAGAATTGGACCTGAGAGAATTTTTCTTCATCAGTTAGTTAGCAGCGCTGCTTATCTGGTGATCACAATGGTTTTGCTGTCCTGGTTGTTGGATGGTGTTGCAACAGAAACATGTTTGCCACCCTGCGCTCTCCCTCCAGGTTTCGCCGGTGAATAAGCATCTTCATTTTGAGCTACAAAAACCCCTTTAGCATTAATGTCTATGTTAACACCACTAGCAGTGCCGACACTACTAACGGTGTTAACAGAGCTAACAGTGACAACATAGTTAACCAGTGATTCCCCTGTATGTGACTACTGAAAATACTGAAATATGGCCGCTACTACAGATTTCTTTTTTTTTTTTTCTTTTTTTTTTTTCGTCTTGGCTCTTTGGAAACTATTGTTATATTATTTTGTGCTACGGACGCTTCATATCCAGGTCAGTTCACACACTTGTGAGTAAAGCATATAGGAGGAGAGAAGAGGGCTCTGTCTTATCTCTTCATAAACTAAATAGCCTTGTGTCATTTCTGTCTCTACATGGTCGCACATGCGCACACACAGGTGAGCACACTAGAGCGTGGCTTGGGCCGCATTTTCCTGACCGGGTCTGAGACAATTATGAGCCTGACCCGAACCCATGGCAGTTTGTTACTTGACATGGTTATCGTTATGTCAGCATGTAAATGACCATCAAAATGCTGCTGTTAGGCACAGACAAACATGCCACTCGCACAGCTCAGTTGGAGCGGCGCCTGTGTTGCGTTCAGGCGTTGTCTTGTAAATAATAAATTCCAGCACTTGAATAGGTCATAGCCCCCCTGCTGCGTACATACTGGGGCAAACCTTGAGTAGACAGAAGGTGGGCACAGTTCTTCCACAGCAGTGCTGTTGGGTCAGGACAGAGTTACTAGCAGCACTTGTCAAAAGAGCGGCGCCGCTGTCTAACTGCCACTAGACCCAGTTGGTGACTACTGCAGTAAACTGAAGAGTAGCAACTTATCGACTGACATGTGTAACCAGTCAAAAATATTCTCGGCCATTACCTGTTAAACAGTTTACCGTTGTCATCCCTAGTTTAAATACCAAAAACAAAACAACATTTAAGACAAAAAGCAGCCTATCATTGGTAGAGATCTGTGTATTTCCACCCCCGTCGGCTCATAGATCAGCAGGGTTAAAAAAACAGATCCTGTTGTTGATTCTGAGAAAGGATGTTGCTGTTGAGGTTTCAAATTTATTCTTTGGCCTCTTAAGCACCTTACGGATAATCAGCTCCAGACACACAGGAGACCACAATTATCTAATAAACAGATTCAACTGTAACAGGATGTCTCATTTTCAGAAAGACTAAAGTGAATTGCAAAACCATTTCGTGAAAGTTATAATATGTCAAAGCTCAGACTGAGCCAATCTGTCAATTATTTAAATCTGGGTTTTCAACAGGTGACATGATGTTGTGAAAGGGCTGTGTATTGGCAAGAACCTGGTGATCCGATACTTATCACGATACAGGGGTTAAGACTCTATAGCGAGGCGATATATTGCAATTTTTTTTTACTCAAATTTTAGGAAAGCTGTCGTAGTAAAAAAAAAACCCCACCCCAATATGCATAAAACGTTTACTTCTTATGCAATCAGAGGAAGGGGAATTGCAGTCATATTTATCGTATTTACACTCCCTGTAACATCCAACACTATAGCACTAAAAAAATCAAAGTGTTTGCCGGATTCTTTAAGTAAACAAATAAATGAAATTGTAATTTATAGGCATTTAGAAATTGAAAGTGTCTTTGAGGAACAATACGGTTTCACAAAACATAATGTTGTGATGCTCAGGTGTATTGATATTTTCTTACACCCCCTAATAAACAGTGATTCAAAGAAAAAATCAGATAGCAAGTGATTTCTCCTTCCTGAATCTGTCTGTGTGGATGCACTTAGTGAGATAATACTGGAGAATTATGTGCTTATTTCTATAAACAAGCAGTCATCTTGTGAAAATATGTGATTATAACCACAGGTGGCCATTAATATCAAACACATTTAATGTTTTCCCGAATAATTTAACAAGAAGGTTGATAGTATTTTATCATTTTTACCGTTTGTTTTGATGTTAAACCAGCAGGAGGTTGACAGTGACAATCCTCTTCACGGCTCAGCTGATAGTGATAAACTCTTAACAGGTGCTAAAGGATGACCTGTTGCTCTGACCCTGGATCTGTTTGCAAAAACAAAAATGTGTCAAGTAGAGTTGAAATGATTGTCCATGAATTGATTAGTTGAGTAACAGAAACAGAAATCTGCAGCCTTTTTTTATAATCAGCTCTTAATATTTTGTCATTTTCAGTAAATAAAAAATAAATGGGTCATCAACAGTTGTGTATTGAAGACATTACCTTACACTTAAGAAATTATTAATTAATAATTAGCCTAATTGTATAACTGTTCTGCAATTTTCATAGGAGTTACAGTTGATACATATTTTAACAAACACTTATATGTGCTGACTGCACAACCACATTATGGTGTGTTATAAGTGTTCATGTACTGCTTATAAATCTTAAGTCGGGTGGTTAAAGTCAAGTGTTGAATTATTTCATGTTGAGATAAAGCAAAATCAGTCCTCTGTCGAAAAACAAACTCATGCTGAGATAGGTTGTACGTAAGTGTCAATGGTTAACGATGTGTTATTTACAATAACAGTAACAGCTGAAGACAGGAATGTTGTTCATTATACAGGCCGCAAACTTCCATGTGGTGGAGGATAACTTTAGAGTGACTTGACATTGGTAAGTGAAAACAGGCCGCTGTCTGAGGAAGCAAAAGGACAAAACAGAACAGAGCATCAGAGCGTCATGGACTTGAGGTCACATGTTGATTTATCACAAGACTTTCATGTTTTGCTGCTTTCTGGTCAGTGCGGTGACCGGGTTTTGACTCTCACACAGCGGCGTCTGGACTCATGGCTTAAGTTAAGACTTTTCAAGAACAATAATGGATCAGAACTCTAAGTCTGTGGTAGATGATTATCAGGCAACAACCGAGACAGCGACAAAGCCAGACTGCTATTATTGTCTGTGTCTGTTTATTAAGGAAGTCAGAAATAAAGTGACTCGTCTTGTACTCATTTAAATATATTCAACCTTGTGTTTTAAGTTTTCTCCATATTGCTTTGAACACCGCTTTAGCACACTGTCAGAGAGAATCAGTCTTAAATTACTGGGTAGCAGATATTCATTCACGTCTGCCAGAGCACAGTGTGTGAGTCATGCAGGAGACGGCGCTGACTCTGGTTCATCACTGTAATTTTTTTGGCCCAATTTATGCCTCGATGCTGAAGCGAAAGACAGATTATGAGTGAAGTGTGTGCACTGCTGTTTGATCTCTGTGAAGGCAGGTCAGCACATTCAGGCTGAGTGGGAGTTGGACTTTGTGGTTGGAGATGAGAAGGGTTGCTTCAGTCCCTTCAGTCCCCTGCCTCGTCAGGAATCAGGATGTTAACCAGAGTACTGAAACTGTTAGAATTAATGAAGTACATATTTTTATTCATGTATGGTCTTGCTGTGTCAAGTAAATGCTATTCACGTAAATTAGATTTTCATTGAAGTCTGATTAAGTATTTTTTCAACCATATACTGTAGGGCTGCAACGATTAGTCGACTAATCGATGACTAATCGACTATTAAAATAATCAAATATTGGCAGCTCTACACACTCTCCCATGACAGTGAACTAAAACCATTTGGCGTGAGTATGAAACAAGACATTAGATTACATAATTTTGGGGTTTGGGAGAGACAGACCAACATTTTTCAGCATTTTAACACATTTTTCGATAAAATGACTAGTTGACTAATCGAAGAAATAATCGACAGATTAGTCGACAGTGAAAATAATCGTTAGTTGCAGCCCTAATATACTGTACACTTGAGGCTGTCTAGTATCTGGAGAATTTGAAGGCAGGGATATAGGGCTGGGCAATATGGACATAAATTAATATCTCGGTATTTTCAGGCTGAATGGCGATACACGATATATATGGCGTTTTTGTTTTTTTGTTTTTACAAAATGGGCCACATGTTCAGTTGCAAGTCAAAGCTACATTCTAGATGTCACAAGCAGACTGTGATCAAAATAAGATGCAAAGACAGGGATTTTTTTCCCTGTTTGAAAATAAACAGCTGCACAACATGTACATGAAAAATTATATTAACAGCAGGGCTGTACGTTAAATTTTGTACATAGCACTGGAGCTACAGAGGTTTAAAGGTTTGCCGCACAGGACACAAAACTATAATGTGACTATAAGAGTATCAAGTAGGCCTTAATCCACTGTAGTGTAGAACAATTAAAAATCTTTGTCAGGGGGTTCATCAGTCATTTGCCATGGCCCTTCAAATGAATGTAGTGCTGGAAAAGGATTCAAATATTTTTATTTATTACTCGTATTTCTGCACAGAGCATCAACACAAAGGCTGAGGGACAGAAGAAGCGAGAGACACTTTGTCCTCGTTATATATGTCTTGTATATGAAATGTCTGTGTTGTCAATGCATTTTTAAACACATCTGTCGTATTCAATGTATGTATAAACAGAGCTTGCTGCAGTATCGAAGGCAGGGCCCTGTTCATTCCTATGAAAGTTACTCAGTGGCGCATGAAGCCAAAAAAGTTTGATTTCTGTGTTTAAAAGTACCCATATCTTCTGCATAGTTGGGCCTGTAGAGCAGGCGCAGTAGAGACTTTTGCCGGCCAAGTGGCTCACTTCCAGTTTAGCCCTCTGCGAAGACGATAATATGTTTCTCCCTCTTCGTGCTAAGCTAATTGATTGCTGGGAATAGCTTCATATTTAGCAAACAGACATGAGAATGCTATCAATCTTCTCATATCAATCACTGCAAAAAAGTGAATAAGTGTATATCTAGGGTTTTTTTAGGCTTGGTTTTGGTTTCTCGTCTTCTTTTTTAAAGCAATCATTAGGCAATGCTTCGTCCACCAATGCTCCAGCCTGACAACAATCAATATTTGTATGGCTAGAGGTTCTTGCCAGGAAAACTTTTTAAGTGGTTCAACAAATCACCATTTTTATAAATAAAGACAGCCACCCTGTAGCTGTTCCAAGAAGGTGATTTAGTAAGTTTTCTGGACAGATTTGCAGGTTCAAACCCAGAGCATATTTTTGTTGCTGTTTCAGGTTACTCCAGATAACTCAGTAAACCCACATCTTGCAACAGACCACTGCTTTACCCCCAAAATTAGCATTAAAGTATGTTATGACAACAGACATTACCAAACAGCAATACATAGCCTCTGAAAATAATGCTCACTTTAAATGTCTTGCTGCCTAGTGCTGGTTTGTTTGTTAAAAAACTGGTAAATCAATTTGAGAGGGATTCCAGATAACAGTCTTGACTTTAGCTTGAATTGGTAATTTTATTTTGATTATGGGTTACAAAAGGCAATTTTTGTGTGGAGAGTAACACGCACATTCTTGTGACTTAAGTTGTATCAGCTTGATTTATGACAAGAATGTACCACACAAACATGAAACATGCAAAAACACATCACATTAATGTAGTGAAAGCTTTTCACCATCAAGCATCACATCTTCTGTTACCATGTCAGCTCCCTTGTCCCAAGTCACCTTGAATTAAAATGGTTATTGGCTTATTTGTATGTGACATTTTATCTTTACATTCATAACTGGTTGTCAGAGAAAACAGACATGGTGTGTCTGGTTATCTTTGATAAAGGACCGTCTGAGAAGAAACTGCATACCGATACGATATACCAGTTAACTGGAGCCAAGCTGCAACCAATTAAATCATAAATTGAGTTATGGGACTTAATTCTTTTGGAAATACCAACAGCCTGATCCACTGCACATGAATGGGTCATCAGAAGTGTGTCTGTGATGCAGACAGACATTCAAGGGCCTCTGTAAAGATACGCATAGTTCGAGGTGGACGTGTACAGTCGTAATCTACTTCAAATCAAAGGTCTGATATAATGGACCTTCGTCTCTGATAGAAAATGAAGATCAAATTGTCTAGACCGAGCTGAGTGCATATGAAGAAGTATCTTTATTTTCCTTTTGCACAAGGGCTTGTTATCACTTCATGGACAGAGTGGGCCAGTGGAAATTACCAAACCGGTGTGGTGTCCATTTGTAATGCAGAAAGGAAGATATTTCCCGCTTTTTCACTTCAAGTATCTAATAATGAGTCCTGCGTCTGTGAAGCAATGCTCGCATAAATATAACATTTTCGATAAAAGACTTTTTTCCTCTAGTTTCATTCTTGAATGTCAGAGTACGAAGGCACCCCACTGAAAACTGTGCGAAAATGATTCCCATCTGAAATGCTATTTTAAGTCATTTTCTAAGAACAAGGGAATGTTTTGAGAACAAAGTGTTTTGAAATGTCCAGAAAGAAGACGTATTTTATTTTCCTTGAATAGTGTAACTTGCTTTTCTACTGTGTTTCTTTAGCTGCTCCATTTATCACCAGTTTAATCCATTACCTTTTTCTGTATGTTGGAGCTGACTTGGATCCAGTGAACTGATTTTTTCCACTTCATTTTTTGTTAGTTTAAAACCGGGGCTCTGAAGTGTTTTGAGTCTTAAAGTTGTCATTTGTCTTCACTTGAAGAACTTTTACAGACTTTTATGTAAAGTTTTGCACTTTCCTAAACCAGCCTGTCTGTGGGATATAAATGTAGGAGTTGTGTAAGAGCGGCGCTGTGTGAAATGAGTTAAAGGAACATAAAACTTCAAAATGAGAAAGCTCAGTTGTTTCCCAGTGAAACTTTTTGCTGTTGTTTTGCTAATATAATTCTTTTATTATGTGAGTTATAACATAAAAACTGACAGCGCTTTTAAAATGATATCTTGACTCCTCTGATTCTCACAAGCTTTTCTTTGGTGAGGACAGATAGAGGTGCTCTGGATTTTGTGTGTGTTCACATTTTCTTTGATAACACTCTGATTTTGTTGGAACATTTGCATGTGGGGAGGCGAGCGCTGTCATTAAAATGGCAGTGCTCACCTCTCCACAAAAAACTGTAACAGATGTATGTCATAATATAATTTGACAATCGCTGCCCTAGAGGCAAAGCCTGACTCTAGTTAAGCTCTGGAGGAGCTCACTGGACGGTAAAAACGTCAGAGGATTTGTTGGCTGTTGTAGAACATTATTACAACGATATCACACATGCTGACGTGGTGAAGTCAGTGTTACTGGTGCATGCTGCTGCCAGCGTGGAAGGATGTGGCAAATCAACTCTAACTAGCCCTGTCGGATATCGGATCAACATACGGTGTGAGAGTCCTGTGAGACAAACTCTGGGCTTTTTTGAGATGTGTTCAAAGGTTGTTTTGTTTGATGTAGAGCCTTACAACATTTCCCCGAAACAACAAAGCAGGCGTACGTTATTGCATGATCCAAGTCTTCGTCAAAACTTCCCATTTTCAGCCTGTAGGTTGTTAGCTTGTAGGTTGTTGTTTCCCTTAGCAAAGGGGATTTGGAAGTGGTAACACAAATATTATGTAAAGGGAGGGAGAATGCCTACCTAAATTAGCTGGCCAATGGAAGATTTATGGCCACAGTCTACATTCGGAGAGTCAGACGAGTGTTTCCAATTTAAATCGTTCGTTACGGACTGTTTTAGATTGGGCACACCTTGCAGGTTGTAGTGGTCTCTCCCAGTTTAGAGGTTTTGTTGGTGTAACACCTAATTACGTTTTCTTTTAGAGAATGTAATCTAATTCCCGTCTGTACTTTTTTGTCTCATAAATCACAGGCTTTGTTTATGTCCGTTGTAAATATGTTAGCTCATCCAACGCTGTTCATGCTTAGGTAAAAGTTTAGTGGAAACACACAGGTTTCTGTAGGATCAGTGACAGCCAGACGATTTAATACCGTGACTGTGAACATAAACCTGAGCAAAGGCAGAGTATTTTGCTTCAATTTCCAGTGCTAATGAGGGCTGTCAACACTTGTTCCCCAGTTGCTAAAATGTACAGTAGCAAGTTCCGAGTTGTGCTGGTATGCACGAATGGTTTCCAAATATGTCTGCGTCTGTTCATCTGGAGCTCAACAAATCATGTTTTGGAAAGTTAGAGGAGTGTGTGCTTCTTTTGGACTGGCCTCTGAGCGCACACAAGAGCACAAATGTGTTTGTGACAGGTTGACAGATGTTATATGAGTGTGTTAAAAGCTAAGATTTAAGCTTTCAATAGCTACAGATCGTATTTGAAAAAATAAAACATGAGCTTAAATGATGATTGTAGTATTTATACAATTGCAGTTTCCTTATATGAATAACTTCTGACATTTTGCCTCATCTTAATTGAGGGTCTGAGGCAAAAACTGCAACCCTATGTTAGGTCCCTAGAGCATCATGACTATCATTTACATTACTATTTTATTATAAAGACATGATTGGAGATATGTGTTGCACGCATGTTACACATTTCTTAAACAGCAGTAAATAAGATGAGGACCTCAAGAATTGCAAACTGGCTAGGACAGAGGGCGCACACTAAAAAGTCATTGGTGTCAAGGTCTAGAGCTTTGTGCACCCATCATCCACCCTAACAACCTCCATGGATAAAATACAAGGTTTCCCACACATTTGTATATTTGTGGCGGCCTGTCACGATTAAAACATGTGGCGCTAAGTTTTGATTTTCTATTTTTGGAGCTGGACTGTTCATTTGGAGTGCTGTTGGAATATATATATATCGTTCGGTGTCTTGCAGATGTACTCTTGGCACAGACGGTGCAGCAGAACGTTGAGCACAGTGAAAATGAAACTTAACCATTGATTGTGCTAGATCTAAAAATTTGCCTCTGCAGCAGCTGCTCCTCTCATCTATCAGTCTATTCTGATCAGATTTACTGATCAAATATCCACCCACAACTTAAACTTCACAAACTGCTGCTGAGGAGAAATGAACTCATGAAGAGTTCCCCCTGTGCTGCGTTCATGGACCCACAAAACCTCAGAATCCCCCCCAGCTAATGCCACACATAGTTTCTAATTCTGTGGGAAATGCTGAGAAACAAAAATATGTTGTGTGTTTACATAATCCATGCAGCAATTAGGTTTTTCACCACAATGTGACTGGGAAAACAGAAGAGTAATATTTTAACATTATTTCAAGTAGACAGGGTTAGATTTTAGGTTTTATAAACAAAACTGACTTGACTCAAGGGTTTTTTTTTTTTCAAATGCGGTGCTTGATTAATTCCTCTAAATTGTTACTTATTTTTAAACTGGTACATTCTGTGACATAATCAAAACCAAAATGCCAAAATAGAAAAACAGCTCAAAAGTATGACTAGCTTGTTTTCTGCCCTTTTTGTCTTGTGTAACATCCGGTATTGAACCCAAGATCTAATTCACTTATAACAAATAACTTGCAGTAAGCATGTACGGGAATTCAATTAGATCATTTTGAACCACATCGATCCCAGAGAGGAAATTTAATTTAGACTATATTATTATTCGTCATAAAAGACATATGGTTTGAGGTCAAATAGGGGAGCAGAGACCTATAATTGAGCTTACGAGTAGTTACTGTAAAAATATATTCCTGGAAATCTTTTATTTCTCCAGTAACTTACATTCACATTCTCTGGTATTGTAAGTGTTAGAGATTATACACAAATAGATGCCTGTATTAACCATTGACTTACCACTCCCTCTACTTTTAAACATAGTTAAATTATAAGCGATAAAGTAATGACAGGAGCCGTCTTCTTTGATGGATGCACTTATTCTGATCTGATATACTGTTTTCAAAATAACAAGTTTAGCCGATACCAGAGTTTTTTTTGTTATTGATATTGTTAATTTAGTTTTTGTTGGTATTTATTCCCCCTTTAGTGTCAAGGAAACAAAGAAATCTTGATTATAAAACAAAGCCAAACTGTTTTACAGCCTTTCAGTCCTTCATTACACTACCTTTGAATGAGCACAAATCCAATCACACACAATCATAAAACCACCTTTACTATAGCCTTTCACATGAAGAACATCTTTAGAAAAGTAAAAGCTACTTTGAAAGCCTTTTTACTATATATTGCTGTGAAAACATCACAAATTTCTCCCTCAAACAACTGTATTTATTCAAGTTACATTTGAACACATCATGACTACATTATAATACAGTTTACCTTTGCCCAGTACTAATTTTTACTGAATAGAGCTTGAATGCATCATAATGTATCTAATAACAACCGCTGTTAGCTGTTAACTAACATTACCTAGCTCTACTCCTGCAGATGTCAACACGGCTTTGTTGCTCACTATGTAGCATTATCAGGGAAAAATACTTTGCGTCCCCCGTTGACAGTGATTTTACTGCATTCTTTTTGTCCCGAGGCAAGCCAAGGAAGATCTCTGTTCATCTCAAAAACATTTTCTGTTGTCCCAGGGATGACAGGACACAGTTAGCTTTGAGCCCTGCTTTTTAGCCTGAGCAAAATTGATATGACACAACTGAAAAACATCAGCCACTGCTATCTGTGAATGTCATCTTATTTGCCGACGGGCCCATGGCAGTCAACAAGGCGAATATTGGCTGATGTTTGGTTGATAAATTAGTGCATTCCTAGTTTAATATCTGTAAAGATGTTATCAATAAGATATGGTTCTGTTGTAGCACTGAGTTTAGCCATAGGATAAATGGTAAATGTATGGAAATTCAGTTTGACTTAGAACAATAACAGAGATGAAACGACCAGTCTGTTAATTTATTCGTCATTCGGCGAAAAGTAAATCAGCATTTAGAAATTATTATTGGTCATTTTCCACATAAAAATGTATTAAATTCTCAAATTAAAAAGATGTGATGCTTTTCTTTGTTATATGCAAGGTAAACTGAATAGCTTTGGAATTCAGACTGCTGGTCGGATAAAAAAGGCAATTGAAAGACATCACTTTGGGCTCTGGGCTATTATTATAGGGTAATTTTCTCCATTTTCATTCACAGTATGATAAACAAATTAACTGATGATGCCGCATAAATTGAAAATGAAAATAAACGTTTAACTCTGTATGACCTGTGCCTCAGCCAGTGATAGCAGATTGGTGAAGACAGTGTCAGTTGCTCCTGTCAGATTTGGGGGAAAAAGATTCACAGAGAGCTGAAGTTGCACCTCCTTTAAGCCTCTTTTTCACTGTCTCAAGGTATTTATTTTATCTTTCTTTGCAAAGAACTGAAACACTATACTCTGATTTTCCTTAAATCTTAATCTACTACCTCAGGCAGCAGCAGTACTGTACTCGTGAGTTCTTAGTGCCACATTATTGGACTAAATGTGATGTCACCATTTAGATGTTGAAACTGCATTAGTTACAACTGGGCTAGCATGAAATGAGCACAGCTGCGAGCCTTGTTTCTAAGCCTCGGCACAAGCTTACACTCCTGTTTAAAGGACATGGAAACAGATGTAAATTTGAAATTGTTTGTCCAGTGACAGAGAAAGTGAAGCTGTTCAGTTCGTGACAAGCAGAGTCCTTTGGTAAGTTTAATTATCCAGGCTCTGACACTGCCAGAGCTTTCTTTGTGGAGATATGCTGGGGTTTCATTTTTTACTTAATTTTCTTCCTTCTGCTTAATGATATCAGGGAAATGATAGCCTTTGATTTTTAACAGGATCCATGTGCACTGATTTAGAGCAAGCAGATGTGCACAATACAGGGTTGAGGCTTAAAGCGATAGTTTGGCACACTTGTCTTTCGGAGCATTTGGTGAGAAGATTTATAGTCAGGTGGGAGCAAAGGTGGAAGTCAGGTGATGCTGCAGATAGTGTTGGAGTCTGGTAGTAGTAGGGAAGCAAGGCCAGGGCTTAGTCCTTTCTCACAGCCAGTAAAAGCTGGGAAAGTACTGTTTTTTAACTCACATAAGAGACACTAATAAATGTACTACAAATATAACTAATTGAACTTACCATAATGTCAGTACCCTACAGCCATTAAGGCGCAGTAGCATGACTAGCATGTTTTCTCAAATTTCATTGCACGAGTCGAGACAGTATAGCAGTGCTTACGTGACTCAACGCTATTAACCAGTGTTTTGACAATGTCCTCTAACATTATCATGCAGGGGTTGGCAACCTCAAGAATTGCAACTTATTCACCAGTGGCTAAACAATCTAACACTGTTTGGATAAAGCATTCGATCCTTTTTGTTTAACCAGAAACGGTCCTAAAATCCAAACCCACCAAATTCCTTTTCAGTGAACAGTGTATAGAGCCAGCATATTTTCACATCTAACAGAGTGAATTAAGGGTTTATTTTAACCAAACCAGAGTTGGTGATTGTTAAAAAAAGAAAGAAAAAAAAAGTGGAAAGACGAACCAAGATGGTGTCTGTGAGTTGACTTCAAATTAAGTGTGTTTTACAATGTTAAAATTCCTGTCTGGTGGTTTGACGATAGCAATTTTGGGGCTGTTTCTGGTGAAACAAAAAGGACCTTACTCTTAAACCAAAAGGTCTATCTCTATAGGGATCCTTTCAATAATCTTGTCAGATCCTAACAAAACAGATGTAGATGTAAACAGATGACACAAATTGCAGCCCAATAGCTGCTCTCGCTCAATATTTGACCAATATCAAAAAAACGTTCTCATTAGTCACTCAGACACAAAAACGTGCAAAAAGAGGGTCCAGGTTGAAAAATACCCTTCAACTCTGGATTTCTAAGTTTATTTGATGTGCAGAAAGTCACACAGCAACTCCTCCGCATTGAAGGGAATGCTTTGTTTGCCTCCCATGGTGTAAAAGGATGTGACATTTTGTGGGCGTTCCTATAAATACTGAGTGTATCTACAGAGCTGCAAAGTCTGTACAGGGAGGAAGTTGGTGAGAATAGATGGGTCTGCAAAATGTCAGATTTATTATGTGAGGCTGTTAATTTTCAGAGCACACAGTCCTTCCCTTTAACCTTAACCATGTGCTTATCACTGCAACTGTGACAATGAAGGTCCCCTAATTTTAACAAAGTTGGCTTTTTAACTCACACCATGATTTTTCCCTTATTTTTGCACCCTGGCATCGACCTTCTCAATTCATTTTCAATTTCTAAGGGGCGTTATGAATGGCTGTAGACTAAAATGCCTCTCACTGCAACTGGATAGACCTGCAACCAATCAGAGCAATGAAACATAGAGCTGAGCAAAAAGTTTGGACAGATTTCAGCATCCAGAAATAAGCTGTGATGGTGTAGTGTGTCAGTGTCTGTGAATGAGTGTTGTTGTTTTTTGCCATCAAAATTTAGAATAAGAGCTTCAATAGAAAGTTCTACAACATCTGAAGCCATCTTGGGTTGTTGTTTTTTTAAATACCTTAACAGCGCTCCTCTTAGATAAGCTAGTTTTATGTTCGCTATGCTGTCCCTATAGCGTAAGGATGTGTGAGCCAAAAATGACACCATCATAGATTTGAAGTGCGATGTCATCATATCAGACTTATTCCATGTTAAATAACTGGTTGTGATTGAGCCGACCAGGGCCAAGTTAGCTAGACCACTCACTGTCCGAAAGGGAGAGGGACCAGGCTCATCTGCCAGAGCAAATAAAATGTGAACTTGCATCATTGTTGTGGTTCATTTTAGCCAAACTTTTACTCGAGAAAACGTTGCTGTGGTCACGGAGAAAACATGGAAAAGTAAAGGAATTCCACAGTCTCATTTTTCAGGCCTGGCAAAATCATGCAGTCAGTTAAATTCTTGAAAGTTTAGTAAAAGTCGTGGAATTTGTTGTGTGCAATCGAATTAATTATGACAGTAATCTTCCATGGATAACCTTTCACGTCATGTAACATAACTGCGAATGTATTTACTGTAGCTGTAGAAGTAACGTAGCTCTGCTCAGTGTAGCACCATTATGTACGTCTTCATCCCACCCCCCGTTTCTGTCTTTTCCTCCACTGAATTATGTTTGAATGAAGTTTGAATCTTACATGTTAGGTCATGAATCCCAAAGTTTCCATACATATACCTCACTAAAATGTTTAGATTGTACTGCATTTTTGAAGTTAAGCATTTGACATGGGAAGCCCAGGGCTTTAAGACCTCACTTGAAGCACCAGTGCGCTCTTTAATTTTGTTTTAACTGCGCTGATAGTAGAGCATGATTAACTGCTGGCTGTCACTTCTTCACTCCGGGGGCTCTACTGCCCCATGACTGCGCACCGCCCATGATAATATCCTCAGCATCTGAAGTAAAGTATATGACACAGTTCTACTTGTATTGTACTTCCTGAATTGTCATGGAAAGTTTTATTGGTCCTTGGAAAAGTTTGGAAAGTTTTTTTTTAAGTGATTCATAACAGGAAGGGACCTACAAATGACAGCACCCTGCTGCTTCTGTAATCGCCAATGCTGGTCCATATTGACCCTGCCTTTTTACTGATTTATGAAAAGCACCGCCTGTTCTCAGACTTAGTGATATCCTCCTGTAGACTCTAATTTCCTGTCAAAGCACCAGACAAATAACTGCAGTGTGAGTCATAGCTAATTTGATATACTGTGAACATTGTCAGAGTTACTGTAAGTATTCCACCTGGATTACAGTAACCGTATACAAATCGTCATGTGTTTTTCTGTGGCTTGTTCAGCTAATGCGCGTCCTTTGATTCTGTGCAAACATAACAGGTTTCCGTGAACCTGTTTGTTAGTGTTTATCTGCCTTGCAGCCTGGTGCTTCCCTCTGTCTCCCTCTCTCTTTACACTGAGCGCCACTGAAAACAATTTGTGAATGATTCACTGCATATAAAAGTGCAGCATCCACCATGTACGCACTGCTCTGGCCTCAGCAGCTCTGGTAAATGGGAACAATGGATGGGAGCGCTGGCTAATGCTGTAATTTTATAGTCAGTTTTACGTCACCTCAGTGTCACCGTTGCACCATCTGTCTCCCAAAAAAGCATTGCCCTTATCCTTTGTCATCAGTTCAGTTAGAGGCTTCCCTAGCCTGTATTCAGATACCTCATTGAGAAAGCTTTGGATTTCGTTTAGTGACAGACACAACATAAAGACCCACCTATTATGTCTGAGGGAGGGCGCTTTGATCTCGCTGCGTTTTCTGCTGAGAAGTCAGCACAAAAGTTGACTCCTCTCAGTGGAGAGCAAATGTTTGCGGGTGAGAGTTTTGTTTTATCTCAGCCTGTTTTGCTCATAAATGTTAGAGAGTGCTGAGACACATTTAAACGTGCTAATGAGTGCACACTTGGAAGCTATTACATTTCTTCTCTTTTATGTGTCTGTGTGAATGCTTGTGCAGGTACATGTGTATAATGTACGTGTGTTGCTGTTTGTGCTTCATTGCTGTTTGTATCTGTTGCTATGTCACAGACTCCTCTCCCACAGTAAGCCTCCATCTGTCTTCATTAATGATGAGATCACGGCTCGCTCTGTAGTCAATTTTGAGCTGTCATATGCCACCCCAGAGAGGAATAAGGGATGAGGGATTTGAGGGGATCAAGACCTTGTTAAGCAAGCGGCTCCAGAGAGATGAAGGTTCTCTCTCTCAGCTGATGATGACTCAGCATAGACTATATGGAGATGGATTCTTGGCCCTTTAGACTTCCATATTGCACTTTTACATTTGTTTAGGGCTGTACCTGATTTAGAATAATGTCATTTGAATCAGATTTGGCTGTTTAACAGAAATATTCAACGATTCGTTTGTTTGTTTTTTTCATAAGAAGTTGTGAAGTTTGAACGAGGCTCAGCGGGATGTTCAGTGTGACAGCATTGTTCATGTGATTTAGTAAACAAGCTTACTGCGCTAACGATGGATTGGAAATGTGCAACAACATTTTTTTCTGTCACTAGATATAAAAAAAAGCCAGAGACTGTATTGTATTCAGTTGCTGTGAGCTGTAAATTCACCACTTCTAAGCAGAAGAGAGATGACAATGTTGTCTTACGGTGCAAATCCGTCCCCACCTGTGCCGCTGATTGTACCAAAGAGTGTGGTGAAATTTAAGAGTGCTTACTCTGCAGCAAAATCTAGGGACCAAAACATCCCCAGAAGTACACTACAGCAAACAAACAAACAACAGAAAGCCTGCTCAGAGTGAGGCAATCTCAGTCGACTGAGAAAAAAACAGTAAAATCTGATGTGTGGAGCTAGAAAGAAGTGTGTGCTTCCCAGCCCTCTATAGCCCACTCCTCATCTCCACTTGAGGCTAGTGGCTCGAGGCTACATTAGGCACTGCTAGCGTAACACACCTGAATCTCTAAACGTGCTGTCCATGGCCTGAGTTGCATTGTGGTTAATGTAGGCGCCAGGGTTTGTCAAGGAAGAAGAATAAGTGGAATTATTTTTTTTTAACAAACATGTTGTCCAAATTTTAATTCTAAAGCTAATGAAATTCCCAACAGCCACAGCTGTATTTTGTTTTTAGTACTAGTTAGCCAGGCCTTGCCTTCAGTTTTTTTCCCATTTGCCACACGTGGCATTGCAGTGAAACAATCCCCCATAGCCCAAAAAGCATTTTTCCCATAGACTACTATTATGAAAGCAACATCTATAAAACTGTTGACAGAAGACCTCTAACGGCAAACAAGGACAATTATGACTCCTGCTCTTGTGAATTTTAAATCTGTGGTGTTTTCATATTTGCAAATCTTTCCACGAGCCGAGAAAAGCGATTTAAAAACTGTGACGTTATCGTTATGTAAATTCTATAAGCTAAGTGGAAACTCATGGGCAGGGCCAACACCCCTGTGGACATTCAGTGGGCCACATACTGCGCACCAGGCTAGCAATTCTCATTGAATTGCTAGGTGCCATCTTATGGTCCAACATTCTGATCTTATTATACATCCATGTAAGTAGCAAATGTTAGCATTCTAACACACTAAAATGGTGAGCATTATACCTGCTATACAGCAGATGTGATGTATTTTATCAATGGATGTATTTCTTAGTGCTGAAATGGATGGAAAAACACCAAGCATTCAAGCACAGCCTTATCATCAGGTTATTGATCTGAGACTCTCTGGTGCTGCTGTGTTTCAGGTTTATTTGACCTGACAGGCAGCCACTACTGACACAAACATTTTCCAGAAAGCTCTGTAAACAAGCCCAGATGTCTTTATTGTCACACATTTTTCTAAAACCTCTGAGGGGGAAATCAAAGATGAGACTGTGGGAGACAGCTGGAACATGGACAGGAGAGGAGACAGGTCCGTAAGTGGCCTTTTTCTGTCACAGAACATTAGATGAGGTGACTTTTGACCTATTCAGGATCTGCAGCTTCCACCACAAAGTCCCAACCTTGAAATGAACTAAACAACAACCACCAGCAGCTTTGAGTTCAGGAAGCTGTTTAGACTTTGATGCAGCCTTTGTCCAAAGAAACTACTTAGTCTTAAACTAAGACAGCCTGTGCTTTCTACCAGGGCTGGGGCCAGACAGTGCAGCTTTTCGGGCCTCTGTCCAGACCTATGGGGGGTCTGGCATGTTCCCCAGAGATTTTTTGCCCCATTTACATCAGTAAATATATGCACTGAAAGAAAGAATGCCTAAAAATCTGTACATCAACCCAACAAATGTTACTAATTTTCAGCTCTGCCACCTAAAAAGGTCAAAAACTGTCTGATTAAGTTACAGAAAATACAAAGGGTAAGAATTTGGTATAAACAGCTTTACTAATTTTCGAACCTTTTTGTTATACCATGCTGGAGTTCACAGAGTAAATGTTACAATAATAGCTCTGCTACATTTGAATTCATACTGTAATGATCTGGTCTGCTCTAATTACAAATCAATGATCCCAACCACTGCAAAGAAGGCTAAATGTGGTCTTCAATACTCTGAATTGGATTTTAGGTCAACTAAAGCAACATATACTCAATTATACTAGATTTCTTTTTTTTTTAAACAGATTTATTTATTCATCATATAAGTACAGTACACTGAAATTTTGTAAACATATATAACACTTTTTTTCTTTTTCTTTGTTCCTACAAAAAAATTAAAATATAATAAAATAAATAAATAAATGATAAATAAATAAATTTAAAAAATAATAAGAATAAGATCAAATAAAAAGTAATGTATTTTTTTTTAAATGTAATTAAAAAATAGAAAAAAGCAATAAAAATATGTCAACATGTACTGACAACATGTGCACCATAAGGGAATATTTCATTTATTCTGAAATTACCTCAGTTTGCTTATGTAATCAATCATAGAGCCCCAGACAATCTCAAATTTTCCAGATGACTCCCTCAAACTTTACTTAATTTTCTCCAGGTTTAAGAAAAGGCATGAAGTCTTAAAGCATGGAGATGCTTTGGGGGCAAATGGTGACTTCCATTGTATTAATATTCTCCTACACGCTAGTAGGGAAGCAAAGACAATGCTGTCTTTTGCTGTTTTCCTAATTATTTGGGGGCCTGGAATTACTTCGAAAATGGCTGTGTCTGCACACGGTGTCAACACTATCCTAAATGCCTCAGAAAGGTGTTCAAAAATAGCTGTCCAGTAGCCTTGAAGACGGGAACAAGACCAAAACGTGTGTCATATTTGCTGGTGACATATGACATTCTACTTCAAGCATCGATGGCAGTAGCAGAGTTTAGAGTTGGTAAGATTATATTAGATTTCTTTAAGGAATAACAACACGGGCATATGATATTATCAGAATGACACAAAGTTGAAGGTAATTTGAAAACCTAAAACATCTGGGGCCCCCTGCTCCGCTGCTGCTCTCAATAGAACTGACAACTTTCAAAGTCACACTCTGTTCAAAGCCGCAACCAGCAGCCAGCATCCTGGATTGTCATCAAAGCAACCAGCTGCTCTGGTGACTGAAGATGAGGCAGTTCAATCATGCTTTTTTTCATAAAAGAGAACAACATCATGTTCATTTCATTTTTTTTCTGTAATTTTTTAAAATCTAATCTTGACAGGGCAAAAAGGGAACAAGTGAGAGCCAATGAATTGAAGTTTGAGTTCAGTAGGGGGATTCCCAAAGCAACTGCTTGCTGTTTTATGTTAAAAATAGTATGCTAATGTTTGTTATTTAACCAAATCCCCCTGTTAAGAGAACTATTAAAATTTTCCGGTTTCCGTACTCAGAAATCTATCCATAGCTGCTTTTATTCCATAATTACAGATGAATAGCCAGTCTGCCTTTAAAATACATGACCCTTTAACCCAAATTATTATCATTACCAACTGCTTTTTATAAACTGTCTTCTTATTATCTCAATTTGTCCTGCTTGACATGTGTGACCTCGCCTTTCAGGCTCCAGTGAACAGTAGTGTCACTGTTCAGAGGCCATTACACGGGTTAAGTTGCGATGACCCACTCGGACATGATCAACTCTCTCACTGTCCACTGGTCATGCTAGTTAGTTTGTTCAATGCCATGTCACGTGTAGCGTCCCCTCCCTCTCAGTTATCCTCCAGAACAAGACCATGTCTGTGGGTCATTTGTTGTAAGTGTTTGGTCAGTCTGCAGGGGCCCTATTTCTGGAGCAACTCTGTGGTTCATACATCCAGGGACTGAAGCAATTCCCAACATGCATTTGGCTGAGAAAGGGCTGTAGGTTCAGTTTTAGTCATGGGTTTTTCATCAGATGACGTTAATCAAATAAATAAGCCTGTGCTAATGCTGTTCTCTTTATTTATTCACATGTTCATCTCATTAGAATTTTAATCAGTCTCACAAATGATATATCATAAAATAAATTGCTGATAGTGTTGATAGTCTAACAAAAGCATTACAAATGCCATGTGCAGTAATTTGCTGAATCATTATTACACTAACCTGAATTTTTAATCACATTTACTTTCATTGATAGAGACTTAGTCATAGTTAGAAAACAGTCCTTTCTGGTCTGGTCTTGATTAATGTTCAACTTCAGCATATTTGAGATGGATACAATTACACATTGTCAACTTTAAATCAAAATATTGATTTTCTTCCCCCCCTGGAAACATATCCAGAGATTGTTCCAGATGTTTTTAAAGCCTTGAACAGTGTCTGCGGATACTTCTTTCTCAGCTCCCATACACCCTGGACCAATAAAAGGTTTCGATGACGGTACCCTTGTTTGTACAATGTTAACCTCCGACCATTTTGAAAGGCTCACGTGCTTGAGAGCAAAGTTCAGGCCCTACTTACTGTCCCAGTGCCACACATTTAGCTAATGGCTACACAAAATGAGCGTGAATGTCAGACTGAGTTACGTTACAGAAATGTCAGACATTCGTGTTGGGGTAAGAGGTATCAGATGTTGTTCAACCATCTGACCTTGGTTAGACTATACTGGTTCCATAAGGGCAGCGTGAGAAGTCAAACCTCAGGCAAAAACAAGTTTTTAAAGCACTGCTCATAAAGCTCAGTCCTGCGAGATCACATAGTGATAACTGAAGCTGACCTTTACTAAGGTGAGGAAGTCAGAGCTTCTCTCATCTGTATTATGACGTCTAGACAGAAGGATGACGTTGTTGAGAGAGATTTTAGGGCATAAATAAAACTGCAGGTTTAGATGAGCTTTTGCTGAGAACCACATTCACATCCAAGGGCGAATTCAGCTAAACTTCAATACTTTTTTTTATCCCCTATCTGGAAATGATCTTCATTATCTTTATGTATAATGAGGCCTTTTGTTTCCTCAAGATACTTTGTTATCACAACAAAACAATTGCCGTACTCATTGGCTCTTGAGAAGTGAGTTTTCTAAGCTGCAAGAGAGTTAGAGTAATCAGAAGTCCATCAGAATATCTGATCAGGTCATTTGTAAGTAATAAGCTACAAAGTAAGGCAAGAAAATGGCTCTCATGGGGAATGGCATCAAATGATCCAGAGTTCAGAACTGGTAAATTGCCTCCATATTGCCTCATCTACAGCCAGCTAATGCACTGAGAGGTTGGTCACACAAATGTCCCTAAAGTGCCATCAGGCCAAGACGTGAAAGGAAATTTAATCACGTTGAGCATCTTGCATAACAGAAATAACTTGTTGTTGTTTTTTTGTTTGTTGACAATTGAGTGTAATACATCATTTTTCAGGCATACTGTAAATAAATGTGTTGGTTTATACTAAAATTTCTCGCTTTGCTGCCATTTCCTCCCCTTAATGCAACTCACTAGTGGGTGAAGTGGTGCCAGGACCTCATTTAGCATGATGAGAACCTTTTTACATCAAAATGAGCATGTTTGCTGTTTTTTAAATGTGCGAAAACACAATAAAAGTAAGTGCTAGACTCCTTTTACATTGCCAGTGGACCAGAGCTGTGTACAGCATTTTGCAGTAGACATGTATGCCTTTTTGTTTTTGTTTTGTTTTGTTTTGTCATGTTTGATGTCACAGGTGGGCCAGGAAATGGGTTAGTAAACAGTAGAAAGCAGCATGGAGGCCAGTGGAAAACATTATGGTGGTTTTTTTTTTTCATTTCTATACCTCCTACTTATTCAGTCTTTCTCTCAAACTCTGTTTCGACTAAATTTTCAATGACGTTCAAGCACTGCTTGGACAGAAACAGGATTTTGTGGCAGCGTGTCACTGCAATTCACTGGTAAAGGGGCTAAAAGTAGCGCATTTACCTGGATGTCGTATTTCCATTGGTGCCATTTGGAGCAATTCAAAGCTTAAGCCAATGAATACCCATGACTAATGCAGTCATTTGTCCTGAGAGTAAATACCAATCGTCATCTTTCCCATTAAATACAAATGCCAGATGTAGGTGGTAATGGATGTCTATAGGGAAAGGGGCTTTAATGTAAGACAAAGTAAATGCCTGCATGAGAAGGAAACACCAGTAACAATGTGAATTGTAATTAATCAAAAAAAATCTTAAGTACTGGAGCCCATCTCAGCTCACATTAGGAAGAAGACAGAGCACATCCTGGACAGGTCGCCAATCCATAACAGCGCTGACACACACACCACCACACCTACAGGCAATTTAGAGCCTCCAGCTTAATTAACATGTCACACACATGACACATCTTTTCATTTTCTAAGTTTTGCAAATTCTCTGTCAACTGCAGGCTGTGCTGCCTTTGTTCACTGTCCTCTAGGCAGGGTTTACGGCCATGTTTCCTCAAATACACACTGGAACTGAGTTGGTCTGGCTGGAGCTTTTTCGAGGAATCTATTTGTTTCCTCAGCAATTTTCAAACTAATAGCAATGATTGAAATGCCTTGTATAGCAGCTTGAAGTGCTGTATGTATGTATGTCCTGCCTTCATAAGCAAAGCAACTTATATAACAAACCACTCTCTCTGTCTGTCTGTCTGTCTCTCCTCAGTAGGCAGTACCTGTCATGCTCTTCTGGACAGTTTTCTGGATTCAGAGGATCAATTTTTTTGGTCAGGTATGTACACACAAAGACTTTTTTGGGTTTTTTTTTCCTCAGTTACAAAGAAATAGAAATACAGCAAGGACGACTAAGCTGAACTAAAGGAACATAATTAGCTATTCTGTACATAGCCTACAATACAAGTGTTCCTGTGATATGTCATTATTATCATTACTAGTAATGATCATCTGCTTGACTTGACTGGAAAGCAAAGTTAAGCAAGGAAACTTTGACAGTGTTTAGTTCACATACAACACTTGGAAACCTGAAATCTCATTAAAGGTGTTGAAATCCTGCATTTCCAAAGACGAAGAAATTATCCACCTGGAGAAACTACCCATAATGATGTGACTCGAGGTGTAACCACACTGCTTTGTTAGACGGTGAAATTAAAAGAACAAAGCTGCACACAAGCAGCATGCTGACACCGGGAAACCATTTTTTAGATCATTTTTGATCAAAGGAAGCTTATTTTTAGGTTGATGTATGACAGAAAGAAATGAAAGTGGCTTTCAATGAAAACAGAATTTAATAATACTCCTCATATTTCTGTCCCCAGAGGAACTCCTATGGTTGTTTGCCATATTAGCTGTAGTGGCAGTTTCCTCTCCAACTATCACATGATGTCTCGTACGCCTCGTACGCCTTTATGTTTCCTGTGCATCAACCCCCCACCAAATCCCCCAACACAGACAGACACACAGTCACTCAACATTTTTACAAAGGGCCTGTCTGTTTGGCTTTTAAGCAGATTTGGGAATTCAATTAAATTTAGAGGAAATATGGGCCATGAGCCAAGGAAGTAATTAGTCCATGTGGAGGTCATGATCCAGGTGTGACTCCAGGACACCATAATTGAACATTGTCCCATAGGGACAACAGCAGCTTTGCTGTTTTTATGAACTACAGGGACTACTCTAATGGAAAGCATCTGGTACTTGTATCACTGTGTGTATTTTGTGGCAGCTCTGGAGCCAGAAAATTTAAAAGGTAAACATTTTTTGGGTGTTGAAATGGAATATGTAGCTGGTATTGTATTCTTGGTGAATGGTGTCATGTATTTATTTTTTTAAGGATTTTGTACTCTCAGAAAAACATTTTTTATGTTTAGATCATTGCATGCATTTCTAATGATCCCTAGAAAACAAACTATAAACATCTTCTTTGCTTAACCTCTCTCTGGCATTCATAGAAGTCAGTGTTGGCTCATTTTTGGGGGATAAGCACAGATTCTGTTAGTTCTCTGCAATTTATTGTTGATTAGTTGGCTTTAAAAAATTGAAGACTTAGTCTATTATGTCATTTGTTTGTACAAGAAATCATACGATATGCATATTAGGTCAAAATACTAAGTGGAATTTGTTTAAATATAGAAAATAAAGTATACAAAAGTAATATATCAGTATTGTGTGTCCTCCTTTTTTCCTTTTTGAACACCTGTTTGTGTCAAACAAAAAGATTCAAGAGTCATTCAAGATTCAATAGTTTACTGTAAAATCAACCCGTAAACTCAATTGGGAATTTGTTCTGGTGTTCTCCACAACAACAAAACATACAATCACATGGCACCTGCAGGAGCGGTGTCTACAAAATATGGCAGTCAGCACGTTCAACCCACTAAAACATGAAAAACAAATGGGCAGAGAAGTAGAGCAGTAATATGTCGCCGTACCATGGCAACCTATCTGATAATGAAATGCCACTTTGCCATGACATTAACCACTATGAATTTTTTCTGATTTTCTTCCAATGTTAAGTTAATCCCCACATCTTTGAATATTTACCCTTAAAAGTATAAGCTACACTTTCATCTTCCTGTCTTTCAGATGCTGGCTGTGATTTTGAGTCACTGTGCCTCTGGACTTTATCAAATCACAGCGACCAAAGTGACTGGTCAGTGGTGTCACCACAGCAACCAGAGAGCACTCTGGCGGGGATGATGCCAATGACGGACAACTCACGGAGAGGCTCTAATGGTAAGAATACAGAAACTCACTGGGGAGAAACTAAATGAGTGCGTCAGGACACTGCTCATGCCTTTCTCTTATTTGAAATGAATGTACAGGTTAGAAAACCCAGTAATGGATCTTTGGACTGAATCAAAGCCCTGTTGAATCTATTGGTGCATCTGCCTTTACATTTATTTTGATTTGTCCTCCATATATGTAATGCCTAGTCTGAGATTTGATCTAATGTTCAACAGAAGTGACAGTATTCTGAGGTTACATAAAAAACTGTCAGGCATGAAATATCTAATACATATCTAATATCTTTGTTTTATCACCCAAGGGCACTTCCTTCTCCTAAGCCCCTCTCCTGCCGCTGAGGTCTCTGAGAGATGCGAGTACCAGTTAACCAGCCCTGTCTTACCAGCAACCCATGAGAACTGCATCTTCCAGGTGGCTCTGTATGACCCCAGTTCAGTGGTGGAGAACCTCATGCTCCTGATTAAACCAGTCCGCTCAGGTTCAGCTGTTCGCTCTATGGCTCTCAACCACAGAAGACGTGATGACCGCAGGTCAGCAAGCACACACACAACAGCCTCTCCATGCCTCTGCGATTTGTGCAAAATGGTTATTCTTTTTTTTTCTGCAGCACAACATGTCCATTTAATTAGTGTCAAAAAGCACAGCCCTGCATCTTTGCTGATTGAAGTGCTTGTCAAGTTGAGGTCCAGCCTATGAAATAAATAAAAGGCGGTTTAGATTCACTGCGATGAAATGTGACACAGGCCTTCAGACAGGGCAAGGGCACAGAAACTAATACTGTTTTCTTCTGTGGTTCCAAAGTTAAATAAAGAAAATGTTTCTTAGCTGTCATGTGAGACAAACTGTGGAATTGTGACTGTGTGGGAACAGCGGTCCCCAGTGTATTGTTTGGGAAAAAGGGACAGGTATTTCCTATTGATCTAATGCTGAAGTACAGCCATCTTCAGAGCAGCTAAAAGCATCCATGTGTCTGGATGCAGACTCTGGAAATGAATTTATATATAATTGGTTAGGACAGAGGAGGGATGGATGGGCATATGCAATAAGTTTGTACACTGGCTTTGTTAGTGTCTCTGCAGTAATGGACTGAGCAATTCCATTATGAGACACACACAGACAGTGGTTTCATTTAGTCAAGCCACGATTAATCGCATGCTAACCTGTAGATGTAACCTCCAGATGCATTCTCTCTTCAAACCATCCGTTGTGACACATCTTTGTGGTGTTGTGTGTGCCGACGCTTACCTGTACTGAGTGTTTTCAGAAGTAAGCAACTGTCCTTAATGGCCCTGGAAATGGCCCCAGATTTTGTGCATTATCTTCATTTTACTGTATGTTCCTGGTAGTGAAACATTACTCACCCACTCAACTTAATGTACAGTGTGTTTGAAGCTGTGACAGCATGGGTGTATTTTTAGAAATGGACTCTGAGAGGTGGATTTGTAATATGTGAAGTAAAATGCAGTAAAGGCGCCATTACACAGTGGCATTTCTGTGGGTGGCATTTTGAGATGAAAAGGAAATAATGTCAAAAATTTTAAGTGGAGCCGTACTGTGATGGTCACTGTAGTAGCACTGTTGGAATAAATGCTGTATGCGGCCAGCCTTTGTGTAAGCTACATGTCAGATGGGACCAAAAAATAATATAAAAAGGTGACAGGTGGATTATACTGTGTACAGGAGCCCTGTAGAGTTTCTGACCTGTAGATAAATGTTTCCATGAGCCTGTGTTGTTTGTATGATGTGGATGATGTGAACAAGGATGCACTTATTGTGCCTACTACAACTGTGGGAGTGTTGTGATAGGCATTTCTGTTGACTCCATGTGGACAGTGGTGTCAATATAGTGCCATAAAAGGTAACAATAAGCCAATAAAAGAGCAAAAAGTGAAGGTCACAACTAACAAGATGCGGGTTTTAAAAAAGTCTGCAAATGTTTTACGAGATAGGAGGAATATTTAATATGTGTGCTTGACCTTCATAGTGAAAAATGAAAATCAAAGTGTTTGTTTACCGTGAAATGCCACAAAGCCGAGCTGCCACAGTGTTTGTTTTGATATACAGTCATGAAAAAATTATTAGACCACCCTTGTTTTCTTCAGTTTCTTGTTCATTTTAATGCCTGGTACCACTAAAGGTATATTACCTGAAGAATACAATGAACACAACAAAAAATGCAGCTGATTCCATAATACTTTATGTCCTATTTGACATGCTTAAGCTTAATTGTATTCCCAGGGTATATAAGAGGCCATTTCATGCCTTCAATTTGCAAAGGCCTAGAGTGGTTTCCTGCTTACATTCAAGCCGTAGCACAACTCAGAAGTTGTCAGCTCTCACATAATGCCTAAAACAAAAGAATTATGTGAAGCCACAAAGGCAGCCATCTAGGCACTGCTGGAAATTGGTATGAGTGAGAGACAGGTAGCCAAAAAACTGAAGATCTCCAAGACAGCCGTTCATTACACCAAGAAAAAGGAAGCCGAACATGGTACTACCAAATTGCTAGCTGGTCGAGGCAGGAAACGTCTTTCTACCCCACGAGAGGACCGTGCACTCATCCGTTTCTGAGTCAAGAATCGTCGTCAGACCTCCAGGGATCTTAAAAATGAGTGGGCACTGTCGAGAAATGTGACTTGTTCAGCAAGGACAGTTCGAAACCGACTTCTTGAAGCTGGTCTGAAGTCACACAGGGCATGGAAGAAGCCCTTCATCAACGAAAGGCAGAGGAAGGCCCACTTTGCTAGGGATCACAAGGATTGGACTGTTGATGATTGGGCTAAGGTTCTCTTCAGTGATGAATCCAATTTTGAGTGTGCCCACTCCAGCCATCTTACTGGTTAGAAGGAAGCCTGGAGAAGCCTACAAACCAGACTGTCTTGCCCCTACAGTAAAACATGGGGGTGGATTGGTGATGATCTGGGGTTGTTTCAGTATGGGTGGAACAGGGCAAATGCATTTGTGTGAAGGGCGAATGAACCAGGTCACGTACAGGGCTACTCTTGAAAACAGTCTTCTTCCATCAGCTGATAAACTCTTTCCTGCCTTGAATGACTGGATTTTCCAACAAGACAATGCCCCTTGCCACACGGCAAGGTCAGTTAAAGCCTGGATGGAGAACCAGAACATTCGAACCATGCCTTGGCCTGCTCAATCCCCAGATCTAAATCCAATTGAAAACCTGTGGAACATCATCAAACTCAAAATGGAGAACCAAACAAAGCAAATTTGTTTGAATTTTTGCAACAGGAATGGGCTGCTGTGACCGCAGAACAATGTCAGAAGCTGGTGGAGAGCATGCCAAGACGCATGGCTGCAGTCATCAAAAACAATTATTATGCAATCAAATACTAACTCCTGTGTGTATCATGTGACTAACAGACAGAAAAGAAAACATGAAATGCCTAAAAGCACTGTTTTTGGCAGTACGATGCCATAGCTATTGACGTAAGAACTTAATGATTTTGGTTATTATCAAGAAAACTATGGGAAATGGCTAGATATCAGCTCTTAAATTAAACTCTTATGAGCTATTTTTGTTGTTATCATTATATTTGACCAAACAAATGTACCTTTAGTTGTACCAGACATTAAAATGAACAAGAAACCTAAGAAAACAAGGGTGGTCTAATAATTTTTTCCATGACTGTATACTTCAGTTGGAGTGGATTGTAAATGTAGTAAAAGTTTTCATCTTGAGAACAACAAAGGGTTTAAGTGGGACAAAAACTTTTTAAGGACTATTGTCATGATGGTTTCATATAATTTTGCTTTTGCCTGAGAGGTGTGCTTTTGTCATTTGTTTCAATGGATATAAAGGAAACAGCCCTAAGTCACCCTGCTTTTTGTTAGTTGTCCAAACACCTAGAAACAGATCTAAATGTGAAGAATGTTTTTAATATTGGTTGCTTCAGCTAAGGCCTGCTTCACCAAGAATATCATGACATAACATTAATATTGTGATAAACAACATCCGGTGTGAAGAGCTGCAGCTGACTATCATAACCCTTTGTTTTTCAGTTTGCTAATGACATTAGCTGATTTTCTTAACCATGTGAGCTCAGTGATTGACAGCAGGTGACTGGGGTTGCTTTGTGACATCAAAGGGATGCCGCCAGTACATCTGACTGCTCAAGCTTTTACAAAAAATTATAGTGCGTCTTAACTTTTCAAGCGTTTCTTATTATTGACTGCAAGGATTGTTTTTTTTGTTTGTTTGTTTGTTTAATGCAGTGTCTTGAAATTATTCCGTAGAGGCCAACAATTAAAGAAGGAAGTTTTGAATTCCTACAGCTGACATTAAAAGACATTTCTCTGTGATTGGTTGATGCAGGGCCTGAGTGGGAAATTCTGGAGACGGTGATTAGTATTGTCCACGAGCCCTTTCAGGTGATCCTGCTCTACACTTCCTGTTTGGGGGAAGATGGAGTCACTGTGGCTCTGGACAATCTGGAGTTCATAGACGCTGAATCAGGTGAGTTCATCATGTTCTATAGAGCTGTGATTTACTGATTTCTGTTCAAACCAATCACTACTGCAGTATTTTTTTCTCTGATAAGCACTCTTGACCAAACAGAGCGAACAGAAGTAAGCAGCTCTACAGTTTGTTAAAACTGAAAACCAGTGGCATGCTTGGGGACATCTTTTGTAAAGTTTCCACAGCAACTGAAAAGGGAGACACTGAATAGCTGACTCTTTGCCAATTAGTCAGTTATGAAGTGGATATTAACAAGTTTTTTGCCTTACCATTTTGAAGAAAATGTTGATTACACATTATATAATGACACCAACATTGTTTAAAGTTGCTCCCTGTGAGCCTCACTTTCACTATGCTATTGTCTCAGGTACGATCTCCAGGGAAAATCAAGGCTTGATTTACGGCACAAGGGAGGTGCATCAACCATTGTACAACCTAGACAAATAGGAGGGTGGCGCTTTTGTTTTCTATCCCTAGTTCCCAAAGAGGATCATTACATTTTTTGCCTTTACTATTCCCAGTAGCAGAAATGGCAGACAGTGAAACAACCAAAGTAACTCTGGAAAATAAAGTGCTGCATGTCCTGTGTTGCTGGTACTTGCTAGACTCTGAGGTAACTGAAAGTGATCTGATTCTCTTTGGGACAGTGGCGCCACCACTAATCCCCCTTTCGAAGCGCAAGGCAGGGGAGTTGTCTGTTTTCACATTTAGATTCCAAAAATTTCAAATTTTTAATACCTAACTTTAAACAAATCAGGCAATGAAATAAAGTGAAATACAATACACAGTATTTGTGTAGCCTTTTTTATACATGTACTATGTTAGGCATATGTACAGTGGTAATTACTTAGGCATGTAAAAGCCTCCATACTCCAGGCCCTACAAATAAAGTAGGCAGGTATAGAAATACACTTTTGGCAGACTGGTTCTTGGCTGGGAGACATTGCCAGGCAACCAGTGAAGCCTCCAGAAAGTTCCTGTCCTCGGCCAAGAAATAGTCTAGCACATAACCTCCTGTAAATGTTAATTTGAAGCGCTCTCTGGCACAAGAGTTTTCTTTAGGATTAATAAAGTTGAATTGAATTGAACAACATTTTGTCATTTCACACTTTGTTTTTTGCACCAATAAGCAAATAAGATAATTAGTGAACTTAAAGGTGCTTGTAGTTTTTAGACTTTGTTACCTTTGGACAGAGCCAGGCTAGCTGTGATCCCAGTCTTTGTACTAAACTAAGCTAACTGGCAGCTGGCTGTAGCTAACATTTAATGGACAGATATTAAAGGAGAAGTCCAGTATTTTGCAATTTGAGCTCCATTCCTGGGTTGTTTATGATTTGTTTGCTACGATTTTTATGTGGGAACATCAACAAACACCACTGACCGCTCGGTGAGTTTCATGGCTTTGAAAACGAATGTTTAAGGTGGTTTTAGGACAGATTTACACATGGCCATAGACAGCATTGTTAAGCCAGTCAGGGGAAAGCCAAATTCTCTCAAATTCTCAGAGAAGGAGCAATCGTCAAGATTTTGGTCTTAACCACTCTATTTCATCATAAACAACCAGGAATGGGCCTCAAAGTGCAAAATACTGGACCTCTCCTTTAAAGTGGTGTTGATCTCCAATCTCCAACCTTCTCATCGAACACTCAACAAAAAAGCAAATATTCACCCAAATGTCCAACTATTCCTTTAAAGAAACATACATCCCTGACATCAAGGTTAAATGACTTCTATATGCAGTAATCTTTACAGTACGTTAGGATTAGTTCTCCATAATGTAGAGGATGTGTAGTATTGTATAATTATTGTGTTGTTGCTGGAATGCAGAACACGAGGAAATCGGGTTGGATGCGGATTGTGGGGAATCTTTCTACTGTATAAACTCAGGAGGCTGCATCGACCAGAGCCAAGTGTGCAACTTCCACACAGACTGTGCTTTAGGGGAGGACGAGGGCTTCATCTGTGGTGAGCTTTTATCTTTTTCTGAATAGAATGACAGCACGCAAAAGGATGCTGTTTTTTATTAGTAACACTTGAAACTGCTCTTACGCAGTTGGCTTGAGAGGTTTTCCCTTGTATGATGATGAATCATTTTTAATTTGATTTGATCTGCTCCACTGGACTGATTCTGAGAGTGGGAGTGTGAAAACAACATGAAAAGCCAAAGATGTGTCTGTGTAAGTGCCTCAGTGTCAGTGATTGTGGGTGGGAAGATAAGTCAGGGCTAGCATACAGCACTACAGTACCTAAAGCTGAGTATGGGGCTACTGACAGGTTGTAATCTATTTGCATCTGTATTAAAGTTTAAATTCATAAAAAATATGTTAATCTTTTGACTTCCAGATTATTCCTTTACACAGTATATTTAAATACCGGAAGTAACTATAATATTGACAATTAAAGTGTGAAGCCTGAGTGCAGCTTCTGTCCTCGATTTATTTGCTTCAAAATTTTTAGTAACTGGAAATCATTTTATTGTATTGTTAGGAATTTGACATGCTTTGCCCTTTTAAAGTCCTGGAAACACCAAACCAACATCCAAGAAATACTGGCAACGAAGGCCACCTGTTGTGTTGCCCTACGTTGCCTGTGTCTTGACCAACAAATTGCACTTGAACACACCGCAAATACTACAGTCAACTGCAAACTAACACGAATGTTCAGCTCCTTTGTGAGAGGGGAAATTACTCTCCAGAGCAGCAGGTAGCAGTAGTATGTATTCGTCATTCAGAAAGGAAAACTGGAAGACCTACAGGACGGTTAGCATATTAACAACACAGCGTGATGCCAAAAGAACAAAGGATGTTTACCATGCACTCGCGAACAATGACATAAACAATTTCATACCATTTTAGCTTTAGAGCTCTGGCTAAAAACATGATCTTACCTCATATAATAAGTTTGTTTCAATCTCACGCCATCTTGACTTTATGCTTTCTTCACTTCTCTTCTCCTGCACTGAGCTGAACTGCCAATCATGGTGATTTCTCTCACCATTGGGCACTGACTGGTCTAGCGCTGATTTAATATCCTGAATAGGCTGAAAAACAGCTGACAAGGGCCAACTTGTGCCAATGGTGCGGGACACGCCACAAAAACTAAGTCGACAAACGCTCACAGTTGGCCCAACATTGACAGACAGCCGACCATCAGCTTATGTCATGGCTTTACTGTAGGTTTTCATCTTTCAGTCATGCCCCTAAAAATGTCTAAACATAAAGTATTCAGCAATTTATTTTAATATCATACATCTGTTAAATGCCAGATAAAAAAATATAAAAAATATGCTGTAGAAAAGTGTCTTCAGAGAGTCAGTTTATGCCATTAATTTCCTCCCGCCTCACAGTCTGAATATATCAAGCTTCCCCGTTATCTTTGAAAACATCAATCATCCTGTACAAAAAAAACCCACTTCTCCACACAATCAAAAAGGCCTCGCTTCAGTCGCTTATGAACTCAATGGTAATCAGAGCTATTTAGAGTCCTTGAGTCATGGACTGCTGGGGAAGAAGAGCTGGTTCACATTGGTGGTGTAATTTTTTTCAATGGACCACCGGTAAAATTGATCCTGCATGTGTGTTCGCAGAGTACTCTGTTAAATGGACCCTTGACATTTTATAAATGGCTTTTTTTGTCATCTTACCCAAGAGCGGTCTGAAGGATTGATGTCGGTTTCTATACCTGCTTCCAATATAAAAACTGTGATATTTTTAGTCCAGCTGAACGAGCAACAGGCTCATCTCTGAGAATGCCTCCCAACATCTGTCTTACATGTACATTGTGTGATTGAAGGAGTCTATCATTTTGTAAAATGTGCCTGTTCGCCTCTTTCATGAGAGTGAGCAAAGAAGATTGATACCAGTCATCAGTGTCTGTGCAGTAAGAACAGAGCTTGAGTCAGGGAAAGCCTGCTTTATTGTAGGGCCCTCAACACTTGTGATAACTGTCACTCATCATTTTTAATGTTTGCTTCAGCAAAAGGTTTTCAGTTGTCTCTATGATAACCAGAGATCCCTGTATTTCTTTTTATAGTCCCAGTGCATTTTTGTTGCATTAGGTGAAGCATAATCTGCACAGACAGCTGTTTAAATCACACAAATATCCCACTGTATATGATTCAATTTAGCTTATGAACCATAGGCTCTGTTTATTGATTGATCATTTCCCAGTCTGTCTGTGAGTGGCAAAGTCCCCACACTCACTACAGCGTGCTTCGAAAAATATCAGCGAATCAATAAACACAAACACTGTAGATTTCTTCCAGTGCAGCTGACATGAAAACTGTTTTGGTTCAGTTAATGTTTGCTGTCAGTCACCCTGGTGAAAGCAGTTTAACTGGCCACTGACAGATGGCTGCTTCTGTGGACAGAGAAACGAAGTGGACGTCAAAGTCGCTATGGATTAAAAACTATCTTCATGGTGATGATAAGAACACTACCAGTCACATTGTGTGACAAAATCTGAAGTTTTTAGCAACGTAACAAAATTATTCAGGTGCGGGACATGAAGAAAAAGTGTTGAGCGACACTTTTCCGTCAAAAAAATGTCGTTTCTGTTGAGCGACACTCATTGAAAGTGTCAAGCACCCTACCATAAATCAGGCTTAAGATGGCTTAGCATAAAAACAGCTAGCAGTAGAAACCAGCTAGGTGCTTAATAAAGCTAAAAAATATGCCCGCCAACCCCTCTGAAGCTCATTATTTAACATGTTATATCACTAATCTGTACACAAATGGAAATGGAAATACTTTAACTTGTGATTTTTAAAAGTAGTTATGTGCTGTAACTGCTTGTTAGCAGCAACAGGCAGGTGCGTAACTGCTGCTGACAGCAGGCAGTATTGCGTACTGATAAACTGTTGTTTGTGTAGCAGTAATTACCGGCATTGCATAAATTGTTTTGTTTTCAGATTTAAAAATCAAGATGCAACATATACGTAACAGAGCTTAAGAGATGTTAGCCAGGTGTTTAAGATAGCTAGGCTAACCATATCCTGACACCATCTGCACCTATCACACAGACATGAGATAACCGTCAGTCATCTCATTCTTGGAAATTAATTAAATAGTTCCCAAAATGTTGAACTATTTCTTTAATATGCGTAGACATACATGTGGAAAATGACATGTTGAGGTTTAAGCTACATTTTTGCAACAGCTTCTCGTTTTGACTCCCAAGTCCTACCTTTACAGGGATGTTGGGACTTTAAATATGTTTACCTAGTATCTCTTGGATGTATTGGCATCCAGCCTGTAAGCTAATATGATTCAGCATGTAAACAAGACAATTTTGGAGTTGTTGGAAGGCATTTTTTCACTTTGAAGTTGGCTAATTTCTTTACCCTCTGCTTTAATCAGGCTAAACATACCCGCTTTCCTTGTGCTGGATGCAAATAGATGAAGTTGTTATTTATCATCTCTTGTGACTGCAAGCTGCCAAGCGAGCATATTTCCTTGTCTGGGAGACATCAAGATTCTCTAACCTACATTTTAACACCCATTAAATTATGGCACCCCTTGAAGTGTTTGTGCTAAACCCATTTCTCCAAAATGTTATTCTAGTTTTGAGGGGAGAGGAATCAATGAAGAAAGATGGACTTTTAAGCAGCTATGATCTTTGTTTTAGTAAAATATGATAATCTTCCTTCTTCCCAGGTACTCTTCCATTTGGCTCCCACTGTTCGTTTGAACAGGATGCATGTGGTTGGTCCGTGTCCAATCAGTACTCGGCCTGGAGAAGGGTCGCCGGGGATGAACTTCTGGGAAAAGAAGACATGCAGGGTGTTGCTCTGCAGAGTACACCAGGTTGGCAGTGTGTGCCATATGTTTCAAATGGGCAAATTAACACCTTGTATCCTAATTTTATTTCTATTGGTCTATAACTGTGGTTTGTGGTTAAAGTTAAAGACTCTGTTTGTCACAAACAGGCTTTTCTAGACCCAGATAGGGGTAGGAATGCTTTGTTAGATTACTACCATATGAAGTTACTGCGCATAACCACATAGAGTTCATATGGATCGTTTAAATCCAGCTGCAGAACATATTTGTCCTAAAAGAGTTTAATATAGCTTTATATTTAACCCAATGTTACAACTGCTTTCAATCATCTGAGTTTTGCTGGTTCTCGGAATAAGACATCCTCAGAATGTGTGGCTTTAAAGAATACAGCATGAACTTTTTAAACCATTACTGTGTCTCTCACGTCCATTATTTTGATAACAGTTTGTTTCATAAGCTGGTTGGTGTTCTGCTGTGTCTTATTTATTATGCGCCCCCAGGGCACTTCCTGTTTCTGCAGGTGAGAGAGAGTAATTCTCTCCGAGAGGCGTCCATTCAGAGCTCCTCTTTCCCTCCCCCAGTCTCTACTACTGCCTGTCAGGTCAGTTAATTAGACAGTCACAATAATTAACTTTAAATGTACATTTTATGTTCCTATCTTTGTCAACAGAGGATTTTATCAATATGTTTACTCCTTGCTGAAATTCTGTTTTTCTATTCAGATGCGTTTCTCTCTGTACCTGTATGGGGACTTCAATGGTTCATTGCTGGTGGCTATAGAGGAAAATGGGAACACTACTGCACCACTGGTGTGGGAGAGAAATGATCAGTGGACAGACGACTGGGAGGATGTTGCCCTGCAGCTGATTGGCCTTCATCATGAGTGCGTATAAATGAAAAGGGTAGAGGAGCAGATGTTTATGTAACAGTGACGTGTTTCAGGGGAAATATCACATGTGTGTATGAAGGTTAACTCTATCATTGAACCGTACCCTTTTACTGCTACTCTTTTACATCGCTCTCATTTAAACCCAGGCCTTTTTTCAGGCTCAGTGATACTTAGATTTCCTGTATTCTCCATGTCAGACCATATGAGTACTTTAGATTTGTGACACAGAGAGAGAAATGCTGCATCCATCTAAAGAATAGAGTAGAATAACTCAATTTTTTTAAATGCAAAAATGGTATGTGCTTTGCTCCAGGTTCCACGTCAAAGTGACAGCTGTGTGGGGACCAGGCTCCAATGCTGATGTCGCTCTCGATGACATTGCAATTGGAGCAGCCTGCTTCGGCACAGGTAAGCCATCCTAAAATGCCAGAGGTGCAACGGAAATTCCACCATTTAACTGTAGTTAAACAACATCTTTGTAGTAGTAAAAACAATGCAAATAAAAAGTATGTTTTGTTTAAGTCAAGAGATGCCTTTGGCAGGTGAAGTAAATATGCAAGTTACTGGAGTGTGTAACATTTGAATAAAGAAATATTTGACATGCAAGTTTGGCCGCTACAGTCCAACTCAGTTTATATGACCGTGCACTGTATAAGATAATGGACAAAGCCACAGTGACACTGTTTTGGAGCCAGAAGTGAACATATTTAGACAAGAGTGGAGCTGTGGAGGAGCAAAGGGTGGATCTGACTGAGAACTTGAGGACATGATCCTCGGACAACCTGTCCCTCAAGGCAACCAAGCCCATATTTATGCAGAATTTTAAGCTTTAATAAAATTTAAATAAGTGAGTTAAACTAGAAACTAGAAGCTAGAAACTTGTTGGCAATTCAAAGAACTGCAGTTTCCTGCACTTTGTGTTGGCTTTATTTTTTTGCTGGCTTGCATACGACCAGTGGCTACTGTTATCTAAAGCTAGGTAACTTTAATCTAGATATTTTGCTCTAACTGTCATGTGTGACATGTATCTTTCTCCAGATGTATATCTAAAACATAAATCTTGTTTGTTAACAAGAAATTTCTTTCAGGGCACTTTTAATCAGCACTTGTGACCACAGTGGTCACAGTTCAGCGAATGTTATACAGATTTGCTTTAAGGCTTATTGAACTAATGCTGTGTTCACACTAGGAGGAAAAAAAGAAACAGCATGGCCAGCTATGTCATCGCTGAGTTGCTGTTGAAGTATTGCACACTCACTTGTTCACTGAACTTTTTCTAAAATTTGCATGTGGTCAAATAATTATCTATGCTATTTATCAATGTCTGAGCCCCATTTTAACGTTATATTTTGCCGCCCCATCACATCCCTGTGTGCACCGCAATACACAAAGAGCTAGCATAGTGTCAGCTGTTTTAGCTATGTAACACAGCACCACAGCTAGAAACAAAAACATATGATTAGTTGAGCGCTGAAAGAAGTTGAGGCCAGCTCAACTTTGATTTGTGTGAGGCGCCAGTTTGTGGCTTCATGTCACCAGTTTCCATTGCAAATGCCTGTTGCTATGTGAGCACAGCATGAGGCTAAGAATGCCCAGTAACACCATTTGTCTTATAAGCGTCTCTTCTCATCACTTCTAAAATTATTTGTACACTTTATGAACTCAAACTCGTGCTGAATGAGGACAGAGGAGTGCGAGAGTACCCCCAACTGTGGAGACTGTTGTTGAGACTGGTGTCTCGCTTGGCCCTGCAGCTGTCCTCAGCCATTTGTTTTGTCTTGCTCCAGTGATTGTCTTTGACGTGAGGCTAGCCAACATTTAATGCTTTGCAACAAATGCAGCACCGCAGTATGGCAGCAACATTACTGTGCCAAGCCAACAGATTTAGTTTTTATTCTCATAATCATGTGAAAGGACGTTTTAAAAACCTCTATATGCTGTTTTTAAATGTCCCGGGTTGAATTGATTAAAAAGCAGGGCAATAGAGTTTATACACAGATGTGAAATTTGGCTTTGTTGACTCGTATTTGGGTTTGATTTAAGAGACAGATGGTTTAACACCTGCAGGGAGACAGTGTTGGTGGTATAATGCTGTGGCTCAGCTCCAGCTGGACAAGACTTGAACATTTTCTAACTGGTATCAATTCAGGATCCCAGAGTAACTTCAGTGAGCCATAACATTACTTAATGTTTCTCCCTCTGACTTTTTTGACTTCTCTGTGCTGTGGTCTTGCATGCATTTATGATGGTGAAACAAGATCATGGAGGCTCTCAGTGCTTAAAGGTACTATGCAGGATTTTCACGTATGACTAGGGATGTTCCTGGCGACTAATTTCCCTGTCGACCAAATTACAATTTTGATTGAGAAAAAAAGGGGAAAAAACTCAGAAAACAGTTAAAATTTAGGCCAATTTATTGTTAGGTATTTGAAACATTGTCCCAAAAAATATTGTGAGAATCGAGAGCCCTTTGGAGCCTTTAATCACAACCTTCAACCATGTCGGATTTTAAATGCCGCTGAAATACGAGAAATTTTCACGCCGTGCAGTATGAATGTGAACATGACGGCAACTCAGTCAAAAGTTAACCACTAAAATAACATCTAAAATAAACAAATTGCCTCTGAAATGTGGGGCACAATGAACCTTGCAGATTATCTGACAAAAAAGATAGCAATTCACTGTAAAGTTAATGAAACAACATCATAATTATCATTACATTTCAGCTGAAATGAGAGGCACTTTGTGCCTTGCAGTATGAATATAAACGCTGCACATTATCTGACAACTCTCACTTAAAGTTAACAAATAATATAACATCTCAAAAAAGATAAATTGCTGCTGAATTCATTTTCTAGATCAAAGTACTGCCAAAACCGCGCTGGTTTTGCAAGAGGACATCTCTCCGATTTACCACTGTGCTGTTTTAAAACTCCAGTCTACTCGAGCATTACCACGGGGAGGGGGACTGCTGTCTGACGGCTCTGTAGCACCCACTAGTGGCGGGCGGCTGCATGACAGTTAAGCCGACTTAACTGTCGGTTTAACCGACTAATATTTCTGGTGCTGACTAGCGAGGGGGCGGACGTTTAATCGTTTAGAGAGCTAATCGCGCACATCCCTACCTCTGACCCACTAGAAGTGTGTGGGGGTGTATTTATATGCAGGGACTTTGTTTTCTGCCTGTATTTTCTAATTCTGTCTTTATTCTGCTGTGTTCAGGACGTTCCTGGACACAGCATGCAGGTTAGGTTGAGGTTTTATAAAAAGGTAGCAGTGAAGTGCCAGACTCGTAAACAGCACGCATCGAAGAGGGAGCTACAAAACTTGCGAACACAGCACCGAAAAAAACGTAAATATAGCAAAGCGAAATGTCAAGTGGACAAAGCTGGAGTTGGTTTTTACTTTTTACAAACAGTAGCCAAAACGAGCTCAGGTCTTGATTTGAAGAAATTGAAAACCATGCTATCCTGTAAAGCCTTTAACTTTTACAAAATCTACATTAGAGGTGTGGTGTGTAGGATTCAGAGGCATCAAGTGATGAGGTTGCAGCTTGCAACCAACTGAATACCACTCCCCTCCTCCCTGCCTTTCCAAGCGTCTAGAGAACCTACGGTGGCCTTCGAGTGACGTAAAAACTCAATAGGCCCTCTTTAGAGCCAGTGTTTGCTTTGTCCATTAGGGCTACTGTAGGAACATGACTGTCTCTTTGGAGAGGACTCACTCCCTATCTAGATATGAAATGCTCATTCTAAGGTAACAAAAACACAACTCTTAGTGTCAGGTGATTATACACTCATGAAAACAAAGTTATGAATATGTTTTCCATCTCTGTCAGTAGATCCCCTTAAATCCAGCTCACTGTATCTTCAAGTAAAACCATAGAAATGAACAAAATTCACGATGTCTGTATGTTACATAATGGATACAGAAGGCTAAGTGGGAAATATATTCATGTTATTTTCTTTCTTAGGTATCAGTCTCAGGAAATGTGTCCTCGTTCATCCGTCCCTGAACTGTTCTCATTTCCTGTGATGCGTGATGCTTTCCATCTGAATATAATGTATGCTTCGGTGATACGCAGATGGGTTACTGTCCCTCTTTCTCCCCACCTTTCTCTACCTTGGCTTGCTGCCTCTTCTCAGATGAGAGCTCTCTCCTGCCCATGGCGGACTTGGAGGATTTCTTAAGCCCCCTTCCAGAGCCCTCAGCCTCAGGTACTGTGATACCTTGTGGATTTTCCAGAGCCTACCATGTCAATTTTAATCCATTTCGCGTGCAGAATTTACATACCAGGCGGTGGATTGTACACTTGAAATCTCTCTTGATGCTTGAAGCTTCATCTGTCAGCTGACCAAGGGCTTTCAATACATCCTGAATTCCGCACTTACACATTAGCAGGTGGTTAATGCAGTTTCCATTTATTCCCCAAGATGCTGCGCCATATGTTTGTTTCTGCTCTCCAATGTTCAGTACGTTCATTTTACAGACTCACTCAACAGTTCTAAAATTTCCCACCAGCTCATGTCAGTATTTTTCTTCTCTTTATCTCCATTTTTCCAGAGGTTTCTTTGATGACATGGTGGTTTAACTCATGTGGTGCGAGTGGTCCCCACGGCCCAACCCAGGCCCAGTGTGACAGTACCTACAGGAACAAAAATGTCAGTGTTACTGTGGGGAAAGAAGAGCCCTTTAAAGGAGTCCAAATGTGGAGGGTACCTGCGACTAACAGATACCTGTAAGTGATGGAGGGGACGGCATTAAGACTCTTTAAGGAGGAAAATAAAGGGTGATGTGTTTCTTATCTTTTGTCATTTATTGTCTTTTTAAGGAGTTTCTACAATAACAAAAGTAGTCTCTTCCTGTAAGAGCAGTGAGTCACTGTTGCTTACACTTTTTTTTTTCTCTGAATGTCATCCATAGTTCATTTAGTCACTGAAGAGACAAGCTGGGCTCAGCAGCAATTTAGTGCTGTGTCTGTGTGCTTGGGGTCTAAATTGTTCTGGCCATGCTCAGTGTAACTGATTATTGTCCTGCCAGATCAAGACTTAAAAGCAATTTGATTGTCTTTGCACAGCCAGTCATGGGACCTCATTATCACGCTCACGACATGAAATGATGCAGCAGAAAAGTGTCAGGATCACTCGTAGGATCTCCGGGGTGTTTAGTCACTTCGGCTAAGTTACACACGGCTGTACTTCTTTTCAGTGTCAACACAGCGTGTCTGTTTGTCAGAGAATGTTTACAGAACAGCAGGTGACTGTGTCTCCTAATTTGTGTGCTATGATAGACATCTGTAGCTGTTTGCTCAAGTGCGCTGCAGTCTTATCTATCTAGTGTGTGATATGCTGTGGAGCCTGAGCCAGAAAGCAATTTCTTTCAGTCACAGTATTTAAACCCCGTCGTGGTGCATCAATCTCCCTCAGGATCTCTGCGTACGGGGCTGCAGGAGGGAAAGGAGCCAAAAACCACAACAAGCGCAACCATGGGGTCTTCATTTCTGCCGTATTTCCTCTGGAGAAAGGAGATACACTTTACATCTTGGTGGGACACCAGGGAGAGGATGCATGCCCAGGGGTGAGTGGAGTGGACTTGAGGACCAGCTGAGAGGATTTCCTGAAGTGTGTGATGTCCTGCTGGGATGTCTTTCAGCGGGGAGAGTCGAGACAAGAATGTGACCTAGATAAAAAAAAGTTCTTGCTTGCTGGATTCATACATAAGTGAATACAGCTTCTTTCTCTGAAGCTCAAATTTCCCTCTCCCCTGTCGTGTAGAGAAATCCCCATACCCAGAGGATCTGCCTGGGAGAGTCATCAGTGATCGAAGACAACCTCAGAGGAGAGGCCGGTGCAGAGTGGGCTGGAGGAGGAGGCGGAGGAGGTGGAGCCACCTACATCTTTAAGGTGACAGAAGATTCTTTGTGTTGTTTCAACAATGTGTGTCCTTTCTGTGGGTTGTCAGCATACCTTGTGCTGATTAAGCGTGCATACTGATAGGCATCAACATGTCTGTAGGCATAGTGAAAGGATTTAGCAGTGTCTCACACTATAATCCACAGGTTTAAATATAAATTGGACTCACTACGAGTTGGAAAGTTGTTTTATCTTAAAATTAGCACAGGAAAAATATTGACTGGTCCCGTTATTATGATCTCTCATCTATAATGTTCAATTTGCTTTGCTGCTGAAACCAATGCTTTGTCACAAGTCCCTTTTCATTTGCAGTGAAATGTCGAGATGCACACTTACTGTGGCACGTGCATAGTTAAAAATGGCTCACATTTATGGTGATGCTTTCTTGTCAGATGGAGGGAGGTGAGCTGGTTCCCTTGCTGATTGCAGCTGGCGGAGGAGGAAATGCCTACATGGAGGACCCAGAGTCCAGTCTGGACCACATACCACTGGAGCAGTATGAAAACA
This sequence comes from Cephalopholis sonnerati, assembly GCA_019142605.1. Lineage (NCBI taxonomy): Eukaryota > Metazoa > Chordata > Actinopteri > Perciformes > Serranidae > Cephalopholis > Cephalopholis sonnerati. The sequence continues at coordinate 21,388,711 of JAGQAX010000015.1, read as the reverse complement.
GCACCACAGCTCCTGGTTCCAACGGTCAAACCGGTGCTGCAGGTACTACATTATGGGCCATGCTACTGCCAGTGCAAATGTACTGCTGTTTAAGGAGCTGACTCAACTAAACTACACAGAAAAAAGTGTTTGCAGACGTTTTCAGTTACGTTTTTTAAATATTGGCCTCTAAAATGACTCCCTCCACCCCAGTATAATGAGGGTGAATGGAATTTTATTTGTGGCACTCATAGCATTGTTCTGTTACTCTGGATAATCCATAAAAGATACAGTAAACTGTGCTCAGAAAACTTTTGACAGTGAGGTCTGTAAGTAATTTGGAGTAACAAGATCACAGTTTTGATCAATTCTTGGATTTTTGGGGCATTTGACGCCTTTGATAGAGAGTTAACAGTGGAGAGATGACGGAAAATTAAGGCAGAGAGATCGTAAACATACAGTTTAGTCCCGACTGGATTTGAGCCAGAGATGTTGTGGTTGTGGTTGTATGCTTGTGTGCTGGCGACAGCCGTGGCTGGAGGCATTATGTTTTCGTGTTGTCTGTATATCCCGTTCTTGAGAGCCTGATATGTCAGAGGCGCTTGAGAAAGTTTCTTCAAATTTGGTACAAACTTGGAGGATGAGCTGATCAGATTTTGGTGGTGACACGTCACTGTACAATATGTTTTTGGTCATAACTCAAGAATTCATTCTCTATTTATGACAAAATTGTGCATTTAGCCATGTCGTAGAGCTAGTTTGCTGTCTCTGTTACGTATCTGTCCGTTAGTCACTCACTCTAGAGCAGGAAATGGCACTTCAAAACAAAAGCTCTGTGCCAGAACACCACTGTACTTAAAAATAAAGTGTGTTTTTGACAAACCTGACATGTTTACGATTCACTTGCGGTCTATTCAAAATGGACCCTCCACCCACTTTGGGACCGCGGCCGACCACTTGTGAACCACTGGTGTAGATCTTCAGTACAGCTAGTTTAAAATTTGTGTGTGAAGCATCCATGTTTCACCAGAACTACTTAATACTTAATACCTTTAATTAAATTCCTTTAAAGTCTTCACTACATTTATGAAAAAAATATGCAAAATTATTAAATAAGACACTAAATGCTCTTATTTAGCATACCTTTTAGGACATTTTAATGAGCTTTGTAATGGAATATGCCTTAAGATCTGCAGGGATTTAACGTTTCTTTAAAAAAACATATTACAAAGGTGATGACAAAAGTCTTTTCACAAGAGATTTTTTTAAACGTGTAAAAACTGGAGAGAGAGAGAGAGAGAGTAGAGTGACTGATTGACAGGTTATATTATTGTTACAAAAAGATAGAAAAACATCCAAACTAGTCGAACTCTTTTCCTGACATATTATGGTATAAGGACAAACACTAAAGGAAGATCATAATAAAACAGTATATATAGTATGAATTATGTGCACAATAATATTCCTTATGACACTAAAGTTTGACTGCAGACTCAGGTGTGTGCTTTCACAGCAGAGGGGTTAGATGTCCTAGTTAAGAATGTGCGCCTGTTTTTTTTTCATGAAGCGCTGAGTTGCTACGAGCCTCAACAACAGGTTAATCTCTCCAAAAGGTAGCATTAAAACCTCCCCATAGAGCTGGTGTTGGTTGAAGGCCATGTGAGGATTTGTTTGTTCTGTAAACACACACACACACACGAAGCAGCACACGTTGGCATGCACGCATGCTCTCACCCAGCAGGATGTGTTTGCCCTGTGGATAATGGGATCTATCTGGATTTTATTTTTAGTTTCTTGACAGGTCTTGACCTTCGAAGCAAGACATATATGGCAGAGAAAGGTCTCTCCTTGCTCTTGGAAATGCCTGCTGGAACGTTCACAGTAAATCCCCCCTGACCAACAGAGTCTCAACACAGAGCATCTATCAGCTCATCTCATTGAAACCTCCGCGGGTTTGTTTAGATAAAGATCTGGGTGTCGGGGGAAATATGTAGCTCTTAGTAGTGTGTTAGGATGTGTGTGTGTGTGTGTGTGTGGCAGTGTTGTCACATGAGACTGGAGCTGCCATAGATACAGTATATATGTCATTATCATGGATGACTGGGTGGGCTTTCAAGATTTAGCAAAATTTGATAAGGCTTAGGGACTCTAACTGGACATGTGATTTTCTGTTCATCAGCATAGATTAGAGGCTGTGATTGGCTGGCGGTTGAACCTGTCGACTCTTTGCATGATTAGTCATTGCTGAAGGGTCTCCGTCACTGCACTTTGGCACAAGTTAAACTCCAACTTTATATACAAGTATAAAAAAGAGTGGCTGTCAGTGACGTTCACGGTTGTGAAGTGAAAAACAAAAGGCAAAAGCAACAAAGATCTGTGATCTTGTGTATTTTTTTTTTTGGGAAACTGAAAGACTGAAGCCTTGCTGAGGACCCTCTCATGTCCACCCACCAGCTGCCTGTAAACAAAAAGAGACAAAATCACAGCAGAAACTGGTTGACAGAACAAGAGCTCTTTACTGACTCTGTCCTCTTGTTTCTGTGCTTGGCATCGCTAACATTTCACTCAGATCTCCAGCTGGAGGTCGTCCCACCTCCTCAAACATGGACTCAACAAGACCGACCTCTTTGCTTAGAAAATATTGACTTCTTGAAAATTCTTGATAGCCTCTAACGCACGGAGCAGAGCCCAGTTTGCTGATTAGACACCCAGTCAAAGTGCTCCCTCTCTCACAGAATCCCTCTGCTCAGTCAGATCAACAGCCTCCAGTAACAGCTGGCTAAAGCCACCGTGAACACTGCTGCCCAGACTGCCAAGAATCTCTCTGTAACGTGAAGGTTTCTCCTCAGGCAGTTTACCTGATAGCTGTACCAGTACAGGGCTTGTTTTAAAGTGCCTGTTGGGAATGGCCCAGTTTCATGGCCTCCTGTATTGCTGCTTGGGAAGACCACTTATCCAAACAGCTTCATACTTGACACTGTGCTTTCTTGGGTCCTCAGCAGCACACCTGCCATGTGTGAAGTTGATGGGATGAGCAGTTGTCGAGAAAATCAAAGGACGGACAGACAGACAGAGACTTCTTCCATTCTCGCTAGATAATGTCTTCTGTGGCTCAGAAGGAGCCTAAGTATAAAGAATTACTAAAGCAAAATCACCTGGGTATATAACTACAAATGTATTATTGGAGGAGGGTGCTGTCTCTACTTCATCAGCCAGCCAGGTGCTCAAGTAAGACAAGAAGAGTTTATTTCACCAATGTGTTCATGTGCAGGGCGTAATACAGCTAGCTATATCTTAGCTGGACACATAGAGGACCAGCCTCGAAAGGACGTGTAGCCTTCAGTGCAGACATTTCAAAATAAAAGTACACACCAACATAAAACAGCATCTCACAGTCACAAAATACCATCACAAAAACTGGAAGGGCACTGAGAGTCAATAGTCCAGTCTTCTATGATGTGCAAATCTGCAAGCGCAGCCGCTATATATGCCTGGATATCTTTCCATAAGCTATTCAAAATTTGACAAATGAGTGCTCTGTAACAACTGCTTTCTGTATGAAGTTTGAACAACTCCTTGTGTAGGCTGCCCCAGAAGATTACAGGTACCCGTGAATATGAGCTGTTATAAGGAGTCACAATTATCTCTGCTTTGTCACTATAGAACGTTTCTACAATCTACTGTATTTTAAGATGAAATAAAAAGTGATTTATTTACATGGTTAAGTGGTTGTGCCAAATAAAAGAAACCAATATAACAAAACCAGGCCTCAACTTACCTCTACCTCTAAAAACAAACCAAAAACCTAACTGTGTTATCTTAAAAAAGGAGGGCTTAACCAAACAAATACATGGGTGGCAACAACCAATAAACTTAGTGTTTCGAAACACAAAATAACTATGTGAGGGAAGTATATAGGGTATCTGCTCACCTGTTGTCCTCAACCTCCCACCACATACCTTTCATTTTAACAGCTTTATCTAACAGTGCAGAGGTATAGAGAGAGTGGGAGGAACTCCTCAGGGGTGCTCCTTTTATTGAGGACCTGTAATGATTACGGGCAGGCTGAAAGCACGAGGTAACCAATTAGCAGACTGATAGAGCTGCACAAGGTGGGAACTCATTAGGTTGTTAGCACCCCATTAGTCCTGTTTGGATGTAAGCATCTGAGGTTATAAATCCAGGAAAGCTTTTTTTCCTAAGGACTTTCATGTCTAGTGTGAAAGACACGCCCCCCCAAACTGTATTGAAATGTAATGCAGTGCCCGCTGTCTAAATATTTTTGTTGCTTTCTCCTTAGTTTGCATCAGAGGTTGTTTTTTTTTATGCCTTACAAAATATGTATGATATAGTAGTGTTTAATTTTGTGCTTGTTTGTGTTCCTGAAGGTGGAGGTGGAGGCTGGAAAGACAGTCCCAGTCCTCACCAGGGGGCTGGAAAGTCTCTATTTGAAGGCGCTGAGGGAGGGTCCTCATGTCCTCTGGCCCAGTCCAAGCTCAGCTGGTCCACTTTTGGGGGATTTGGAGGTGGAGGTGGGGCCTGCACAGCTGGAGGGGGTGGAGGAGGTTACAGAGGTAACCCTTAAGTGCTATTACTAACTCCTGCACTAAAATCTCACATCACTTTTATGTCTGTTTTTCTGTCTCGCTCCGTCTTGCCATTTTCTTCCTAGACATGCTACAAACCTTTTTGTTGTGGAACAACAGCCTCTTTTAAAAGACTTGATTTGATTCTAGAGCATAATGTATGCTTGTCTGGCTGCTCTCAACAGTCGACTCTTTACAGAAATGACACAATTTCAACTGAAAAAACAGTTTTGCAACATGTAAGTGTCTGTCACATTCAGATAACCGTCAGAAGTGGTGTCGAAGTGACAAGCATACGCTTGTCATAAGTGGGTCGGAATAGTTCTGACGTTATTTTTAACACTTACTGATGGGAGAATTCACAATATACATTTTGTGGCAGGAGGCGACGCTGCACTGACAGATGAGATCACAGCCGACGGTCAGAACGGAATCTCATTTATTCATCCGATGGGAGAGATTTTCCTTCAGCCTCTGACAGGTGAGACTGCTATCATATGATAATATGAATATGCTGATGAATCTGATTATGACTGCCAGACCGAAGTAGTGAAAATAAAGGAGCAATGTGAGAATAGAGGATAGAGGAACAAAGAGATCAAATGTCATATGATGAAGGCTGTGAGTGGCTGTGAAGACTAGACTTGAGTAAAGTAGACTAGATCAGAGCAGAAAAGAATTTAACAGAATCAAGAGGAACAGGCACCGTACACACGCTGTGTTTTCTGCGCCCTCTAATTCATCGCTTTCAATGTAGACTCGCAGCAGGTGAGTGACAGAGTGCTCAATTCCCAGTTCAGGGCCTCAATTCTCAGTTTCAGGGCCCAAGTTTAACTTTTGGAGTGCAGCAGCGTGCACCGCATGTCATGTGACAAGGAGCAACTAATCACAACCGACAGATTTCTTTCTCTTCTGTAAATATCAGTCTATGGTAAATACAGAAAAGTTGATCACTTTGGTGCAGGGCTGCCAGAGCTTTACATCTGTCCCAGGGACGATAGGCCTACACACTTACAAACAGCACCTGGACGAAGATCAGCTCTGCACTCAGGATTTCAGGTAAACAGGTTATGATACCGTAAGGTTGCTTAGCAACTGCAGACGCAACCTGCCCCTGCGCTCCTAAGAACTGGCTCAAAAATGACACAAAAGTAGCACCCAGTGCCCGACCTCGCATTTTCCAGGTGGTTAAGGATGCAGCATGTGTACAGACACATAGAGAGCGAATTTCATCCACAAATGAAGACCATGAGATGCAGCTGAAAGCCTGCAAAAAAGCTAGTAAGTGGACCTTGAATTTAGATTATTTGGGGGTCAAAATGAAGTTGAGTGCAGAGGAATAGAGTTCAAGGGACAATAATAGAGAGCAAACTCCAGCTGCTAATAAAAAAGTGATATTCACTTGAAAGCTCTTTAAAAAGCGAGGTAGTGGATATTAAGTTGAGCTGTTTTTGGTCAAACTAGAATAACACAGAACAGAGTCGAATAGAATTTGTTGAAGTTAAGTAAAAGGAGAAATAAAAGAGAGCTAATGCAATCTGCTGGGGAAGACAGTGAAATATAATTTAAAGCCCTGAAAGAAGCTGGTAAGCGGACATTGAATGAAGATGTCTTTAGTCAAACTAGAACAACATAGAAGAGAGAGAGAGCAAACTGTATTTGCTGATGAAGACTGAGATGCAGTCAAAAGCTCCGGAAAAGTGGACACAGAGAGAAACTTTTTTCTTTTCTTTTTTTTGTCAAACTACATGTACATAAAATAGAATTAACTAGAGTGGAGTTTTGTAGAGCAAAACAAAGAGCGCAGACGAAGATAGTCTGCAGATGAAGACAGTAAGATGCGGATGAAAAAGCTTGTATGTGTGCATCGAGTTAAGAGTGTCAAACTAGACTTGAGTGGAAAAGAAGAGAGAGCTAAGTAATTAGAAGTCGTGAAAAAGTTAAATCTTAAATTGATGTGAATTGTCATTAAGGTCAAACCAGTGGAGTCGTTGCAGTGGTAGGCAAGGGAGTGAAAGTGGGTCATAAGACATCTTTGAAAGGAGTCAAGAGTTACTGCTGTTCTCATGTTTTCAGGGAGACTGTTTCAGAGTCTTGGTGCAGCCACTGAGAAGGCCCGGACTCCTAAATGTGTTTGACTTGATTGTCTTGTTAACAGTCCTTGAGCCATAGATCTGAGGGGCTTAGCTGTACTGTATAAGGATAGAAGCTCTGGAATATAGCTCGGGGCGAGACCATGCTTTGCACACAAACAGAAGAATCTTGTGAGGAATTTGATACCAAACAGAGAGCCAGTGCAGTGAAGCTAGTACAGGTGTAATATCTTGGGCTGCAGTGTTCTGTTCGAGTTGCAAGCTGTGAACAGAAGCCCATTATAAACCAAAATGTAGGGGGTTCTCATAACTGAGTCTTTAGGAAAGTAGAGCATGGTAAATCCTTAAATTTGGAAGTCCTGATTCTGAGCTGGAAGAAGCTAGATTTGAGGACTGTGTTAACCTATCTATCAAATGTCAGGTTTTTTGCACAGGGTTTGATGTGACTGGATAATTTGTTGAGGAACTGGGCAGTGGTGCTGGAGGAGCTTCAGGAGTGGAACAACGTCATCTCTGCTTTGTTTTTATTTACTTGTTGAACGTTATTAGTCATCCATCCCTTAATACCATCCAGACATTTAGAGAGGGTAGTCAGTTCATTGGGTTAGATGAGAAGGTACAGCTGTCTGTCCTCTGCTCAGCAGTGACATGAGATGTTGTGGCTCTGAATAATTTTGCCTAGCTGAAGCATTGAGATGGAAAACAGAGAGGGATCAAGGACCATGCCTTGAGGGACTCCAAATGGGAGACACACGGAGTTAGAAGATGAATTGTTAACAGTGACAAAGACGGTCCTGTTAGTAATATAAGAGTGACGCCAATAAAGAGCTGGGCCGTAATGTATACCGCGGTTGGACCCGGTCCCGGTGAGAATTTTTTTTTTTTTTTTTTGTCATGACTATGTTCATTGGCCACATGTACGGTATGGGGTGCACTTCATGATACTCTCTGTATTTTCATTGTAAAAATAAAAATCATATATATATATATAGAGAGGTTAATTACAAGTAAAAGTAAAACTGAATACTGGAGGTGTGGGTTTCTACGCCCAAAAGAACTTTTGTCAAAAAACGATGAAGACATTAGCAAGTGACCTTGCTGAGCAATACAAAGATGATTTATCCGCTGATTTTCCAGCACAGGTGCTTTCATTTAGATGCGCATTAGTGTCCGCATTGAAGGAAACTGAACATGGCTCAGTTAAAGATTTGAGGCACACTCTGTTCACAAAGCATCACTCCTTATTATCAAGTGTGCCTGATGTAGCCACGGCTATCAAACTGTTCCTTACGAATCCAGTAACTGTCGCAAGTGCCGAAAGATCCCTCTCCAAACTCACACTGATTAAAACATATCTGAGAAGCAGCATGGCACAGGAGAGGCTCTCGGGTCTAGGCCGTTCTCAGCATTGAAAATAAACGCGCACGCAGCTTGGATTTGAAGAGAGTCGTGTGGAAATTTGGGCATCGGTATGCAACAAGATCCAAGCATGTATACTCGCCTGCAAGCCTGTAAATAAACAAGCTGCCTGCTGTGGTCCTGTTGTTGAAGTGATCTGTGTGCTCACAATTGATGTACGCTACGTTGTTGTTCTGCTTGATTAACCAGTTTGGAATTAAATTGGTTAAGCGTTAAAGAAGGAAACTTAACTCCCTATCCAGCACCGCTCTCTGTTTTTCAGCCAGGTTAAGAGAGGAGGAGGAGCCGACTTTTCATTTAGGCTATTCTAAGAATTAAAATAAATAAAAAAGGGCCCTTTTACGGTTAACTGCAGCGGGGCCTCACATGTTTGCCTCACACGTGACATGCAGGTAGGCAGAAAAATGACTCAGAGGGCACTTAATAATCATCCTGTATTTTTTTTTGTTTACAGTGATAATATGGAAATTCAAGGGCACCTTTGGAGTTATATAACATATAGTTGCATCACTGCTCAGAGTCACTCCAAGAATAGATAATATTAAAGCAAAGACACACTGTTGCTGTGAAGATTAAATCCTGAGCTCCTGGGTTTCTTCGCACTTAGTTCTCCAAGCAATTGATCCAGTCAGAACCTCAGTGTGTGTGTGTGTGTGTGTGTGTGTGTGTGTGTGTGTGTGTGTGTGTGTGTGTGTGTGTGTGTGTGTGTGTGTGCTTGTACCTGTTTGTGCCAAACTATCTCTCTGAATACTTAGGCCTACATGCTCGAAACATGCGCAGTTTTTTTTTTTGTAGGGGTGTTTTTTGTATTTTTTATTTTTTGTTTGAGACTGCCATCTGATTCTCATTATTTAGTGGACGGAAGAGGAAGGCAGTCGACTAATTCACAGCCTCATGTTGCTTGTTGCCTTCGGCACCAACAGACAGCCCTCCATTCTCATGTGAAAGACACTGTTGTTAATGCGTGCGCAGCCAGTCGCCACAGTGACTGCGTCAGCAGTGTTCAAACATGAAACGCATTCAAAGAGACATCTAAACAAAAAGATTAACTTAAATGTTATTATTATTATTGAATTATTAAAATGTTACAAGTTTCCTGTAATTGAGTCAAGGCGTCTCGTTTATAAGTGAAGGATGAGGTTTGATATGACACTTGACATTCAGAGCTTTTATCAAGAAACAGTGGAACACTGTTTAGGTCACAGATTAGAGAGAATATTTTGATATTGGAACATTTTTATCACAAGCACTTACTGTGTTTTGCACACGTACAGACATGATTGATCACATACACTTGAGAGCAATGTTCTGTATTTTTCTTACTGTCAACAACTCTAATGAAAACACCAAAACCAACAGTGTTGACTCAAAATAAAGTACAGCACCCATGTGCATTGTAATAATGGAACAAGGAAGGGATACACTACAAACGATCAGTCTTTGGCTCCAGAGGCAATATTTCAATCAGGAGAGACAGAGGAGTGAAGTAAAGAGAATATTTGATGCAGAATATGAGTGTACAGATTAACAGATACTTTGTGCTGATTAACATTTAACAGAAGTCTTTGGCGCTTGGGATAATTTGTGATTAAGGGACATCTTAGGAGGAGTCTTCCTGACCGAATTTGTTAGAGCTTCATATCAATTTATTATTGGGTTTGATCCTTTCATTGGATTTATTCAAAAAGAAACAAAAAACATATCACCTGACCTTGTTGGAGTATCCTGAAAAATTAATAAACTAACAAATTTTGGTGTTTGCATTTTTATTTTGCGTCCATGTTAATCTGTGTGGATATATTTCCTTGTAGTCATGGAGAGTCACGGCGAGTGTGAGATCAAGGTGCAGCTGAACTGCAGCCACTGTCAAACGCAGAGCTGCAAACGAGATGAAGACACTCACCACATCCTCTGCCTCTGCGACGACGATGAAGTCCTGGCCAGCGACAACGTCACATGTATCGGCACCATAGGTATGTCCTTAACCATAGCCATACTGTGCAAACAATTCATTTTAATGTTGATAAATCCCTCAAAATTCTTTCCAATCAAAACACAAAGCATCTCAATGTAAATTTTTTTTAAAGTTTATTGAACAAATTGAATTTGAAGTTGTAGGGGGCCGTGTTTCACAACAACACTACAACAAAACGTCCATTTACAAATCCTCACACAAGTAATTTCCAAACTCGGATTTTTGCCAGTTATTTAAAACACTATTTAAAACACTTCTGCTCATGGGCATGGGCACATGTTTGATTGAACTCTGCAGGTGCACTCTATTTAGCTCCCCATTCCACTATTTGTCTGTGTGTGAGTATGTTTATGCAGAAGTGTTTACGTGTGACTGTTTTAGGCACTAATGCATGTGTTTGGGAGGCACTTAGCATATGAAGGGAAAATGAGACTTGCATTACTCCACACAAGTTGTGCGAAAGTTTGTTAACAGATGTTTTCGATATTTTTGCCATTGACAATTCTTCATTCACCGCTGAGGCAAATACACAAAGTTTTCTTAGCAGATTAAAGGTAATACAGGGCGAGGAATTGATATACAAATGATCATTTTGTGGGTGAAGCATTCCTTTAATGGAGCCTCTTCTCCCCTCTCTCTCCCAGCAGCTCCTCAGGGCCCGGCTCTGCAGGGCCCGATGTCGACATCTTTGATCCTGGCAGTCGTGGTCTCCACCATCGCGAGCAGCATCGCGCTGATCTGCACTGGCGTCATCCTCAGTAAGAGACTCCTCGAGTTCTGTGGGCAGTCTGTGCCCTCCACCTTCACGCGGCTGTGAGCGCAGCTGGACGTACAGATGCTTCCAGATGTTGCTGAACAGAAACAGGAACGCCTTTTGATAAGTGTTGGTTTAAATGCCCTCCTCTGGCTGTGCGCCGGATGGTTAACAAAGCAGTGGGAGAGAAAGGGCTCTGAATTAAACGTCGCTGACACAGTATAAAGTGAGCACATATGGACACTTATAATAAGCACTTATTTCAGGTGACTCACCTTTTGCTTTCTGTACGTGGATCCGATTTTTTTGTGCTAAAGAGTGTGAAACAAGATTATCCTGCAAATGAGAGGTGAGGTAATTGAAGTGATTGCGGTTAAGTACCACATTGTTTATACAATCTGTTGTATATACAGTCCGATTGCTCTAATGGAAGCAGTAGAGATGTACTGAGAGCAAAAATACATCATTAGCTATGAAAAGGACAAGAAGGAAGAAGCTTTGGCATTTAACGAGGAAGTTTCTCTCAGCTGGAGATTGTGTGCTGATGAATGAGATTAGACAGCAGTAAATGTCAGTCGTTATGATTCAGTAACTGAAAAAAAAAAAAAAACTTAAACAATCATGATTACATAGCCATAAAGATTAGAACAATATGGGGACAAAAGAGAGCTGTGATAAAAGATAAGCCTCTCAGCCATTTTGGGAAGCACGCAGTTTATCTGAACCCACGGGCATTGACTCTCTGAGATATGAGTATTAGGACGGAGACTTGAGCTGTGATACAGCAAAAGGCTTTCTACACAAAGCACTGTGATTTGGTTTTGAATGAAGACTAGATTTGTTCGATTTCTGTAATCAGAGACATTCTGGCAATCTGACAAACTGTAAAACGCTTTATGCTTTACTGATGATTCTTGCACACATAAACTGCTTCAAGTAGGAATGACTAGGGAATTAGTGATTAACCAGTTTTCATTTTACTACGCAGTGGCAAAATCACACTGGGAAGGAGAAAGAAAAACAACTGAGGAATGAAAAGACAACTACAATCTAATATTTAATATGAATAATGATGATTTGATATAACATTACCTGATGCTGCCTAATGTTGCGTTAGTATTTATCTTGGTCTCAGAAGCTGCTATGCAATATATACTGTTTAATGTTGACTAGGGCTGGGCAATATATTGATATATATCCATATCGTGTTATGAGACTTAGGGTTGTCACGATAACCACAATATTACAATACCGCACCATTAGCAAGCAACCGCCAGAACTGCCATGTTCATGTTTATTCTCATTGGAGTTTTCACTATGCTTCAAATGCCAGCAGAGGGACAAGATGCCGAGCCTCTATTCTGCGCCGAGTGCTGTACGATTGCCGTTTGTTTGAAAAATATTCCACTTTTGGTAAAACACTGCAGCCGCTTGTCACTGTCGCTTTCTACCCCGGAGGTGCTGGACAATTACCACAAATACCAGTCGTTGACTCACTGAATAACAACAGTAAATGAAAAATGTACACTCAACAGTCCGCCCTCTCTCTCTCTGTGATTCAGCCTTCCCTTCATCTGGAGGAAGTGCTCTACCCTGTGTCAACATTTTTACATCCCGTATCATAGCAACCAAACGCAACCAAAGCATCTCGGTTGAAAAAACGCCGCACCTCTAATTGCACCTCATTGCCCTCCTGTGTTCTTCATTTAACAGTGAACAAGTATTTCATTACGACAGCCCTAATGAGGAGATATTGTCTTAGATTTTGGATATTAAAAAAGGTAATACTATTTGCCTTTACCCACTTAGTCATTCTATCCACATTACTGATTTATCAAAATTCTAATTCTGTAAATATTTTTGTGAAAGCATCAGTAGTCAACCCTACAATAATGGCGCACTTTTGACATAATCAGTAATCATAATATTGTGATATCTGACTTTCTCCTTATCGCCCAGCCCTAACGTTGACAGATACTAATACTAAATCTAGCTTTATTAACGACAGACACTTTATATAACTACAGTTTTTATGTGGTTGTAACAACAACATACGCAGTCATTCTGCAATGATATAGGACAGTGAGGGATTATACTGCTAATAACACTTTTTTGCACCTTTGTCACCTTTTTGACGACCATCTGCTGCAGATCATTAGGAAGGGAATCCTGACATTTTGATAGACCCACTATTCCTCCACCAAGTGCTGTATAAAATATAGCATATTCTCCATCTCTCGTCCTCCCCATAACCTCAGTGTACGTGCTGAATATTAAGTGAAGCTCAGAAGTCCTTTCCCACAATTCTAAACTTTGTGTAAGGGCCTCTGGAGAAATCTGCACTATCCTGTAAAATATCAATAACATTTTCAGTTTTCTGGGCTTGTTCGCTGCCTGACAGGACATTCAGGCGTGGCAACAGCAGCCTGGGGATTTGAGTGAAGTAATACATACGATAAACCTCCTGTAAGGAAATGATAAATAACAAGTAACTCTGATGGATTAAAGGCGAAATACTGAGAATTTCCCCCCTCTCTCTGGCAGTGAGACCTGAGCAAGGTCATGTCAGTTTTAGAGCCAACCAAAAACCAAAAAATTATGACAGCTTTGGGGCAATGAAAAGATTTTGTATTAATATTCATGGACCATAGAGGAAGATTATTGATGATTTACGTAAGATCTATCCTGATGAACCTTAAAGGAGAAGTCCAGTATTTTGCACTTTGAGCCCCATTCCTGGTTGTTTATGATGAAACAGAGTGGTTAAGACCAAAATCTTGACGATTGCTCCTTCTCTGACAGTTTGAGAGAATTTGGCTTTCCCCTGCCTGGCTTAACAATGCTGTCTATGGCCATGTGTAAATCTGTCCTAAAACCACCTTAAACGTTGGTTTTCAAAGCCATGAAACTCACCGAGTGGTCAGTGGTGTTCGTTGATGTTCCGACATAAAAATTGTAGCAAACTGTGGTTTCCGTGATGATTTATTTGACATTTTGTCCATGCATTGATTTCCTCTAGGAAGCCTCATTGTCTGTTGGTAGTAATCTGCCACTGGAAACAGAAAGGGGGTTGTTTACAACAAGGTTGTAGTCACTGTAGTCTTTTAGCTCAGCGAAAGTGCCGGCTCGACAGTGCTGTGTGCGCTCCTCCTCTTCGGAGGAATTCTCCTGCAGTCACTGACCACAAAACTTGCCCATTATTACTCACTTGTAAACAACCTTCGCAGTACGATGCCTTTGAACACAGGCCAGCCTTCTTCTTCTGCTTCCTCTGTGTCCCATTACATTGCAATGGTTTCCTGCCGGTTGGCGACACTCACGTAAAGGAGCATTATCGCCATCAAGTGGGCTGGAGTGTATAACGCTTCAGGGTCAAACGAACGATCAGCCGGAAGTTTACACACGGGTGTGAGGCAGCTGAAAAAATAGTTCCACAACCGAGATGAATAGCGAAAACACAGATGGAAACCACAGTTTGCTACGATTTTTATGTGGGAACATCAACGAACACCACTGACCACTGGGTGAGTTTTATGGCTTTGAAAATGAACGTTTAAGGTGGTTTTAGGACAGATTTACACATGGCCATAGACAGCATTGTTAAGCCAGGCAGGGGAAAGCCAAATTCTCTCAAATTGTCAGAGAAGGAGCAATCGTCAAGATTTTGGTCTTAACCACTCTATTTCATCAAAAACAACCCAGGAATGGGGCTCAAAGTGCAAAATACTGGACTACTCCTTTAAGGGAAACTTTGGTATTTTTAACCTGGACCCTATTTTGCCATGTTTTTGTGTCTAAATGATGAATGGAGACAACAAGTTTTGAAATTAGTCCTGTATTGAGGGGGATTGCTTTAGCAGCAGTGCCGAAAAAGGTTGCAATGTAATCCCTGCAGGCAGTTATGCACTATTGATTTACGTCCACAAAAAGTGTGCACACTGACAGGCTCAAATTGTTATTATAAATGTCTGACAATATAACAGAAAGGACCCTACAGAGAAATTAAACATTTGTCTTTACCTTTTGCTAATTCAGTGTGTTTGTTAGTGTGTGTAACCAAGTCTCACACAAGGAGAAGTCTCTTTTTTGGCTTTCCACATTGCGAAACAGATAAATATTCAGCCATGACATTGAACATCTTTTAGATAACACTAAGCTACGCATTCTGTTCTCCAACACAACAAACTCTTCTCGGCACTTATCACCAACTCTCACTCACATTACCAGAAACGTCTTCCTGCAATAAGTCACCTTTTGCGTGATTTCAGAATGAGACGTCGTCTTGAACAGGACTTCACAATAACAAACAGACTGACAAAAGAGAAGAAACAACATGTCATTTCTCTGTAGGGTTCTTTCCATAGTGAGATCAGACAGCTATAATTACAATCTGAGCCTGTCAGTGGCAAAAACATGCATCTTTAGTGCATAAATGACACAAAAACAAGGGAAAATACAGTGCAGGTTAAAAACTACCAAAGTTTCCCTTTAAATCTAACACAGCTGTTGGAGCGTTATTTCCCCTTGTACAAAGGAAATTCAATCAGCAGATTAACAGACATGACATCATCTGACTCCACTTTCATGCTCCCCAGAGGATCCTTTTTTCATTTAATGAGCTTTACTCTCGGTCCTCTGCTTTGCATGAAAGATATTTAATGATCATCTTTGATCATCAGTATGCTGTTTGCTCTAACACTTTTGTATTGTGGAGTTAAATTTAACTGAAGCCTTTAGAAAGAGACAGAACAACTTCTTAAATCAGATTGATTGGCTCTCCATTTCTTTATGATAATAAGTTCTAGTAGCAGACCCTCATAATATGTATAGAGTCCTCATGCGATAATGTTTTTCCGTAGGCTGACACCAAAGTTAGCGTCGCCCTGGTTTGCTTGTCAAAAGGCTAATGAGATTTTTCCATTGTTTTTTTTTTTTTAATTATTGCAGAAAATATGCTCTGTAGCAAACATTCAGGATACTACTGTTTAGCAAGATAAATCTCCATTAATGAACACCACTTATATGATTTTTTAAGCCTAAATGCAGTGGCCAAAAGTAAGAGCTAACATTAGGCTATGAACGAGCTACACCACAGTCACATGACTTCGCCACCCCAACAAGGCTGTGAGGCCGTGTTCAGTAGTGTCATTTAGCCAGTTGTTAGCAACCGCCATTTTTAAGACAGGTAAAATCTTCAAAATGAAAACGTATTTTATGTCATAGAATGAAACATTAAAGTCTCTTAAGCTTGTGATAACCACATATCTTATATCAGACATCTGATTAAAAACCCATTCAAATAATCTAACCCACTGACATCAAGACGAGGGAACAGGAAGTGCAAACATGCTAACTTAGTTCCAGGTTGTAAGACTCATTCCTGGAGCACTCTATTGGTGTTGGGTGTTGATGTAAATGTGTGAAATGCACACTGGAAGGAAACTATTGGTTTCTTTACAACAGCAGAATACAGGAATACTAATGCTCAGAATATGTGATAAATTGGTTCCTCCTGCTGATGCAGAAATCAAAATAGCTCTCGGTGGGCTGTTTTCAGGAGATCTGAGGAAATGGGCAACAATTTGGCAACTATATGGCACTCGTACTTAAGTTTATAGAAAAATGGGAAATACATTAAGGTGGAGTTCGGGTTAAAATCGGCCAGGCTGGAAAATACAAGTTATTAGATAAACGACACGCTTTGAACAGAAAAGACAGAAAACAAAAAAATGTTAGGAGGTGAAACAAAAAGTTTTTGTTTGGTTAGGTAAAGCTAAACATAGATGCACTCTGTGTAATCAGACAAACATTAATTGCAGATAAGATGGTTGTTGAGCTAATTATAATCAGTCATTAACAAACAGCTGTGGAGTCGTAACTGCATGACATCGTATATAATTATCAGACAAGGTGCAACACGAGCTGACTTCTGTGCACAACATAATCAGGCAAATCACTTCTTTATGAAAATGGATAAGCTATTTAGTGTGACGTCCTCACTAACTGCACTGTGTGTAATTGTGTGAATTTGCAAGTGAATAAATCAGATGCAAAAACAAAAACATGACATTTGTGCAATTACATACATGTTGCTTACCGCTGCAAAAAGCACACCTACACACACCCTTCAGGTTAACAGTGTCTCTTCACCTGAGCTCTCCCCCATGCAGGGAGGTAGTCTGTTCCCTGGGCGCCCCGTCTGCTCCTCCTTCCCCCTACTCCTCCTCCTTCTCCCACCCCTCATCCCAACCCCCCCTGAGTCCCTAGCATCTGCACCGGGCGATGGCTCGACGGCACCTCTTACCTGCACGCAACGCCCCCTCCCTGGCAGACTACTAACCTGCATCGGGGACGTGGGCTGCCTCCACGGCGGGTGAGTCCAAACTCACTTGCACAGACAGTCTAGGAGCAGTAACCAAGAAGAGGACATCCCACATGCATCCCGCAACACGTTGTTTTATGTGTGGAAGAAACTAATTTGAGTGGTTGTCTGTGAACCAACTTTTTTACAAACAGTCTCACTAAGAAGACAAGCGTCGACTACTGCGATGCAGATTGACCCCTCCTTGTGTTACTGCTCCTACAGTTAGCAGATAGTCAGGGAGTTGGGGTCCAGTTAGTGTTGTCATTTCTAAAAGACTTAAGACTTTAAAATAAAACAAGCTTGTCTCGTCTTGTGTTTGTCTTTAGTGTGGTACCGCAGGAAGAACGACCTGCACGCAGTCAGGGGGCGTCTGCAGAGTCCAGAGTACAAGCTGAGCAAGATCCGCTCCTCCACCATCATGACGGACTACAACCCCAACTACTGCTTTGCAGGGAAGGCTGCCTCTCTCAATGAGCTGAAGGAAGTACCACGCAAGAACATAACACTTCTCAGGTACACAGTGGTAATGTAACTAAGTGCATTAACTCAAGTACTGATGTACTTCTGCTTCGCTTGAGTATTTTAATCTCCTGACACTTTTTACCTCTGCATCACTACAGTTCAGAGGGATATATTGTTCTTTTTAATCCACCATAGTTATTTGATAACTTTAGTCAGCACTTACTTTACAAATTAAAATATTTGCACGCCAACCATATGAAAATACACAAGTGCAGCTAAAACGATTTGTTGATTGATCAATTGACAAAAATATTTTGACAGTCATTTACATCATTTTTCACGCAGAAACACTTCATGCTTTCAGCTTCTTAAATATGAGACTTACTGCTTTTTCTTTTAATTATTTTAATTATTTTGATATCGTTGAATATTTTTTTGTGTTGTGTGTTTAATTTTGATACTTATATATTTTCTTGATTTTACTCTTACTTACTGAACATTTTCAATGCAGGACGTTAACTGGTAACAGAGTATATTTACAGGTGTGGTATTAGTACAAAGTACTTCCTCCACCACTGCAGGAACAGCACACCTGGACCCAATGTCAAAATGTCAGTTAGAGATTCTGATGTACGGTGGCCGACAAGGGCAAATGTGTTACAACAATATAAAGTGTTTTCATTAGGAGAAACGTGCTGCAGCTACAGAAATGATACCAATTCCAAAACACATTAGAAAAGCCTAAAACAAATACATTAACAGCAAACTTGCTGCAAACTCAGAAATGATGCAAACTCACAAACGCACAAATGAATAACACATGCAAGAGAAAAATGCTGCATATCCAGTCAACGAAATGGAATCTTCTCCGCCCAGCTGGGCTGGTGGCTCAATACTGATGGCGAACACAGGGGGCGACAGGGGGCATCCCTGTGTGTAGCCAGTGGGTTTGAATACAATATTTGGATCCATTTTATGAAGTTAGAGCCAAATTTAAACTGTTTAAAAGTCTGAAGTAAGAACTGCCAGGATACTCCATCAAAGGCTTTGTATGCCTCTAGGGATAAAAACAACTCGTCCTACCTTTGGATTTTAAATAACTCATTAAATGTAGTACTCTATGAAGATTGTCCCTGTAATGTCTCCCAGAAATAGAGCCTGTTTGGTCTGGATTTATAATCTGAGTGATTATCTTGTTTACTCTCCTTGCCAGAATACTTGTTATTGGGCCCATATGATTGACATTCAGTAGGGTCTTTACCTTCCTTGTGTATTACTACAACAGTTGCTTCTCTCCACGATGGCACCAATGTGTGTGATTGTGGAGCGCGGTACTTAAAACTTAAACCTTGAAGGTAAACTACATACATGGCAAAGTAACAACAGCAGAGCTCTCCAGGTTGATCTGTGTCTTGGGCGAACTTGGTAAGTGGCGTCTGTTCATCGCCAAGGTAACAGATATAAAAGCAAGAGGGTCAAAGCTCAGGGCGTGATGTTATCAGAAAGTAGTATGTCCTGATTGTGTGCGTACTGCAACAGTGCATACTTTTTAAGGGCAGCTGCAGTACCTACTAAAGGTTACACTTCCCACTTCCGTTGTTTTGAAGTGGGAGGAAAGATGGAGTTATGAGACGACATAAAAAAAGTATTCTTTTTGTTTTGTTTTTTACATCTGGTGCTCCCCGCAGCAGCCTGGAGAATATTTGTTTTTATTGACTTATTATGCAGTGTTTTTCTGGTTTTGACTTTGCATTATTTATTTGTTTGCGGTGTGTTTGCTGTTAATGTATGTGTTTTGGCTCTCTGCAGCACATTTTCACTGTTATATTTGTTTTGGATTTTCATGTGTGTTTTTGAAGCTGCAGAAAGTTTCTCCGATGGAAATGTTTCGGGCAGTTGTAGTGCATTTGTCCTTTTCAGCCATCGTGCCTACCACTCTCTGTGCTGATGCCCATACTTGTAGTGCCTTTTTTACAGAAGTTGTCACTTAAGTTGTTATATTTTTCACCTTGTTGTTTTGTTTTTGTTTTTTTCTCCCAGGGCTCTCGGCCATGGTGCATTTGGTGAAGTCTATGAAGGTCAAGTTCTAGGGATGAGCAGTGATAACAGCCCCATGCAGGTGGCCATAAAGGTGAGCTGGCACACGAGCACATGTTGCACCTAAATGTCAGATGAAAGCACCTCACCAGGAGTTATGTTCCGTTATGTTTATTACATATAATCAACTCAACAACATCCCACAGTGAAGCTCCTACCTTATGAATGTAAAGGTCACAGACCCATGACAGATTTGAAAGGACAAGGGCGTTGTCAGGCGTTCATTTAAAGACGGGTGATTTGCTTCACTTATTATATACCACGAACATGTAATATGGTGGTTTGTTGTGTAAAATAATCTGTACAGTGCAAAAATGAAATCCCATACTGCAAAATCACCATGACTGCACAGAGTAATTGGTGACTGTGAACAAAAGAAGTCAATGCCTGCAGATCACTTGGCAGAAAAACTGCAAGGTTAAAAAAGAAAAAGCTGAGTGAGCTCCACATGGGTTTGCCTTTTCAATAGTCTGCTGATTAGATCTAATGATATCTTTCCTCTTGACAATGGCACACGCACAAACACACCCACACACACACACACACACACACACCTCATACTGCATCTCTGATTCTTTCTGCTCCACAGACTCTTCCAGAAATCTGCTCCGAACAGGATGAAATGGATTTCCTGATGGAGGCCCTGATTATGAGGTGCACCATACTGCAGTTCACACATTGATTCACCCAGTGCATTCTTCTTCTAGCACACTTGACATGTGTGAAGCAGCCGCGTGCTCACATCATGAGGCAACAACTGGCCTCTGAGTTAGAGGAGATAACTACTGGAGCCAGATGTGAAACTTTACTCTCTAGAAATCAAGCCACGACTAAAACAAAGCCCATATGTTGACCTCTTTTGCAAGTAGCTGGTTGTTTGAGCGATCTATTCGACAGAGCAATTAGCCAAAGACAGTCGTGTCTGCAGGAATATTTTTTGATCTCAGGTAATAAAAAAACACAGCTAACTCAGTCCTAGTTTATGACCTGTGTGGTGTTAATTGGTCAGCCCCTCCAGGATGTTGTGATGTCATTTCCTCCAAAACTGTTACAGTTTTACCAATCATAGCAGTCCCTTGCTTAATGTCACCAAACTCACGTCTTTGTTTTTGGTTGTGAGGATGCAGAAATGTGTGACACAAACATCTTACATGTATCAACAAATATTAAAGACAGCGCAGGGCAACTCCCTGTCAACTGTTTGCACCGCATGTAACATTGTGGTGGAACACGAACACTTTTCTAGTGCAAAACACATCTGGAGACTGGCTGAAAGTTGTGTACAGCAGACAAGACAAATTGTCATGACATAGGCTGTCTAATGCAGATCTACTGCACATGCTGAAACATCAAGGAAAGTCAGATTGAATACGCATGGTTAGTGGTAACATTCATGTCGTATTAATCACAGAGTCAGAACAGTGTGTTGTTTCATTTGAACAAGTCACTAATATTTTTGCAATTTTCACTTGCCCCCGCTGTTTCATTGCAAAACAGAAATGCCTAAAAACATTGCAACATGCGTCACTTATTTTTTAGAAAAACTGAAATCAGGCATTTTAGCTCACAACATAACCCTCAAAAAATCCTGCAGAATCCTGGAGGGACTGATTGGTAATTATCAGTAATGAGTCTTCTTGTTTAGATCACAGTTTGAGCTGCTCTTAGTAATAGAGCTGAGATATCACACTGAGATACAGCCACTCAGGTCGCATATGTACAGAGGTAATGAGCAACAAAAATATAAAGCCAGAGTGAAATCAGTTTTGCTGTTACTAAATCTAGATATGAGTGCACACACGAGATCTGACACCTCAGGACATTTTGAGAGTGCACAAATGTAGAGTCAGGAGCAAATTCAGCGTGTCATGTCTGTAGATTCAAGCGAGTGTCCTTTTCTTGCTATCTTAAAATCTGCATGTCATTATTTTGGTAGTGTGTACTGTATCCCTCACATGGAAGTAAGAGCAGAGTCAAACCCATTAGATTTGACCTGGAAGTGAAGCATCATATTGTATGACCCTCTTAGACTTCCATGTGTGGTGCACAAGTTTCAACAGTGAAAAAGATATCACTCTGACAGCCGAGATACTAATAAAGCCTGTCAGCAAAAAAAAAAATGTTGATAAGTCCCTTTTCATATCATCACACTGCTTCGAATCTGCTGAGGCAGTTGGAGAGAATATTTCAAACTGAGCACGCACCAAATCAGGGTTTTCACTCAAAACTTGATCTGCGATGGCAGTTCTGTCCCTGTGCACTCTTAAATCTTCACTTGGAGACTGGTTAAAGCTTAAATTGTTGTGTAGTTGCTTAAGAGTTTTGTCATTAATTGAATAAAAGAAAAGTTTAAAGGAGATCAGGGACTAATATGACACTACTTGTAGTCTTCTGCTGCAGTGGCTCCCAAAGTGGATGCGCAAGATTTGTTTATTTACTGTTAAGTTATTGTAATGTTTTACGACATAAAATTAAATAAATTAATAAAACCTTTTTTTTTTAAAGTGTTGCAGGCATCAAATTCAGAACGAGTGTATACTTACAACGAACAAAGTTTAGCGATTTGAGCATTAAGTGTTCTGTCTTTGAATTCAATTGAATTTAAATATAAATATATTAAATGTAGGTTAAAAATCATTTGCAAATCATTGTCTTCTGTTTTTATCCACTTTTTACAAAGCATCCTGACTTTTCTGAAATCAGGGTGGTACCTTATACAACCACACTTACAAAAGAATGAACTATCCCTTAAAGGATTACAAAGTCAAGTTGCTGTGCGGTTACTGCAGAACAAACTCTCAAACATAATGCGCACCATCACCCGTCTTCTCTCTGTCATTTTCATTGTCATGTCTTTTTTCTTGCTCCTGCTCTGTTGTATCAAACACACAGAACATTTTATATAACTAACACACACAAGCGCAGGCCCGCTTACACAAGTGTTTTTAATGTTTGACTACGCAGCAAGTTCAACCATGACAACATCGTGCGCTGCATCGGTGTCAGTCTGAACATCCTGCCACGTTTCATCCTGCTGGAGCTGATGACTGGAGGAGATATGAAGAGCTTCCTGAGACAGAACAGGCCACGAGCTGTACGTCTCTACTACAGTTTTCTGTGTGTGTGTGTGTGTGTGTGTGTGTGGCTGTTTTTGTTTGTGTGGAACTCTAAACTGAGCTGTGCTGCATCCAGGGCCAGCCCTCTTCTCTCACCATGCGGGAGCTGCTGCAGATGGCCAGAGACATCGCCTTCGGCTGTCGCTACCTGGAGGAGAATCACTTCATACACAGGTTCAGATCCACACTCAGTTATTACTGCAAGGAGCTCAGTTTAGATACACACTGAATACAGGGAGCAGCAGCACAAAAACAAAATGCTGTGGGCGGGGAGAATGTCCTCTCCACTCCAACAAAAACATGTGAATGTGTGTTACAGCATTAGGCCTCATTATTTTTGATGATTCCAGGAATGGACTGTTTTTTAACCCAACTGAAAAGTCAATGAGACTAAAATGGTGACTGTAATTTATTCATATATGCGTAAATATTTACTTGGACAGACTGCTGCTTAATCAGCCACACATTTAAAAGATTTTCTGAGCTTTTCTCTCATTAGTCTTGTTTACTGTAGACTACAGTGGTCAACATTTTCTTGCAGCAGGTGAATGTAAATCCAGTTGAAACAAAAAGATGAGCTCTCTTTTATTACACAGTAAATTAATTTGGCAGGTTAGAGAGTTTAGCGCCATCTTTACCACCATATTTTGTTTTTTCAGAGACATTGCTGCCAGGAATTGCCTGCTAACCTGCCCTGGACCAGATCGTGTGGCCAAAATCGGGGACTTTGGGATGGCACGAGACATATACAGGTTTGTCTGCTGAATCTGCATCATCACACAGGACGCATTAATGTCTCTCATGGGAGCCGGAGTTCGGGCCGCACTGGGTTGATGTGGTAAATGGAGGACCAGTTGAAAAGCGATCTGATTATCCTCGGCGGGGCCAGATTCTAAACTTACTTACAGAGTTCATGGCCTTGTGGTATTTTGCCTTCTCCCCTAAACTGATGATAAATGGACGTTCTTAAATCTGATTTTTTTTCTTTTTTTAGAGCCAGCTATTACAGGAAAGGCGGTCGTGCCATGCTGCCAGTTAAATGGATGCCACCGGAGGCCTTCATGGAGGGAATCTTCACTTGCAAGACTGATACATGGTATGAATACTAAACACTCTGTATATAACAGTGGTTCTCAAATGGCGTGCCGTGGGATTTTGTGATAACCACACATTATTATTGCAATATTCAACTGGGCCAATACAAAAAGTTATGATTGAATTTTTAATGGACTGTATCAGTGTGTTGTACGCACTCATTTCCTATTAAAGAAGCAAAGTCTGGCTAAAAAATGTAGCGTCCAGTCTCACCAGTCAGTGCACATTGAGCACAATCAGTTCAGCAGTGACAGCATCGCATTTAAGACTAGCATGGACAATTAATGCCTTTTTACTTCTCCCTTTTTGATGTGTGTGCGTGAGTGATGAAGGTGAGAATCTGCCCGTGTTTCTCTACCTGTAGAACAAGTAGAATTTCAGTTAACATGCCTACTTTTGTGTATTTTCCAGTTTGCCTTTGTTAATGAAGTGCTGCATTATGAGATGTGATAGCTGGGATGATGGCTTATTGAGGTTATGTTAATTAGCTCTCTTAATAACTTCTACCACGTGTTATCATATCGTGAGTGGACAGTTGTTTATTAGACTTGTTCAAAGGAGCAAGTGTGGATGTGACGATTTAAAAATTGTAAGTGTATGTTTTGTAAGAACTGAGTTTTCCTTTTTTTTGTAAACCTCCTGCATTTGGAGACTAACGTATCCTCTCAAACTCAATTCTCTGGCCAGAATCATTCACTCCGTAGTTGTCTAACTCAAACCAGTGTATCCCCGAGGTCCCAGTTGTCACAAGTGGTGTAATTTAATTAAATTTAACTTAAAAAAACCTTCACGGGCAACCTGTTTGCCGTAGTTGGTGCGTGGGAATTGTGACACATCAAAAGCCCTGACCGGAAACAAGTGTGAGGTATGATAACATTTAAAAGGAGAAAGCCATGAGTGGGACAATGGATTTCTTAACTCTATGGAGTAAATGACAACAAGGGACCAGCAAAGACGACCTACCTGTTAGCTACCTGTCTCATTTGATCCTATTTTTATTGTCTTATGTCGTGATAAGACTGATGACACACGTTACAGAAGCTGTTGTGCACAGATGTAAACACAGATGTGCCTTGAGATTTAGGCTCGCCCTTTGGCGTGCCTTGGGCACAGAAAATGTAAAACCACTGGTATATACAGTAGTAAGAATGAGAAACTGCTCAACCTCAGTTTTCTTTTTAATCACTTTGAGGCGTCTTGTTAGAGGGCATTCCTTTAAACTGACACTAATGTGTTAGTCTTTGGCAAATGCTGAATATCATGTGTTCATGCTGGTTGTTGTCACAACACATGCATTTTTCAAACATCCTAATAGACATTGCGCATCAGTACACTTTTGCTGGACAATAAACAAGTAATACCAGATGTGGGAGACAGATTTGCATCCAAACCAAGCAATTTGACTCGTAAACAAAACCACACGGGGACTCAAAATCTAAAGAGCAGCAAATCAAGCGAACATCTTCACAAGCCAGAACAGTGTCTGTGTCCAAGACACAGAGCCAACTGAACAAAGAACACAGAAAGCAAAGTCAAACACAGAACACAGGAAGTCCAAACCACTCTTCAAATGACTGAAGAATAGAATATATAGCACGGGCCAAACAATGTCAGAATTTCACTTTGCAGACTGGGAGAAATATTTCTTTGCAGATCAAGTCTGAATTTTATAGCTGCAATCAGAATTTTTGTGAGGAGGTGGGGGACTTACACAGCTGTCCATAAAACTCACCACCAGCTCAGTGGTGGGAATATGCTCATGATACAGTTTGACAGCTAGAAGTACTCTGATGAGGACCATTCTCCCTGCCAGCCTGAAGTTATTAAGAAGACGAGTCATTTACCAGCACTGACAGTGACCTAGATCGAACAGGAAAACAAAAGGCTTGTGTGGCTTTTACATCCAGTTACCGGAACCTAACCTCAGTGAACAACTGCAGAGGCAGACTGAAACAATCATTCAGGACAGGGATTTGACTTTTGACTTCAACGGTTTTCTCATTTTCTTTGTAAGATCACAGCAAATGTTCATTTACCTGTTTCCATTGTTCTGTTGTCTTGTTTACACACATATTGAGTAAAACTGAAGATAAGCTTTGGCAATGTGAGTATAATACAACTGTTTATTCACCAGTGTCTATAAAGTGAACCACACGAAAGCGGCTTAATGTTGTTTGTGTGTCTACACAATAAACACTGAGTCATTTAAATTGGATTTTAACTACTAGTTTTAAAAAAAGGGATGTGTGTTTATGACTGATCAGTTCCCTTACTGGCAAACATGTCACTTATTGTGCAGCATTATTTTCTCCCTCTCTTCTCCAATTTGCTTTTCTTCTGACCGTCCATTTTGTTGCCTTGTCTAAAATATCATCGCTAGAGAAGCAGGTAGATGGTTGCTATAGAGGTAGATTTCGGATTTTTCTGATTCAACACCTTCTGCATTTATAGTATGGGTGGGTGGTATGGCCCTGAAATAATATTACGATATTTCAGAGTATTTTGCAATAGCAATATGCAATAACTAAAAACTAAAAGTATAATTGCATTATCTATTTAAGAAAATGGATGTGCAACAAAATAATTGACATAGTTTGATAGTCTGCCTTCAAATATTCAGTAATAACTAAAGAAAAATGATCTCTCATGTCTTTAGTTTACGAACAACAACAGTGACTCAGAGTGAGATTCAGATTCTGTATACAATATTAATAGTTCAACAAAATAAAATCTACAACAAATTACACATTTAAACAGCTCCCAAATGCAAAAATGTACCCTGGGATCTATATATATAAATCAACAGGTGATTTCCTTCTTTTAGCAAAATACTAAATGACTGAGTTGTTTTTTTCCCACCTGGACCTTTATGCTCTGCCATTTCTCCTCTAATCATCACGCTGTAACCTGTGACAGGCTCTTATGATACCATAACTACTGTACATTCACATTTATTTGTTGAGCCGCGAGTGTCACGTAGGTTTACATTATCAAAGGTTTATGACAAAATCACTTGACAACACCGACTCCTGTGGATGGAGAGAGAGGGAGAGACGCTGTGCTGCTGCCAGAGGAGCCACTGACTGAGATCCCTCTGAGCAGTAACTCACTAAAAGAGTCTGAGAAGTCCAGGGCTGTTCATAAAACATTCAGGACGCCGCAGTTTATTCCACACTACTGAAGCTGCTCCTCTTTTTGGAACCACCGCGGAGTTGGTATAATATCACTCTCAGCCATGTTTATTGTTGCCCTGGGTAACAGTATGACGTCAAATGTTAACGAGTCAAAGTATCGGGAGTATCACGATATCAATTTTTCATATGATATAAAAAATTATACCAGTATTATTGTAAACGACATGATATGGCACACCCCTAATAAACATACACACATTTACAAACATACTGAACTTGTACACAAATAACCCTGCACTGTACTCACCTCTTATTTGTCTGTGTACCGTCTTTGAGACCAAGATTGCACTCAGAAGCAAAGTACAGTGAAATAAGGGGAAATTATCAAACTGGGGGGATAAGAAAAATGTGAAAGAATAAATTAAATGGCTTATAATAAATACATATTGATTAAAATAAATAAATAAATGAGGGGGCTCACCTGGTAGCCTGTGAAGGACTGCAGCCAGTCTTCAGCTGTAGTGTCAATAAAGACCAACAAATCTGCCCCAGTAAAATCTTAAATAAATAAATAAGAAAGAAAGAAATATAGATATAGATAGTAAATAAATAATAAAGTAAAAGTAAACATGTTTTATCAAAAAAGGATTCAATGCATTAACATTAGTTTTAACACCAATTTAGATTAGTGTATGATTACATTCTGGTGTCCTCAGTCTGAGGGAAATGAGATCAGGAAAGGTTCAACATGTGACACTCATGACAGAGTCGGCTCAGTTATTGGTCTGTCTCTCCCCCTGCAGGTCATTTGGAGTGCTGCTGTGGGAGATCCTTTCTCTGGGTTACATGCCATATCCCTGCAAAACCAACCAAGAGGTGCTGGAGTTTGTCACCAGCGGAGGCAGGATGGATCCCCCCAAGGGCTGTCCGGGGCCTGTGTGAGTACTCAGAGGAAATACATCAAAAGAGACGAGCCCAGATGTAGAGGCAGGGCACAGCTGGTATGACTTTAGAGATAATGGCACAGATTCTGCTTTGTCCACCAACTTTGGTGTGGATTTGATTGGACTTTCCAAAGGTTTTCTCTGCTTCTTTTCTCTGAGGCCCTATGGGGACACGAGGGAGGAAAAATAGGTGGGGGAAAAAGATGAATACTTTTGCCTTTTCCTCAGAAACTTTTTCTTGTGAGTGGAGTTTTGGCTCAAGCACAGCAGACACAGGACAGAGGTGAATTTTTTTCAAAGAGGATGAGGTTTATTAAGAATACATGGATGGTGGAGATGAGGGAGTGGGTTCAGGGAATTTCTCTGGTGGGAATGAAGATGAATGGGAAAGCGGCAGAGCATGGCAGGAGAATGGAGGTTCGTTGGAGAGCGGCAGGAGGAGAAGGCAGGCTGGTGGTTTGGCATACGAGGTGCTGGAAATCCTGGAACGCAGGAGAACAAAATGAGTGACAGGCGCAAAACACAGCAACAGAAGCTTCACCAGCAGTAAGAATTAGGAGCAGCCTGATAGATACACAACTGCTGACACAACGATCTGGCAAAGGTTGAAGATATACTGGAGCACTCATGACTAATGGTTGGCAGGTGAGTAAGCAGAGGGAGACGATGAGCTAAGTGTAGACAGGTCTGTGAACTACGGAGAACCAGGGATCAGGAGAACTAGGAGAACCACACCCGTGCCAAGAATTAAACACAGACAGACAGAGAGGGAGAGACAGGGAGGGGTAAGCACAAGAAACACAGGGAACTGATGAGCAGCGGCCTTGGTGTGTGTTCTCTTGCACAACTTTCGTGTTAACTCTTGAAGCACAGCTCATGCAACAAGCTACGGGCTTCATGAAGGTGAATATAGCCCACATCAGCAGGTGTGACCACTTAACACTCTCTCAGCCAGTTACATCACTGGTTTCACAGCTCTGAAACAGCTGTGCTTAAGTTATCACTTAAACATGATAATGAGCTGAGCAAACGGAAAGCCTCAGCTCACCACAGGAAATGTCTGAGGGGTTTAGAGCATCACGACTCATCACACATCTGCACACAAACACAGATGCAGAATGATAGCATTGATTCTAATGTATCTCACCTCGTTCATGGTCGGATTGTTCTGTAATTAATATTACACAACAGTCTTTGCACTATCTCTCGTGAGAACAACAAAGTATTTATCTTCTTTTCACCCATCTATTTTTCTCTCATCTCTCCTCATGTCCCATTAGAGGCTCCGTATAAAGTGTTGAGATATTACCGTTTGTCTAATACTATTACATTTTCTTCTTTCACAACATAGTTCATATAACACACAGCCAGCGGCGGAGGAAGTGTTCAGATCCTTTACTTAAGTAAAAGTACTAATACCACTCTTAGAAAATACTCCACTAGTCTTGCAGTAAAAGCCTTATTTAAGTAAAAGTATCTAAGTATTATGAGGAATAAACTTAAAGTACTTAAAGTTAAAGTACTCATTGTGCAGTAAAATATTCTGTCAGTGTTTTATAATTCTATCTGATGCTTTTAGATGAATATTACTGCTGTATTAATGTGTATGTTTATGTACCATTTGGCAGTTTAATCTACATCAATGCATCATATTCTATGAGATCATTATACGTTTGTGGTGACGCTGCCCTGTGACAACCACAAATCTGTAAAAAGTCAGCTTTTCATGGTGTTGCTGTTTTCAGCTTTAAGACGATGCGTTTCCTCGCTGATCTAAGAGGGTTTTTAAAGAGTTTATTTAGCTTAAGAAGTAGGAAGATTTCCTCAACATCCTTTCGTTTATCATAAACATTTGAAATGAAAACATCTGGAGACGAGATAGTTTTCATTGGACAGGAAGGGTATGAAACATTGTAATTTACAAGGTGACTGAAGGTGTCAGACAAATATAGTGCAGTAAAAAGTACAGAAGTTGCCTGTGAGATGTAGCGGAGCAGAAATATGAAGTTGCATCAAAGGGAAATACTTAAGTAAAGTACGAGTACCTCGGTTTGTATGTAAGTATACTTTAAGTAAATGTACTTGGTAACATTCCACTGCTGCATTAGAGGTCTTCATGGGTGCAAAATGATGGACTGACCTTGATTCAACTCAGGAAATTCGTTCTGAGATCCGAGATTAGAATATATGTGTAACCAGACTTGCTTGTGCCTGAGATAAAAAAGACCTGACCCAGTGCGTGTCTGAGGCGAGAGCCTCCCCGACAGGTCTTGGGTCTATCTTAAGCAAGGGACAAACATGGTAATTAGAACTGCTACTAAAAATGTTGTTGTATTCCTTGTTGTTGTTGTGAGCTGCACCTGCCCGCCGGTGACCAGTTTATGATAGCTGTGTGTTACACGTGGTCAGTTAGATTCTCTACAGTTCAGTCGTTGAGTTCATTTTACTAAAACCATGAGTGCCAAAGGATGATATATAAACAGAAGAGAGACACCTTGATTATTTATTTTCCTTTAGTCCTTAAGGCACAGATTAAAGGAATCAGAAGGGTTTTTATCAAATGAATCCAAGTTACAAATATTGTCCGACTCGCTATCAATCTTTCCTCTTCCATCGCTCCATCTCCTTGACACTGCTGCTCACTTGATCCTAAGTCAGGTTAATCATCACCAGGTTACGCCTTCAGTGCTTATGCATTTTTATAGGTCTTGTCAGATCCACTCAAGTATTGCACACAGTGATACACATAAACATAGACTAGGACCAGACCCAGACCTGATTGACCATACTAAAATGTGGACTTGAATCCATACAGGTCCCGGGTCAGTTCTCAGTTACAGGTTACAGGTGGACGCATGAGGACCTCTACATTACATGTAGCTTAAACAATATGTCTGTTGCTGTGTACATAGCTATCGGATCATGACCCAGTGTTGGCAGCACTGTCCCGAGCACCGACCCAACTTCTCTACAATCCTGGAGAGAATCAACTACTGCTCTCAGGTATGCTCCACATCACACCTGTCTGTACGTACATGAAACTGACCATAGTGTGAAATAAATGTAATATTTATTCACTCTTGTTTTCTGCTTCACTGCTCTCCATCAGGACCCAGACGTGATCAACACACCCCTACCTGTAGAATACACCCCCTCCGCAGAGGACGATGGTGGCACAATAATCCGTCCCTCTGACCACACGTCCACCAGCCTCACTCCACTCCTCGTGTCCCATGCTGTGTCCCAGGCCTCCTCCCCCCAGCTGGGTCTCTCCTCTCTGGGCCTGGGTCCATCTCCTCTCCCCCCACAGCCTACCAAACCTCGTCTACTCCTCCAGAGGACCCAGCCTGTCCACCACGAAGTGACATCATGCCGCGAGGCTCTGGAGCCGTCCTGGGCCGAGCCTGTTCCCGCCCCGGGTCTGTCAGCAGGGGGCCACTGGCTCCACCCTGAGCCTCCTCATCACCAACCGTGCTCCAGAAACAGCTCCTCCTCAGGGAGCCAGAAGCTGAAGAACAAGACAAAGAACCTGTGGAACCCCACATACGGTTCCTGGGTTTTGGAAAACTTCCGAGGGAAGAAAACACTCGCTCACACTCAGTCCGTGCCGCTCTCAAGCTCCGCTTCCTCCACCTCCAACACGCAGGCTCCTCTGACCTGCAACACAACCTCAGACAGCCACCAGGCTGGGTGCGACAGCGCCAACAGCACCCACCTCAGCCCTTCCAGCCTCTGCACTTCCTCATCCTCATCCCCGTCGTGCCAGGCTCAAGCTGCCCAGAGCACGTCCTCCCACAAGACGGCAACAAGTGGCGCCACAAAAGCTGGTATGGACCTGGCTAAGCTCCAGAGTTTCCCCTGTGGCAACGTCAACTATGCCTACGATGAGCAAAGCTACGAGGCGGAGAGCCTGCCGCTGGTTATGCCCAAAGCCCCAGAAGCCATCACAAACACCAGCTCTGCTCCCAGTGTCTCCTCAGGGACCAGCCTGGGGCTGGTGTTAGGCCTCCACACCTCCTCGTCTTGTATGCCAAAGCTGCTGCTGAAGCGCCACGCCAGCTACGGACACGAGGACGTGAGGAGACACACCAAAGCCGAGAAACCCACACGTGACCGGGACTCAGGCTTTTCTCTGTCTGAAGACCTCAGTGTTACCCCCATCTAAGAAACGGCTCACTGTAACAGGGATTTGGATTGGTGTGAAAACTAAATGTCACCTGGAGCTTCTTTTCTCTCAACCTGAGAACTTCTGGAACAAAAAACACGACCATGAGGGCTCCACCAGTCTGAGAGCCGCAACATCAAATTATTTTAGCTCCTGGAATGCTGGAAAACACAAACACTCCTCTGCACTGTGACACAGAGAGCCAACGCTGGACTCAAAGCTGTCTCCTGGGCCTCTGGTACACTGGTAGCTGAAACACTGAAGCTGAGACACTGGACGACACGCGGCCCAGCGCTTTCTCAAGGTCCACATTGCTGGTGACGGCTGTCCTAAATAACTGCTGTAGCTGGACTCCTTTTCTACCTATTTGTTTTTGCTCTTTCATAAAAGCTTTGGTAGTTCTTTATGTTGCATTATAGTGAAGCTGGAGTTTGTAGTATTCAGTGTACAGTACGATCACAACAAAACACATTGAGCCCCTGGGAAGAGAATCTCCGAACATTTTTATCCATTTCTTTTTTATTCCTTTCTTTTTTTGTAGTTTTAATTTCAGAAGTTACTAAAACAATGTCATTTATAATGTATACATACTTTACAAACTTCAAGTACAAGATGACACACATACGTTAATCTAGTTTGCTTTCACCCTAAATAATGTGAAAACACAAACGGCTAATATACTGCAACATCATGTCTTCGATCGTCTCTCAACAAAAGTATCCTTACTTGTGTTTCCAACTTTTCCCCAGCAGATGGAGTTTGCTCAGATGACTCATTCTGTTTCAATGGTTTCGATGTTAATTATGGAATTTGGGTCTTGTGATGACAAGCGGTAATAAGAAGATCATAAACTCTGATTTTATTGAGGATAGTCTTATGAGTCTTTCTCTTGCTGTCCACTGATTTTAGGTCAGTGACTCTGACCCCTTCCTAGTTGAAGCTGCTGGCTTTGGTCTGGTGTTCACAGACAACCAGGCACAAAGTCACCGCTGGTTTCCTTTTGTGTCTCAGTGACTCATGGATTCATTATTAAGAGGTCGCTACAGCAAGCAACTTGGGGCATGTTTGCTCCATCAATTTATGTCCCCTAAAAGTGTGTGTTTTTGCCACCGACAGGCTCCGATTGTTATTATACGTGTCTGACAACATTATGGAAAGCATCCCTACCAAGGTTGACCTTTATATTTACCATTTGAAAGCTGGACCAACATCACTTCTTTTGTGCTGCTTTCAAATGCCTTTCACAAGTATTTCTAAAACATGGGAAAAGTGGCAATGAGCAACTTGGTAAGAAATGTCCCACAAATTGCCAAAAAAATTTGAAAATTGAAAAAACATTTTAAACGTATGTTACAGAATTATTTGAATTTTTTAAAATTAATTTTTAAGCACTTTTTCTAGATCATTTGTTTGTTTGTTTTTGTTTTTAACTTAAAAAAAAAAAAAAACCTAATTTTCTTTTTTAAAATTTTCTCTTTTTACTAAGTTCTTGCTAATTTTTTGGGTTATTCCTACTTTTCATCGCTCATTGCCTTTATCCCATGTTTTGGCCAATTTACTCAGATTTCAAAGAGTTAAAGGAAAATTCTTTTTAACCAGAAACAGCCCCAAAATCTCTGACATCAGACCCTCTAGACTCCATTTAAATAAACAGTAATTTTATCACTGTAAAACACACTTTATTCAAAGTTGACAGAAACAAAATAAAACTCTGGTTTGCTTGAAATCAACCCTTTAATTTAAACATGCTGGCTCTGCACACACTAAAATTACTGTTTATTTAAATGAAGTCAGGAACAACATTTCTTGCTTTCCGTCAGCCATCTTGGTTTTGAGAGATTCCTGTTGCACTGACAACACCTGTCCAGTGGGTGGCAGTGTATGGCATCACGCACAAGGGTCCACTCTAGTGACTTAAATGCAACTATAGCATCAAAACCCATGCATATATAAGAAAATGGCTTTTAAATAGCTGTCCACTGTCGTGACCACTATGCATGAAAGGGTTAATATTTAACAAAAGGTGTATCGCTGCAGGGTCCTCTTCCATGTTTGTCAGACGCAGTAACAAACTGAGCCTGTCTGTAGCGTTCAAAGCCTGTTTGGTGGCTGCTGGCTGCCAAATTTTGTCTCATTTGTCACTTAGACACAAAACATGAGAAAATAGGGTCAAGGTTGAAAAATACCAAAGTTATTCTTAAAATTGTATCCACTTTACAATTCAGTTTTTGTGTGGATTCAAAGAAAACATATATATAATGGTTTATTGGTGAGCTGTACAGGTGCAAGCAGGCAGATATTTTACCTCTGGACAGAACCAGGCTAACTAGCTCCCACTGTTTCCAGTCTTTATGCTAAGCTAAGCTGACTGACTGCTGGAAGTAGCTTCAGATTCACTGTATAGACATGAGAGTGGTATCGATTTCTCTCATCCAAACTATTCCTTAGGGTGTTAAATAATTGTGATAATTACAGACTCCTTGTGAAAATCACTTCCTGTATGTTCTTTAAGTGCGTGGAGTTTGTGCTGAGATATTTTTTTGCCAGAAATAGATCTAGATTATTTTTAACTACTGTCTTTCCCCATATTCTAATATTTACTTGGATTGCAGGAGGTCTCATAGACGTGTAAGCGTGACGACTTTGATAACCACGCAGATGTAAAAAAATGCTATTTTTGTACTCACCCCATACACTGGACTAACACTTAGCATATGTAGCTGTTTTATTATTTACTTGTATTAATTTATGCCACTGTTGGATCTGTATTTGTAGTCGATCACTGCCATTAAATACCACTGCACTGCATCTGCTGATGTGGTGCTGGTAGTACCCATGTTTACTCAGCAGGGGGAGGTATTCAGCTTTGATATACCAAACATGCTGCTGCAGGTATCTCAGTTCATACAAATGTTTATTCAGTATTTATGTTTTCAGTTTATTCTTATTTAATCGATTCAGTAGTTGTATTTGATATATGTGTTCTTATTTTGAGCCTAAACGTGTCGATAGTTTATTTTTTAGTACACTGAATGAGTGGTGACATTTTCAGAAGGCTTACTGTCTGTTTTTACGCTCAGGCCTGCTGATGTTAGTGAGTGTTGTCTTGGTTGCTCAACAGTCCACCTGAAAACATGTCTTAGAGAAGCTGTTTCACCAGATGGCTCACGTCGTTTTCTAAAGACTCATTTTTAGCAACAGATTAGTGCCATTTACTGTGGAATTTATTTCACAGAGAAAGAAAAAAAACTCATCCTCGTCTTGCTCACAGTGTATATTTTTATGGCCTGGTGTATTTTATTTCACATTCATTAAAAGGTTTTGTTTTCCTGTATTCTTTATGTAGCTGAGGGTGTTTACGCCTCAACCAAAAATGCAAAGACATTCTATGCAATATACTGTCCTTCACACTTTGATCTAACCTAACTGTGCCCCGAATAAATCGACATATATTGATCGTATCTGTGTGAGTTTGATCAGTTACACAGAGTGAACTCTAACCTATTATTAAGATACCACAATAGTGTTTTACTGTTAAAAAAAATAACAGTATTTGCCCTTTTTAATTCCGTATACATTTTCACTCATTTGCACATCTTTGACCAAAATCACAAAAAAATGTGCTATAACAAAGAAATTAAAATAATTACAAGTTTGATTACAGGAATAAAATCAGTGAAAGAAATCTAAATTGATATACAATAAACAAGAGTTTGTCAGAACAGTGACACAGGTAATGCACTCTGATCATTACACAGTATGCAGTAACATATAGACATTGTGTTATGTGTTGTAGTCATGTGACTGTGAGTTTCACACTGCACAGAATTTCTCCTTTAATATAACACTTGCAGATGTGACGCCCAGTCGCCAGAGGAAATGTTGCATTGTATGTTTCTGCAAACCATGAATACATAAAACTTGTACATTACTATGCAGCAGATATGTTGAAACTTTGTTTCTTTATGTTTCAATAACGCTGTGGTTAATGTGTGGTTATGTTGAGGGACAGAAAACACTTGGTTATGGGCTTTAAAATGTGTTGTTTTGTGACACAATCGCAGCTGGAAATGTCACAATGGGTCTCTAAAAACAACCAGTCTTGTTTGTTGGTGTCAAACGGTGCTCTGCAGCTTGGTAGCCATCTCACCTTGGTCTCATCTACATGTAATCAGAACTACATCACTCTAGAAACACTGATGTATGAATGGATTACTAAACGGGCCCAGGCCCTGGGCCCAAAGTGTCAGGGGGGGCCCTGTCACTCAAATTAACATGCACTGACCAAGAAGAGACTCAAAATGAGCACAAAAGACCAAAAAGAGATGCAATGAAACACAAAATAACAACAGAAATGGGCGAAACAACCACAAATAGACACAAAATGACTACAAAGAGACAAAATACAACAACAAGGAAACACAAAATGACTACAATGACTAAAAATAAAAGATGTTTTGCTGCCTCTCGCAGCAGTTGTAGTCGAAAAAAAATAACTTAATTCACTGGGCCGACTGCTGGCAACTTATAAGGTGGAACGTTTACATGTAATGTTCCTCATTAAATGAGGTGACGACATGAATCCATCAGCATATGTCAACTTTGACCATTCCATTAGTTGACACAGACTTTTAGTAATGTCAAACGTTTAGTAGTCAAACGTTTAAATATATATATTAATTACGACCACGTTATGTGAACTACGTATATTCTAATCCTCATTTGGAGAAAAAAAAGCATCATGGAGCGTTGTTCCTGTGGGCTCCGGCTGGCTGCGCATGCCTAAGGACTAAGTGCATAAACCCGTTAATTTTAAATATCCCATGGAGAGAGACTCACTGCAGCCTGTTTTACTCTCTGAAAATCTTGACGTGCAGTCTCGTTCTGTGGATGATAAATGAGGTGCAGACTTC
Organism: Cephalopholis sonnerati; assembly: GCA_019142605.1. Lineage (NCBI taxonomy): Eukaryota > Metazoa > Chordata > Actinopteri > Perciformes > Serranidae > Cephalopholis > Cephalopholis sonnerati. Next base: position 21,351,615 of record JAGQAX010000015.1, on the reverse strand, counting down.
CATCTATAAGGGAATACAGCGAGGGCTGGACGGTGCAGTGAGTGACAACAACCCCGCCGACATTTAAGGGTACTGTTTGCAGTGGAAATGCTAAGCTGACCTAGGGTCTAGGTACCGTGTCTGAAGGGTTACTTTTGGTTCCAAAGGTACCATACTTAAAGTGTTTGGTGGAAACGGGCCTTCACTTGCAAAATGTCACTCACATTAACACGTACCGACCAGGAGGAGACTCAAAATGAGCACAAAAAGACCAAAAAGAGATGCAGAGAAACACAAAATAATAACAGAAATGGATGAAACAACCACAAAGAGACACAAAATGACTACAAAGAGACACAAAACAACCACAAGGGGACACAAAGAGACTTTGATAAGACACCAAATTACCTCAAAGAGCCCAAACAACAACAGCAAAAAGACAAACAAATATGATAACCATGAGACATACAAATGTAACGTATCCGTGGTTTGCAGAAACAAACATAGCCAACATTTTCCTCTGGCAGCTGGGCTGAGATGTAACATCAGGGCTGAGGGTTACATGGTAACAAGGAGAACTGAGGACTTGTGATTGCTCACTTTGTTTTGATTCATGTCATGAGCATTTCCCTCACGTGTAACACCCTGTCCCTGAAACTGAAATGCAGAATCCATACACTTTCACTTCTGTTCATTTTGCAGGAAGTTGAATTAGTGTCAGTTCATTTGCTCAATCGTTCAGTAACTAGTGACAAATCCTCTGCTCCTCTCTGCTCAGTGTCCATCCAGTATTTTCTGTCAGTGGCTTTTACAAAGCTCGTCTTTGAAATGCTCTTTACCGTAGCATCTCTGCGCTCTTTCCAACATTTATCATCCAGCACCCACAACAACACATCTGAAACCTCCCCCAGGCTCTCTCTCTGTGGTGTCCATTAAAAATAGTTTGACTTCCTCTCACCCACCTACAAGTCAAAGGTCACTGACCATCTGTTTCTGTAGTTTGGCTGTTTTCTTTGGTAACAGAGCAAAACGTTGCTTCGCTCGTCCCCTCGTCGCTAACAGACTCCAGAGTGTGAATGAGGTTGTCCAGCCCCCACAGGTATCCGTCCTCACGGTTGCCTTCCTGCCAGGGAATGTCATGTTTTAATGTCTGGCCCTCTGGTAGCGCCGTGGTCTTGCCAAAGTCAATGATCCAGACCTGCGCGCTGCTCGTGTGGTCGTGGATAAAGAGGAGAGAGCTGCCAATGACCTACGAAAACAAGAAAGGTTTCCAATGAGCTTTTGCTTTTCCTTCCTCTGCTGCTGTTCATCCATTCACGCCTACATCCCTCTGACCTTATTTGAGGACATCATATTTTTGGTTTGCTGCAACTTGTACTTCAGTCTGCTTAATTTAGACCTGTTGTCCTTATTTGTGGACACTTTTAGTGCCATGTAGTGGTAGCAAAAGCACAATAAATTAGTCTGTGTAAAAACAAGATGGCGGCCATCTCTGCCAAATCATTCTACAGGGCGATCCCAACACAACAATGGTTGTGTTTCTAGTTTGATATGGCATTAAAATGTGACACATTTTAGCAACAAGCTACGACACTGATAATTAGAAAGTACCCGTGTGAGGACAGTGGGACTTTATTATTGTATTATCGCAGCATCTTAAGTGCTATATCATAAGCAGCTGGAATTGCTTAAGTTTCTTGAAGTTAAAACCTGCGACCCCCTGTCAGAACTGAAGAAGCCTCTTTGATGAGAGGTGAAATGTCTTCAAGAAACTTGAGCAAGTCCAGTTGCCTACGACATAAAACCTAAGATTACCATGACCTGGATGACATTTCTAACAAGATATAAATCACAAGGCTTTTAGATATGTTGCATTGTTTGCAATTTTGGTTTTGCACAGCCACGTTCAGGCACTGACATTAAAAGTTTTACACTTAATTACACACTGGCAACTATTAGAAATAAACCCACTGTCCCCGTATGAGGACATCAGTATTTTCAGAAACTACTTCCTGTTAAAAGGCAGTGCTCAGTTGATCCCACATAGCTAGGAGAAATTAAAAATGCATACCAAACATAGGCTCAGGTCTCAGGAGGACACAGATGGGTGGTTAGCGAGCAAACTGAGCTCAAACTGAACAAGTTTAAACAGCTGAAATAGCGACAAGTAATCTTTGGCCGTCCACAGTGCATCCAGCACTGTGGACGGCCGAGGGCAGTGGCTGAGGGAAGTGATGCAACAACTTAAACTTGAGAAATTATGAGTCACAATATGTGGCTGAGAGAATTTGGAAACCATCTATGGATTCAATTAGAGCTTAGCTTTAACAACTCACCTTCCTAAATGTAACTTGCATTATAATGTGTAATGTAACGTCACATTTATCAGCATGTCTTGTATATTCTTACGTCTTTGTAGCCCGTCACACTGAGATAAGTCTGCCTGTTTTTATCATTGTTTTCATTTTAAGTTGCAGTGTGGCTCATCTGAATACAAAAGCAGTGTTCCCATTAATCCTTAAAAAGTCCTAAAAGGCATTGAATTATTTGATCTAAAATTAAGACCTTAATTGGTTTTCAAATGTCTTAAATCAATGTTAAAAATTATAAGACATTGAAAGTACAGTTTTATTTATTGCGTTTACTGATGTTGTGAGGTAAACTCTCAAAATAATTGTTAAAATCTACTTTTAAAACCTATTTTTTGTTAAATAATTTACAGAATGTCTCTCATATTACTGGCAAGCGTATCAGGACAGTGGAACCAACAATGCTCATATTTTGTTTCCAGCTGGAATGCTCAGTCTTTTTTTTTATTATTAAAAAGTAAAAAGTAAAATTGGTCTTAAATTTCAGTTTAAGTGGCATTAAAGTCTTTAAAGGCTTTTAAATGTAACTGCCCTGAGCTATAGGAACCCTGAGAAGCCAATAAAGATGTTAATAAAAATAACAATCTTTGGCTGACGTGTTAGACAGCGCTCTCTGCCACATCATCATAACCTAAGAATGTCTTTTAGAAAAAACATTGTTCAATCCCTCAGGTAGAGTTTCAGATGGAGTTCCTGCTGTGAGACTTTTTTTAAACACTGCATGTTTGTCTTTCCTGGAATGTGTTACGATCACTCGTCACCTCGTGCTGCTTGAAGAACTCTGACATCTTCAGCGCCTGCCGGATCTCCGTCAGTCTGCTCAGGTAGGACTTCTGTGTTCCAAGAAAAAAACAGTGACAGATGTATCATAAAATCCAAACATCACCTGAAGCCCCATGATTTAATATCAGATATATTTGAATCTGAATCTATAAATTAGAAGCTACAGTAATAACATTAAAGGGTGTTGACACAGCGTCTGTTTGGCAACCTGCCACCGTAATAAAAAAGTCAAACAGCATTATTTGCGGTGAATATTTGCTTTGTGTAGATCAAACACTTCAAAGTTGTTTTATCCATCAAACTGTCCCCAACCTGTTTTAAATGTAAAGACTGAATATACAAAATCATTCATATTTGTCCAAACACTGAACAAGGATGTGACGGCTTATTCAGCCGCTGGCTTTGTAGTTGACGCCATCTTTTAGGTAATGCTTACAACACCGCCTTGTGTGCAGTATATGCACAGTAAAGTATGCTTTATGCTTGTCCTTGCATGTATGAATACACAACATATACTGTGCAGACGTGAAGCGATTGCCACGTACTATGATGTTGACGTTCCCCTCAACAAAGTCCTTGAACACCTGGATCACATCCTGCTTCGATCTGGTTTTCTTGAAGTCAGTCCGACACGTCCCGTCACATTTCTAAAAGAGAGGAAATATTACATGATAAAATTAAAAAAAAACTGGAAAGAATGTGTGTGTTCTTTAAACGTGCAATAAGCTAATTTAATTCAGTTATTTTTGGCCATTAAGAGGCAGCGAAAACAAAACATCACCTGACAAAGACGACATGGTGAATGTGTTAGTAAGGAGTTGCCTATTTACACATCCGGCAGACACGAAGCAACATGTCGTGTTTCTTTGGAGTCGTGTTTCTGGCTGCGTTATTAAAGCAAGCCCTTAGCTCCTTAGACCATCAGGTAGAACGAATGCAGGTGATGTATCACAAGTCCGTTCCCCTATCGAACAGTATTTCCCTCTTGTTAATGCGTAGCGCACCTCTCAGTGATTAGAGGAAGGGTTTGGTTCAGGTTTAGGTGGAGGGCAACACTTATGGACGGGGAAACAGTCGCCAATACGACACTGACCTTATGCCAACTCATTCATTCATTCATTTTCCGTAACCGCTTATCTTGTTGAGTGTTGCGGGGGGGCTGGAGTCTATCCCAGCTGACATTGGGCGAGAGGTGGGGTACACCCTGGACAGGTCGCCAGACTATCACAGGGCTGACACATAGAGACAGACAACCAATTACACTCACATTTAGAGTCACCAATTAACCTGCATGGCTTTGGACTGTGGGAGGAAGCTGGAGCACCCGGAGAAAACCCACGCTGACACAGGGAGAACATGCAAACTCCACATAGAGGGCCTCCCCACCCTGGGTTTGAACCAGGAACCCTCTTGGGGTTCTTGGGGACCAACAGAGGCTTGTAGCGAGTTGAGGCAACAAAACCAAACCTGTAATGTCTGTCTGTGGTGTTTAAGGCCTTATTCAGTCAACCTGGGACATGAAAGGTTGTTAAAGTCATCCAGAAACAGCTGCCAGCCCTGACTGCGATATCTCAGCTCTTCTAGCTTTAGGTATGCCGGGCATGTGAAGGTGGAGTCCTGTCCTTCTACTTCAGAAGAATTAGACGGTGGGCCAGAAGGGACGGAAAAACCATGGAGTTTGATTGGCTGCTAGAAATGGACAAGCCTTCTGGAGCTACTCTTATTACAGCAGGCACAGGGTTGAGTGGTATATTACGACCGTACATCTGTGAAAGGGTTTCACATATAGATGACGAAAATGGGGCATTTGAACAACGGGAGAAAAACGTGGTGCAGGGAAGTGGGGGCGTAAGACAGCTTTTATCTCGTGTTTTTACTGTTATGTGTTTTTGCAGACATGTAAGGAACTGTTAACGTGTCATATTTTCCACTAGGAGGAGGATCGGAAGTATTCTCGAAAGGAAACTAGTTAGAGCAGCACGGCGGTGTAGTGGAGTTTGCATGTTCTCCCCGTGTCATTGTGGGTTTTCTCCGGGTACTCCAGCTTCCTCCCACAGTCCAAAGACATGCAGGGTTAATTGGTGACTCTAAATTGTCCGTAGGTGTGAATGTGAGTGTGAATGGTTGTCTGTCTCTATGTGTCAGCCCTGCGATAGTCTGCCGACCTGTCTAGGGTGTACCCTGCCTCTCACCCATTGTCAGCTGGGATAGGCTCCAGCTGCCCCGAGACCCCTAACAGGATAAGCGGTTACAGAAATGGATAGAATCTAGTTATCATGTTGCAAACATTGTCCCCTGTCTTAACAAAATCTTATAGTTTGTGACTAAAAAGGTCAAGTTGTATGCATTTAGCCAATTAGAGGCCGCATCACAACAGTGTGCAGGACTTCTCTCTTCTCTTGCCTGCAGATCATGTAGATATATACTATTTGGGGGCATGAATTAATTGTGGATTTAGCAGCCTAATTTAGGAGGAAGACAGTCAAATCTTGCACATAACTGAGATTAAGGACGGCCCACAAGGTCGAGGGGTAAACGCACCACACAACGAATTTTGGGAGCAAGCATTAGCAAATAAAAATGTATGGCTGGTGATCATGACGTAAATATAAAGATATGTCCAGCTTGGAATCAGGAGAAAGACAAGTTGGAGGACGAGGAGGGGATGAAATCACGACTGCAGGCTAAGCTAACATGAGGCCTACAGCTGGAGGGCGTCCACAGTGAGTGTGGACGACATCTTCAGCCTCCACACCACAGTGGGTTCATGCACAAAGACACAATGTCTGGCCTTTGAGAGAGACCTCATACACAAATGCCCAGCTGAACGGAGGCAGCAGGTCCTCGGGAGATTCCTCACTGAAATCGCCTGCAGCTCTTCTAACGGTGAGTCCAGTGGGCTGGCTGCTACAGTTTTAACACAGATTTGTGCACCGGCAGTAAAAAAGTCTGCTGTGCAGAGTTTGAGTTGGCAGTGGTGGTTAAACTCATGCATCTGAGGTATTTTGTGGCATATCAGTGGAATTAATCAGCATTTGCTTCAAAAACATTCTCGCTTTTGTTCATGGAAAATGTTTGTGGTGTGTTGCGAGGTTTCTGTCTGTCACGGCGAGGTTTCTGTCTGTCAAGGTTGGAGTGTGTTTTGTACCAAAGCATGGCAAAATGGTGATGCTGGTGTATTATCAGCAGTCTGGGTTATCTTGTCATATAGTTGTATTGGCATTTTAACCACATTTCAAACCGTGTTTTATGGTTGGACGTTGTTCTGTCTACCTTGATCCCTTCTATCCTGAAGCCCAGGGTGTGGGTGGAGCTCATGGTCTCCCTCCACTGCATGTAGCGAGGCTTGGTGACCCCTCGTTGGGAGTGCTCCTGGGGAGTCGGCCCTTCGCTGTCCACCTCCACCATTTTCTTGTAGAGGTCTTCCCTCGGCTTGGGCCGCTCCCGCGCCCGAACGAGCTCCTCCTCCAAGTAGGTCCTGAAACAGCAGGAGGAATGAGGCCTTCAGGTGCTGCATGTTTACAGACTGCTTGCAGTTTTCAAAGGGATCCTATCGTGTAGGTAAATAGCAATGGCTGTTTACTTTCAGGGTTTGTCTTGCATGCACACCCTTGGTTATTAAGATGCAAGTACATAATTTACTTGGAAGGGAAGTTTCGTAACAGAGGCCTCTTCTCAGAGCTCCTCTTTAACCGTGTTCACTCGTGCATGAAAAGGTGACCAGTCATTACTGAACCGCTCAGCTGAGAGCAACACACTGTAGGAGTATTAAAGTCTGCTGGTGAGCAGCACATTCACAAGTGTCGTGTTCGTAGCAGACAGCTACGTGCAAACAGATGTGAATTTCAGTTTCAGTTTGTGAGCCGCACTTCCTCTGTGCAGAAGAGGGAAGCTGAGAGGAGACTCCAGCGCTCAACTGTGTGAAAGTCTGAGTGTGTGTTAGTGCAAGTTAGCGGTTTTGCAACTTTGTGGTTGTGAGTGTTTTTGACAAAGGGGAGTCTCCAGGGACACCCTGAGTGTGTGTGTCTGTGTGTATGTGCGTGCCTGTGTGTGTATCCTGACAAATACAGACACGCACAGACACTTAGTAAGCAATAAATGTTTTGTTCAAGTGTGTGTCGTTGTGTGTGTGTCGCTATGTGTGTGTGTGTGTGTGTGTGTGTGTGTGTGTGTGTGTGTGTGTGTGTGTGTGTGTGTGTGTGCGTGTGTGTGCGCGTGTGTCGACTGCACATTTGTATATTGAACCGGAAATAAAGTCTCAGAGACCTGCACGAACATTTGTATGTATACATTCATGTGTGCATTCATGCGTATACTGTCTGAATGTGTGTGTGTGTGTGTGTGGGTGTGTGTGTGTGTGTGTGTGTGTGTGCACATGATGCAGTGAGGCACCCCGCCCGCTGTGGCAGGAAGCCAAGCATATAGCCTGCAGTTATAACAGGTGTTCCCTTGTAGAGCAAAAACGCTTTAGGCGGCATGTACTGTCTCCAGGCTGCACACGTCTCATTAATCCATTTCATGAGAACAGGGGCGTTAAATATTAACATAAACATCAAATACATGAATAAACAAGGAAATGATATGACATCATTTAAATTAGTGTAGCAGAAATCAGAGGTGGGACCTAGTCATTGTTTTGCAAGTCAAGACAGGCATGTCCTGAGTCCTTAACTTTGAGTTTTGAGTCAATGCGCTCTTCACCAAATGTAATGCCATTTTAACAACATAGGTAACACAAGGTACACTGAATTTAGAAGTTATGGGCAGTTTTGAAAAGGTGTGTTTTGAGGATTTTCTTGAAGGTGGAGAGAGCGGGGGAGTCTCTGATGTCTTTAGGAACTGAGTTTCAGAGGGTGGGAGCAGCAATGGAAAAGGCCCTGTCTCCCCAGGTGCGGTGGTTAGTCACTGTTACTGAGAATCCTTCTTTTAATTGCAAAGAAGATGATCACAATTTCCTGGCTGAGGCCACAGCCCCGCACAGTAACACAATGGAGGGAGAAAATTAAGGATGTTTCTGATGATCTGATCTACTGGACTCTTTGACCTCCCATTGGGCATTTTTAGTATTCATTTATAGTTCACTTTTAGTCCACTGTTATGTTAAGGTTTGTAAGATCCCAAACTCCACAGACTCTTTTGCAAGACATGCAGACTGCATTTAAAAATGATCAGTGAACACCTGACTATCTGTTCTGGGTAATTAATGAATATGTCACTCCCTTACCTCACTCCCATCTTGCAGTCCATGACATTAGGGAGGTCAAAGCTCGCCAGCAGGTCAGTCATATGAAGGAAAGACTCTCCGTCTTTTTCCACAGTGCCGTGGTAACCGGGCACGAACGGGAGCAGTGCGTCTTCCCTCAGCTTCTCGAAGCACAGCATCTCGTTTTCCGAGAACTTCTTCAGGATGTTTCCTTCATCTGCTGCTTTGAAGTTACCTGAGATGAGATGAGGACTTTGGATTTCAGGTATTGGCAAACAGGACGGAGGAGAAAATGTGTAGACATTAAGAGATGCATGCTCTGATTTTGTTTGACTGTCCAGTAATGTGCCTGTATGATGGAAATGACTTTAATGTCCAGTGACATGAAGCTCGGACAAGTTCAAGCCGTCACTACATCCTGACAGTAGTACATGAGACAGATGATCTGTGTTCCTCTGCCTCCTCCTGGTGCTTCTGATAGCATCTACATGGATCCACCACGGCTGAACGAAAACAACCAATCAGAGCCGAGGAGTCTCTACCTCAGCTGTCAATCATGTCAATAATGACTGCACATAAACTAGACAGAGCTGATCAAATATGAATCAAGATTCTGTCACTGTGCTGTGAAGGGACTTGGTTTTGCCTCAGATGTTTCCAACATGGCAGCCGGGTCACAAACGTTCTCATTTTACAGCTAAACAGTACACTAAAATATGTCTCTGAAAACATTTGAGGTCAGAAATAGGCACTGCAGTAACAGAATCTCGATTCATATTTCAGCAGAGCTGCCTAGTTTGACAGTTTAACCGCATTTTGCAAGCAGCGATTGACATGATTGACAGCTGCGTTATGCTTTGTTTACATTAAGAGTGACGACAAAACAGCGTAACCAGCTACATTATCGCCAAGTTGCTACTGAGGTGTTGCTTAAGCTCTCGTTAAGGTACGGGGTTGTGAGTGTCTGCTACTTGTCTGAACATCATCTAAAGTTTAACGTCATATATCGCTGCCCCACTGTGCACATAAAGATAGCATAGCATAAGCTAACTAAGCTAAATAACACAGTGGCACAGCTAGAAACAAAAACGTATGGTTGGTTGAAGCTTCACTGCGTCATTGGAGCGCTGAAAAAAGTTGAGGCCGGCTCAGCTTTGACTTGTAGCACGTCACAACCATGTGCAAGAGCTGGACATCAGTTTGTAGCTTCATGTCACCAGCTTTCATGACTTGTAGCCTGTTGCTCATAGTCGATGGTAAATGGACTGCACTTGTATAGCACCTCTCTAGTCTTCCAACCAATCAAAGCACGTTTATACTACTTTATGTCACATTCACACACACATTCACACACTGGTGGCAGAGGCTAACATACATGGAGCCACCTGCTACTCAGTAACCATTCACACACACTCACACACCGATGAAACAGCCATCAGGAGCAGTTAAGGGTTCAGTATCTTGCCCAAGGATGCTTCGACATGCTGACTGTAGAGTCAGGGATCGTACTGACAATCTTCCGACTGGTGGACAACCCGCTCTACCTACTGAGCCACATGTGTGGTGGATTTTTGCAAATGCTAATGGGAGCACTATGACAGATTATCTGTCTCATGTATTACTGTCAGTATGTAGTGACAGTCTCAGCAAATATATCAGTGAGTTATGTTTCTAAAAGTCACCAGCTTTCGCTTTCATACTCTTGAATTCAGTGTTTGTTTGTGTTGCATGGAGACAGCATTAAAGGAACCAACAGATGTAACGTCAATCATCCATGACAGCAGTGTTTTAAACACTGACAGTGAGATTTTTCATCTCAGAAAGCACACAGACACAACAATGATCTGAACAGGTCGTACCTTTGTGCCCAGCCAGCTGAACCCAGTTCAGTTTTCTCCTCTGCGTCGCACTAAAGGGCCAGTGGACGATCGTCTTCAGCTTCCACCATGGCTTACTCTGCAAGGACGTGCAAGAAAATGCACGCAATAAAATGCAATAAAATAGAACAGAATTACTGTAAAGCATTGAGTCCAGTTTTTGGGTCTATCTGTGTGTCCTTGTTCCCACATATAATCTGAGAACAGGCAGAAGTCTGACCCACACTGTCTGAATAGAAATCTGATCGAATAAGCAAGCCGACTGGGTAAATCTGATGCCAAGCTTTTGGTTTTCCACTGTGTGAAACCTCCGATCTAGGTCAGCTAAATGCCATGTCCTGTGGAAACTTATATCGTACTCAGCATCTCTTATTCAGCATCTCCAGCTTGGTGTGGTGACGGGCTTTGATTTACCGAGGAAAATCTACTATCTAACATCAGTCTGCAGCTTAAGACATTTTCTGCTGTTACTGCTTTTATATTCAAGGAGGATTTATAATGTCACACTTGGTGAATAATTTGTCATCTTTGGTCAAATTGCTGTATCTTGAGGGGAAAATGACCTCCAAATAACAGAGGGTGACACTGCCCTCGCTGCTGGCCTCTCAGCTCCCACTCACTTGTTCGCAATGTCTGAATTTTTGTGTGTTTGCAAATCAAAGTGTGCACTGAATCCTGAACAAAGAAGAGAAAGATGACTGACGGGTGAATTAATTTTTCTTGGCAGAGGTGGTAAGTTTTTCATGGTTGTTTGTTTAAGGACTCCTCTCATTGCCACCCTCGCTTTCTCTTTCTCTGTCTCTCACTATGCACACACACACACACACACACACACGCACACGAGTACACACACAAAGAAAACACAGCAACAGCTTGCGCATTTCACAGAGACACGGTGGTGCTTCACACTTGTGGAGAACTGCTTGTTTCATTCCCTCCTAGAAAACTGACCATATCTCAGATAAAACACCGTTAAACACCAAGAGGATCATATTTCCATCCAGTCATCTCAAATTTAATTACAAGGAAAATACACTGAATAAACAAAACTCCCGGGCGCTGCATAGGAAAACCAGTACATGCTGCTGGATCCTGTTTTTATGCTTTGGAGAGGTCATTTTATTCTGTGTGTTCTGATTGAAAACAGGAAATGAAACAGGGACTCTCGAGTTAGTGAAACGCAAAGCTCTGCGTGCAGCCAGCCAAGTCTCTCTTAAATGTCAGGTGATATGCTTGACTTACTGTAGTGCTTCTTGTTTACTGATAATATCGCATTGTGAAGGTGAGCATGTGTTTTAAAGCTGCAAGTCTTTGGCTGTATTGAAGAGGTCTGGATTCATGTGGTGTAGTGTGTTTTCCACAGACTGACAGGGAATGGAAACTTAGATGTGAGTTTTGACGTAAACACGGTGACCCTGCAGCTCAGTTGCTAATATTTATGTTTTACACACAGTCTGACATTGAAGCTGTTAACGTGTTATTCACACCACGCTGTCCCGGCTGGCCTTGATGACAGAAACCACAAGAGTTTGTACTGATAACACTCGGAATAATGCCGGTTTCACTCTCTTAGAAGTTGAAATAAAAGGTCTCCTCGCTGCATCTAAAGCTGCCTGAATAACAGAGAACAGATTGAACTGCTAACAACTTAAAGACAGATGAAATTTGACAAGGAGCCCCAAACTGCAGTGTTTCTTTATGAGGCATCACAAGACAGAAAGGTCAGAAAACACTGAGTTAATCCTTAAAAATGTATTAGATAATTATAAGTGTTTTTTTAATTCATAATCTTCAATTTAAAAGGTAAATGTAGGGGATTAAAATACACAATACAGTACTCTGAAATGCTGTGAAGTACCATTGTACTTAAACTGACAGTCATAATATCTGTCGCTAGGGTTCTCTCAATCAAAACAATAACAAAAGACTAACTTTGAAGAGATTGTGAATTAGCATTGAATCATGGGAGTTGCTGTCTTCAATGTTAAAAAACCACCTTCCCCGATGAAAATCTATCTGATGTCACTCAGGCAGAAATTATGTTCAGTTTTATTCACATTATCCCACACTAAGTCACATTACTTCAGTTTATTCTAATAAAATAGCTGCTAACGTTAGCAGATGTAGCGTTAAGTTGCTAACATCCCATTAGCATGAGGCGACTCTACTACCCATACAGCCACTGCAGCTAATGAAGGGGTAGCCAAACTTTCTTTACTGTGGGCCATTTACAGAAAACTATAGGAGTCATGGGTCAAACAATAGTAAATGCAGAGTTTTCAACCAGTTACACTGCAAGAAAACCAGTTTTTCTAGACCAGGACAGCCCCTTGTGCTGTGGAAAATTCTACACAACACTACTAAAAAGTTCAACATTTGACATTACAGTAGTTTATTAGCGTGCCCACTTATCACAGAAATGTCTCTATTTTCTATCTTTTCAGGTCCGTCACCATGTTTACAGAGGCAAATGTTTTTATTGACTGGTAATGGATCATTGTAGGTGGAGCAGCAGCACCTCGTGTTGAGATTAAGAAGTGCAATGTCATGCTTGCTAGCAGTAGGCTAGTTGTTTAAGCTGACAGTAAAATTGTGTTTAAACTAGGCTGTGCAATGTACATACAATTTATTTAGGAATATGCTTAAACCATATCCTAGTTCATTTTTAAAAAAATGGTCACGAGCCATTGAAAAACCAGCAGCAGGCCGCGACTGGCCCTTGGGCTGTACTTTAGCCATCCCTGAGCTAATGTTATGTGGTGAATTCAGTCGTGTGGTAGTCCAGCACTGTTATCTGTGGTCAAAACAATCATGCTAAAAGCTTTATGAGCATGTTGAACATTGTTGTAATGTTCATGGACGCACTGTCAGGAGAAGCACACCACGCAAATGTTTTGGATCTCCCAAAATAATTTGGGAAAAGGAGAAAATGTCATCTATAAGCCCCCTTAACCCCCTTTGAAACCTGGAGTGACATCACTTTTCTTTTGCTGCTCTCAGACGTCTTTCACAAGTATTTAAACATCTGAACGTTGAGCAAATTTCTTTCAAAAACACTGGAAAAAAATGTCCCACAAAAAAAAAAACCAATACTAGAGAAAAAGAAAAATGCTGGAGAAAAACTTTATTTAAAATTATTATTATTAGATTTTAAAATTATGTTACAGAATTATTAGAATTGTTGAGTACCCAACAATTTTTTTTGTTTTTAATTTTCTCTTTTAACTAATTTCTTGCTATTTTTTCAGGTCATTTCGTGGCTCATTGCCCTCTATCCATGTTTCTAAAAGAAACTGAGCCAGTTTGCTCAGGTATCAAAGGGTTAAACCTCACATACAGGCACTATACAGTGCATGGCCACTGACCCAAAAAACCCAAGAAGTGGGGCCCCCTTTCTAGCTACTGGATACCATTAGTTAGGACAAGTTTCATCGTGATACGACATTATATTGATTCTTTGGGCAACGAAACAATATTTGTGTACATCTAAAAGTCTGCTATGATATGATTTCAATTTGATTTAACTCAGGGGTCTGTGGTCGATATGAGACGATATCAGTAAACATTCTTAGAATTTTCTTGGCTGCTTGTCACTGTCTGAACGACACGAGGCTGCTAGCACTGTTTGAATGTTTAGGAAAGAGGTGTGCTCGGACAGAAATGGTGACACAGACGGGCCATGGGAATTTCGAAATAAAGACTGACGATATGTATTGATGTTTTCACATTGCATCGATGCTATTGGATGGCTGATCATTGAATTGATATATCGATCCAGATTACTGTATTGTACACCACTATTAGGTGTTAGCACAACCATCAGGGCCACAGTGGATATTGTCACCCACCCACCACCACCATCCCCACCTCCCAGAATCTAGGATTGCCACTGGTAACGTTACAGTGTTACCGCATGCATTAGTTTGGTGGCCAGCATCTAGCATGAGCCATTTGACATAGACACACATAGTGAGCTAGATCGATATCAATATATTGATATTGATATATAGTTCTCTGCTGGATTACTTTGTTGCAAAATGGCATAAAATTAGTGAAAAAGTGATGCTGTGTGGCAGAAAAATTGCTGTATTATTGTTGCTGGTTATAATTCTGTGGCACTGTATGATTTGTTCCTCACTCTCTGACATATTTTCCTTGTTTCCCTGGAAGCAGCTATAAAGGATATGATGCCATTGAGAGGCAACCAAATGAGCCACATCTGGGTTGGAAGACTGTTAATAACATCTGGGATAATGTAAGTAGAGAACTTAACAAAATGTGTAACATAGGTGAGGTCGTTTTTAGACATTTTGAAGTGCAAATATTACATATTATATGTTTAGGTATATGTAAATTGTTAGTGTCGGCCGCAGCTAAAACAAAGATGTTTTATTTACTCTCCCAAATGAAAAGGAGCCTGTTTCTAGGAATATCCCCATGTTTGCTTTTTGACACAACACTGCTGATCTGAACAGTCAGAGCAGTCGTTGGTAACACGGCAAACACACCGAAGGCGAGCTTCACCGTTTTCCAACAATGCGTTTCACCGAGGAGAACAACAATCAGACGACGTGACTCACTCAGCCAGCCATTCTCACTCATGCCTTCCATGTCACACTGTATTGTCATCTGCAAGTGCTAATGGGATGTAAACTGCTGCGAGATGATCGAGTGAATCCTGTTGAGTCTGTTTGTCTGTCTGTTCTCCACTCTGCTGTGTTTCCATTAAAAAGCTCTCTGCTGTTCACTTGTAGCAATTAATCTGTGATAAACACGCTGAACTAGAAAAGCGGACTGCTGATACACGGGTGTTTTTGACTTCCTGAAGTGGTTATTTGTTAAATGTCAAAGGCCAAGGCCCACATTACTGACCACAGAAACACATCATTACACAATGACATGTTAGTGTGTGTGTGCTTGTGTGCGTGTGTGCGTGGGCTGATGTGTGGGCTGAAGGGGCAGAAGCAAAGTGGCTATATTCAGAGACAACACGACCAACATGTTTCCATTCTACGTTGTGATGCCTTTAAGAGCCACTAAAAAGGTAAAATTGACTTTTATTTGGGAAAGCCTTCACGTTGAGCCTCACTTGATGGAACAGTGTTACTCTACACTGTCTCACACACATCCACAGGAACACAACAGGCTTAGCAGGCAATGTGTATTCAGTCTGTTTAAAACAAAGTGACAGCTCCAGGCCTTGTATGGAGAAGGCGAAGAGAAGTGGTGGCACCATAAAAACTCTCACACACACACACACAATGAGAGTCTGAGTCTAATGTGGTGATAGTGTAGACACAAAGCAGATTATGCTGCGCAGAAACCAGGACATGACTCACGACGGTCACACTTCCCAACGAATCACACGGAGAGACAGTGATTGAGCAAAAGCTGCAAAAATACACGTCGTTCTGCTCAAATCTAAATCAGAGTTTGAGCTTCTCAAAGATATTAAACTGCATTATTTGCATGCAGGCGTGTTCATAACAGCGAGACTTGTTGGCCACAAGTGAAAGCTTTATCAGCCAAGAATGTCAAACAAATTTCCACCCTAAGCGTTTATTGAACTAAAGGCCGATCCTTCAACACTAGTCTGTGTGCTGAAGGAGGGACGCACGGTGATAAAGGTCAGGACTTACATACGTTCCAAAACACGATCTGACATTTAACATGCAACAGATGAATTATTATTATTATTAATGAGTTATCCACTTGTGTGACTGTGTTCTTGAGTTACTGAATCATCAACCTGTGGTTTTATCAATTTGTGCAGCATGGCCTTTAAGATACTTTGCAGTAAACAACACGATGCGTCACTTTGCCACACTGTAAAGGTTATCGAGCTTTCAGCAGCGTCCTCGTGTTGGTTTAAGTTCATGCAGCACCTGGGATCATTACAGTGATGTGAGAGGCTCTGATAAGTCATTAAACATATGGGAGGATAATGTGATTTCAATGGGGACAATCGAATTTCCTCAAAGATTATCCTGCGCTCCCTGGCAGCGATCTTAAGCTTGTTTAATCTTTCTATTCGCATGATCTGTAACAGGGAGAGGAAAGCAGTGTGGCTGACCGCTGCATCTGACAACTGACATTCCCCAGATCTCAAAACCAGGAGATACAAAAATAACTTCTGCAAAGCTATGAGACTGATTTCCTTGGAAAAGTTTCAGCTGCAGAACTCACTTATCAAACATGTTAAAATGGACTCAAAATAAGCCAAACTGGACAAATGCTAACGCTGTTATCAGCTCTTCTCTGCAGTCACAGATCCCAGTGGTCCTCTGTGAGGAAGTAGTTTGCTGGCTGCTGTTTATGTGCTGCTCTGCTTCAACGTTTCTTGTTGTCAAAACATCAGCTCTTTACTGTAACTGGGTAATTATAGAGGGTGCAGATTAGAAGAGATACACATGAGGTCACAGAGGGTAATTTGAAAGATTTTTTTGTCAGTAAACATCCGGTACTGCACCACCAGCCTCTGGGACAACACTGCATATACATTTATACATCTGCACGGCCTGTTTACATCACTTACTGCACACTTATTTATATTACTTTATTTTAAATACATTATATTTTACTCCTGTGTCATTTTATGTCTCCAATTCTCATTTTTACATGTGTGATTTTCTTATTTTACACATTTTAAGCTTCACTGTAACTGTGCACATGGCATTGAACATGTCCTAGGATGCTTCATATAGGCAAACCTTCACTGTAGTTGATTCAGACATACATATATATATATATATATATATATATATAACAGTAATCCATGCAGGGAGGCAACAGTTTGTTTTGGATTATTTCATGCACTGCGTAACATGGCATAATTTGCTGGTAAACCTGCCAGTGACTCATGAAAACTCAAACTAAAGCACCACTTTAATGGCCCTCTAAATTGGCTCTTTATCCCTGTGCAGTTTACTGACCTCTCCAGTGTCCACCAGATGCTCCAAAGTGATGATGCCTTTGCTTTTGCTCTCGTTGTCGCTCAGTAAATCATCCTCGGACTCCACAGCAGAGGAGCCCGTGGAGGAGATGGAGGAGTTGGACAGTTTCCTGCGCAGGTGACCGTCCACAGCATCATCCCAGTCCTCCTGCTGCATCTCCCGGGAGGAGCCGCCTCCCTCCGGGGTGATGGTGACCTGCGGTACCCGGCGCGCATCCATCACAGTCGGCGCTCCGGTTGCGGACGACGGGGCGATTTGAGCGGCTTTCTGAATGAGATCATCGCAGATTTGGGATGCTTTTACTCCGGCTGTTCTCCTCTCTAAACGCGCCCCCTCGTTTAGTCCAGTCCCAGAGAGCCCGAAGTCCTTGGAGGTCTTTCTCCTGCACTCTTTGGGCATTGGAGAGCTGGATCCGTCGTGAGAGCGCACGAGGATGGGCGCAAAGACGGATCTCTTTAGCCTTCAAATCTGGTGATTTCACTTTCAGAAAGTTCAGTTTGAGTTTGGATGTTCAGTCGATCCCCTGCGGTACTTCCTCCTTGTTTGTTGTCCGAGTTTCCACACATTAAAAGCCTCTGTCAGCCTCTGAGCTCTGTGCGCACTGTTGGAAAGGGGAACCCCTCTGTGGTGGTGGCGTGGCTCGCGCTTCTACGCGGTCACACACGCGCGCGCCGGCGCATTCACTTACACAACTGTACATGGCTTTTCATCTTCCGCATTGCCTCTCTCACTTCCTGACTGAAAATTAAACCAGTTGACGAGTTCAGTTTTGTAATAGTTTTCTGTCTCATTAACCCTAAAATAAACTGGGACTGCACCTTTAAATCAAAATGTCCTCAACACATGGAATAAAAATGTTTTAGTTGCTGCATGGAAATATTTGCACTGAAAAACATGCAACCCTTCTTTAAAGCTTCAGTGTCCAAGCCTTTAAACTGTTTTAATTACACAAATAATGTAATTTGATTAAAACCATTTTTATCTCTAATAAACACAGTGCTGACAATGCGCGGAATTTCAAAATAAAATGCGGAATCTGGTTATCTAAAAGCTACTTGTGAAATCTGGCGGCACAAGAGGAAGTTCATGATATTTCAAATTTTATTGTCACGCCAGTGTCATCCAGGAGGGGACGCTCCTGTGCGGGTTTTACAGCTGGCAGCTGTTGGTGCGAAAAGAAACAGTCAGCACTGAGAGGACAGATGGTGTGAAACTGGATGATGAATCACAGTAACAGCCATAGTGACTCAGTAATTATGAAGTAAATACATTTGCAAGTTCATACTTCCACTACCATCTGTATCATGTTTACAGACACACAACCATTCAAAAGTTTGGCATCGCTGATCAGATATCAGATGTCTGAGAGGACGACTACTCTATATTCTTGAATGGTCTTTCATGTTTTTAGGTTGTGAAAATTCCTCTTTGAAATAGATTTTATTTTTGCATGAAGGATTTTCACAAAAAAATTTAAGGAATGCTGTGTACACAGACAGTGCCGGACCTAGCACATTCAGGGCCCTTGGCGAGCCTCCCCTGACACCCTGCCCTGTCTTTCATATTTATTGTAGGCTGTTTATTACAAACAAGACCTGAAAGAAATCAATGTAAATAGACAATTTAGCCAACAAACAATAATAACAAATATTTGAAAAATGAAGTTTCGCATTGTTCATGCACGACACGGAAGTCATACACTCCAGCTGAAATTAGCTGACAGTCAGCTGATCGGATCATTGTTGTTTGAATTATCATTTTAAACTAATTCAATCTAACGGCTAAACAGACAGCAGAGGGCCCACAGAAAAACAGACTCCCAACATATTTGCAGTTCATCATTACTGTTGTAGTTCAGTAATGGTTAAGGGTTACTTAGGCTTCAAAATCAAAGGGTAATTTGGTAAAAAATGCTTCCAACAGTGCTCTCTCTCTTCTGTCATGCAGCATTGCAGTGTCCTGCTTGTGCATGGAGAGTGTCAGCTCTCACCTAGCTGCCTTCATGAGAGCACTGGGACACATTCAGGAGCTCCTGCGACCCAGCAGCCACCCTCTTCTCTCTGGAGTTACTATTTCAGAGAGCCTGAGGTGAAGATTCCTGTGGTGCCACTGATCAGGCTGGAGGTTCACACACTGCCTCAGGACACGAGGGCGGACGACGTGGCAGAGAGACAGAGGGGACAGAGAGGGGACAAGAAAAGAATAACGGTTACAATAATGATTTAAATGTAGGTAGAAAAGTGGTTTAAACAAATCTGCTAAATCAGTATGATAAAGTCCTACTTTTTGGAAATCCAAGTAACTTTCTTAATGTCTTTCAAGTCTCACTTCATCTCAGTAGCTTCCATGTGTACCCAGGCTGGAAATCATACTCAGTTTCTATTACTTTCTTTTACTTTTCAGTTCCCAAATAAAGGAAACAAACGGGAACAGTCTGCACTCATACAAAAAGACGAAATCGCCCACAAACACAGAATCACAAAAATACCAGCAGCTCACTAAAGATTTATTAGCAGCCAAGACAGAATATCGTTCATATCTTCTCCAATTTGAAAACGCGAGCACGCTTTCAGTGAGGGAAGAGTTCCAGATATGTCGTCCCAGATACACACAGACACTTTCTGTCATCTAAATGATACAGAGAGAAATTTAGTCTTTGATTCCTCGACTGAACAAAATGCAGTCTGCGAGTCAAGTCTTGGCTGAAAGTTTTCCTCATCACTCCTCATCTTTTCATTAATGTTCTAAACTTCTCCACCCTCCATACTCTCTTTTTTTACATTCAGCTTACCTGCATGCACACATCCAGGCCAACATACTTATACACATGTACATAATGAGTGCATGAGCTTTTTCTTCTCTACCTCCATCAGTTCTCCTTCTCTCTCCCTCTCTCTCTCGCCTCTTCTTCCTCTCTGTGCCAGGCTGAGGCTGCTGCGTCCTGTCTCTTTCTGCAGAGAACTTGTGCCCTCTCTGAACAGATGTCCATACAAACACACAGATTAAAGGATAAATAGATCAATAGAAATATCCAGATGCATCTGAGGGATTTTTTTTCATCAGTGTTTGTTCATTACTTAACACTTACAAATAAATCAAGAACAGATTGACAGTGACAGCCACATTAAGGGAGGAAGGAGAATAAAAATGCGGCTAAAACCAGCCTGTAAAAACAGATATGCATACTTTGCATTTGCATTTAGCATTGCTATTGTGATCTCTTTTAAATCTCTTCTTAAACTCACTTTTATTGTTTGGCTTTGCCTTAACTGATGGTATTTAATGTTGCTTTTTATATTATTTTACACTGTTTTCTCTCTTGTGCATGTTTTTTAGATTTATTACTGTTTTTATTGTAAAGTACTTTGTAGCTTTGTTTCACAAGGTGCTGTATAAATAAAGTTTTATTATCATTATTGTTAGTGTTATTATCATTATTATTACTAGTAGTAGTAAAAACTCAACAGAATGTCAAATTTATTTATGCTCTCTTCAAAGCCAGACTCCAATACTAAGTTTTTTTGGATGAAAAGGCATGTTTGGGAAGCACTGAGCATACAACTGGATAAATAAGACTTAAATTACACTGCACAAGTTGTGTGAGAGTTTGAAAACAGATTTTTTAGGTTTTGCTGTTGTCAAAAGTGGTCCCCAATTGATCAATGAATTAAAATGTTGGCCATCTTTCGTGGAGGTATGCAATAAAAACAAAACTTCCTAACAAATTTTAAGGTAACACAGCATGGCTAACTGATTTACAAATGGTTATTTTGTGGGTGAAGTATTCCTTTAACATTTTATTTAACTGAAAAAAAGGAAGAGAAATTTTTATTTTTAAGACCTTCTTTGTTTCAGTTTTATACTTACATGTTGCAAATTCATAAATTCAGTTAAATGAATTTCATCAAATTGGCACACATCAGGTCTGGGGTCAGGCAGTATAATAGCATAGTGCAGCTGTACACAGTAAATGGGAAGAGCTGAGAGGCCAGCAGGTCAGTGGGTTATTCATGCCATGCTCTCATGGGCAGATTACGAGACAATGGGCACAGATATGCAAAGAACCCCACCACCTGTCGTACAAAGGAGCAAGATGCACACGGTTTCTTCCCCTGCTTTGAAAAACAAGGAGGAGTCCATACAATAACGCGACTTCATGGGCGGTTAACATTTTGTTGTTGTTGTTGTTAGTGTGGCACACAGGATATGATGTAGTCTGCTGCTGGAAATGTTGCTGTGTTGTTGATGTGATGTCAGCAGGATGGAGCGTGATTGGATAGCAAATGGATCTGGATGTGGACACCAGATTCGCATGTTAATACCAGGTGTAAATGTATGTAGTCAAGCGCTATCTGATTGCAATCTGATCACAAAAAAACGCATGTTAATGCCAGGTGTAAAGGGGGTCACAGACTTTGTGGTGGTTTTGCATCTCTTTGTAGTAATGCATCTCTTTGTAGGGTTGTGTCTCTTTGAGTTGATATTTTTGTCTTTTTTGTGTTGTTGTTTTGTGTCTCTTTGTGGTCATACTGATCATCTTCCTGAGAAGTTTGTGTTACTTTGACATTTGTCATTTTGCAAGTCAAGGCCAGGGGGCCTGTACCAGGTTTGCCCGTTCAGTAATCCATCCATGCATTCATGCAACAGACACAACAGACACTGCATGTCTCAATCAAATGTGGAAATAACTTTGAAATATTAACTGGTGCGGCTGTATTTTCAACTTCCAGTCGGCAGAGCCAGACATACACTCCCACTCCAGCAGGTGGCGTCAATGCGCCACTAAACTAGTTTACAAAGCGCCAATAAGCAGACAGAAGAAGAAGAAGCACCGCCTGTATTGGTGACGTTTGTGATCCTGGAAAATAGTGACAGAGTGAGACCTCTCACTTTGTTTCTGCTAGGGGGCAGCTAGCCCAGGGTTACACAGAGTGTCAACGTTTGTTTTATTTCACTCTTATAACCTGTCAGTGTACAAACAGCGCCATGTTCGCCATCAGAAACGCTCTCCGCCTCGGCGCCAGGCTGTCCATCCCCGCGGTGGCGAGGAGAGGATGCGCCGGGGCTTCCATCCCGGTGGACGACGTGGTGAATGGACTCACCGAGGACCAGATACAGGTTAGCTAACGAGCTGCACGAAGTTCACCTAGCTGCGCACATAAGCAGCTAATGGTTGAAATAATAAAGTCTCACAGTCACATGAAACAAAGGTAACGCTCAGTGTGGTTTAATAAGTTTAACGGATAAAAGAAGACAGTTATTTAAGGTGCGCATGACGTAATGACATAACGGCTAACAGGAGACCTTGGTGTTAGCCGACAAGGCTAAGAGCTAACCACTCTGCAGAATATTATTCGCACTCTGCAGCTATTTAATGTCAGTCTATATTAGTTTAGTTTGCACATGTTTAATTACTAAGGCAAGAAGAAGTAATGACTTCTCAAGGAGCAGCGTTTTAGGCTGGAACAGCTCGATTTAGCACTGTTAGCCTTGCTAGCTAGCTACAATGCTACCAGCTAAATCTTCTCAATGAAAGTTAGTGAGAGTTGAAGAGCTCATTAAACGTCTTCTAAAGGAGATTTATCAATTAAATACAAGGTGACAGCAGGTCAGTGATACTTGGCACCAAGTCAAAGAGTCTGGACACTGGCTGGGCGGAGGGCAGGGGGTGGAGATCATATACAGGATTTGATTGGGTGAAAGTGGCAGTCCTCCAATCCTGGTTATTGTGAAGCTGAATACTGTAAAGTGAGTTTAAAGATTTCTGCATGACTGTGCTTGAATACCATGGCACATTCACCTGGAACTAAAACAGCACTCTGTCCTCCAGTTTTCTGTGTAAATATAAACAGAAGGCAGTGATTTGTAAATCCCCTTTAACCTGGATTCAGTTGAATACAACCCAAAGACAAGATATTTATTGTTTAAGCTAATAAACTTTATTGTGTTTTGTAAATATACACTTGTTGTAAATATGATGCCTGCAACACAGTTCCTAAAAACGTTGGGACAGGGGCATGTATACCACTGTGTTACATCACCTTTTCTTTCAACAGCACTCAATAAGTGTTTGGTAACTGTGGGCACTAAATGTTGTAGTTTTGCTTTTGCTATACGACTGCAGTTTCTCAACAGTTCGGGGTCTCTACTGTCATGTTTTGTGTTTTGTAATGCACTAGAAACTTTCAGTTGGAGACAGGTCTGGACTGCAGGCAGGCCAGTCAAGTATCCACACTCTTTTACTGCAACGTCACACTGCTGTAACACATGCAGAGCGCTGCCTGGCATTGTCTTGCTGTTTTTAGTATGGACGTCCCTGAAAAAGACGTCATCTGGATGGCAGCATATGTTGCCCAGAAACCTGTATGTACCTGCATGTACCTTTCATGGTGCCTTAACAAATAAGCCCATGATGTCATGGCACTAACAGAGCCCCGTACCATCACAAATGCTGACTCTTGAACTTTGTGCTGGTAACGGTCTAGATCAGTGGATCCCAGCTGGTCCAGCTACGGGGTTCAGATTTCTGCTTGGTCATTAGTTTAAGGTCCACACAGTTTAATACATTAAGCATCATACTTGTTTTTGGCTATGTCGAGCTGGTTTGCTGTTTCTGTCCAGTAGCTGTCTGAACCGAAAATTGACCGTACTTCAAAATAAAGTGTTTTTTACAAACTTGACACATTCGTAAGTTACTTGTTTTCCAATCAGAATAGATCCACGACCCACTTTTTGACTGCGAACCACCAGTTGTGAACCACTGACCTAGATGGTCCTTTTCCTCTGTAGCTTGAAGGACATGACATCTTTGATTTCTAAAAACAATTTGAAATGTGGACTCATCAGACCACAGCACACTTTTCCACCTTGTGTCAGTCCATCTCAGATGAGCGGAAAAATGAACCTCTGGCAGTCATGCTTGGAGCAGGAATAATTGCACTTAAATCGAGCTTGAAAGCCTTTATTCAAAACATGGCTACTTGCATTACACCACCAACCGATTTGAAGCCTAAGGTCTCAAGATTCAAGCAAACATTTGTCAGAATAGCTCAGGCTCAGAGAAGTCAGCATCATTTCTGGATGTTGTTGATATTTGGCTTTCACTTGGCATGGTGGAGTCTTAACTTACATTTGTAGATGCAACAGTGAACTGTGTTTACCGACTGTGGTTTTCCAAAGTGTTCTCAAGCCCATGTAGTTATATCTTTAGTACAGTCATGTCAGTTTTTAATGCAGTGCCGCCTGAGGGCTCAAAGATGCTCAGGCAATTAATGCTGGTTAGACTTGCCCCTTACATGCAGAGATTTATCCAGTTTCTTTGAATCTTTTGATCACAATATGGATCGTAGATGGTGAAATCCCTAAACTCCTGGCTATTATGCAGTGAGGAAAGTGTGTAGGGGGTTGGACTGTTTGTCCACACACTTATTCACAAAGTGATGGTCCTTGCTTGTGAACATCTGAGCCTTTTGAGGATGTCCCTTTCACAACCAATAATGACACTTAAATATGTTACTAATCACCTGTTAACCTGTGGAACGATCCAAACGGGTGTTTTTGAACATTCAGCATCTTTCTCAGTCTTTTGTTGCCTCTGTCCCAACTCTTTTGGAACGTGTTGCAGACATCAAATTCAGAATGTGTGTACATTTATAATAAACAACATTGAATATCTTCTCTCTGTGCTGTATTCAACTGAATATAACAATAATAAGAAGAATAACTTTATTTGTACAGCACTTTTCGAGCTGAAGTACTTTCCAAGGGGCAGAAAATACAAAACTAAAGTGATACTAATAAAACATAAGCATATACATAGGCCTACACTCCCATACACACAATAAGTCTGCAGTCCATGGCAGGCTGATGGTATGTGTGTATATAAGAAAAATACATACGAAAGCACAGAGCCACAGATAAAAGTGGATTGACAGCATGTCCATAGAAGGGTAAATAAGCACAGAGTAAGCATACAACCATTGACAAAAGCACATAGCAAGGTACATAAGCAAAAACAACAAAACAATGACATAGCCATATATAACCAAAATAATTAAGAACGTACTATACGAAACACAACATAGACCAAAGCACAACCACAAACCACAAACAAACACAGAGGCACAAAGCGAAGCACATAAGCGAGGACAACAGCACACAAGCACAATTAGCAAGACAGTGACATCACCATAAAACCAAAGCACATTAAGGAAAACATACCATACAAAAGCACATAAGCCCTTACATACAGTAAGAAAACAAGGATATAAACACCAATTCAGATCATGACAACATGTTTTCATGATCTGAATCATCAGTGTGAGAAGATCATTGAGAGCCTGGTATGTGTTTAAAAGAACTTTAAAATGGATTCTGAAAGAGACAGGAAGCCAATGCAGGGAGGTCAAGCTGCTGAATTTTTTTTGAACGATTTGGAGGTGATGTATAGCTTGACTGTGTAGGACAGTGAACAAGGTATTACAGTATTCAAGGCAGGGAGGATGTAAGAGCATGTATGATTGTGTCTGTGTTATTGAAGAACAGAAGAGACGTACATTTAGAGATATTCCTCAGCTGGTAAAAACAAAACGACTACATTCTTTACATGTTGCTCCAGGGTCAAATCACTGTCCAGAAGAGCACCCAGATTTTAAGGTGTCGAAAAAGATTTGCAAATGATTGCATTCTGTTTGTATTTATGTCTCAACTTTCTTGGAATCAAGGTTATAATAAAATGATATTTATTTGGTTATTTTATATCTTTTGCACAGCTCAGACAGACGGTTCGTAAATTCTGTGTAGAGAGGCTTGCACCTTACGCTGACGAGATTGACAAGACAAATGACTTTCCAGGAATGCGGGTGAGTTTAAACACTCCATTGCACACAGCACCTGTAGTTTCTTGAGTTGAATAGTTCATAAAGTTGTGGCGTTGTCATGAACGTAATGCACCAGTGCACCATATCTCGAGCAGGATTTCTGCCTTGGTAACTTTTTGTGTTGTCTCTCCATCAGACTTTTTGGAAAGAGATGGGGGAGATGGGATTCCTAGGGATCACTGCTCCAGGTAAGACAGCTCCAAAAAAAAAAACCACACACAGTGATTATATGTTTAGAAGTAGCTGAGGGGAGACCAAGTCATTGTTTTGCAAGTCACAAGTGAGTCCCTAGTCTTTGCACCTTTCCCAAGTCAAGTCCAAATTCCTAAAATTCAAGTTTCAGTATCAAGCGTAATGCCATTTCAGCTGTTAATATATTTGTGTACAAAAACTGTGAATGCTTTTTTTAAATAAGTTTTAAAATAAACAAGTTTGTTAAAAAGTTACTCAGCTTTAAGCTAACGTTAGCTAAGCATTAACTTGCTAACTATGTTAATATAAGCCTCAGCTTACTGTTCTCTGTGCAGTTGTAAATGTCAAAACAATGTAGGAAGTGGTTCTGTCTCTCTAGCCCCATTTCCACCAAACATTTACGGTATGGTACCTTTGGAACCAACATGGTATTTAAACCCTAGTGTTTCCACCACAAGCAGTACCCTTAAATGCGGGTGGGGTTGTTGTCACTCACTGCTCCGTCTAGCACTCACTGTATTTCCTCATCACCGGTGACACATAGAGGGAAGTCTGCACCTCATTTATTTAGAACAAAATAGAACAGGCTGCAGTTAGAGTCTCTCTTCATGGGATATTTAAAAATTGCTGGTTTGGGCATTTAGTTCTTCTCAGGCAAGCTCTGGGGTCTAGTGTTGCTGGAGCCCACAGGAACGATGCTCCGCAACGCTCTATTTATCTCCAAGTGAGGATTAGAATATATGCCATTATCATAATCCGGTCAAAATTAATAAATATAAACACTGACGATCCATTCATTACTAGAAGTGTATGTCATATAAAAACTGATGGAATGGTCAAAGTTGTTGTTTTGACATTTAAGGTGTGCTGACGGATTCACGCCGTCAACTCATGCATTGAGTAACATTACAAGTTAATGTTCTACCTTAAAAGTTGCCGTCAGCTGGCTCAGTGACTTAAGTTATTATTTTTCTTCTGACTCCAGCTGCTGCAAAAGTCAGCAAAACATCCTTTATTTCATAGTTACAGTTTACTAATATATGTAAGTCTCTTGACGGTATGAACAGTGGTTACATGAGCCTCAAAACCAGCCACAACTCAGCCCTGAGCAGAGTGACCGTCTGCTATTGACCAATCAACAGACTGCAGTGTTCACAGCTCCACCTTTTAGTACCAGATCTGTGTGCTAGGTACCCCAACAGAGGGGGGACCCAAATTTGGGCCAGTGCGGACGGTTCCATTGGTACCATCCACAACTTTTTACTGTGGAAACAGGAAAAAAGCGTACAAAACTGAACTGTACCGTACTGCTCGTTGGAAACGGGGCCTCTGTCTGACCAGCATGTTTTGCATAGCGAAATTTTTTTGTTGACCACCATTTTTGTACAGAAACACAAATACTCTTTGGTATAATTTTTTCCAAGTGGCGCTCGGTTAAATAATGTTAGTTCTTCACGGCTCTCTACTGCAACTTGATTGGATGCTGTCAGACTGGTTAAAACAAAGTGGATCTGGGGAAGTAAGTGTGGACTTGTTGGGAATGAATAGCAATAATGTTGGCTGATTTAGGAACTGAAGGGAAATTAATTGATTCATGGCACACATTTCAAATACTTGGGGGACGGTATCAAAAATTTTAAGTCAAAAGGCTCAAGTCAAAGTGAAGTTACGAGTCACTGGTGTTAAAGTCCAAGTCGTGTTGCAAGTCTTTTTGATTGAAGTCGAATCTAAAGTCATCAAACTTGTGTGATGACTTGTTGTCACCTCTGGTAGCTGCATTATATCTTCTTATAAGAAACTGGTCTTCTCTTTTTTTGTTGTGTTTTAAAGTTAATTCACTCTCTACATGTCTTTTCAGAGGAGTATGGGGGCACAGGATTGGGCTACCTTGACCACGTCATTGTAATGGAGGAAATATCACGGGTGTCTGCAGCCATTGCTCTCAGTTACGGCGCACACTCTAACCTATGCGTCAACCAGATGGTACGCCACGGCAACGAGAAGCAGAAGGAGAAGTACTTGCCAAAGGTCAGGACCAAAACAGCTCATGCTCTGCATCATAAACTGTTTGAAAAAGACATAAAACCACAAACTTAAATGGATTAAATTCTTTATTCTCATATTGGTCTTTCCTGTTGGCAGTTAATGACAGGAGAGCATGTAGGAGCCCTGGCCATGAGTGAACCCAATGCCGGATCTGATGTTGTATCCATGAAACTCAGAGCCAAGAAGGAAGGTGGGACACCCTCTGCATTAGTGTCAAGTTGTTCTGTGTTGTTCTTTTTCTATATTTTGCTTGTACAGTCTTTACTTCTATTGGTATTTGTAGTTTATACACCTCCAGTTATTTATGTCTCACTTTTTTCTTTTTATCAGTACATATTCATGTGTTTGTGCCGCTGCAACACCTCACACCTATGTTATCTTTTAGTTCATATATTTATACTCATACATATACACTACAGGTCTACCATCTAAAATATATCACCATCAAATATTGCTAGACATGCTGCTTTTCCGCTGATCATGAATTAGTCATTTCTTGGGCATTACACTGACTCAGGGTTTGACAAAAACAGTGTTGGCATTTAGCCGTTTTTTTACATTGAATATAACACATAAAGTGACTCCAACTCAGCAAGGTGGTGTGTGTGTGTGTGTGTGGTGGATGGCAAATGAATATATGTTCAGGCCTGAAATGTTCTTTGTTTTAGTCAAGACAGCAGCAAAGAGAAAAGTTACAACCTGTTAATGATTTAGTTCTGTTAGGCCACAGAGTTCTCCTCTGACTGACGGAGTATCGTGTGCTGTGAGTGTATTAAATTTAAAGGTACAGTGTGTAGGATTTAGGGGGATACACTGGCAGAAATGGAATGTAATATAGTAAGTATGTTTTCTTTAGTGTATAATCACCTGGAAAAAAGAATCATTGTGTTTTCATTACCTTAGATTAAGCTGTATATACATAGGGAGCAGGTGCTTGTCTACAGAGATTGCCATGTTGCATTGCCATGTTTCTACAGTGGCCCAGAACAGACAAACCAAACACTGGCTCTAGATAGGGCCATTTATGTTTTAAAGGCGGCCACTGTAGTAAGAAACCCTTCTGAGAACTGCAACATTGGAAAAAACATTGTTTTTTTAATGTGAAAATGCTTTATAAAGTGTTTTTACCAGTTGTTATCACCCACTCCATTTGTCCTGAACGTCTGGATCTTAGTTATCAGAGAAAAAAGGTGAGCTCACATTAGCAGGTGCCAGGCTAATGGCCCATCTGCGACGTGCCACACAGTGTAGGAGAAACATTAATTTGTAATGTGAAACCAGTACACAGATCTGTTTGTTTTGGAGAGGAAGAGACCTCTGCGGATAACTCAGCTCCTGGTATAAACCTCCTGAACAATGAACACTCACATAATTCTAACCAGGAGAAATTTCAGCTGGTTGCAATCTGCAGTCCTCACTGCTAGACACCACTTAATCCCCCTAAATGTTACACACTGTTCCTTTAACGCCATCTCATGTCACATCACTTCTCTATCGAGCTATGTAGCCTGATAAGAGAACTATTTAGGCTGCAGCTTGATAGAGGGTTCAGAGACAGAGGGAAACTTCCCCTCTTACACAGCATGCATAGACCTAATAAGTTTAGAATCACTTAGTTTTGGATATTTACTTTTTTAAATAGGCTTCTACTCTGTTTTATGTAGCATTGTTTCCTTAGCTAATAAACTATTAAAGTGTAGTGTCTGTATACAGCTGAACTAAGATTTTGAGAGGATTTAAACATTTTTTGAACTGCACAGGGTAAGGATAAGACCTAAGACCTAGTTTTGGCTGATTGTGCTCAGAAGAGATCAGCACCTTTATTTTTTCCAAAAGTTCAGTGATTTCCACAAACTGCTGATTGAGGTGGAGAGAATGGACTGAGCATGAGCCAAACCACTAAAAGGGTAAAAATGGCTCAAAGCACCCAAAAAACAACCAAAGCCAATGCAAACGAGGAAAGCAAATAAATAAACACTTCAAACAGGAAAAGAGTGAACACCTTAAAGTAACAATGTGAAAGAGGTCACTCATTGTGATGAACTCATAGTGAAGTACCACCTTAATATGCAGCTCCTCTCGGGTTTATGGAACTTTATAGTGAGTTTCAGCTCATTGTTTATCTGTCCGACCCACAGCTTTACTGTTTTGATTCACTCTCACTGTTTACAGCTGTTTTCAGTAAGAAACTCACTGTGCACTACACACACAGCTCCAAACAACAGACAGACACCGTTAAAGACTAGCTGGTGAACACAGTGGAGCATTTAGCTGCTAAAGAGCCAGACGTTTCCATCAGTCGATATTATTAGACTTATGTTCACCAGGTGGCCAAAACACAACTCAAAATGAATGCTTATAATGCTCTCTAACTACTGGATATGTAAATAAGCAACTGTTTGCTTAAAAGGTGATGATCTGTCAGTATTGTGTTCACAATATGTTTCTGCTGGCCCCAAGTGCCCAAAATAATCTGTAACTCTATGTTACCCCTCTCTGGCAGTGAGAGATAGACGAACACTGGCTGTGTTTACATGCAGGTTAATATTTCACTATTTTCTGTGAATTTGATGCAGGTCATGTAAACAGCTTATTTCGTTTTGATATTCGGAATTAGGCCTTTTTTTTTTATTTAGCACTCCCGTGAAGACGTGGGTCGATAATACTCAGATTTTATGAGCAGTCTTTATACATGTATGCAGCGCATTTGGAATATGCATCTCAGTTGGGGTTTTTATTGCAGTTTGCGACACACGGTCTCTCGTCTCTTGTCTCTTTACGGTCAGCTCTGTGCGTTGTTATGGATCTGTTGCACACAAACCAACTCGCCAACAGTTTGCAAGGCTGGAGTAGAGATGTATGCCCAAAAGACAGGGCCACATTTCTGAATTGGAAGAAGAAACGCACCTACTTTAAGACATTATGAAAGACTTGGATGTTAACAGGTTTTTGGACGTGCGTAAATATCACAACATTGACGTTTTCCAAAAGGATTGGAAGAGGTTTGCATGGTTGAACATGTCCACCACCTGTATAAAACTTTGAGGAAATCCTGTTTTGATGCAAAGAAGCAAAATGAGTATGCAAGGCTGCATTAACAGGAATACTAGTGGAATATTCATTTTCATTAGCCATGTAAACAGCGTAGTAGAAATATTGTTTTTGTTTTTTTTGTTTTTTTAAATAAGGGCAAAATCTATAATGTTTTGTGCATGTAAACGTAGTCACGCATGTTTATGATATACACCTGCAGATTAGCTTGCCTGATCTCTCTGCCCCCTAGGAAGGTTCTCTTCAAGTCTTTTTTTTTTACCTTAACCCTCCCTCTGAATGCTGAATTTCTCCTTTTACGCGGAACATTCACTCCAGAAACTTTTATGAGATGCTTCATTGAATTCTCCACCATAGCATCCACCATGCTCCTAGCTGCTGCGCAGATGCTATGGTCTTTCCCCCCTCCCTGCCCCTTTAACCTGTGGCTGGCTGACAAAAAACACATCACTTTCGGCCAATGTGGGGAAAGTCACCACAGACAGACGCTTTACTGCAAATACAGAGAGCTTTCCCTGGCGGCAATAGGCTTTTTCAGCATAGTGTTAACTCCCACGAAGTATCACTCCTCAGCTTTAAAGGCAAAAAGGTGTGAAGAGTGAGGGCACACAAACTGTACTGGTAGGCCGCAGAAGATGCTGATATTATCAGTGCCCTTTATGTTTCTCAAATAACATATAATATCAAAGCAGAAAATTTGAAGCTACACATGTTCACGGTGGTGGAAATATAGTTGTGTTTTCACAGATGTGTCACTAAGTGAGTAAGTAAGTGAGTGAGACTTGTCAGAGTGCCATCAGCTCAAGGGTGTGATAGTTAGGTGGCTGCACCTTCCCTCATGCCTTGTAAAAACTGAGTTATATTGTTGATGATAAGTTTAATGATAGAGTGTTGGTGCATGTTTATACTGGTTTAAACTCACATATTTCCATAACGAGAGAATTTATTATTGAGCTGTGGCCTGCAAGTTTTTATGAGAAGGTAACTATTAACTAACCATAATCACAGGTCTGCACGCACACCGTTAATCTATAAATAAACATTTTAAGATTTCAAATAGTTGCAAAATAATAATTCTGTTTTAGTTTCACTTTATTTATACTTTGGATCTGTGTTTTTTCTATAGGTGATCACTATGTTCTGAATGGCAACAAGTTCTGGATCACAAACGGGCCAGATGCAGATGTCCTTATTGTTTATGCAAAGACAGACCCGGAGGCCTATCAGAGAGGCATCACAGCTTTCGTCGTTGAAAAGGTAAATCCAGTCAAATGACGTGTTCCTCTCTGGGTCTGTTGTGTACATCAGCCTTGAATTTTGTCAAATGAATATTATGTTTTGGGGCTGCCCCCTAATGTTAGTCAAACAGAAAGGTCATTAGTCGGCAAGATTTCATTGGTCGCTTAGTCCCGAAAAAAAACCCAACAACAGTAAAACTCTATGAGGAGCTGCGGCTTAAATCAAAACTTATATGACTGTGGGAATTTAATTTGAAAGGACAGACACAGGAAAAGGCCGCGCTCAACAGTCGCCAGGAAATCCAAAGTGTGGGATCATTTTGAGAAGGTGAAGGACCAACCCAAGGTGATATGTAAACTCATCTTCGTTGGTCAACTACAAACATGACATATCATCTGAAACATGTAAGTAGCTACATGCCCATTAGCCACTTAACACAATCATTACTGCTTTGCCGACAGCGTCATTAACAGGCGGCTCGCTCACTGTGTGACGTGCACTTGTAGATAAAATATAGGCCTATATTAATGAAGGTTCATTAGTACCGTTTTGTATTTCTCTGTAATGTAGCACAGTGTTAACAATGTTACTGATACTATTCTTTCTCACACCTTCAACTCAAACCACAAAAATATATCATTTAATAATTAAATTAACATCGTAAACATGCAGGCGACTAGTCGACTAATGACCCTAAATGATGACTATTGGTTGACCAGGAAAATTCGTAGTCGGGGGCAGCCCTATCATGTATCATAATCATTCAATGAAATGATGCAAAATGAGTGCAAATTGCATCAATTAAAAGAAGTTTGTGCACATGTGTATTCTGTAGGGAATGCCTGGATTCTCCACAGCACAGAAGCTCGACAAACTCGGCATGAGGGGCTCCAACACCTGCGAGCTGATCTTTGAAGACTGCAAAATCCCAGGTGTGTGTTTAAGTGTGCACTCCAGCGTATGTTCACTTGTCTAAAACAGGAGGCCCCATAGACCTGTTCTTTTTCCTCCCCTTTCATTGGCTCTTTTTTTGCATGTGTGCTGGGTTATCCTTCAAACTGGTTCTCTTTTTATCATGTAGGCTTTTAATTGATTTTGTTTGGAATTGTTTTGTTTGTAGCGGAGAACGTCCTTGGTCCGTTGAATAAAGGTGTTTATGTGATGATGAGCGGCTTAGACTTGGAGAGGCTGGTGCTTTCATCAGGACCTATTGGGTAAGTTCAATTATGAAGTGTTTGAAAAATGGGAATATTACTTATGCCGAAAACACATGAATCAGCGGCAAAGTGCAGCTCACTGCAATAACAACATAATTTTGCTGCTCAGAGGTGTGTTCATGTGTTTCAGGCAGGAAGAAATTCTTTGTAACACATGTCGTAGGAGTCACAGGACTCTGGCCACAATCTGCCACTAAAAGTTAAACTATCCCCAGTTTTTAGTTGGGCCACACTTCACAGCAGAATCAAATTGTATTGTAATGTAACTGTAATCAGACACTGTAAATTGGGCATCATCTTTTTATTCTCCAGTATATTTGTAACACATTAAGCTTCTGTTTTGCTCAGTGCTGACTGTTATTTGCCCGAGTGGTTTATCAATCTGACCTTTGGATTTGAATATAAGATGAGATTAGATAAAATAAGCCTTTATTGATCCTCAAAGGGGAAATGTAGTTCTTGCAGCATCACAAGGACAGAAATAGATACAGATGAATAATAAATAAATAAAGTAAAAATAAATAATAGAAGGTATATAAAACACAATTTTTTTTGTTTGTCTATATTAATATAGAATTATAATAGGAATAGATTGTCATGTATAATTTAATAAAAAAGTAACATATTAACATAACATAATGCAGTATAGTATAGTACAGTATAATACAGTGTGGGATATCAGGGTGCTTTCACACGTGTAGTTAGGTCCGTTTTGGCCTGACTGAGGAGGAAAATTATTCATTGTTGCTTTGTAGTTCCGATCTGCCTCCTCTTGACTTTTCACAAACAAACTAAGAGGTGTAAACAAAGTTATACAAACTGACAGGACACTCAATGATTGGACACTGTTGAGATTGTCATCCTGCATCATCAGTAGTCATATGGGGAAATCAAATTCCTGTGACTGACAGAAGTTAAAGCAACTCTTTAATGTTTCCTTTGTGTATATTTATCCTCTGTGGTGTCACAAATAAATAACCAATCATAAGCATTGTTAGTATTATTAGACTGCAAACAGACTGCTTGTTATGAATAATGACTAACAGGTAGAGACAGGACGAAAGGAAATTATTCAGGGACTCATTACTGTGGGAACGCTGTCACACACTTTTAATGCACTTAATGAAATGACAAATTATACAGAGCTGGACACAGGCACAGAAGTTTTAACAGCTTTTTAATAAGAGGAAATAACCATGCTGACATGCACATATGTTACTGCAGTCACCAAATGATTTGCATAAATAGGTTATATACTTTGCTTAATACAGATCAATTGTAAGATAGCTTCCTGAACACATTTCTCAGTCAGCAGATGGATGTTTTGTAGTTAAGCTTTAAAATCATGCTCAAATCACATATATGCTTTTGTAAAAATCCTGTGATTGGTTCGTTTGCTTTCACACCACAAGTGAACCACAGTCTGTTTGACAGCAGACCGAGACCCACACTTTCATGCTGTCTCTGTTGTTAAGTCTGCATCAGTCTTTGATCGTCAGCTTCCACACCAGCCTAAATGAACCACACTGACGGGAAACAGACATGAGATCATTTTGACTAAACCAAACAGGTTAGGTGTGAAAGCACCCTCACATCTTAATGAACCTGTTATTACTGGAACATTGAGAAATGAATCTTAAGTGAGGATTAAAAGATTGCCATTTTTTCCAAGTGCTTATTAAATAAAAGGTTTTAATTTTGGCAAAAAGAAAAGTAGTTACAAAGAGGTTAACAACAACCAACACTGTGACTGCTGGACAAACTCACACTACTGAAAAGAATCCTATAAATCAAGTAAAACTACATGATCGACATCAAGTGAATATTTTCTTTCCCCTCTTTTTTTTAGCTCCTCGCAATTTCCATTATGTGAGCTGCTGATAAATGTAACAATATATGTGACTGGTCTTTAACATTATCATTACTTCTCAGCATCATGCAGGCAGTTTTGGACTACGCTGTTCCCTACCTGCACGTCAGAGAAGCTTTCGGACAGAAGATTGGACACTTTCAGGTTCAGTCTTCACTTAATACTAGAAAGTAGATATTTAAAAATGCCACTAAATATGCTTTTTAAAATGTAATACCTCTGATGTGAAGCTGGCAGCTATAGCATTTAATGTGACTTGAGTGAAATTAACATAATGCTTTATGTTAATCTATTCACAGCTGATGCAAGGCAAGATGGCTGACATGTACACCAGGCTGAGCTCCTGTCGGCAGTATGTGTATAACGTCGCCCGGGCTTGTGACAAAGGACACTTCAGTGCAATGGTGAGAGGACGTTTTTATCTCCTCACATCTCCTGACATTTAAAACATGAGTTTGGAACATATATTAATGCATTTGTGTGAATGTTTCTTCTTTTACAGCCTCTGTTAAAGATTTTTTTTTATATTGCAACGTTGTTTTAAAATCTGTATTTTTAGATGATTTAAATCGATCTCCTTAAACGGTGTTAAATACAGTTAATTGTAGACTGGACACTTTGAAATGGTGTCATAAATGGGTTTAATGCCAACACACTATGTATCATTTGCAATATTTGAAGCTCTAAAAACTTAAAACTGTTGATTGTCATCTCAGAAAATGACTTGACGAGTTTTGGAAAAAAATCTGATCAGTCAGCTGTAAAATCTTAAAGGAGAAGGGCAGTATTTTGCACTTTGAGCCCCATTCCTGGTTGTTTATGATGAAATAGAGTGGACTAAAATCTTGACGATTGCTCCTTCTCTGACAGTTTGAGAGAATTTGGCCTTCCCCTGCCTGGCTTAACAATGCTGTCTATGGCCATGTGTAAATCTGTCCTAAAACCACCTTAAACGTTCGTTTTCAAAGCCATGAAACTCACCGAGTGGTCAGTGGTGTTCGTTGATGTTCCGACATAAATACTTTATTTTAAAACACATAACTATTGCTACGTTTTTCGCTTTGCAAACACGCCACTCCAGCGTTTTGGAACCTCCAAAATGGAGACCTTTAAAGGCGCTGCTGGCACCATTTTAGTTTGAAAATTCAGGCTGAGTTTTAGTCACAAGGACACATGGAAACAGTGACACAGGCACTCCATTTTTTCCTGATTGAGTCTGATCAGTCACGACATATCAAGCCAAAACATTATCGTCATTTCATCCGTCTTGAGTGGACACTCTTTCCCATCGCCATGACTTCCTCCGGCGATGGATTGTGCATCTGGTAAAGCTCCAATATGTCCTGTTTACACCGGCATGTGTATGCCCAGATTACATGAATGGTCATGCATTTTCAGGTGTGTAAGCATGGACGGAGATCATTTCTGAAACGGTGCCAAAACAGTCATGTTTGCGGAGATTGTTTTCATTTGACAACACTATTTTTAAAATGAAAACATATCAGTGAGTCAGCATCTTATTTTACTTTGTCCTAAACGGTACAGCGAAAGTTGTTTTTCCTGCCACTGCACACAGTGACCGTGTTGACTTGCGTTGTCGTTGCAGGACTGTGCTGGAGTGATCCTGTATTGTGCGGAGAACGCCACTCAGGTTGCTCTGGATGGCATTCAGTGTTTGGGTAAGTGCTAAGAAACTGAGTGATTCGAATGAAAGCCGAAACCTTAAAATAAAACCTGTTCACAAGGAATTAAGTTATATCCATCACAAGAATACATTTTATGGACAAAAAACATAACTGGTGCAACATATAGAGATTTGATTCAGATAAGGATTTTACTGACCTCCGAATTGGTCGATGTGACGACCTGCCTGCTCTGCCGTCATCACTTGATTCTGGATGGAGTCTGGTTGCTGATGTGAAGCTGGTTTGATGTTGACTTTAAAGAGCTGGAAGCAGGGCTCTACAGGTGCAGCTCATTTGTACGCTGACTAGTGAACGGCTGCAGCGAAGATAAACAGGAGGGTTACTCTGCTGCTTAGTGTGAACATGGGTTATCTCTTTGATTATGAACCTCTGGGTTAATATATATGTATATTATTATTCTCTATAGAGGAGTGGTAATAAACTGTATGTAGTGTACAGGCTAAGAGGTGTGGCTTAGTGAGAGTAGTGAAATAATCCTTCTGTGCAGTGATACGGTTAGTGGGTGTAGTTTAGTAGACAGAAAATAGTTCCTACATGAAACTGTTCACAACAAGGGCTTTGAGCACCACAAGCTGAGTGACATCTAGTTCCATTATATTGAAGAGACGGCCGATAACTCCAGCACTCTGCAGCTCACACCAAAACAATTTGATAAATGTCACTACAGGTCAGAGGGAAAATATGTATCTTTGATTTGGGGGTGAACTGTAGCTTTAAGGTGTAGCGGAGAAAGGATGGAGCAGTTTTCTTGAAATGTTTGACAAACATTGAACTGCTTTTTTTTACCTCAATTTGCATGCTTATAAAGAATCTGCCTCTTTGTGTCGATGTGATTTATTACCTGTTGACATTTTCACCTCGTGCCGAGCTTCGATGAAACTTTGATGAGTGCACATGACATACTATCATCTTCTTTGTATAATCTCACATTCACATTATGGTTGGCTGAATGATTTTGCTCTAGATTCATGCAATTAAGTCAGATTTTTTGGTTGAGTAGTTCTATAGACATGTAGATGAATTAGACTTTTGATAAAGTATGATTTATTAGTTATACTTCAGGTCTAAAATACACATTGGTCGACTTATCAAGCCGTGCAACACAGGTTTTATCAGCAGCAGCTGACAAAGACGTTAAACACTCAGGACTCTAAAGCAAAACGCTCCATTACTGCACACTAACTTTAATTTATGTGCCACTTGTCAACAGGTGGGAACGGCTACATCAACGACTACCCCATGGGCCGATTCTTGCGTGACGCTAAGCTGTATGAAATCGGCGCAGGCACAAGTGAAGTTCGCCGGCTCATTATTGGACGAAGCTTCAACGCCATGTACAAATAATCTCAAGTGAGGAAAGGCAATCTCTAAAGACTGTACGAGTGGTTTGCCGTGGATGAACACAGTTACTCACACCCAGGGCCTTACTGTATGACATGTTGCTGCTGTTTGAAGAACGCTGTTGGATTATGACATGGTCCAGAATAGCTGTCACAGATTTTAATTCATATATATATAACATACATGAAATCACTTAAAGTTGACAGTGATGTTTTATGTGTTAAAAGGTGGCTGGTAAGAAACAAATTAAATGTTGATTCAGGACCTTATAACCACTGAAATCCCAATTAAAGCAATAAGTATTGAACCTTATGTAAAGGTTGAATGTTCATTGTGTTGTAGTTTATTGAGCCCCCTCAGCAGGTTGAACACTTGTTGTCTTGAACACTCCAGAACAGCTGCTGCTTCTGTTTCTCCATCAACAAACCACGTTGGCATTTTAGGCTTATAATACTGAATGAACTCTGCGTATCATACCATTATATATGAGGGGAAGCAGGTGAGGGGCTTCATACAAACTGGTTACTGTTTCTGATCAATACGAGTATTTTGTTGTAGCATTAGAAAAGAGTTTGTCCATTTTTGAAAGCAAACCTATTCCACTGTTGCTAACCGTCTGTACAGTGCGACCCTCCTTCAGATCTATGTGTCTTCCTCTAATTGTAGCTGTACAGTGTGAAAATGTATGAAATAATGTAGTTTTGTTTGCCATAAATAAATAAAATCTCTTTTATATGTCTTCAGCTGTGTCAGTTTCATAAAAGATCGCATTTAGAACAACATTGTAAAGAACACATACATGTTTCTGTAGTCTCTCTGCACCCGCTGAACACAGAGCGCCTTGTTTTTCAGAGAAGCCAAAGGGGAGACAGTAGTCAGACAATGATTGAACTATCCCAGTGCATTTGAATAATACATGTTTCAGGGTGGATTTTCCCTTCACAGGAAACAAGACAACATTATTGTCTCTAACGCAGTGCGGTAACCCGACTGGAATGAGATGATGTTAGTAAGAAATCACATTAAAAATTTATCCTGCAAGAATATACCCTCCTAAAAATCCATGAGACATGGATGTTGGAGTAAACAGATAACGTTTAATATATGATGTGAGCACAAACAGTGTCTGGAATCAGTTGAGAAAGTGATTTTAATATTAAAGGAAACATAATGTTAAGTGGTGGAGACAGTATTAAGATGTATAGGGACTGTTCTTTATTTATCAGAGGAAGGAGTGGCTGAGGTGTGACTTGAGTCTTTTCTTTGTGTTTTTTTTTTTTCTTTCATCTTGGACCCCTCAGAAGCTGCAGATATTTGTAAGATATTCCTTTTAATATTCACACCTAGTGTTGGAGCTAAAACAATGATCTTCCCTTCACTGGTTCCTGTACAGCAGGGTCGGTCTTTGTTTCACTGTTATAAAGCAGCATGTGTATACATTCAGTAGGCTATATCTTCAGTAGCTAGCTAGCTAACCCTACACTTTTCAGGGTCTGATTTTGGTTTTGGAACAGGGAAGAAACGTATATCTTTTTCCAACCTCTCCAGGTAACGAGTATCATTAATACACGACGTGCCCCAGGCACAACATTTAGCTCCAAATCCACAAAACCAGCCTGAAAATGAAGGAAATCTGAAACGACTGCATTAGAGTCAATGAGCACAGCTGTGCTGTTGTTGGACCGATGCTACATTATGATTGGCCAGTCTCTGTCCAGGGGTGGGACTTAGCGAGGGTCAATTCCTTCAAGCAAAATGTAAATCCTCCTTACTACAAATGGCATCATCACACAAGCTGTGAGTGCACTTCAGCAGAATCTGAGCGCATTACGACCACCTGTCCTGGTCCTAATACACAAAACCAGCAAAAATGAATAAGCCTACACATCACACACCTGCACACACGAAGGCATACACACATACAAACACACATCACAGCGTGCACACAGCCATTATTATCAACATGTGCATATAATGACAGTTTTTCCAGATTAACTGTAAACAGTGGCAGCAGCTGGCCAGAGTGACAGCAGTAATTTGGTGTGGGTGCTGTTACTAGATTTAAAAACGTACCCTTTAATGTTTGAAAGTTAAAAACAAAATTCAGGGGCAGTATTCACAATGATTCTTAGAGTGAAGAGTTGCTTCTGGGAGGACGTACTGGAGATCGGGCAGAGGGAGACTCAGTGTGGGGGCTCTGTCTCAGGCGTTTTTCCACCCAAGATGATTACAGGCCCCCAGACAGTACCTAGAATGAGACATGGGAGAGGTGTGCTCCAGATTAAATAAGAAAAGATGAGGGGAGAAAGGAACAGAGGATGAAGGAATGTTGGTAGGTATGAGGTAGGGAGGATGATGGATGAAGGGAAGGGAAAGGGAGGGTGGGAAATCAGAGACAAACAGCAGGGTGGGTTGACCAGGTATAAGTGGGCTTGGCAGGTAATTAGAGGTGCGGTGAAGACGTGACCCTGCTCCCAAATCTAAGTTCACAAATGAACTTCATTAAAGATAAATGTTATTCACAGAACATGTTAGACCTTTAAAGAGGCCCTAAGATAAAAAAAAAACTGTTAGGAGCAGGGAGGAGGATTTTTAAGAGTCTTAATGTTAATCAGAGGAGAAAATGGTGGAAACACAAAGAGGTCATAGAAATATTCTCCAAACACTGGATGACAGTGAGTGAATGAAATGCTACAGATTAGATCATAAGGGAAATATGTCTGTGGTCAGTCTCATTAGGGATACACACACATTTCCCACCCAGTGAAATAACGCTGTAACGCCAGAAATAAAATGATCACAACACCAAGATATTTGGAGCAGTGATGACTTGGGTCTGTCTCCGCCTTCCATCAGCAGAGTGATCACACAAACATGAGAACACTTCCAGTCTCATATTGTGATGCAGTTCATCTCATTTCCACTGGGTGTCCACACCTTACAGGCTCACAAAAGGGCGTGTCTGTGACAACCAATCACATCTGTTAAAACAATGTGTCATACATAGTAACAGAGTCAACCACACCTCCTCACTGAGGTCAAAGTTTCCCTTACTTGCTCAGAGTTGTTTTAAGAACTTTCCTATATCGCTCCTCAGCTAGGACTCCTTACTAAAAAGTCTAAGTCAAATTTAAAACTTAACTTCAAACTTAAAAAAAAACTTATTTTATATATATATTTCTTAAAAAATTTTTTGTCTGACAGAATCATTTTAACACATGATGTGTTCAAGGACCGTCACAAATGTGAAAATCAAACAACAGTTTCTGTCCTCACAGTTTCTGTTTATGATAAATGGTGTGAAATTAGCGATATTTAAAGAAAACATGCCCCTTAAACTCACTGTTACACTTTTGTTTTCAGAGGGTGTTTAAAATGAATAAAAAAATACAACCATTTAAAGTTGTATTTCCCTCTTTTAAGCCAAAATAAAAAACATAAGCCCCTCCCCAGTGCTTGAAAAATGACATGTCTCCCCTGTTTTGCACCACCCCCTCCCCTCTCATAAGTAACAAACAGTTCCTTACTTAAGTAAGGACTTGCTTCCTGGCAATGATGAGTAAAGACACCAAATGTTAACTGGCCCTTGACCTCCTGTCATATTGCAAAAGTGGCACCCAGGCAACACTTGTTGGGTATCCCTGTCCTACACACTGGACCTTTAATCTGCACCGAACTAGTAAGCAAGTAACTTTAGCTAACAGGAGATGAACTGAAATAAAAGATGAAGATGATATGATATATACATTTTCTGGGTTAGACGTATACAGCAGCATATATTGGAAATATAGAACCGTTCTCTAAGAGAGTTAGAGTTAGAGAGAACAGAGTTAGAGCGCAAAATTCAAACCATGTCCATGTGCGTTAAATGGAAATGTAATAAATTATGTAATGTAATAGATTATTATCAAGCAGAGTGACTTCCTCATTCTCACCTCGTCTCTGTTTGAAACTGATCTCCAGTGAAATACCAAATGTATCTGTTTACACGTCTGAGGGCCGCGGCTGTTCTCAAGACAATCAATCACACTGTTTCCACCAGTGCCCTGTCCTGAGATGGCAGGTGGCCCATTCTCCTCTCTGAAGCAACATGACAACATGAAGGATGATGGTTTACATCAGAGATGATGGTGCATCTGTGGCACACGGCGCACAATTTATAGACGACTAATCATGTTTGTTTGTTTTTTAAAGTCTCTTATCAGAAGATAATACCTATTATATATGCAGTAAATAATCCATTATTGTCTATAACTTCACTGATATGTTAGTAGTATTGATTTTTTAAATATACGATGGGCCTGGTCAGAGCAGGCCTTACGCATGAGGCAATATAAGCAGGTGCTTAAGGGCCCCTGGTCTCTGGGGTCCCTCTAGAAAGATTCTTTTTAATGAACATGAAACAATAACAAAATAAAGAGTAAACTTCCTCAAGAAAAACTGATAATATTTTGTGCCATAAAATACTGACGAAAAATAGGCCCAGAGGCTAAAAGACAATTTATGTATTAATTCCTTTGCTTGGGTAATTTTATGTTAATATTTTATTTTGTTGTCCTTTTTCATTTCATTTTATTTATTTTATGTGGCCATGATCACAAGATATAGAGCACAAAAAGAACTTACTGTAAAAACAAAATATTGGCAAACGACATGGCTGAAGTTCATGTCACTTAAATAAAGGAATGAGTTTCTAAAAAAAGGCACCCAGTTTACAAAAAACTAGGGATGCACAGTAATATCAGCACGTCATCAATAACCATTTTTAAAAATCTTTTGTTCCCTGTGATATTTGTTTTTTAAATTCTCTGTAAAATTTTGTTTTTTATTGTTTTTTAAATCTCTTTTATGATAATATGTCTATTAACTTTCATCATTCATAGATTCCTTTATTTCACTGAACTCCTTTTTTATTTCTGTTTTTTTGTTACTCATTTATTTATGTGTCTACATGTTAGCGTGTGTTGTGTTACAGTATGTGTGCTACGCAAGATGTTCAAACAAATTGCCCCTGGTGGGATTAATAAAGTTGTCTGAATCTGAATATAATGTTAATTTCATTACAGAAGAGACTTGGTGATCACTAAAATTAGGTGGAGAAAAAAATGTATATATCAGTCGTTTGGACGGTTATTGGTCAAATGAGATGTTACATATCAGCATATCGGATATAGGCAAAAATCAATTATTGTGCACCCCTACAAATAACATTTGACTCATCTGATTGTCTTAAATAAATAAATAAAAACATAGATGGACAGTTTAAATAATGCTTTGACAGATACCTTTATATATTATTCATTAAGCTACATTCTGACATCCAAACAAAATATAATACTCATTTACCAAGCAAGTGTATACAGAAACTGCACATCCTCTGGTTTCTGGCCAACTCTTTGTATTTTCCAGCAACTTCATTCGATCAGTGAACCAGACTTTGCATAATATTATTAGTTTTGTTGTAATAATCTTGTGCATCATATCTTTTTTGGTCATGTCATATCCTTTACTCGGACATCTTACACATGAAGACAGGTGAGATCTCACTCTTTCCAATAAAAACACTTAAATACGCATAAAACTTTAACCAGATCAAGCAAAAGGCCCTGAGAAGGACAGTTCAAAGAGTCAGTGGGTAATAGATGAATACTGTATTTACAAGGGCTGCCCCCAACTAAGAATTTTCCTAGTCCACCAATAGTCGTCATTTAGGGCCATTAGTCCACTAGTCGCCCACATGTTTACGATGTTAATGTAATTATTAAATGATATATTTTGGGCGGAGCAACACAATGGTTTGAGTTGAAGGTGTGAGAAAGAATAGTATCAGTAACATTGTTAACACTGTGCTACATTACAGAGAAATACAAACCGTACTAATGAACCTTCATTAATATAGGCCTATATTTTATCTACAAGTACACGTCACACACTGAGCGAGCCGCCTGTTAGTGACGCTGTGGGCAAAGCAGTAATGATTGTGCTAAGTGGCTAATGGGCATGTAGCTACTGACATGTTTCACATGATACGTCATGTTTGTAGTCGACCAATGAAGATGAGTTTACATATCACCTTGGGTTGGTCCTTCACCTTCTCAAAATGATCCCACACTTTGGATTTCCTGTCTGACATGTTATTAACTAGCCTGTGTAATAACTGCAGGTACCAGCCCTGTAAATTAACATGACTCCTGTCTGACTGCTGAGCGTGGCCACTTCCTGTGTCTG
Source organism: Cephalopholis sonnerati (assembly GCA_019142605.1). Lineage (NCBI taxonomy): Eukaryota > Metazoa > Chordata > Actinopteri > Perciformes > Serranidae > Cephalopholis > Cephalopholis sonnerati. Next base: position 21,306,682 of record JAGQAX010000015.1, on the reverse strand, counting down.
TACTTTCAAATTAAATTCCCACATGGTCCAGTCATATAGGTCTTGATTTATTTTGACAAGGCGCAGCTCCTGATAGAGTTTCACATTTGTTTGTTTGCTTGTTTGTTTGTTTTTTCTGCGACTAAGCGAAATCTTGACGACTCATGACCTTTCTGGTCGACTAACATTTGGTCAACTATTTGGAGGCAGCCCCAGTATTTTCTGTAGTCTATTTAAAGTGTTGCTGCTAATAAATATTTAGTCTTTACGTGCTTATTTTTTCATTATGTGTGCCTAAACTAATATTTGGATTTGATTGGATACAACTCACAATGTGAACATGTTACAATGGGGGGCCCACAAACCAAATTCTGTTTAAGGCCCCCAAAAGTCAGGAGCAGGCCCTGAGCCTGGCTTCTTTTCAGCTTAGGTCTAACTTTAGAGTAAAGCATGTTAATAAAGCTGTCAGTGACTACTGTCTAAAGGGTGAACTGATCATTTAATGCTTTGCAGATCTATAATAAATGGTTCTAACGCAGGTTGTGATCCCACATCTTTATGAAACAAGCCGTCTTGTAACTTGTGTCTGTCAGCGGTGCGTGCTTTGTCTGTTTAGCTGTGTGGCTCTTTATGAAGCAGGAAGGACTCCTCCCTTCAGGGGAGAGGTGCAAACTGAATGCCTTATTGTCAAGTGAAGGTTTTCCTCTTTGCAATAAGCACCGAGGCAGGAGCGAATGTAAGCGAGTCATTGATAGATGTTTCCTCGATGCTATGTAACCTTCTTTCACTAATGTCCATGGGAAGAGTGCTCGATTAATAAAGAACCAGCTAAAACTAAACACCAGCCAGCTCTTCACAACTCAGAGGCTCTTATTACTTTTTTATTATGATGGCTTGTTGGAAATATTAACCATTAATAGATTCATATTCAGATGTCATGTATTGTGCTTCGTGCTTTGCTTTGTGTGTTGTTTTATTCGCCAGCGTCAAAGACAGATTAACATTTCATGCAAGTCTGATGGAAAAAAGTTACGTTGAATCTGAATATGTGATCACTGCACTTATTCCCACTGAGACACCCTTTACAAAGGGTTTATATATTTTAACTACAATAGCTTAATTAATGCTTAATTAATAATTTACTGAAGCTTTGCAGATCTGGCACAAGTCGCTGTTAGGAATAATTTTTGGGTTCCTCAATTGTAAAAATCACTTTGAGTTACTGGAGTGTTTGATCACTTGGATCAGTCAGCCATTTCTTTACAACTTATTTAACAGTTTACAACAAATGCAGACTTGATGAGAAACCCATATACACATATTAATGGAGAACCAACATCTGCTACCACAACCTGGCAACCCAACAGCTCATAACTGATCTATAAGCATTATGTAAGGATTTATTAACGTTAATAAAACTATTTTAATAATGTGGCTAATTAGAGAGTGGCAGCAGGATAATTAATATCAGTGTAAAGTATGCATCCTATCAGTACAGCCTGTTGAGGGGTACTTGGAACTTGCAGTAGTCCCTGTGCCTCGGTCTGCAGACTAGATGTTAATGTATGCAAACATGTGTTATATCACCACCTGTCTGAGATTAGTGTGGGTTTCAATCATGTAATATGTCAGTCAGATGACTATTTATATGTTGCATCGGTCTCCAGTATGAAATGCATGTTAACCATTTGGTGTTTATATTCCGGTTTAGCTTGGTGAATTAAACTGTGAGGAAATCAGGATGAGAAAACAAAATGTCAGTACTGTAGAAAACAAGCACATAAAGTCAGAATCACAGGTCCGACCCATCCCCATGTCAAGTTATTTGATAAACACTGTCCAAAAGACTGTGACATTGCACTCAGAGACTTTTTTAAGTAACTGAAAGGGAATATCAGTAGGAAACTGCACTTTAAAGGTCCAGTGTGTGCAGTGGTGCAGTGCAGTTGAGGAAATAGGTGAACTTCTGGGTAGATGGGTATGTTACTAATAAGGAAGTGGGTACAATGTTTTTTTGGCTGATAGGTGGGTACACTATAAACAGCCAGGAAAAGAGGTGGGTATACCCCGAATACCTGCGTTCACCCTCCACTACACCACTCAGTGTGAAGGATTTAAGGGCATCTTTTAGCAGAAATGGAACATAATATTCATAATTGTGTTTACTTTAGTTTGTAAACACCTGGAGGTAAGAATCGTGTTTTTGTTACCTTAGAATGAGCTGTTTATATCTACACAGGGAGCAGGTCCACCTCCACAGAGTCTGCTTTTCTACAGTAGCCCAGAATGGACAAACCAAAACCAAACATTGGGGCTGTGTCTGAAATTATATACTAACGTGTTATTTAGTACTACACAGCGTGTGAGATTTTTTAGTATGTCCAGAACTTTAGTATGAAACTAACAGTATGTGAAATGCTTACTTTTTGCGATGAAATGTAACAATATGCAAACACTGACCACTGTGCTGGCATACATATCCCACAATGCAATGCAGTAGACTTATTCATATTATTTATTCACACAAAAGTAGGACAAACAACAGTACGCATATTGGGTATGAACTGCACAGTTTGTGATTTTGGGGCAGCGTGACTTTACATGGGGCCATTTGCATTTTCCCAGATAGATGCCACTAAATCCTTCACACTAGACCTTTGAAATGTGCTTATCTTTCATTGTATTTATTGGTATAAGTACAAATTTGTTCAATAAAACAATGTTGGAAATAATTTTATTTCTTTTTTTTTAATTCAACAAGCACTTTGTTGTATTTCATCAGTATGCTGAGAGCAGTGGTGTTGTACGTGGTACCTGTCCATAGTCAGTGTATTCCATATGTAGGTGTCAGTCGTTACAACCCCACTTTGGAGAAGCAGGCTGGAGTCCGAGTTGGAAGCTAAGCAATGTACTGCTGTTGATGGGGGTTAGCGACAAAATATTTTTTACCATCTAAAAAAAATCAATATCAGTTTAAGTGTATGCTATATTGAGAGTATTTTCACTGCTTTACCTCTCCGTCAGACAGCCCATTCCAACAGGGAAACTGTTAGCAGCTTCAGTTCCCGTCTATGCTCTTGTAAAAGCCACCAGACTCCATTGACAAAGAGAGTAATTTTACCTCGCTGAACACAAGAGCTGCTGGTCTTCTGCTGCGTCGATCAGTTAGTTAGTTTGTGTTATTGTGTGACTTTGGTGAAGAACTAACTCTTTTAAACACCAAAGTCACACAGAAACACAATCAAAATACCTAATTGAAGCAGCAGTAGACCAGCAGCTCCTGTGTTCAGCAATGTTAAATTACTGTTTCTCTCAATGGAGTCTGGCGCTGAAGAGAGCTATCGAACTGCTTCATTTTCCTGTTTGAAATCACTGTTTGACATTAAGAGTAAATTTTTTCAGATGCATTTTTTTAATCCGCCATCTGCAAAATATCATTGCGCACAGAAACCTTGCACACTGATTCTGATGTGTTTTATTGTTCTTTTGAAAAGACACATTTCTTCCTTTGCCTCTCTCCACTGGAGTTACCTATCTGGCTGTCACCACTCCCTGTGTCTTTCATTTGGTACCGCAGCTGCATGAAGGGGCAGAGCTGTCCTCCCTCTCTGTCTCCACATTCTGTCTACAGTCCACATCCTCCTCCTCGTCATGATCATCCACCTGAATATTACTATCTGACCTGTTGAAAGCGAGCTATCTGAGTTATGAAATGATTCTGTGCACCTTGCACCTCTGTCTTGTCCCGGCTGTGTCCTGCCGCCACGTTTTGGTCAAACAACTCTCTAAAGTCTTCTGACGGATGCGAAAAATCTGAAAAATCTAATGACAGATGAAAGTGCAAAGATGACTGACACAAAGTGAGGTTGTATTTATTTTTTGATGTGCGACAATTTCGGACAAAAAAAAAAAAAACGGACCTAGTGTGCAAAGGCCTTAAGGTGAAGCCATGAAAGTACTCCCAATAAAGCGTAAAGCGTATACCTAAACTGATATAGATTTTTTTAGGTGGGTGGCTAAAATATGTTTTGTTGCTGACCCTCTTCGTAGCAGCAGATTGCTTTGCTTCCATGCTGGACTCCTGCTTCTCCAAACTGGGGGTGCTCTGATCACCATCTACTGTATATAATATACTGTCTTTGAATAAGTTTAAGTTTTGTTTTTGCAAAACTGTAATGTCCATTTTTATGCTGATGACACTATTTTATATAGTTGGGCTGACTAAATTCAGCAACTGAAATCCTCCAGCATTCTTTTAATGTTCTGCAGAATGCAGTAATGAATCTCAAACTTGTATTAAATGCAGACAAAACTAAATATATGCTGTTCTCCAGAGCCAAAAACATTAACCACAGGACTCTCCAAATCTGCACTCTAAATGCGACAATCATTGAACAAGTTCCACATTATAAATATTTAGGCATCTGGATTGATGATACATTTATCTTCAAACCACACTGTGATGCACTTACAAGGAAATTACTCACTAAGCTGTTTTTTTTTGTACAGAAACAAGTCATGTTTCCCTCTGTCATGTACAAAGAAGACTGTGGAAGCAATCTTTCTGTCAGTGCGAGACTATGGTGATGTAATTTATTGCCATGCAGCTGCCTCCAGTCTTATGCCCCTAAACACTGTCTACCATTCAGCCCTTAGATTTACAACTGGAGACAGCTATGGCACACATCACTGTTTCATTTATCAAAAAGTGGGTTGGCCCTCTCTTCCTATTAGAAGGGACCAGCATTTGTTTTTATTTATTTATTTATTTGGGACTTATTCAAAAATTGCCCTCATATTTAACATCATTTAATGGCTGGAGAACTGCAACACATAACACACGCTCGCAAGACTGGTTAGTGCTGCAGGTTCCTAGAACTAACACTGATTCTTTGCACCACACACCTGGAATGATTTGCAGTTTACTTTGAAGCTTGATACTCTGGTTCCAATGGGTCAGTTCAGAAATATAGTTAAAAACCTGACTAATTTTAACTGTTGCTGTTTTTAACTTGTTTTAATTGATTCATGTTATATATATGTATGTGTGTATGTACACCGATCATCCAAAACATTAAAACCACAGACAGGTGACGTGAACAACATTGATCATCTTGTTACAATGCAATATTCTATTGGGAAACCTTGGGTTCTGACATTCATGTGGATGCTACTTGCCATGCTCCACCCACCTAAACACCAGTACAGACCACATACCCCCCCTCAAGGCAGCGGCAGTCCCAGTAGCATTGGCCCCCCAGCAGGACAATGCACCATGCCACACCAGAAAAACTGCTTAGGAATAGCCTTAGCAACATGACAAAGAGCTCAAGGTATCAACCTGGCCTCCCACACCCCAATCTGATTGAGCATCTTGGGACATGCTGGTACCCCACCTCACAACCCACAGGGCCCAAAAGATCTGAAGCCAACGCCTTGGTGCCAGATGCCAAGGGTAACCCCCTTCATGCCCTAACAGGTCAGAGCCAAGTCCGGTCCGAGGAGCACCCACCATGGATCGGGGGTATCTCTGGGGTAACAGCACGTCCCTCAAATGTCCGATCACGTTGGGATCTGGGGTATTTGGAGGCAAAGTCGACATCTTGAGCTCTTTGTCCCGTTCCTCTGGTAATTCCTGAGCAGCTTTTGTTGTGTGGCACGATGAGTTGTCCTGCTGAGGAAGGCACTGCCATTGAGGGGGTTTATTTTGTCTGTGATGGTGTTCAGGTGGGTGGAGCGCATGAAGTAGCATCCACATGAATGCCAGGACCCAAGGTTTCCCAGCAGAACATTGCACTGTAACAAGATGATCAATGTTATTCACTTCACTTGTCAGTGGTTTTAATGTTTTGGCTGATCAGTGTATTTTTATATTGTGCTACATTGCACTTTTAAATTGATTGTTTTTATGTTGCTGTTAATGCACTCCATCTCAGTGGAACTTACCTGATTAAATAAAGGTTTATGTATGTTTATGTGCATACAACCCCACTTTTTAAAAAAAAGAACTGTCCCTTTAATATTTGTTAATTCTTCGCAAGTAATATAATTTTGCAATATTTAACAACCTTATCGCATGTCATATTTTCCTCATATGGTGCAGCTCCACTACATTAAAACACACAGTATAAAATGAGAGCCTAAAGTCACATTTGGAGACAAGCAACTCTTCCCCAGCAGTGCTCCAGGAGGCACCGTGCAGTCACATGTCAGAGCAGGTTTTGGTCATGAGCCAGATCTGACAACCCACAGATCCTTCATTGAGAGCGCAGCTCCCCCAGTCACCGCTGCCAGGGTTAATACAAGTGTCAAAAGAACAGGGCTTAAAGACATTAACTAGGTGAAAGCCATCTGTCAGCCACAGCGGGGCTGCTGCCGGGGGACGGTGACATGTGGACGTCCGTGGCCCTTTAAGAAACTCCATGTTTTCGCTACATGATGCGTCAACATAAAAAAAGCGGATGATGCTGTTATGTAAAAACACGCTGAAGTGAGCCGTAGTTTGCAGGGAGCTGGGTGAACGCTTCGCACGCCTCGCTTCGTCTTCTAAAGCAGGATTGTGGTTTAAAGTGTACCGAGCGGGGGTTTTTACGCGCAGCGCACGGAGCGGTGCAGTTTGGAGAGGAGACGAAGAAGAAAAAGGCTTCAGCCGATCAACTCAACATGAGTCGCCCTCCACTCTGTTTTCCTCCTTCACTTGCGGGAAGCGTACACCTGACGCATCACCCTCTCGCCCTGTGGAAGTGATCGTCCCTCTTTGAAATCGCGTTTATTTCCCAGTCTGCGAAGCGAAGAGACACACCAGCCCTCAGCTCTGATCGCCTCCTGGGGGCCAAACTGAAAGTGTCAGGACGGGATCGAGCTCCGAGCTGAAGTAATGTGTCAGCTATAGACACATAAACAGATCCTTCCTCTCTGTGGCGGCGATCTGTAAACCTGAGAGGAAACTTTCGGGGATCTGTTTGACTTCTTCCTCCACTTGAGTCGTCTTTTATCGCCCAAACGGTGAGTACTGACTCCTGCAGCTCGTGATCGCAGAAAATGTCACTCGTGCAGCTCCTGTTGGAGTCATGTCTGAGGCTTGACTCTGCTGCCCAGGCTGCTGGTGGCTTCACTGGCGCATTTAAGGCACTTTGGTGCGGATGAAATGTGTTTTAAACCTGCCAGTGACACAAGGAAACATGTTGGAGACGTTTAAAGGTCCAGGTGGTGTTTGAATGGTTGTTTCTTTTGGATCTAGAGTCTCATTAATACCATAAATTCACTGCTGCCAGGTTCTCAAATCTGGATGTTTGCTTATTTTCTGTCATAATCAACTATATAACTATATATTTTTACACTGTAAGTACATTTACTCGAGTACTTTACTTAATCACAACTTTAAGATACTTGTACTGAAGTTTATCCATTTTACACCTCTTAATACTTCAACTCCACCACTGCTCAGAGGGAAATACTGTCCACTAAATCCATTCAACATTTTGCACATTTATTCACACAAAAGTACACCAAATAGATTAAATTAGCTCCTCGTCAACTAGACGCAACATTAAAATGCTTCCTACATATTAATATCTGAGTAATTATACTCTAAAATTTTGGCTATGATAATATAAGAGACCATGTTGGAAGATATGCTTGCACAATGAGCACTTTTAATACTTTATTTAGGCTACAATTTTTAGATAATATGTTACACTTCAGAGGGGAAAATAGGGGCTGGAGCCATAGGTCTAGATTTCGGGGGGTGGACACAGGGGAAATGTCTCCATCAGTATTCAGATCATGTAAATTTGTCCCCAGTAAGGATGAAAGTAGCAGAGGAGTTGTAAAAACATTTACACCATGAGTTGATGCAAAAAAGGGCAAAAAAAAAATGGTGCAAAAAAAAAAAAAATATAACACCAGAATGCAGGAAATAAGCCTGTATTTGATGCTCAAAATTTTCTGGTGGAGGACCCCCAATATTCCATTTCATTTGCCCCCTCCAATGCTGAAACTAAACCTACACTCTAATGAGTCATGAGGTTAGTGGATAACGCTTAAAAAATAAGCTTTTCAGTTTTAGTTTTAGTTTTATTTAGCTTATAAAGGACAGTGTGCACTTACATTACTTATTCGTAAGAATAAAAGATGTGTGCACCAGATTTAGCAGAGAAGCTAGTTTCCATCTGTAGTCTTCAAATACAAAAACAAGGTGCTGGAAACATCAATATGTCCAAACTGCCAGAAAAAGATTTCCACACACTTACCTCTATGCAGTGTTTCACTTTATTGTTGAGCTTTCGGTCCACTAGACCTTCATCAGAGCAAACATAAGGCAGCCAAGATGTAGGATGAAGTAAGATGAAAAAAAAAAAAGATGGAAAATAAATAAATTAAAGTAGCTTGACCACTAAATATCAACACAAATTTTGGATAAATATTAAGTCGGTTTAACTTAATTAAGTCTTTTGAGGTCAAAGCAAATCATATAAGTTGTACTAAACTAATTAAGTTTGTCAGATTATAAAAGACTCATAGAGTTGAAACTACTTAAAAAGATGCATGCAAATTGTTACCTTATTTAACCAGAGTGTGTATATGCCCTTGATTTGAGTACACTGGTTGACTTGCTAGCAGAGAAGGTCACTACTGTGTCTTCATCATAGTCAAAATGGACAAAGACAAAAGGTAGACACATATTTAGTCAGTCTAAAACAGGTGTACATTTATCCACACCCCACACACTTTAATCACACCAGGAACAAAACAACACAGATACATCGACCTTTACTAGATAGAAAACTGAAAGTACTGCATCCATCAGGTGTAACACATTTTTTAAAGTAGTTTCAGCATGTAGACAACCTGTGTGGATTTTAAACACTTTCTTTATAGAGATTTTTTTCTATTTATCAGACATAACATTAACATAAGCTGAAATCTCAAAGTGCAAATGTACAGAAAAACAGAGACAAATGGAAAGAAAAGGAAAGGAAACAGAAAAAACGTGGATCATAGTGTATTTACGTACATACAGGAAAGACCACCTGTAGAGGTTTAAGTTCACAATTTCAGGCCAGTTAGACTCTTCACATATTTTATCAATGGGTCCCAGTTTTTTTTCTAAAATCTCTTAATGAAGCCGTTGAACTGACTAACTGATTTTTTTTTTTCCAGCGTGGTGTTTTTGCACCACATCTTTGATCCACTGGCTGTGTGATGGAGGTGTTACATCCTTCCATTTAAACAGAACTGGGTGTCTAGTTAAAAGAGAGGAAAAGGCAATGACCTTCAGTCAGTGACCAGTGATACGGGAATTTTCTGGAACTGAGAATTTACCAAAGATACCAGTTGTTGGAGATGCATAATATCACAGCTGTAATATGCCAGAAAAACAAGACACAACATATGATAGATGGTCACCGGGGTCTGTTTACACCTGTCACATACAGGGCTTCATTTGGGACTATTCTTGCATGTTTAGCTTTAAGTGTTGCTGATGTAGCACTTCAAACTGTTGTGAAGTAAGTTTTGAGCATGTAGAAGAAGAATGAACCCTACAGAGAGCTGTGTCCCGTTCCCCATGTGACAGTGTGACCCCTAGATCATTTCCCATTGTTGTCAAATATTAGATTTCGGGGGATTATATCTATTCATGATGTGAGTATAAATCATTGGGACTCTACCCTTATTTAGCATATTGACCTTTAACAGAGAGTCCAGGCGAGATGATGGGGGAGTAGTTGGAAAGTTAGCAAATGTTTTGTGTGCAAAGTCCCTGATTTGTAAATAACGGAAAAAAACAGATAGATATTAGTCAGTCTGAATTTTTAGATAAATGTTCAAAGCTGGCAAAAGTGTCATCAATATAAAGTCCTTGGTGCTACATATACTCTTATCATACCAAATTCACTTTATACAATAAAGATGATTGGAAAAGATTATTCTTTACTACAGGTTATTTATCAAGGACTTCATGGTGTATATTATACCTGTATGTAGTGTCTGATGAGTTAAAAGCCTTTGTGTTGATTAGACAACCGGGAGACAGTGATAGGTGTGATAGGTGTGTGTCAGACTGAACCAGTCCGTCTATCAGATTGTGAGGAGGTGATCAAGGGAGGCACCGAGCTGATGTTATTTAGAGATGAATCAGTTTTAAGGAGGCCATAAACATAGATGCTGTGGGGTTGCCCCTTTGCTGGAAACACTCTGTTTCGGGCGATTAATCTCAGTTTTTAGGAGTGTGTGTATCTGATTTTTCTATGAGTCATATAAGATACTAGATGCCTAAATTTCTCTCAGGATTAATAAAGTATCTATCTATCTATCTATCTATTAGGGGTGGGGGGGGGGATCGATACAGCAGAGTATCGTGTTTTGACTGAAAACTTTATCTTATTAGATGAAGCAGATATTGACAAAGTTTTCCTTTGCGGGCATAATTTACAGTTGAAAAACTGTAATATATCGCAATATATTTTATCGCAATACTCAGCATATCGCAACATATTTAAAATTGAAATAATATTGTATCATTATAACATCATATAGTGGATCCTCTGGTGATTCCCACCCCTACTATCTATGTATCTATCTGGGGGAAAAAATTGATACAGCATAGTATCGCGATATTTTTGTGTGGCAATATTGTATCGTCAAACAGTATCAAGTATCGATTTCTTTATTATAAAATTTAGTAATTTAACTAATTTTTCGGTGACACAATTTACAGTTAAAAAAGGTAATAAATCGCAACATATTTTATCACAATACTCAGCATAATTAAACACATTTAGAATTGCAATAATATTGCATCGTGATATTATCGTATCGTGAATCCTCTGGTGATTTCCACCCCTACAATCCATCTATCTATCTGTCTATCGATCTATCCAGTTACCAATCTATCTGTCTATTAGGGGTGGGGTAAAAAATCGATACAGCATAGTATCGCGATATTTTTCTGTGACAGTATCGTATCGTCAAACAGTGCTAAGTATCGATTTTTTTATCGTATAAATGTTTAATTTGACAAACACAAATCATTTTTTAGGTAGGCTATCAGAATAATATTATCAATTATCTTTTCAGTCCAGTTAAAGCAGACGTTGACAAAGCTTTCCCTTGGGGACACAGTTTACAGTTAAAAAAGGTAATATATCGCAATATATTTTATCACAATACTCAGCATATCGCAACTTATTTAAAATTGCAGTAATATTGTCTCATGACTTAGGTATCGTGGTAGTATCATATCGTGGATCCTCTTGTGATTCCCGCCCCAACTATCTATCTGTTCCTGTGTCTATCTGTCTATCTGTCTATTGAATGAACGCTTGTAGAGGGATTTATATACTTTAAGAAGTCAGCTTTGCTCAGTTTTACACCTGTTCTAGTTTGAGAAACACCTAATTCAGCAGCAAACAGCTGGAAACTGCACCTGTTTCAACAATCTTTCAGTACTTCTCCTTGTAAAGGAATAGTTTTACACCTCTGTATCTTTACTTTCATGTGAGTAAAGGATCTGGATGCTTCTTCCACCACTGTTAGATGAGCAAAATAAGCAGTTTGACAACTTCAGCGTGGGCTCTGGGACCTTTAATAGACATTTTTCAGGTTTTCTGACATTTTATAGATTACACGATAAAGTGTTTAATCCTGGAAATAATTAGCAGATTAATCACTAATGCTATGTGAGCTGGGGCCCTGTTTGGATTTAAAACCGTCTAATTTGTAGAAAGCCGATCACCTCCTGCTGTAAAAGGCCGCTGAAGAGTGCATGCTCTGACATGACACCAGGGTTATAATGCATGACACACAAGTTGCCCAGTGAGTTCTTCGGTATAATGGTGTTTGTAAAGCCTCCTGTGGACAGAAAGGCCTGACAATAGAGCTTCAGTTCCGGAGGTCGTGGTAGATTTGTGTCTAGTCAGTTCTCCGCAGCCTACTTTGACAGGCCTGTCATAGCAGCATGTTGAATAGAGGTGCAGTGCCCACACGTGAGCCATAAAGCTGGATATCAATCCTGGACATAATCCCATTATTTCTGAAGAAGTGTCCTGTTGTGGCCACAGAGAGAGAGAAGGAGGAGGAGGAGGAGGTGGAGGAGGTGGAGGAGGAGGAGGAGGGGAACGTGCCTCCTGTCACCCAAACACACTTTTCTTCCTGCTGTCCCAAAGGAGACAGATACTTCCTGCTCACATACAGGCTACATGAAGAAAGAGGAAAGGACAGAGGAGAATGTAATACACATACTGTCATAATCCACATTATGTGTGCTTCGTCTTGCAAATCAAATGCATAAAAATCTATTTTTAGGAAGTGAAAACAACATCCCACCCAGTCTGAATGCCTTTATTGTTCAAGTAGCATTGGAAAAGTACACTGACACATCCCCTTTTTTCCAAAACACTTGTCATGGTCACACTGTTGTGCCCCACAGAGGGATGTTAAATATTATCTAACAGGAACTCAGCTCATTGGGCATGATTTCTTTGGATGCCATTCAGCACAAGCTACCTCGGGTCTTTTTTGTAAACAACATAACTTTTTAACCTATTGCTGCCAGTTGCTGATACTTTACTGCCCCAGTCGGTCATAGAATATTTCTTCATTTGGGCAAGATTTGCATGAGCATGAGGCTGCTGGGCTGCAGACACCTGGGACACCTGGTTGTTTTAAAAGCAGCGGATCTCAAATGTCAAAGCTGATAGTATTAACTTAGTAAAAATAGGTCATAGCATGATGACAGGATGAAGTACTTAAATGTTAGGTCTTAAATCATAAAGGATAATTCACATTTATGACAACTTGAGTCTTACTTTTCTAATAATGGCCATCATTCCTGTCGGTAATAATAACATCGTACTCACTGGAGCTGTTTGCTGAGATCATAGCCGGATTAACCTGCAAGGGGGCCCAGAGGCAAAAATGAACATCCAGGCCCCTAACAAACCCACACTGATGTAGGAATATGAAACATACAAACACACTGAAATAATGGCTCTCAGGTTGCACACAGCAGGTTTTAAACAGCCTAAACAGGAGACCAACAGGTGCTGAAAAAAACCTCTTCACCTTTTAGTGTTAATGTTTCTTTTTACAGTTAATGATCTTCTAAAATGTATTTGTTTATGTAGTGTTCCTCTCAGTTCTCAGACCAAACCTGCGCCCTTTTAAGATCAGGTAATGAACCAGGACCCTCCTTAAGGCCCTTATTATTGTGTATAATGTGTTATTGAAAATGTGGAGGCTCATGCACACCTTCAGTAACTTTTAGACAGGTGTGTAAGAGGAATATGTCCATAGGTAAGAGAGGAAAATATCTTCACACTGTCCCGTTACTTCATTTGAACACAGAACATTTCGGTCTTTACACCTTCATCAGTTCAAGGACCAAAACATTGTTTATTTAAATTATAGCAAGTGATGGTGTGTGACACAGACAGTGTGTTGGAATTCTCTTCTCATACAGATGTTCATTATAATGAGGCCAAACCAGCTGAACGAAGTGCTTTAACATCTAGCGCTCAAGAGCTGTCGAGCCGTTGGACAGATGTTACATATTCCCTGTAGACGATCTGTCTTTGGCTGCGATCTGAGAATATGACAACATCACTATCACTGCTTACAGACTGAGTTCCAGGTTCAACTTTGACCCACTGAACTTACTAAACTGCAGCAGTGGTGGAATATAATTAAGTACATTTATTCAAGAACAGTACTACTGTATACTTTCACTGTAGTTCATCTTAGAGGTAAATATTGTATTGTATTCTTTTTACTCCACTACAGATGGTTGACATTGACAGCTATAATTACTAGATACTTTTTACATTTACAAAAAGCTATTGTTTATAATATGATGCAGAACTAGCATAAAACTTAATTAATAGCCCAGGTTATTATTTGCTAATTCACTGAAATCAACAGGGACAGGCTAATGCTGCGTTCCATTTACCTCGGAAGTTGGAAGTCGGAGCTGGGAATGATGTCACAGCTGAGTTATCAGCGTTCCAGTTACAAAGTCTGAAAAAAGTTGCCAAATGGGAAGAAGAAGTCGGAAAACAAGATGGAAACGTCTACGAAAGCTATTCTCGCACTTGCCTTGTCCGAATATTAGTGCGACAAACACTACTGAGAAGTGCTAATTAACGGAATATATATATAGCTTCTACTTAAATGTTTACACCTGGGGCAGCCATCTTCGATTGTCAACTCAGGGATGGTGAGGATTCTCCGACTTTCCGACTCGGAATTCCGACTTCAGGGGGCGTTCCAGTTGAAATTTCCCACTCGGAACTCTGAAATCCCGACTTCCCAGTACAACTGGAACGCACCATTATATTTGGGACAGGCCTTTAATTCCTTTCACACAAAACTGTTGCTCAGCAAAAATCAGGAAATACAATCAAAACAATTTAAAAATTAGGCTTCAGATAATATATCAATTATAAATCATTCAGTTGATCTTGCTCCGACAGACAGTGAATCAGAGAGGGAGTGAGTTACGGCACTCGAGGATTACAGCACCCAGCATACTGACACAACACCACTTTATCCTGTTAAAACAATACTCACCACTTGGATTTATTTTTATAAAAAACCCTTTTGATCTGAGGACCATTACGGACTAAAGGAATATGAATAACTTACAGGGTAATCGAGGAATGGACACATAATTTGTGGTAGCCAACTACACAGTTTCATACATCTGAAGAACTTATATTAAATAAATTAACTGTTGGCAACCAGACCAGGCGTCTAATTGAGACAGGCCTTTATTTGTCAAAAGGTATACAGGCTAATAAAAGCTACTGGGCATTAATTGAAGTTTTACAGAACACTACTAATCTACCCAGTACTATACAAAGTATCTAAAATCATCTCCTTGTTAAAACTTGATTATTGCTCATACATGCATTTGTTAGCAGGAAAGCCATCATGATGTAATTTTCTATAATATTCTTAACACTTTGAAAGGAGCTATTCTGCCTTATGAACACATTTACTATTGATACTCTAAGTACATCCAGCTGATAATGCTTCTGTACTTTTACTTAAAGGGAAACACCACCTAAATGAAGAACTCCAATCTGTTATTTCCATGGTCCTGGAAAGTTCAGTCAGTATCTGAGAACATGAGCTCCTTTCTCTTAAAGGATAACTTCGGCATTTTTCAACCTGGACTCTATTTTCCTGTGTAAATTGGTCGAAGACACTTATGTGACACACTTGTGTTATTATAAGTGTCTACAGTGTCTCTTTGTTAGTGCCTTGTTAAGCAGAAGTTTGTTTCTGAACCATCAGGAGATATCACGAGATGTGTCTGAGATTTGAGAGAGAACTGGTTTATAGAAAATGTATTTTAGTGTTGTCTAAAACATTTTCAATATCATGGATGATTATTTACCTGATTTCAAATGTGGCTCGGGCCTTGGAATTCAAGGGAAATTCAAGGGTCCAGATTGAAAAATGCCAAAGTTATCCTTTAATGCCAGAAATCAGAGCAGAAAGTCTCGAACTTGTGATGTCACAGTGTATAAAGCCTGGAGCTACTTTATAGACAATGAATGGGAGCCTGATTTTGTGGACCCACAGAATGTTTGTTTTCTTTTTCACACCCTGATGAGCTTTATTCTGTTGTAGCGCTCTCAGCTCTGAAACAGAAAATATACTCAGAACACTCCCCTGGGTGTCATCTGTAACATCTTCCACTGTTCACTGTCTATGGAGCAGCTCCAGACTTTATACTCTGTGACATCACATGTTTGAGGACTAGTACTCTAGTTTTTTTTTTTTTTTTTGAGAAAGGGTTGTTCATGCTTACTCATATTTTTGGACCTTGGAAATAACATGAATTTTGAGATGGGTGTGGCTCCTCTTTAAGTAACATTCTGGATTCTGGGCTTTCTTTTAAAACTATAGTATTTGTACTTTTACTTAAGTAAAGGTTTGGAGTACGTCTCCCAACACTGGCTGTGCGTGCAAAAAGATTTCCTGCAATTTGGGATTATTACCGTAATTTTGGGTGCACTCGCTAGTTTAACTGTTGACCTTATTGCCACCTGGTCGTCTGACTTTGTTGTTGTGAAGTGTTTCCATATTCCAGCAGTTACTCTGCTACAGTACAGTACAGTGTTGTCCTGATCTGTGTGGAAAAAAGACTCAAGTTGTGAATTTGAATGATGCTTTGTGGCCACTACATGATTTACACTTACAAGTTATACTGTAATGTTTTAAATGCTAATGAGTATTGCAGTGTGATTTTAATCTTGTTGAGTTGTGTGAGTGTTTCTCTGGTCTGAATCTTGAGTGTCTCAGGATTAGCAGAGCTGTCTTGTAGCCTGTACTCCTCTAAAAGCCATTAGCCAGCCCCTCTGTCTCTCTCTCCCTCTCTCCCAGTCTCTCTTTCCCTGACTCACCCTGGCACGATGCCCGAGACACAGCTGTGAAAATTACAGGTCTGTTTCATGAAAACATAGAAGAAGAGGAGGCAGGGTTGGTGGGGAGGGAAGCAGAAACAGAGCAGAGACCCAGAGCACGGCGTCAGCTGTTGGCCGGCACACAGCTGCACTGGATGTGGAGCTTTCAGAGCCGGGGTCTCGCTCACTTCTCACACACACACACCACAGACCGGGATTGTTTACATGGGGTGGGAGTGTGTGTATGTGTGTGTGTGTGTGTGTGTGTGTGTGTGTGTGTGTGTGTGCGTGGAGGGGGGATATTAAACCCTGTTTGGCCGAGGCCGAACAGAACAGAAGCCCTCACTGTGACTGACAAACGTCAGGCTCCTTCAGTGAAAAGCACATGGCACCAAGCGTCCTTCAGTTTGGCAGATGCTAAAAGCATGACTGAGGCCCTGGCAGGTGGGCAGGCGGGCGGCCGCCCCCTCCTCGCTCCTTCCTCCGCTGGGTTGAAAATCCAGCGACAGGCCTCCTCTATCAGAGAGTCATTGTTCATGATGATGATGACAATCTCTCTCTGTCTCCATTCTCTGTGCTATCTCAATCCATCACTCTCTTGTCTTTTGCCTCCCCCCCGGCCGCTGTCTCTCACACATTCTCTTAATTTTTCTTCTCCCTTGTTCTCTCAGAAACTCCGTGTCAAACTATGTATCTCCGAGGAGCTGTCAGGCAAAGAAAAGCAGGGTGAATGTGAAAAATTGCCCTTCTGATTTCCACTAAGTTTGACTTTTCTCCTGCTCGATGAGATGTGAGGTGTGAGATTCCCTCTCCACTTGCTCCACTCCTCTCCGGTGCTTTGCTTCGATCTTTTTGAATTCAGTCTTCATCACTATGTCTCTCTCTCTCTCTGTCTTACTCCTTTTTTTTCTCCTCCTCTCCCTCTTTGCTAGTCAGGCTGTCTGGCATCGTGCCCCATCTCTTTGAAGAGGAACAGTAGAAGCAGATAATTACACTTCCCGTCCTGTATCTGCTCTGTAGTGCTGAACTGTCATCTCTACATCTGTAGGCTACACGCTGAAGCAGAGAAATAACAGCTTACTACCTGTTCTGATGTGGAGCTAACGTATGGTTTCCAACAGCTACATATAGATGTATGCTAACAGTAATCATCTTCAGAATATAGACTCTCGCCTACTTTACACCATCAATGTCTCATTACATCCTGTCATTTCTCACATGTTGTTTTTAATTCATGAATCTTTTCCTGTTGCGCTAATTTCCCACAAATAAGATTTTCCCAGATTTTCTCATGTATCTTTTTTTAATTTGCCGCTAAAGCCCATTTTTATGAACTTGCTTTTCGTATGGAAGCCATTACACCAACTTTTCTTTTTTATACAGACCCAAACGAGGCAGGAGTAAGTTTGGGATGTTTAGGGCTGTAGGGCTGGGTGATATGGCCCTGAAATAATATCACGATATTTCAGGTATTTTCGCGATAACTATATTTTTGACGATATACCAATATTATCGTGAGTGTGATGATGTGGCACACCTTTATAGGGCTGTTTCTGTTATCAGTTTTTGGATGTCGAAGCTTCAGTGAGAAATATTTGCGATTAATTGAAGCTTTGAGAGGGAAGACGTTTTTAATATGCAGGTGTCAGTAGCATCAGCCATATTCAAATAGTATAATAGCATTCAAATACTGATTTGGATGTTGATTACCATGGCAGTGATCAAAGTTTCAAAGCTTTCGGGTCAGCCCTCGTGGAATAAAAACAGGTGTGAGGTGTAAAACAACAGCGTTGGCCTGTAGTGTGACATATAACATACGCATCATCTCAGATCTTTTGACTCTGTATGAGCCCGGTTGTAACCTGAGGTCCTGAGCCAAGCCTCTGCTGACCATCCCACAATCTAGGCTGAAAAACAAGGGTGAGCGAGCATTTTCTGTTCGGGCCCCGAGAGTGTGGAACAACCTCCCTGAAGAGATCACACTGGAGAGTTTGTTATCCTCTTTTAAATCCCTCTTAAAAACACACTTGTGCTTTCACAGGGTTTATGGCCTGAACTCACTTTTATCTGTGAGATGCTTCTTTAAAGCTTTTTATATATAGGCAATCTCTAACTATTATTTTTATTATTGCTTCATTTATTTTACTTGTTAATTGTTTTATTTTACCTATTTTATTTATTTTATTTCTCCTGTTGTCCCATTTTAAAGACTTTGAAACTGCTATTATTATTATTTTTTCATCATTGTCTGTTGTTTTTTTATTTTTGTAAAGCACGTTGTAACTTTGTTTTTAAAAAGAGCTATATTTTTATTTGGTTTTTTTTTATTCTTATTTATATTTTTATTTATTGATTCATTTTTATTAACATGGCAGTAACAATCATTTACCGTCCTTGTTATGTCGCAGTCAGTCTTGTCCTCTCCTTGAATAGTAAGAAGCTCTCAGATCATATTGTCTTCCTAACTAGCGGACATTTTCGGCCGATGTTTATCTACTTTAAATTAGGGCTGCAACTAACGATTATTTTCATTGTCGACTAATCTGTCGATTATTTCTTCGATTAGTCAGCTAGTCATTTTATTAAAAAAATGTGTTAAAATGTTGAAAAATGTCCGTCTGTCTCTCCCAAACCCCAAAATGATGTCATCTAATGTCTTGTTTCATACTCACGCCAAAGGGTTTTAGTTCACCGTCATGGGAGAGCGTGAAAAGCTGCCAATATTTGAACGTAAGAAGCTGCAATAAGAGTATTTTGGGGTACTTTTATAGTACCTTTCTATGAAAAATGACTCAAACCGATTAGTCGACTACTAAAATAGTCACCGATTATTTTAATAGTCGATTAGTCATCGATTAGCCGACTAATCGTTGCAGCCTTACCTTAAATAAGCTGCTAAATGCTAAATGCAGATTTTTAAATCTACCATTGGAGGGTGGCACATGTAACATGTCATCAAACCGTCACACTCATCCCGTCCTGCTGGCTGTCACTTTTACACAGACGTTGATTCGGCGCCGTTGCTGCCTCCGCTATCTGCTTAAAGTCGAAACAACTCTGTCCCCGCGCTGCACGATCATACCTTTTGTGCAGAACGGAGAGTTGGAATGATGGACATTCCTGTTTTGAAACAGGCAGCGTAGAGGGGGCTTTGTTTGACATGTTTTTTTGTTTGTTTCTTTGTTTTTTAACTAGGACAGTTGGGGGTTGAAAATCTATTATTTTGTGTAATATTTAAAGCACTTTATAACCCTGTTTTGAAAGGAGCTATATAAATAAATGTATTATTTATTATTATTCTTAAAACAGACAGGATCAATTTCAGTCTTTTAGTTTTTAATATTCTCCCCTCTAAAAGTCTCCAAACTCACCTAAACAGTATCTTGCATGAATAAGTTGTTCACACAAACGAACCAGTTGTGTTTCACACTGTTGCTGCCAGCCATGCATAACACAAATACCTGTCGTTCATGCACACATTCTTTAGAAAACCTTGGTTAACATACACAGCATTCAGCCAGTTGACAAACAATGGCCAGTCGCTGCAGTGGTTAGAAAGGACAAGGCCTCCTGAATCACCTCACTTGATTACACGTGTGTACTGTATGAATCATCGCATTGCAAACATGTTTTGCGTTAATGTCAGGTCTCTGTACGCCTCACGTCCTCTCCTGCTGTAAAGTGAAATTGACAGTAAACATGTTGCCTCACATTCAGAAGCAGTGCCAGGACATTTTCAACAAGTGTGATGCTGCCCAGCGTCTAACTGCTTTTCTTTATATGACTGCATACACCACACTCACAGGTGGTTTAGGGATTGGATGTTGATTACATCTTTGGTGCAGTAACACGTCGTCGCTGTGTGTAACCACAGTCACATCACCCAGCATGAGTATTAACGTCTTCAGCCCCACCCCACTGCCCACAACTCATGCTGCTCAGCCAAATATTGCTCACATGTGACAGATTGACAAGTTCGTTTGAGCAGCAAAACAGCATTTGTTCCTTTAACCAGCAATAAGTGACTTTTTTTTTGCCACTTCATGTCAGCGTTAGCAAGTCGTGAACACAACACTGACATGTCACCACCTTTGAAGCTGATGTTAGCAAACAGTTGCTTATAGACCTTTTCAAACTTGACAGCGTGAACATTATAAATAGGTCCAGGTCTATTCCCTGTTGGAGTGTTTGTCGTAGCTGACAGGAAGTAAACAGGAATCAAAGCTGTTGCCCTAGCAACAGAGAGGCAATGAAATGTTCTGTTATACATCCAGCAGTTACACTGAGCCATTAGCATTTATTTGGAGTCGTACTTTAGACACCTGAGGAATATAAGTGCAATATTTACTCTCTATCAGCTCAGTTTTGTTGGAAATTTCTGTCTCTGTAGCTTCTAAATGTTACACTGTGTTCACCAGGTAGTCGCTGTCTGTGTCTTTCTGCTGTTTGGTGCTGAGCTGTAGTGTACAGTAGGTTTTTAGAGCTTTTTTAAAAATTAAAACGGCCACTGTCTGCTGCCGAAAATGATGCTGAGAGCGGTGAGAGTGAACCAGGCAGCTAAACACTAATGGATAGGGGGGAAAAAAATCAATACAGCATAGTATCACAGTATTTTGCACGGCAGTATTGTTTCTGTACACGGACGCCAAGCATCTTTTTTTTTTGTTTTAGTTATTCGTATAAATCTTTAATATTGCAGATACAAATTAAACTTTTTGGTAGCCTACTGGAATAATATGATCAATTGCTTTGTCTGTGCAATTAAAGACTGAAAACTTTATCTATAAAACAGACACTGACAAAAATTTTCCTTTGGGGACACAATTTGCAGGTAAAAAAAAGGTAATATTTGCAACATATCACAAAATGTTATTGCAATACTCGACATATTGCAAACATTTAAAATCATAATATTATAATGTGACTTAAGTATCTTTATAATTTTGGATTGTGAGACATCTAGTGATTCATTCCCCTTTAAACATCGGCTGAAACTTCCTATAAAGCTCTGCAAAGCTCATTTGATACATTGCTGTTATTGGAATATAGATTATAGTGTCTAGCTTAGGCTTGCTAACATTAGATAACATTAGCAGCGTTGACAGATCCATGATAATTATTGCATTTTGATGATAATGTTTCCCTCTGTGCAATGTACAATCAGTAATGGCCAAATTACCATAATGTACAATTTGATCATTTTAATCATCGTCCTCCAGTGCGTTCGCAAATTAAGAACTCACGTCATCAGCACAAAGACACAACAAATTGGGCAAAAGCGTAGATGTCCAGAGCAACATCTTAACATAGTTCTATGCCTGTTCTTTGTCTCATAGGTCCCATTCAATAAGATATTTTAATCTTGTTTGTGACCGTAAGTCTGTAAGGTTGGATTTTATGGCACGTCCTTGAATGCAGCACGTGTTGCAGCCAGCAGACGATATTTTGTACAATCACACATCATGCCTATTTTTTGTCTCTCGGTTGTAACTCAAGTATGATCATTATAGTATGATCAGTAATTTTAAGCCTCTGGTACAATTGTGTAACATTTCCCTTTTGGCAACCGTACATTACTGGTCACACCAGATCAGGCATGACTTCAGCAGAAAATTTTACTATGTCTTCATGCTGGCTGGAGGCGTTATGTGTTTGGGTCGTCAGTCTGTTCTCATGAACATTATATCACAGGAGCGCCTTGAGGGAATTTCTTCAAATTTGGCACAAACGTTACGTAGACTCAACAATAAACTGAGTAGATTTTTGTAGTCAAGGTCACTGTGACCTACAAAACATGCTTTTGGCCACAATTCAAGACTTAATACGCTAATTATGACAAAATTTCGCACAAATGTCAAACAGGATAAAACAATGAAGGGGTGACATTTTATATCCAAAAGGTCAAAGGTCAGCTTCACTGTGACATCACAGTGTTCTGTAAGGGGCCGTACACGGCGCATCTTTAACCACCTGGAAAACGCGCAGCCAGGTGCTGTGTGCAACTGTTGTGCAGATGCAAGTTGTGTCTGACGTTGCTAAGCAACCATAACAAGCACCAGCGTACTTACATGAAATCCTGAGTGCAGAGCTGATCTTCTTCCAGGTGCTGTTTTTTAAGTGTGTAGGCCTAAAATATTGTCCGTGAAACAGATGTAAAGCTCTGGCAGCCCTGCACAAAGATGACCAACTTCTCCTCCATATTTACCGCAGACTGATATTTTTATGGAAAAAGAGGAGATATCGGTCGGCTATGATTGGTTGGCCCTAGTCACATGACATGTGGTGCGTGCTGCTTTGTTCCAAAAGTTGAACTATTGCGCCCTTAAAAACAGACGTTTGGGAAGGTGTGCACACCACTCTGGTGTTGCTCTGGTTTTTCAGAGCGTCTTCATTGAAAACAATGAATTTGAGGGTGCGAAAAACGTGGCATGTGTACAGCCCCGAAAAACACTTTGTTTTTGATTATTTAACATCATAACTCAGGAACAGAAGTGGAAACATTTGGTCAGACACTGAATCGGTGACACTAATCTTGGGCGTTCCACCTTAAAAATGTGCTGATTGTATAGATCTTCAGTGCTGTCTGGTTCAAGATGTGTCTGAATTACCCATGTTTTAGAATTTGTAGCATCTTTGCAGCAACATCCATATTTGAGGCACTGTCGACTGTCATGGCTGCATCTTTGCGTTCTGTTGTTCCTCTGGTCGTCCATCACAAGCTCATCGGTTTTGCTGACACTGAGCTTCAGGTGATTTTGACGAGGCTCTCTATCAGCCCTCTGTACTCCTCTGTAAAAAACAATTCCTTCAAAGTCTTCTCTACATATGAGTCAGGACAGACATGGAAGTAAAAACTGCAGCTTGACAGGTTGGCGGAGGCGTACACACTTCTGCGAAGTAGCGATTCTAGTTTCTTATGAATTCAGCTTTTAATTTGTTTTAAATGTTTAAACAGCATCTAACACCACAGACATCACATTGACGTTCTTTTTACATGTGAAACGAAGGCTTTGAAAACTTTCCTCTTTTGTGTGAAGAATCTCCCAGTCCGAGAAAACACAGTAGATATTTTTGTAAACTTTTTGTTTACAGTGCCCTGACGCTGTGGCAGCTGGAGGGCGGCTGGTCTGTAGCAGAATGTGAGCTCTGACTGTTCAGGCAGGGGCAAGCGGAGAAATGGATCAATAAAGTATTACAGTGTTATTTCACTCTCCCCCGATGCTATCTCTCTACCTTCAGGATGAAAGATACATCATCTTCAGTAAATATCTCCCGAGATGAGAGTTTCTGGAGCATGATCTTGTTGAACGGGGGTACAAGGCCAAATGTAGATCAGGTTGGAGATATGTGAGGTGAAAATGGTCCTGAGACGCAGTAATAAGATACAAAGGACCATGCGACTCTTAAGAAATACTGTTGAGTTTACATGTATGGCTTGTATCTCTCAAGGACAGTTGGATGTATGCTTTCCTGACATGAGGGACAGGGTCCCATGACCTTATTTACCTGCTTGTGAAAGAGACGTCATGTTTACATGTTTACCTGTGATCTGTCTGTGAGAGCTGCAGCAACAACTCTGACTAAATGTTTTTATTTTATTGATTACTTCTCATATATTCTCCCTCCCACAGTATTGATTTTCCTATGGTTATTGATGATTCTTATGGATGTCTTTATTGGTATTTGCTTGATTGTTATTCCTTTTGAAAATGAGCCCAGAGCACAGAAGAATACAGTTTGACTCCCTTTATATTAGCTGGCATGTTGAAACTCAGATTTTTCAGGTTACACTGAATACCTTGATACACTCACCGTCAGTGGGAAATGATCAAAACTCCTATCGTGATCAAAGTATTGAGAACCATACGTGTTAGACCAAAGGGAAGTGTGCCTTTAAACGAGTCTTTAAAGCAGCTCTAGTCAGTGTTTGTATAGTAACAATGGATCAAATGACTGTGTGTGTGTGTGATATGAAAGGAGTCACTCACAGGATGAACCTACAGATAATTATCACCCTTCAGCTCTTTGGATCTTCAAAGCATCTTTCAGCTCCTTGTTTTGGCCTTTTGGCCCACAGTGTCAAATACATGTTCTTTTATTGAGTTTGTCACACGAGGTAACACATATATACAAACAGCATTTAACACAAACAATATAGGCACCATTGCCTCACAGAAAAAAAGGGAAAAAATGATTAAAATAAGAAAATAAATCAGAATAAATTGTGTGTGTGTAGGTCTTCTTACATTTTAACAAAGTGACATGTTATATCTGTGCAAGAAAATGTGTGTTCGACAGAGAACTAGAGAGGATATCCCAAGCCTTTACTATGGACACTCACGCTTAATGAATTACAGCTAATGATCTTTCTATGAGAGCAATATCTCTAAAATAATTTTATTCATTCTTTCATGGTGGAGGCTCAGAGGAGAACCATGAGTGTATTATGGGGTTCTTAGAAATGATGTGAACTGTTTAGGAATTATGAATTCCAGGATATTTTCAAGAGACTTTAGCCACCTTTAATGAGAGATGTGATATACCGTAAAAAATTAGTAGCCCGGGCTATTATTTGTTTAAATCACTAAAATCAACAGGCCTATATTTGGGACAGGCCTTTAATTGTTTTCATACAAAATTGTTGCTCAGCAAAGATCACAAAATGCAATCAATTTTATTTATTTATTTACACTAGTATGAATATAACTTAAAATTGGGCAGATAATATATTAATTATGAATCATTCATTTGATCTAGCTCCAACAGACATACTCACAACTTGGATTAATTTTCATGAAAAAACCCTTTTGATTCTTTTGATCTGAGGACCCTTACAGAGTAAAGGAATATGAATAACTTACTGGGTAATCAAGGAGTGGACACATAATTTAAGGTAGCCAACAACGGTTTTATATGTCTAGAACTTCTATAAAAAAACAAACCAGACCAGGCATCTAATCAAGACAGGTCTTTATTTGTCAAACTGTGTAGCCACACCGGCTGGTCTAAGGGACTGGGCGTTTAATTGAAGTTTTACAGTAGATGATAAAATCCCAGAACACATGAAGGTGTGTACCAGCAGTATTCCAGCTACATTTAGTAAGGATGCACCGATCCAATGTCTGGATTGAATATCGGCCCCGATATTATCAAAATAGATGGATCGGGTATCGGAAAATGCAACCGATACGTGAGCCGATCCTTTCCCTTTAAATCTATTGCAACGCGAGCTACGTCATACGTCAGCAGCAGCACATTTGTCGCATGCCGCGCAAGTTGATTAGCCTACCTAGGCAAGCACAAACAACAACAAGAATCTGCTGTGTGGAGGTATTTCACACTGAACACTCCAAGGTATATAGCTTTTATAGGTCAACCATGGTACTGGATCGGTATCGGGTATCAGCCGATACTCAAAGCCACAGCATCGGGATCAGTATCGAAACTCAAAAAGATAGATTGGTGCATCTCTAACATTTAGTACAGTTTGGACTATTTATGGCTCTGTTCACAGCACAGGGCTCAATGCTCAATTCTGATAATTCCATCAGATTCAATCTTTCTTTCCAGACCGTTCACATTCATGTTTGAGGTGATCCATATCTGACATCGGTGTGAATGGATATCTGCCCTTAAATGTCTCACATGCAACCACCACCGTCACACATATGCATATTGGAACAACACTAACAACATCACATTTAAGAACCAGGCATTTGATCGCCATAGTAGGAAGGTCTAATGACAACACAACTCAGATCCGATTGGGGAAAAAAAAAAAAAACAGAATTCACTTAGGAACACTTAAGTCAAAGAAAACTTTATTTCCATTTGCAGTATTATATTTAGTGGTATCGCTCTGTCCTGGGGTTTTCTGCCTTTCCAAGGCCTACACAGGAAGCCTCTTCCACATGCCTATGTGGAAAGCCTAAGGCAGAGAGAGCACACCTCTCTGCCCTTCCATGCGCCTACATGGAAGCCTAATGCAGGGAGAGCAGGTCTGTGTCACACCAGAGCGGAAAAATCTGATTTTTTTCAGCGTATGAGCTTCATTTTGAAGCTCTTGTATTTTGTTGCCTAAAATTTATGCACAGACTTACAGTGAAGGAGCTGATGTGCTGGGTTTTGTTTTGTCCCAGTCTTGTTCAAGGCCCTGTCCCTCAGGGTGATGATTCCAGGACTCAGTCACTCCTCATGTTTTGGCAGTTTTAGAGATTAAGTCATTATAAATGATAGACACACAAACACACACAGCGGAGGATGTTCTAGCGTTAACTCTTTGAGCTTCTGGAATGAAAGTAGTGTATTTCTAACATACAGATCTTGGTGGCTATGGACCACCAGACGCCCAGCATATGAGACTGGAAGACCGTCACTGAGCTTAACATTACAACACGTATATTTCTGGACATCAAACCATATCTGGGCCAAACGTTCTACACGCTGATCTAGGCTGATCTTATTTCATTTTCCAGGGATTTACAATCATAAATGCTTTTGAGCAATAAGTTAGATGTCCGCTTTCTGTCTGCATCATCACCACAGCGAGTGAGCGAGTGAGTGAGCGCTTCCCGCATGTAGGAAGCATTTAGTCGTCCCGGTCGGTGTCGTGCATCTCTCTGCAGTGTGTTGCAGTGTGTTTATTGCAGTGCAGGTCAGCTCTCAGCAGTCTATACTCCCTCAGCTTCCCCCGGTGCTCACGCCTCATTAACTCAACACACTCAGCTTGTTTACAGCTGTTAATTACACACTGCAAAGCTGATATTGATGAGGACAATCAGCATTTATCCCAATTAAGCTCGATTCTGACTACATGCTAACTTGATAACATAGTGACTTTCCAATCAGTTTGTTGTTAAGAGACTAAACCTGCTGTTCAGTGCAGGTATTGAAGTTTTCCTGTAATTGAACATCCACTGAGTGAGTGCAGCAGCTGAGTGATCGTCATTGACGGTCTGTGTGTGTATTGTGTGTGTTGCGCCGTAATAGGCCGATGTTATCTGTGTTTTCTCAAGAAGTAGGGTAATAAATGACGAGCAGCGGCTGATCACTCATCATCATTATTAGATTCCACGTATCATTAAGAGCAGAGCATACAGTCAATGAGACTAATTAAGAGGGATGCATGCTTTTCTGCCATCATTAATCTGACGGAAATAAAATCCCTGGAATACTCCTTTAGGGATTTATATTATGGATGTAATACTCATTAGAGGGTTGATTTTAATGATGCTTTTGTTGATGTATGGAGACTTAATGCGCTCCATATACAAGGAGTCCACAATGATCTTCTTATATAATGATTATATTTATAGTGTTTATTCTATAGGCACCAGTTCACAAGTGTTTTAAGTATTGATTTATCTTCTAATTGTCTATGAAATGTCAGTAAATAGTTAAAAAATGTACGTCACAATGTCTCAGAGTCCAGTGAGACGTCTTCAAATGTCTTTTTTTGTCAAACCTAACAGACCAAAACCCCAAAATATTTAGTTTAATATGATAGAAGACGGCAGTGGATGGGGGAGTTGCATGTTCTCCTCGTGTCAGTGTGGGTTTTCTCCAGGTGCTCCGGCTTCCTCCCACAGTCCAAAGACATGCAGGTTAACTGGTGACTCTAAATTGTCCATAGGTGTGAATGTGAGTGTGAATGGTTGTCTGTCTCTATGTGTCAGCCCTGTGATAGTCTGGCGACCTGTCCAGGGTGTACCCTGCCCTTCAAACAGTGTCAGCTGGGATAAGCCCCACCCCCGCGACCCTCAAGAGGATAAGCAGTTACGGAAAATGAATGAATCATAGAAGACAAGAAAAACTAAAATCCCTCACGTGAGATACTGGAAACAGTAAAAATTGCCTTTTAGAAAATATTTAAATTGTGTTTTATATACACTGTGTTTATAATGATCTTAGTGTTTTGTAATATTTCTTCAACGTTCAGACATATGGAGTTTAATACAGTTTAAAGCAGGGGTGTCAAACATACGGCCCGTGGGCCAGAAGTGGCCCGTTGAAGGGTCCAATCCGACCCACGGGATAACTTAACACACCTACCTAATATTGATGCACTTGTGAAGGCTAAGAGGTGCCAAGTTTCAGGAGCAGGTTAAACAGTAAGTAGCCTACTTTATGTAAAATGCTTCTTCAAAGACTTTTCCACCCTGAACAGAATCCAGCTCTCTGGAAAAGAAAACAAGGAATACTTGTGTTCGGATTTTAATAACTTAACATGCTTCCTCAATACCTTCCACTTTGGTTTGCTGTGGCGATGACAGCATTATTGCACAGGAGTGGAAATGTATGGGAAAATGGGCATGTAATGATAGACTGACAGAGTGTGGAAAAACTGAGACATATTATTGAAATTGCACTCACAATCAGAATGTACCAGTACGTCTTCACACTATAAAAAATGTATATATTTTTAAAAAATGGAGGTGTTGTTACGTATAGGTTATTAAGCAATGGTTTTACTGGCCCCGCCCACTTGAGATTAAATTGGGCTGTATGTGGCCCCTGAACCAACATGAGTTTGACACCTGTGGTGTATCCTATACCTCACTTTGATATTCCTACAGGGCAGTGATACTCACCTTACGAGCCACGGGCCAAATCTGGCCCAAGATAAGGTGCCCAGTGGCCCAACAACCATTTTCTAACTCACAGGAAAAATAAATTGATTCACACTGGGAATTTTTTTGTACTTTAAATGTAAATAAGGAGCCACAGTGCATAAAAAAAGTATTAAAAAAAAGGGCTTGTTTATCAAAACCAGTGTCAGAGGAGTGTCCACTCACCCCGACAGAGGTCTGTGCTAAGCCCTGACTTTTCCTCAGTTGCTAGAAACTTGCCAAAGTGGCCCCAGGCAAAGCAAGTAGCTAGAGGGTCTATAGTTTTCCTGCATGTGAGGTGTGTGGTCAGGTATTTCTGTGTTACTGATCAATTGATTATTGATTATTTTCCTTAATTTCTCCTTATTTAGAGAAGAGTTAAAGAGAAGAGGCCAAGGTAATCTGAGGAAAATTTAACTGGTTGATTAGTGAGTTGACAGTACATGTTTATGTTACTATAGCAACAGGGAAGCAGTGTGTTTTATGTACAGTGAGTTTGTAGTTGTCTTGTAGTGTTTCATATGGTTTCTATAATAATTTGACATAAATTCATCAGTGAGTTTAAAGTGATGTTTATATATTTTACTTTATATATGAGTTTTCTTGCCTGTGACGGATATAGTCAGGTATCTGCGTAATATTATAGACATTAGTATGATAGTTTACTCATTATGTTCCAGCTAATTTAGGCCTATTCATGTTCCTAATTAAGATAAGATGATGCAGGAAATGAGCCTAATTAAGAGAAAATTGACTGGAATACTCTTTTAAAGATTAACTGTATATTATGGATGTGATGTTCATTAGTGACAGTGATCTTAATGATGTTTATGTAGCTGGTGTGGGAAGTTAGCATGAGCTTATACTAGTAGTTTATAGTTTCTATGGGCTATATAACCAGATTTTACAGTCATTTATATTAGTATCTTTGTGAACATGTAGTGTTAACTTGTTTGGCACTATAAGGATCTATTTTTCTTATAGGTCAGCTGTTTGTTTATTACTGCTACTATATATTTTTTCTTTATTTCTACTTATTTCCCACACGTTAAAGCTCATTTTAGTGGCAGATGTCTCTATTTCTGATCTTGCTGACATTGTTTTTAAGAGCTGATGTTAGATTTGGTGGAAGTTTGGTCATTTCCAGTGGGATTTTTTTTGCCCTAGACACTATAATAGAGCTATAATAAGATGATGAGGAGAAAAACAGGGATGTGGTGTGATTGTAGTTGTCTTATAGTGTTTCATGTGAATTCTGTAATAATTAAAAATACATTCAGCAGTGAGAGCAAAGTGATGTTATAGCCTACATTTTACTTTATGTTACTGTCAGGGCTGTCAATATAAGGCGTCAATTTTATATCTGTGTGTCATTAGTAGACATTAGTATGATAGTTTACTCATTATATTCCCCCCAGTTTAGGTCTATTCTTATGCTCCTAATTAAGATAAGATGATGCAGGAAATGAGCCTAATTAAGAGAAAATTGACTGGAATACTCCTTTAAAGATTAACTGTATATTATGGATGTGATGTTCATTAGTGACAGTGATCTTAATGATGTTTATGTAGCTGCTGTGGGAAGTTAGCATGAGTTTATAATAGTAGTTTATAGTTTCTATAGGCTATATAACCAGATTTTACAGTCATTTATATTAGTATCTTTGTAAACATGCCTTGTTTGGCACTATAAGGACCTTTTATTCTTATAGTTTGTAGTCAGCTCTCTGTGTATTATTACTGCTCTATATTTTTCCTTAATTTCTACTTATTCCCTGTATGTTTAAGCTCATTTTAGCAGCAAACTCTCTATTTCTAATCATGCTGACATTATTCTTAAGAAGTGATGTAAGATTTGGTGGAAGTTTGGTCATTTCCAGTGGAATTGTTTTTGCCCTACACACTAAAATAGAGCTATGATAAAACGATGCGGGGGAAAAACAGGGATGTGGTGTGTTTGTAGTTGTCTTGTGTGTGTGTCATATGGTCTCTGTAATAATTGAAATACATTCAGCAGTGAGTTTAAAGTGATGTTTATATATTTTACTTTATATATGACTATAATCCTGTAGGAGTCATAGTTTTCTTGCATGTGACAGATATAGTCAGGTGTCTGTGTATTATCAGTAGATGTTTATGTAGCTGGTGTGGGAAGTTAGCATGAGTTTATACTAATAGTTTATAGTTTTTATAGGCTATATAACCATCATTTACAGGCTGTTATTATACTTATACATCTTTATTAGTGTCTTGCCTTTTAAACGTGCAGTGTCAACAGTCTTGTTTGGTCCATTTTGGCTCAATTTAGTGACAAATTTCTTTATTTCTGATCTTGCTGACATTATTTTTAAGAGCTGATGTTAGATTTGGTGGAGGCTTGGTCATTTCTAGTGGGATTTTTTTCCTCTAGACACTAAAATAGAGCTACGATGAAATGATCTAAAAAAAAAACAAACAGAGAAGATGTTTAGGTGGGCGGTATGGGACGTTCTATACTCATAGTTTATAGCTTTTATAAGCTATATAATCATTATTTACAGTCTTGTTTGGCACTATAAGGATCTATTTTTTTTTATAGTTCGTAGTCAGCTGTCTTTGTATTACTACTATTATATATTTTTTCTTAATTTTTACCTATTTCCTGCATGTTTAAGCTCATTTTAGTGGCAGATGTCTCTATTTCTGAACTTGCTGACATTATTTTTAAGAGCTGATGTTAGATTTGGTGGAAGTTTGGTCATTTCCAGTGGGATTTTTTTGCCCTAGACACTAAAATAGAGCTATGATAAAATGATGAGGGGAAAAACAGGGATGTGGTGTGTTTCAAAGATTAACTGTATATTATGGATGTGATGTTCATCAGTGACAGTGATCTTAATGATGTTTATATAGCTGGTGTGGGAAGTTAGCCTGAGCGCATACTTACAGTTAATTGTTTTTATAGGCTGTATAATCATAATTTACAGTCTTTGCTTTTACACTTTTTAACAGTATCTTGACTTTGTAAACATGTAGTGTTAACAGTCTTGTTTGGCCCAAACCTTGCTATTTCTGTTCTTGCTGACATTATTTTTAAGAAGTGATGTTAGATTTTGTGGAAATTTGGTCATTTCCAGTGGGATTTTTTTGCTCTACACACTAAAATAGAGCTATAACAAAATGTTTTAAGTGATGGTGTATACTTTATGTTATATATGAGTATATTTCTGTGGGACTTCTTGCATGTGACAGATATGGTCAGGTATTAGTGTATTATTGTGATTTGGCTTTGTAAACATCTGCTAACAGTCTTGTTTGGCACCATAAGGACCTATTTTTCTTATTGTTTGAAGTTATTATTATATTTTTTCTTAATTTCCTGTGTGTTTAAGCTCATGTTAGTCACAAACTTCTCTATTCCCACTCTTGCTGACATTATTTTTAAGAAGTGATGTTAGATTTGGTGGAATTTTGGTCGTTACCTGTGGGCCTAATCAAGAAAAAAATGACTCTAACACTCTTTTAAAGATTAACTGTATATTATGGATGTGATGTTCATTAGTGACAGTGATCTTAATGATGTTTATGTAGCTGGTGTGTGAAGTTAGCCTGAGTTTATACTAATAGTTTATAGTTTTTATAGGCTATATAACCAGATTTTACAGTCTGCACTTTTTTTTATTAGTGATTTGACTTTGTGAACATGTAGTGTAACTTGTTTGGCACTTTAAGGACCTATTTTTCTTATAGTTTGTAGTCAGCTGTCTGTGTGTTATATATTTTTTCTTAATCTTGACTTATTTTCAGCATGTTTGAGCTGATTTTAGCAGCATGTCTGCTCTTGCTGACATTATTTTAAGAGCTGATGTTAGATTTGGTGGAAGTTTGGTCATTTCCAGTGGGATTTTTTTGCCCTAGACACTAAAATAGAGCTATGATAAAATGATGAGGGGAAAAACAGGGATGTGGTGTGTTTCAAAGATTAACTGTATATTATGGATGTGATGTTCATCAGTGACAGTGATCTTAATGATGTTTATATAGCTGGTGTGGGAAGTTAGCATGAGCGTATACTTACAGTTAATTGTCTTTATAGGCTGTATAATCATAATTTACAGTCTTTGCTTATACACTTTTTAACAGTATCTTGACTTTGTAAACATGTAGTGTTAAAAGTCTTGTTTGGCTCATTTTAGAGGCAGACTTTGCTATTTCTGTTCTTGCTGACATTATTTTTAAGAAGTGATGTTAGATTTTGTGGAAGTTTGGTCATTTCCAGTGGGATTTTTTTTGCTCTACACACTAAAATAGAGCTATAGCAAAATGTTTTAAGTGATGGTGTATACTTTATTTTATATATGAGTATATTTCTGTAGGACTTCTTGCATGTGACAGATATGGTCAGGTATTAGTGTATTATTGTGATTTGGCTTTGTAAACATCTGCTAACAGTCATGTTTGGCCCTATAAGGACCTATTTTTCTTATTGTTTGAAGTTATTATTATATTTTTTCTTAATTTCCTGTGTGTTTAAGCTCATTTTTGTCACAAACTTCTCTATTCCCACTCTCGCTGACATTATTTTTAAGAGTGATGTTAGATTTGGTGGAAGAAAAAAAATGACTCTAACACTCTTTTAAAGATTAACTGTATATTATGGATGTGATGTTCATTAGTGACAGTGATCTTAATGATGTTTATGTAGCTGGTGTGTGAAGTTAGCATGAGTGTATACTAATAGTTTATAGTTTCTATAGGCTATATAACCACATTTTACAGTCTACACTTTTTTTATTAGTGATTTGACTTTGTGAACATGTAGTGTAACTTGTTTGGCACTTTAAGGATCTATTTTTCTTATAGTTTGTAGTCAGCTGTCTGTGTGTTATATTATTATATATTTTTCCTTAATTTCTACTCATTCCCTGCTCATTTTAGCAGCAAACTCTCTATTTCTGATCTTGCTGACATTATTTTTAAGAAGTGATGTTAGATTTGGTGGAAGTTTGGTCATTTCCAGTGGAATTTTTTTGGCCCAGACACTAAAATAGAGCTGTAATAAGATGATGAGGGGAAAAACAGGAATGTGGTGTGTTTGTAGTTGTCTTACAGTGTGTCATGTGATTTCTGTAATAATTGAAAATACATTCAGCAGTGAGTTTAAAGTGTGTTAACTTGTTTGGCACTTTAAGGACCTATTTTTCTGATAGTTTGTAGTCATCTGTCTGTGTGTTATATATTTTTTCTTAATCTTTACTTTATTCTCAGCATGTTTGAGCTGATTTTAGCAGCATGTCTGCTCTTGCTGACAGTATTTTAAGAGCTGATGTTAGATTTGGTGGAAGTTTGGTCATTTCCAGTGGGATTTTTTTCCTCTAGACACTAAAATAGAGCTATGATAAAATGATGTGGGGGAAAATCCACGTGCATATTTCCTTTAGGGATAAGAAATACCGTGAAGTGAGGGGGGGAAAAAATCCCCAGCGATGATTGCGGACACAGTTTAGTCCCTGCAGGAATATTACAGCAACATGAGCGTTATAGAGGGATGTCCCGGTGCAACGGCGAATGTGAATGCAGGCAGCGCATGAATATTATCTCCAGCATGCCACTTCGGAAGTAGGTCACCGCTCACCGATTTGTTCACCATGTCTCCAGCTACTGTGGGCTGCTCGGTCCGCGGATCGCTCCCCAGGTCGACAGCCCGACCGGGTGGAAACTGAGCAGCAGAAACAGGACGGACCGGATTGTTTTTAGGGGGAGATTTTCATTTCCCGACGGGACACGCAAGGTAATGATGAATCGCGGCTGTAATTCCCGTCACAGTTGGAGATGATAGGATCGGTGGGTAGCCCGCTTCCAACAACTCGGCTGTAACACGAGCTCCTAATGATATTGATATTAACTAGCAGCGCGTCAAAGCCCAGATTGATCGAGGATGTTCGGATGTTTTAGACTCGTTTCCCCGCTGAGGAGCTTTTTTCACTTCTCCTATCACAGCCTGCACTCCTGCTACGGCATGCTGTCAGATTAACACCGTCCACCACCATGGCCAACTACGAGCTCCACTAGGCGAGTCTCTGTTTGATTTGCTGCACAGCCTGATCACAATACATTCATCTACATTGCTCTTAATTGCATTTCTCTGCTTGATATAATCCAGATCCACGCGTGGATGTGGGTGTGCTTATAACTGCCTGGTGCCTGAACCTGCATGGAGGTGAAGGGAGGTGTTGGTGGTGGAGGATGGTTAGTGTTGGTGGAGGCTTTGCTCCAGGAAAGTGGACTTGGTGGTGATATGGCACTATCTGAAGCAGCACAGCACAGCAAGCTTAGATTCCTGAGAGCTCCTGCCTCGGGGCTTTTTCTCTCATGATGACAGCTCTACACCATGTCCGTCCTCTCAATGAGTCTGTGTGACAGCCAGGCAGCTCAGCCACCTCCTCCTCTGTCTTCACATACACATGAAACTATACAGTCAGTTAACATGCCATCACCGGAGAGACTGAAATGTTATTAACTGGGTTTTATGTGCCAATTATGCTCCATTTACTTTAGAGTGGGGTAATGTTTAAGGGAGGGTTCTTTAATATCTGTAATTTTAAGATGTAGACTTCTGTCTTTCCATTTCATTTTCTAAATAAGTGCTTCCTAATCTGGAGTTCACAACCCACAGATTGGGTCTCTAGATAAAAAAGAGTCACAAGAGAATTAAAGGAGATAGGAAGACGATATATATATATATCTGTAACACAAAATTCTTACAGAAATCTCTAATTTTGGCTGGAAATGGTGAATCTGAGTAGTTACAATGTGATGGAAGACGATCACACATTTCTTGTACACATTCATGTGAAATACTGGATATTTTTACCTTTTCAGGCTTTTAAAGGAATGCTTCACCCACAAAAATGACCATTTGTTTATCACAGTGGTTCCCAACTAGTGGGTCGTGGGTCCATTCTCAATGGACGGCAAGTGACTCACAAGGTTTGTGAAAAACACACTTTATTTTTAGGTGCAGTGTATTTCCGGCACAGAGTTTTCATTTTAAAAGAGCTGTTTCCTGCTGTAGAGTGAGTGAATGACGGACAGCTACTTGACAGAGACAGCAAACCAGCTCGACGACATGGCCACACGCAACTATGGTGCTGAATGTGTTAAACTGTGGATCTTTAACTGAGGATTAAGGAGGTATCTGGGTCCTGTCGCTGGACCAGTTGGGAACCACTGGTTTATCATAGTATTGCCGTGTTACCTTTAATTTGTGAACAAACCTTTTTTTTTTTTTTTAAACATTGATTCATTGATTGATTGGGGACCACCTTTAACAACAGCAAAACAAGGCTTATATTACAATATCAATTTACAAACTCTTACACAACTCATGCAATATACCGTAAAACTTCAAATAAAAGCCTAGTCCCAGTTTAACGCCCAGTCCCTTTCACTAGCTGGGTGTAGCTACACATTCTGACAAATAAATGACTGCCTCAATTTGACGCCAAAGCAGTTAATTATTATTATTATTATTTTTTTTTAATGAAGGTGTCTAAGATGTATAAAAGCAGTTGTTGGTTACCTTGAATTATGTGTCCATTCCTTGATTACCCTGTAAGTTATTCATATTCCTTTAGTCTATAAGGATCCTCATATCAAAAGAATCAAAAGGCGTTTTTCATAAAAATTAATCCAAGTGGTGAGTATTGTTTTAACAGGATAAAGTGGTGTTGTGTCAGTATGCTGGGTGCTGTAATCCCGGAGTGCCGTAACTCACTCTCTCTGATTCACTGTCCGTTGGAGCTAGATCAAATGAATGATTCATAATTGATATATTATCTGAAGCCTTAATTTTTTTTACACCTAATATTCATACTGGTTTAATGAACAGTTCAATTTTATTTCCCATCTTTGCTGAGCAACAGTTTTGTCTGAATGGAATTAAAGGCCTGTCCCAAATATAGGCCTGTTGATTTCGGTGATTTAAGCAAATAATAGCCGGGGCTATAAATTGAAGTTTTACGGTAGTCCATGTCTCATTTATCCAGTCGTTTGCTCAGTACTTCCCAAACACATGCATTTTTGTCCAAATCTCACTATTTAAAATTGAACCAAAAGTTTAACCTGTCTATGCTCCCTTCACAGCTAGACTCCAATAAAAAAGTATTTTTTAAGTGAAAATGCATGTGTTAAGGATGTACTGAGCAAACGACTTGATAAATGAGACTTGGATTATACTGCGCCAGTTGTGTGAGAGTTTGTTTTAATATAGTTTGGCTGTTGTTGAACGTGGTCCCCAATTAGTTACTGAATCCATATGTTTCTGTGAAGGCATGTGAGGAAAATATGAATTAAAGTAAACATGGCATGAGTAATTGATTTACCAGTGGTCATTTTGTGGGGACAGTATTCCTTTAAATGTCCTTTAAAAGGAAAAAAAAAACACTCTTTAGTGAACCTGCTCACAGTGTTCATAGCCTGTGATGAGGGGGATCACAAATTGACATTTAGAAGCTAAAAAGGTTTGGAAACACTGATCTAAACGACTCGCGTCCAACCTTTTTGGCTTGTGTCCCCTGAAAAGGTGAATCTGTCCAGTGTTTCACAAGAAAAGGGGAGCTGTCAGAGAAACGTCTGAAACTAAACATAGATATTATGGAGTGTTTGATTCTGTCTTCTTCCGTTAATCATCTCATAAACCAGGGACATTTAACTTGCTTTGCCTGGGGCCATTTTAACAAAATGAGAGGAGGTCAGGGGCCAGTTAATAAACAAACAGTAATAATATTTATCAGATGAACAAATAAAGAAATGAGGCAAATACAATTGTAGCAGCCCCACGCAGGTCAGGTGTATGCAGGGGCATTTCAAGAGTTTGAGCTCTGTTTGATGTTTTTTTAACCCTCTCTGACACCTTATTTACATTCAAGATACAGAAAACAGATCCCAGTATGAATCCATTTATTTTCATTTTATGGTGGGCCACCCTGCACCCTATTGTGGGCTGCAAGAGTATCACTGTCTTACACCCTCAGTCCCATTTCTATCCATTTTCTAACTGCTTATCCTCTCGGTCCCTAAAAATAAAAAAAATTAAGCTTTAGAAGTGTAACTTTCTTTAACACCTGTAGGTGGTCTTTAAATGTAAAAAGAGAAAAAATGTAGAAATAATCCACGTGTTTCCAAAAGTAATGAGAGTATTTTAACCAATAATCAGTGGTTCATCTCTATGTTTAAACTTGTATTTAAGTAACATGGATCGGGTCGTCCCTAACAATACAAGAAATTGTTGTAAACTGGAGGAACTGTAAGAACGGTTTGACCAGGTGGAAAATGTCACTATATTCACACAGCACGAAATGAGACAAATAATCTATGAAAAAAAATTCTCTGCCTTTTCTGTTGCCTTGCAGCGCTTCTAATGGCCTTACTGCATGAGAACGAAAACTGTGGTTAAACTGTCAAACTAGGCTGGTGGTCATAGCTTGGTGTATTGGTCGACTGTTTCCAACATGGCAACTGGGTCACAGACTTTCTCACAACTGAACAGTACACTAAAATATAGGGCTGCCCCCGACCAAGAATTTTCCCAGTCGACCAATAGTTGTCATTTAGGGCCATTAGTCGACTAGTCGCCCGCATGTTTATGATGTTATTTTAATTATTAAATCATATATTCTGGGCAGGGCAACACAATGGTTTGAGTTGAAGGTGTGAGAAAGAATAGTATCAGTAACATTGTTAACACTGTGCTACATTACAGAGAAATACAAAACCGTACCAATGAACCTTCATTAATATAGGCCTATATTTTATCTACAAGTGCACGTCACACACTGAGCGAGCCGCCTGTTAATGACGCTGTCTGCAAAGCAGTAATGATTGTGCTAAGTGGCTAATGGGCATGTAGCTACTGACATGTTTCAGATGATACGTCATGTTTGTAGTCGACCAATGATAGGCAAATGTTTGCCTGCAGAGTTTACATATCACCTTGGGTTCATCCTTCACCTTCTCAAAATGATCCCACACTTTGGATTTCCTGACCGACATGTTATTAACTAGCCTGTCTAATAACCACAGGTACCTGCCCTGGAAATTAACGTGACTCCTGTCTGACTGCTGAGTGTGGCCACTTCCTGTGTTCACCTTTCAAATTAAATTCCCACATGGTCCAGTCATACATGTCTTGATTTATTTTGACAGGGCGCAGCTCCTAATAGAATTTTTTTCTACAATTTTTTTGTTGTTGTTGTTGTTTTCTGTGACTAAGCGACCAATAAAATCTTGACGACTAATGACCTTCCTGGTCGACTAATGTTAGGTCGACTATTAGGGGGCAGCCCTGCTAAAATATATTTCTGAAAACATTAGAGGTGAGAAATCGGCACCTCAAGTGTTTTCAGAAACATATTTTAGTATACTGTTTAGCTGTAAAATGAGAAAATTTATCCACTGGTTGCTTGGACTATCCCCAAAATGGCGGCTAGGTTAGGTTGACGGCTAGCTGCGTCAGAGACTCACCAGCTCTGATTGTTAGTTTTTGGTGAAAATGCCATTAGAGGCAGCAGGAAGAGGAGAGACATGTTTTTTTTCACAGACTATCTGTCTCATAATACGTCTTTCAGAATGTCGTGGCAGTTTCAGGAAATGCGACACAAAGTTATTTTCATAAAAGTTACCAACTGTGGCTTTAATTAGAAACAAAATGTCCTGAAGAAATGTTTTTAAGAACCCGTGTGTTTGTGTGTGTGTGTGAGTGTGTGTGAGCATGTAGCTATTGGTTGTTGGTTTTCTTAACAGCATGTTAAAGCAGGTAAAATATCAGACCTCAATATTAATTTTAACCTGTTGTTTTATTTGCTGTGGTCAGTGCGATGAAGGTCTTGCAGGGAATAATAATAATGCTCTTCAATGAGCTTCTGTCCTTCCATTGTGCATGCTTGTCTTATTCAAATGAAGCAACTTGATTTGATATCCGCAGACAGAAACTCAATGTGAGGCTCCTTCTGCCCTCTTGTTATCTGGAAATTAAATTTCTCTCTCATGGATTGTATTTCACGGTTCACCGAGTCGTTCGGCAATAAGGGCAGACAGAGCTATGAGATGGTTTTGAACATGTCCAGAGAGTTGTGTCCACTCCAGAGTTAAAGTGGGTTTGCAATTGTGGTACAACTCAACCCTGGGTATGTTCTTTATAATGTTAAGATGACGCAAAGTGATGCAACAGATCACAGCGTGCAACAGTCTCAAGGTGTGCTCTGGTTTTAGTGTAGAAGAGAAAAAAAAACAGAATAAAACTCCTCATGCTGTCTGCTCCTTGTAATTAAAGCACTTCAACAAGAACCGCACTCGGTTTTGGTTTCCCTACCCTCTCATTAGGTGTTACATGATAGCGAGTTGTAAAAGAATAGACGATTTGTCGCACGCTTGGTGATGAGATGAAGTCGTGTTAAATACTCAAGTGCATCAATAAGCCGCTGGTTAAATGAAGCTGTTGTTATTATGCAGTGCAGAAACAGGTTTTAGTGGGATTTGCATGCATTTTCAAGTCATATCCCATCATCGTTCTCTTTTTGACGCATGTTGCTGGACTGGAAATGGTTTAAGAATTAATTTTTTATGACTGTTACCAATATCATACTGAAGGGATAGAGCAGGAAATGGCATATGGTGAACGGGTGTGTGGAAAAGCAGCAGCAGAAGGAATCAGCTGTGTTGAATGTATTCTGAGCAAAGACAACTTGTGCTACAGTTTAAGTCGTTCAAAGCCGAGGTGCTACTTTAAGTGGCTCACTTTTAAAAAACACAGGGCAGAAAAATGACATTTAAGCATGATGTGATGCAATTTGATCTGTAGAAAAAAAAAAAATCAGTGAGGGCAAAAACATGATTTAGTAATGGGCATGTAAGAGCGTCTCGCGTTGCAATCAGCTCCAGTTAGTCACTGTCAATACTAGAGACGGAGCAGGGAGTCATTTCTGCCCAAAGGTCCTGAGAATGACTACTAATATACCCTGTTTTAACATGAAGTTGGGATTTTATTTGCGAGGCAATACACTTTATTTAAAAAATAAAATAAAACACACTTGTTGATGATGTCTCCGTCCTCTCTTCCACTAAACGTAGCATCTCTGCACATGTGATTCAGAGAAAATCCTCACTTTATCTCTCATATTAATTTGCATGTATGTGCTTAATATAATTATTTAGTGTCGAAACAGTTAGTAGATTATTGGATAATTTGAACGGCAGAAAATTAATCAGCAACACTTAACATTTAACATTTAAAATCCATTTTTGGAAGTAATTTCTCAAGCAAAAAATGTAGTTCCAGCTCAGTGTGAGTGTTTGCAGCTTTTCTCTGTTTAAAAATGCTTTAAGCTAAATGTCTTTGGGTTGTGGACCATTAGTTGGACAGAACAAGACTTTCAGCATAGATGTAGATTTCGGGAGGGGGATAGGATGCAGGGGATATGATCCCTCAATATTTAGAACATGTGCATTTGTCCCCCGCAACCCCACCCCACTCCAGACTCGGTTTTGGTTTCCCTTCCCCCTCATTAGATGTTACATGATAGCAAGCTGTAAAAAAAAATGATTTGTAGCACGCTTAGTGATGAGATGAAGTCGTGTTAAATACTCGAGTGCATCAATAAGCTGTTATTATGCAGCGTGGAAACAGGTTTTAGTGGAATTAGCATGCATTTTCAAGTCATTCCTATCATCGTTCTATTTTTGATGCATGTTATTGGACTGGAAATGGTTGAAGAATTCATTTCAGTCAGGAACACTTAAGTCAAAGAAAACGTTATCTTTATCTCCATTTGCAGTATTATGTTTGGCGGTATGGCTCTGTTCTGGGGCCTCTCTGCCTTTCCTAGGCCTACGCAGAAAGTCTCCTCCACACGCCTACGTGGAAAGCCTAATGCAGAGAGAGCACACCTCTCTGCCCTTCCATGCGCTGACGTGGAAAGACTTAAGTAGAGAGAGTACAAATCTCTGCCCTTCCACGTGCAAATAAGGAAAGCTTGAAGCAGAGAGACAAACCTCTCTGCCCTTCCATGCGCCTACATGGAAAGCCTAAGGCAGGAAGAGCAGCAGCAAAGACCCCTCGGGAACAGAACAGAGCAGCATCAATGACAAACAGAAATCACATTGATAAGTCAGACACAGCATGAAAAGGAGGAGCTGGGGTGGAGGCAGGTTGCAAAGTGGCTTGCAGAGGAAGCAGCAACAGTAGGCAGGCCAGAGCCGTTTAAATAGGGCGCCCTGAATGAGATTTGCAAATTGGTTGCATAAAAAGGAATCGTGATGTATCAGCTGTCACCATGCACAAGGAAGCATGGATCTCCTGCTAACTCAGCTAGCACCACTGAGCTAGCTAACGTTACAGCTCAGCCAAGGAGGATGCCATGAATGTTTACATCTCGAGCTGACACAAGCATGACCCTAGCGTCCATGAGTAGATGCACACTTCCTTCTGCACAATGATACGCTTGCTGGGTGTAGTTCAATAGAAAGAAAATAGTCCCTACATGAAACTGCTCACAACAAGGTCTGTGGATTATCTTGAGTAACTGGGTCATGATTTCTGGAAAGAGACATTGCTGTTAAATTGCAGTTTTTCAAGTGTATTTGATTTGGCGCTTTGAGCACCACAAGCCAAGTGACATCTAGTTCTATTATATTGGGGAGAAGGCAGACATCTCTACGGCCGATATCTCCAACACTCTGCAACTCACAGCAGAACAATCTAGACTGATAAATTGCGCTACAGAAAAATATGTATTTTTGATTTGGGGGTGAACTGTCCCTTTAGGCACTTCTTTGGCAGGTGTAGAAAGATTTGAGACATGACAAATGAGCCTGACAGCCAATCACTTGCCAGCCAACAAATGACAGATGTGCCATCATAAGTAGCAGCTTGTGAAATAACCTAATTGATCGTATATGTGTCGGGTGATAATGGAAGCTGAGATTTCGACTTAATCACTTCTGAGAGTAGTGTGTGATTGTGAAAGCTCAATGGTTTTCTGGCTGAAGAGTCACTTAATATAAAAAGAGAGACCCATGCTGACTTGGTTGTTGGAGGTCAAGTGGCATAATTGTGTTTCAGGGCTGCAGCAAGGAGGATGATCCATCTCTTTATGCTGCACACAGGAGTGTCATTGCATAAAGGTCACTGGCAGTTGAATCATCAGGAACTTTAGAGGTTTTTTTCCTACAGTAAGTGAAGTGTTTTTGCGTTGGGAGAGCAGTACGACTTGTGTGAGCTTCAGAGGATCGTAAAGCTCATTATGCGTCTTGTACTATAAAGTTGCTGGGGGTGCTTTGATGTACTCTGTACCAGCCTGTTGACATGGAAACTGAAGAGGCTATTGTGCGACGAGTATTTCCGCCACCAGTTTTGGTGAAATAAAGATCAATTCATGAGTCATTTGATCATACTGTTTGTTTTTATGGCTCGACAATGTTGGAGTGATGCCTTAAGTTCATCCCTCACAGCAATTCAAAAGCGCTCGCTGCCCCTTTTACCTTGCAGAAATTGAAACATGCACTGTCTCGATGTGAAACGGTCTTTGCAGTCTTTTCATGTTTAATCTAATGACCTCCTCTTTGGTAAGCCACAGTGCCACTCAGAGGGATCAGCTACAGGCTGTAGCTATGGCTAAAATTAAATCGGTGCGGCATTGTGAATTACGGATCACTTCTAAAAGCATCCATCGTATCAAACACTAAATACATCACCTAAACGCCTCATCTGTTTCTGCGCTGTGCTTCTGTGTTGTAGCACTGAGTGGGTGAATGCTTGTAATATTGAGCTCCTGGTGGATTGTGAGTCATTAATGTGCTTCAACATGGGTTCAAGGAGCTGAGAATGCTCTTTATTAATACAAAGGATGAAAAGGCAATTTTTTTAATTTTATTTTTTGGCTGGAATTCTAGATCAAAACATGTAGCAGCTACAAAACAATTAATATATCAAACGGCTGAGCAATATATTGATATTATATCCATAACATGATATAAAACTAGATATTGTCTTAGATTTTGGATATGTAAATATTGTAAGCGTCTCTTTATGGTTTTAAAGGCTGTATTACAGTAAAGTGATGTAGTTTGCTGACCTTGTCAGACTGTTCTAGCTGTTCTATTATTTGCCTTTACACAAGAAGTTATTATATCCACATTATGTTTTATAAAGGCTGGGTATCAGGATCAATGCCTTCCAGATATTGACCAAAATAACCCAGAACCGAGTAGCACCGAAATGTCTCCAGTCACACAATAGCTGCATTTGATCTTTTTTGCACCAAGGATCTGATCCTCACCATCCCGACTCCCCAACAAATCAGCAAACTTTCTGTTGCTGCTGTCACTTCCCTCCCGGTGAATATTCAGTTCAACATCTGCCTGGTCAGCACGAGCTAACACAGCAGCAGCAACTAACACTCCCAACAAACTAACACCAATGCTTAATGCTGGG
The DNA here is from genome assembly GCA_019142605.1 of Cephalopholis sonnerati. Taxonomy (NCBI): domain Eukaryota; kingdom Metazoa; phylum Chordata; class Actinopteri; order Perciformes; family Serranidae; genus Cephalopholis; species Cephalopholis sonnerati. The sequence goes on along the minus strand of JAGQAX010000015.1, from coordinate 21,262,214 downwards.
TTCAGACTACACAACATTTTTGTCCGCTCCTACAGTCACTGTGTCAGATTAGAGTCATAAAATTTTTCCGCGACTTGGCTGACATGACAGACTACACGTTGGTCCACACCAATCATCATTACTCTTGTCCTATTTTTATTATTATTATTATTACTACTATTATTTCATTAACCATGGCTGTTCGTGTCCCAGCCGACCTGTTTTTGTAGTAAAATAAAAAGTGCCAACAGATGGCAGGTGCTACATTTTAAGTACTGCATGCAAACTATGGAAGTCACTGAATCCTCCACAAAAAGTTCCTGCAAATGTTTCGCAATAAAAGCCAAAGGTATGCTTCTACTCATCATTGCAACCACAGAAGGCCCACCTCTCAATTGTTCTGATTGGACAATGGGAAATGATGTTGGGCACTTTTTCTGTTTTGAGTTTAAGTTTTTCAGCTCAAATTGTTCAGGGCGCTCCTGCAAAAATGCAAGGTGCATAGAGTGGCAAAACTTGAGGGGCTCAGCAATGCAAAAGAAGAAAGCGAAAAGCTTCCGTTTCATTGAAAACAATTACAGTCGCCCTAGCCTGCTAAAACACACTCTGTCTGATTGAGGCAGGAAGTCAACCCTCCAATATTGTCTCAATATTGATATCAAGGTATTTGGTCAAAAATACTGTGATATTTGTTTTTCTCCTCATCACCCAGCCCTAATATAGCATGATGTAAAGGGAAAAAGAGCACATTGTAAACTAAAACAGGGACGACAAATGGAAAAGAGGTTGACGCACTTTTGGCCTCAGGCTTAAACATAACATAATGTGCTCTTTATCTCACTCTCTCCTCCATCTTGTGTGCACAGTGTATTTGCATTTCAGGCAGAAAGGTTGTCTAAGTGGTCATGTTCTCTGGGGACCTGGATATTGACAGCAAACTAAGTAAAACCGGTTGTTAAATAATGCATCAAAAGATCCTGTCTGTTACATTAAGTCACTCTCAGATTCTCTGTCTGTGTGTGGTGCACACTTTACAGTTAAATGTCTGATCTGTGTCTCCCCAGAGAGTGTATGGACCCAGGTGATGATCCATGATGATGCTCGCTGAAGGGTCTTTCTGAGCTGAAACCCACCATCGTAGCAACCCGTTGATGAAGAAGACGTGGTGGATCTGCTCCCGGACGCTGAGACCATGGTGAAAGCTCAGCGGAGCCAGCCTGTGAAATGCAGGAAGCCTCAGAAGGAGAAGGGAAGCAAGGAGAAAAGAGGTGGCGTGAAAAAAGGGAAAGAGAGAAAGAATGAGATGAGAGGAAGGAAAAAGAAGGATAAGAAAGAGCTACATCGACACAGAAAGAAGACACTGGCAGTGGGTGATGGAGACGCGCTGGACTGTTGCGTCCTGCTCACCCGTCTGGAGGAGAAAGGAGTTGTGGGTAAAGAAAAGGATGCACTAAAAGCTGGGAAACAAAAGGCGGGGAAATTCAAGAAGAAGCTGCACTCTAGCTCCAGTCACAGAAGGACCAAATCTGGACTTAAGAAAACTTCCGCAGCCAATCAGCAAGCACTGGAACCAAAAATCAACCAATCTGACGCCTTACTCATGTTTCCCGCACATGTCTTTGAGCCCCGCAGGCGGAGAATGGCCTCTCTCAATGCTGAGGCTGTCAACAGCTTGCTGCTCTACAGAGACGATTCTGTTGCGTCAAATCTCGCAAAGAAACGGCAGCCGTCTAACGAAGACAAAGCTAAAGATAGTCTCACTAAAACTGAACATAAAGGTCATAAAACCAAAAAGGTTCCTCTGGGAGGGAAAGCAGACCCAAAAGAAAGACCTAAAAAACAGAGGCGGTCAACAGTGGAGGCTCAGAACATTGACTGGTTGGCTTTGTTTGCACCGACGCCTCGGCGTCAGGCAGGCCTCACTGCTGCAACGCTGCTCAAACTCACCAGCACCCAGTATGGAAGCAAACGGCAGAAGAAGGCAGAGTCCAAGCCGGGGAGTGGGAGCGAAGCAGCAGCTACGACTCAGGATGAGATTAGCGGTAAGCAACAGTTTGGAGAAACAACGCTGACCAAAAGAACAACACATCCCAAACACGAGGACCAACTGAAGCACATAAAACAGGGTACAGAGGATCCGGTTCATTCCCAGCTGGACTCCACCATCCAGGGTTGCTGTAGCTTGTGTAAAAGCGAGGCTTTGGATCCAGAGTGGAAGGGCCCCGCAGGAGGACAGGAGTGTCTCAAACGGGAGCTTCACCACGGCTCTTCGCTCGGATTCTCCTTGAAAACAATCAAAGAGGAGCAGGTGGAGGCCGAGGTGTCTTCCTGCTACTGCTGCTCCCAGGAGAGGTGTGTCGAGTACTGTCACAGACTGGCCCTCTTCCTGGAGGACAAGACCTTCAAGGAACCGGAGGACGGGTCACTGTCTGAGGTGTTCCACCATCATCATCACCACCATCACCATCACCACCACCATCTTCAGCCCCCTCACTCCGTAACCCACCCAGCATCCATAACCATCAGCCCGCACACGTACACCTGTTTCCCCGGCTACTACGTCCACTTCAGTCACCCGGACACCTCCCCCTCTCCCATGTCACCCCTCGCTTTGTGCCCAAAGAGCGGCAAGAGACCCAAGCTGCTCCCCAGCACCGGTCCACAGCCCTCAGGGATTACCCATCCAGTGTACTGCTGCACCTCGGTGGAGGCGTGCTACGGAGAGCCCTGCAGGATCAACGGCTACTCCTCCTACACCAGTGTGATTCCAGCCATCGCCAGAGGAGGGTGCTCCTTCAGCACCACAGACTGCACCAAATGTAACCACAGCATCAAAAGAGGTGAGCACACACACAAGATTGACATTTGTAGGTTTACTTTTCATCAACCTCCAGCAGTGTGTCAGAACTGAATGAGATGAGCTAATGCACTAGTATCTGTCTTGATGGCACTTATGTAACGACGCTGACAACTTCTCCAAGTGCCTCAGATAAAAGGCAGAAGGACAGCAGAGTGTCCATTATCTCTTTCATTTTTGAATCCTCGTCGGATGTGTGTATTCATTGCTGCTGCAGAGTGAAGAGTGGCAGTGTAGAGGACGTGAACTTACTTTAAATATTTTGTATAATTCAGTTTAAATTAAGTTTTAACTCAGTGCAACACAAACAATATTTTACAGCAAATCAATGAAGAACAGAGGGGTGTACTACAGAGCGAGATTAGTCAGATAGTGAGGTACGTTGAGCCTGAAGTCGAAGTTTTCAGTGTTACAAAGGTGACTCTCTGGTGACTCTGGCTAGATCACCATGGAAACTTAACTGCAGGCCAAACATGGTCCAGACCAGGTTGTGTTCAGAGTTTTGCATCAAAATTGGCTAAAAAGTGCCTTTCACCAATCAGTTCCTTTGGAAATAGCATCACCCTGTAGTCAGTAGTTAATCTATTGCTGCCAAACAAAGTAATGCAACTAAAGTATCACAAACTGTTTGCTTTGTGCTGCATTGTTTTGCCACAGGAACCTACAGTCTATCAGTGATGCAGAAAATCTAAGCAGGATGCTGTTTTATTTTATTCCCAACTTGCTCTCACTGAACTACTGAATGTGTTTGTTGTGTGTTTTTTTGCCCTTTGTCCATGCTGGCTCTAAAATGAGCCCTTTATAAAACCCCAGGTAGCACTTTACATTAATCGTTGACCAGGATTATGTACACTTGCATATGAAATGCGATATGAATCCTTCAAACCACCATAAGGTTACCACTCTGAATTATGTTTTCATGCTTGGTCCTAAATCGCTGATGATATCTGTCACAGATAATACTCAATCAATGCTGGAAAATTCTTCTCACTTTGCAATTAACTAAAGAGATAAACTTGTATCTCTCAGTATGGGATAGCATCAATGAACGTAAATGCAGTTCTTGAGTATCACATTAAAATCTGCTGCATCAAGTTTAAAGTTTAAGAGCTGAAGAATGTGAGGCTGTCATGTTAAAATAAATATATTAACTTCCAAATGTACACAATTACTCATTTTCTGCCGGCATCCTGCTCTCGCCTTAAAGCTAAAGTTCAAAATAACTTTGTCATACTTGCGGAAACTCTTTCTGTATTCTAAAGGGAAGTACATGAGACAGATAGTCTGTGAAAAAAATAATTTCCCTCCACCTCTTCCTGCTGCCTCTGATGACATTTACTAGATCTACCACAGCGCACTGAAAACAACAATCAATCAGTGTCTAACATAGCTGTCAATCATGTCAATCACTGCCAATGAACTGTGGTCAAACTGTCAAACTAGGCAGCGCTGATCAAATATGAATCAAGATTCTGTTACTGCATTGTCACTTTCTCATCTCAAATGTTTTCGGAAGCAAATTCTAGTGTACTGTTTAGCTGTAAAATGAGAAGGTTTGTGACCTAGCCTTTATGTTGGGTACAGTCAACAAGTGTACCAAGCATTGCCCATTGGCTGAACCATTTTACAATTAAACAGTACACTAAAATAGGTTTCTGAAAACACTGAGGTGAGAAATAGGCAATGCAGTAACAGTTTGTATCTTTTGTTTGATACAAACAGGATACAGGGTACAAATTATATGTAACAATTGTATCTTCTTAAACTTTATAGAGCTTCCTGCAGGGCCACAAAAAAATGAAATAGTTTTCAAAGGCTCCTCATGACAAGGTTGACTGTACCCAACATGTTAGCTGGGTCACAAACTTTCTCTTTTTACAGCTAAACAGTACACTAAAATACGTTTCTATAAACATTTAAAGTGATAAATAGGCAATGCAGTAACAGATTTTTGATTGTTGTTTTTGTTCATATGCAGTAAGGCCATTAGTGCTACAAGGCAATAGAGTCGGCAGAGGAGTATGTTTTGGTTTTGTTTTTTTTACAGATAATCTGAGTGCTGTGTTAATATAGAGATAGTTTCAGCAAATATATTTTAAAAAATTAAGTTAACAGCTGTAGCTTTAATTGAAGCAACAGTGTTGCTTTTTGACGTCATAGTTTTTTCATAATCCTCACAGGCAGAAATAGGCTGTACACAATCAGCTGATCTCTGTGGTTGAAAATTGAAATGATGCACCAAACGTCCTCTTTTATGGAAACATGCACAGAGCCTGAAGAAGAAAGCCTAAACAAAGCAGGTTGGCAACTGCATATATGTTACCTGTTATTTCTGACCGGGATGTTAAGCTTTGTCAAGCCAGCTAACGCAAAGAAAGCCTGACACTGTCGAACTTGATCCATAGTACACCCCTGAGGTAACAAAGCAAATGGAAATAAACAGATGTGACCACATTTAGTAGTTAACCTGAGCAAAATAGGCCACAATGGTAATAATGAGTAAAAAAGGAGAGGGAAAAAAGTCTAAATAAAATACTGTATTAGTACAACAACAAAGGTCAAGGTGAAGGTTAATTTCTGATCTTAGAAAAAGTTTGATTTAAGACAGAAAAAGCATAGCACAAGGTCCACTTTCAGTCGGTGCACAAATAGCTGTGTAAGTTGGTGCAGACCAGAGATCATGGAGGGCTGTTTGAAAGGTTACACAAACGATTTAGTGTTGCGCTTTCACAAAGTCGGGAGGTTTGCAAAAGACAGATTAAAAAAGAGAAAGGTCAAAATTGAAGCAGCAGAGGCAGAGATATCCTGTTTTTTTTTTAGTCCCTGTCATGTTCCAAAAAAAGCCGAATCCTGCCTGGTAAATGCTCACATCTTTCAAACTCTTCACCCCCAGTTTGTAACTGAGACTTTCTGTTATAAATCTGTAGTTTGTATCCTCTGAGACTTTACAGAGCTTCCTGCAGAGCCACAAAAGAAGTGAAACAACTTCCACAGGCTCACCGTGACAAGGACACAAAGCTTCATGTGTAAACTCATTGACCCCTTTAAGTAAGACAGTAGTTTAAGTATTAAACGTTCATGAGCGTGCTACAGTTATTAGGTTATTTTGTGTGCAGTGCCCCCCCTAATCCGGCTGCCAAAGCAGTACAATGCGCTGAGAATAGCTATTATGTCAGGCATTTTTAATCTCCCATTTTGGAATGTCACTTGAGTGGGAGGTAACAAAAAAATATCAGATAAAGGGCAAGACCTCTTTTGTCTCCGATTGAATACAAGCAGCCGGACAGTGAATACAAGGCCTGTGCAGCTGAAACCTAATGAGCTGATTGTACGAGCTCGAGTGTCAGCAGTTAGTTACAGTGTTCGAGTCAGAGATGTGAACCAGAACAGGAAAACTCTTTGTGATATCTGCGGTGTAACACACCAACACTGTGTGTCTGGCTGAATGTGTGGGAGTATGGTTAAAAACACCTGAATGTGACCTCAAAACAACACTAATTACACGTGAACACACACCAGCGTACTGCTGCGCCTCAGCTGCTCGCTCTGTCTCTCTCTGTGGTCTCCAGCAGCCGAAAGCAGGTCAGGCTGTGAGGGTTGAGACTCTACAAGAGCACCGAAGTCTCTTTTTACTAATAGATTTCATGGAGGACATTTTGACATGTCACAGTAGGAAAAGCGCAGGTGTAAATAATAGAATTAATGATGGCTGAATTCCGCTCAGCTGCTTTTCCTGGTGTTGTGCACGTTGGCCTGCTGTCACGCTGTCATGGCTTACTGGGACACTTGAATAGAACGGAGCCATCGCTTATGTTATTAGTAACAGCTGTGGGTTTCCTGCCATGACAAGTCAAAATGTCTGCTGTGAGGAGGCCGATGGTCCGCCCACACAGGTGTTGCCACTTCTCTGCCTGATTAGATCTCCTCTCGGTACTGAATGTGTACGGATCAGGGCTGCGCTTAGCTCCGACGAAATGCAGCAAAACGTTTATTTAAAGGCAAATGGTGGTGCACTGAACGCCCTGTTGTGTTACCCTGACACACTGATTTTTAACATGGCAGGGTTTAGTCCACTTAGTTCAAAAGGCAGTTATTTGCAGGGGAAACTGATTCTTCAGACAACGATACGATATTTGCCGATCCATGATACGATTCAGATTTGTTGTGATTGATCTGAGACAATACTATCTGCCCATTCAACACAATCGGTTACAGAAGAAGCCGCCACCCCTTTTTTTCTGGCCATAAAAGATAAAAACAACACATAAATAATAAGTGCAGTAAAGTTTACTTTAAACTGACTCCACTAACACACATAAAACAGCACCTAGGATAAGTTAAGAGAGCCCTTTCTGCAAGAAGTGTCTTCATTTGAACCCAACCCATCTGCTTCCTGAAACTTACATTACACATAACGGCATTTTTTACGTACAGCATGTGCCATATTTTCTCCATAATCGAAAATATTTCCACACTGCTGATTTATTCCAGAGTAACTAACGGTATCCTCATCGTCTTTCTCTTGGCTAAGTACCATCTGCCTGTCACTGTTTGACGGTGACACAGACTTTCAAAATAAAAGCGTATCCTATAGATGACGATATGATTGATGAGATTGGATTGTTGATTTTTGAATCAATATATCGATCCAGATCAATGGATCATTACATCCCTTTCGGAAACGTATATTTACATTGTCAAAGCTAGTGTAAAATAAAAACAAAAACTGTATGTACAATAAGTTAAGATCGAGCAGAATTTGGTTTATATACACGCCGCTGCTGTTAAAGTAACACCTCTGACACACCCATCAAACAATAGGGGTGTGCCATCTTAGGCACCTCATGATTCGATTATTAAACGATTATTACGATTATCACGATTGTCATGATCACCGATGCTTCTTTTTCCCCATACAGGATTTCTTTTAAACAAGGTATATGATTTTGCTTTGCCACTGGAAGAGAATGTTTTATTTGCCCCTCTGCTCATGTTGAATGGAAGTGAATGGGAAGTAAATATTTGCCTTCGTTAATTTCACTTGTGGGACTGTCATGTGGTAACCTCATGACCAACATCCACCTGGGGCATGTTCTTTCTGAAAATGGTGTGCACTGCTTCCAGGTTGAACAACATGTTTCCCCAAAATGGTGTAAACAGGCTTTGAGGTGTGCTTTCTCTCGTTTGGTGGGCGTGTCAGAGGTGTTAACCTATCAGCAGTGACGTGTATAAACCCTGCAGTACTTAAAGGCAGTGCCTTGTGTAACAGACATCGACTGTAAAAATACTGGACGTAGCTACCATGATGTCACCCACTGGTTTGTGGACTCCTGTTTTGAAAACTTGATTTCAGCTTTTAAGCTGTAGCCATCTTGTATTTAACCAATTGAAAACACCTGTGAGAGTGTGCAGGGCCTTTATGTTACACCTGAAATAAGATGACAAAGTAAATAGTAATTGTGTTGATAGAAGCATTCAGATCCTAAAGTGACACGTGTAACTTTCGACAAAATAAATAGCACAGTGTTCCTTTCACAAAACAAATGTTCAAAAGCAATGAAACGCACCTGTTAAGTCAATACAACCAGAGGTTTTGCTATTAAAGCCTCACAATAAACTTTTACATATATAAAAAGTACCTAAGTATTAGCAGCTAAATGTACTTAAAGCAGGCATGTCAAAAGTCCAGTCCAGGGGCCAATTGTAGCCTGCTGACAGATTTTAAACAACCCTTGTGTCGTGGCCCCCCCACCCAATATTGGTTAATCAAGCAAGATCACCTTGCTTTTTTCCATACACGTCACGAAGGCAAGACTATCATAGTCTGAAGACATGCACCAAGTAGGAACTGAGCAGGCAGATCTGGTGTGTTTTCATAAACAGGAGCAGCGAAAAGTTAAATACTCTATCAATGGAAGATGAAACAAGTTGCATTTGTGTCATTTTCATGTGAATTTTTTGTTTTCAATAACCCATATGATGCCAGAAGCAGCTCCCCCCAGGTATTTTCACATTATGTAATCCGGCCCCCATTCAAAAAAGTTTGACACTCCTGTCTGAAAGCATTTGGAGTAAAACTACCCACAGAGCGGTCACTTCTGTGTAAGCAGTGTTTTAACGTTGTAGCTATCAGAATTTATAAGGTCAGACAGCAAAGGTTTTGCACATAAAATCTTAATTTGCCGCCACTTTTCACCGACTGTCAAATAAACGTAGTGGAGTAAAATGTACAATGTTTCAGTCTGTAGTGCAGGATGTATAAGACATAAGGGTGCAGCATAACGTAGATGTATGCATCTATGGTGGATCTATATCTAATAATAAATATGTTTGCTAATGGTTGAGTTGGTTGAAACCTTAATGTATTGTCCGTGGAGGAAATGAAGGCAGCAAATGAAGTTTGGATGGAGGGAGCTGAGAGATCACGTTGAAATAAATTGACCATTAATCCACCTTAATGTCCTCACCACAACTGCCATGGGAGTGTGCACAAGCTGTTCTTGTTGTTTCACACAGTTAGTGTTAGTGTTAGTGTTTTTCACTGTCAGCTTTATGAGGATGTGTATTGTGTGTGTGCATGTGTGTGTGTGAGGGGCTGCTCTGTTAAAGGCTGTAATTGACCTTAATTGAGGCTCTGTTTGTTATTTCTGCTGCTTCAGCGGAACTAATAACAACTGAGTATCGCTCAAGTCTCTATTATGTAACCTTGTTAAAGGTTGTTGATCACTGTTGCCGCTCCTTAAAAGACCGCCTGTCACTCATTACGTTGCCTTTTCCGTTCCTTCCTCAGACGACTACTCATCCACCCTCAATGACCATCACAGTCCCTCCTCCATCCCCATCTGTCCCAGCCCCAGAACCCTCACTGGCTGCCCCGTTCCCACTGTGCCTCCAGCCGGCCAATCAGTGCCCCACATTCAGACTCCGCTGTCCGACCCCAGCCAACCGCAGCCTCCGCTGCAGGTGGCGAAGGAGTGTCCGCAGAGTGCCAAGTCGCCCAGCGGGTCGAGGTCTGGCGCACGCGGCACCGGCAGCATCAGCTCGGCTGTCTGCCCTCTCAACAGGGACAAGAAGCAGAAGCTCGGCTCTGCCAGCGTCGGAGGGCGAACGGTTGCCAAGCAGCCGAAGAACGGCCGCCAGAAATCCACCAACGGCTGGCGGCCAGTTGGCCTGCCCTTTCAGAAGGAGGTTTTCTCTGTGGTACGTAGAAAAAGTCATGCTGGTGGTTTCTGACGCAGCCATAGCAGTGCCGCTTGTAATTAAACATGGTGTCGTTTTACTTTCTGCTCTAAGACAGGATGATTTATCACATATTGTCACATCAATTCACTGATTTCTGAGTTTCGTCCAAACACCTGACCGTCCACATTTCTGTTGAGACACACAAGTCATTCAATACAAATCACATCCTGGAGCTTTTTACTCCGCGGCCTCTCTCAGCTTATCAGTGTGTGGCTGCTTGAGGAGTCAGTGTTTCCTGCCGCCTGTGTTCCAGGGAGAGGAGACTCTGGTGCTGAGGAAGTGTTTTGAGGGAGTCCAAAGGGACGGGGAGCTGATTCGGGTCAGAGACACTGTTCTGCTGAAATCTGGACCTAGAAAGAAGTCTCTGCCTTACGTGGCCAAGATCTCATCTCTGTGGGAAGAGCCGGAGTCAGGTAGGACACATACTGTACACGGTGTTTACTTCCAGCACAAGAGGAGCTGAATTAATGCGGTAATAACTGGCTCCAGCACTGACGTGAACTGTGTGTGTTTTGTTTTTCTTCAGGAGAGCTGATGATGAGTTTGTTTTGGTACTACCGTCCAGAACACACACAGGGGGGGCGCAACCCCAGCATACATTGTGAGGTGAGAAGCAAATCCTTTTATACCATTTAAAATACTGTTTTCTGAGTGGTCGGCAGGTGTTTGTTAAAATCATGTACGAGGACACGTGAATCATAGCTCCAGTTAATCATGTGCGGTAGCTTGTAAACCAGTGTGCATGCAGTGTATAATAAACTGCATATAAGCATGGCTGTAATATTTATGCTTTGCATGTTAGCTTTTTAGTCTCAGGTGGAATTAACATAGCCACCATTTTAACTGATGTTTAAAACTCATATTTAATTTAATGATAAGGTTGATAATATTCTGTATTCTTTAGAAACCCCACAAAAAAGAAACAAAACTAACACTGAATTGATCTGACTGTGTATTCAAAGCCTGATGTAGCTAAAAGCCCCACTGTTGTACGCAAACTATTTAAAACACAGCAATGAGCCACACGTCCCTTCATTATCATAAACATTGGCCCTGTGGTTTATTTTCAGTCAGTCCCACACTAACCGTCCTGCTGTGATAAGTACTCTTTATTATACATATTCATCCTCAGGAAATAGTCCCCAACAAGTGCCCTATTTACACTATTTTTATTGTGTTCTTAAGTAAAAACAAAAGCTTCTAGCTCCCAAAATGACTCACTTCTTTCTTAAAAAACTATATATTTGTGATCAGGTTTTAAAGGTCTACATCAGGGGTGTCAAACAAACAGCCCATGGGCCAGAACCAGCCCACCAGAGGGTCCAGTCTGGTCTGCTGGTTTACTTTGCACAGCTAATATTGAAGCACTTGTAAAGGCCAGGAGGTGTCAGTGACAGTGAGTGATGTCATATTGTGGTCATATGTAAAGATATTGAACATTGTGCAAAAGGAGTACAAAAGAATGTGTATCAGACTTCTGTCTTAACTCTTTAAAAACAGACGTCCGGTACACGGCCGCAGGAGGTCGTTGTTTGCATGATCCTGTATATTTCAGTGTACAACAAAATCCGTAATAGCTTGAACATTTAGTTCTTTTTGCAGTGGAAATCTGAGGTTTCTGTCCTCCATGTCATCACATTGTACGCTGGAGATGATGTCATTATGTTATGTTGTTTGCGGTGCAAAACTGTGTGAAAACACTTAATGGCTGTGGCGCTACCGTTGAAACTATAAAAAGCCTTTGCGCTCTGCTCATAAAAATGAGCATATCTCAAAAACTAAATCATGCACATAGTTAAACAACTTATGGAAAAGTGCTTTGTTCATGTTTCTACATTTAGAAATCCTCTGGATCAATAGGTTTTCTGTTTGTTTTGTGAAATTTGGTAATTAAACATGTCATATTAGTGTATTTATATGCCTTTTTATGCCTGCACCGGCAAGGCATAAAAAGGTGATAGTGGCATTATATTTTCGTTTTATCCGTCCGTCCGTCTCATTCTCTTGAACCCGATATCTCAAGAACAACTTGAGGGAATTTCTTCAAATTGGCACAAATGTCCACTTGGACTCAACAATGAACTTATTACATTTTGCTAGTCAAAGGTCAAAGGTCAAGGTCATTGTGACCTCATCTGTCTCATTCTTTTCAATGCGATATCTCAAGAACTCCTTGAGGGAATTTCTTTAAATTTGGCACAAACATCCTCTTTGAGTCAAGGATGAATTGATCAGAATTTGGTGGTTAACGGTCAAAGGTTAAGGTCACTGTGACCTTGCATCGGTTACATTCTTGTCAATGCACAAACTCAAGAACACCTCAAGGGAATTTCTTTAAATGTGGCACAAACATCCATTTTGAGTCAAGGATGAGCTTTTTTTAAGGGTGTGGTCAAGGTCACTGTGACCTCACAGAACATGTTTTTGGCCAAAACTCAATATTTCAAACACTAATTATGACAAAATTTAACATAAATGTCTCATTGGATAAAATGATATCCAAAAGGTCAAAGGTCAACTTCACTGTGACATCATAATGTCCTGCGAAAACACTTTCCTGGCAATTATTCAGCGTCATAACTCAGGAATAGAAGGGGAGAAATTTGGTCAAATATAGAATTGGTGACACTAATCTTGGGTGTCCACCTTGAGACTGTGTTGATTGTATAGATCTTCTGTGCTGCCGGGAGAAGCATCCATGAAGCATCCATGTTTTCACAGACATGGATGTAAACTGCACAGCTTGACTGGTGTGTGGAGGCATACAACGCAAGGCGTTACCTCTAGTTTTACTTATAACACAATTTCAATATGTGTATTGACTTATACAATCTTTTAAGTTAGGTTTTACAGATTTTAGAGATACAAAGCATTTGAATATACTCCAGAAAATGATATCACAATAAGCAAAAATCCCAATGCAGGCACTGCTAGACCATTTCTGTTTCAGAGCTCACAAGGGATAAAACAATATTGGCGAAACCATATTGCAAAGGCAGTGCCAAAACTTTAGATTTGTAAGTGGTCTGTAAGGCAGGGGAAAACTTAACCTGCATCCTCAGTAGCTTCCACTTTAGTTTGGGGAATGTATGGAAAAATGCACATGTAATGACAGTGAGTGGTCGGTCTGAGTGAATGTGGAAAAACTGAGACATGTTGTTGAAACTGCATTTATTTTTCTCCAGACACCTCAGGCTGTTCATCATCTGTTTTCTAAATGGATGAATGTTTTCAGAATGTACTTCTTTACACTAAAAGAAAGGGGAAAGTTTGGAGGTGTTATTTATAGGTTATTATGCAATGGTTTTACTGGTTCGGCCCACTTGAGATCAAGTGAGGGACAAACACGTTTGGGGAAGTCAGAAAGTACTGGAAACCAATCAAGGCGTTGTTAGTTTTGGACTTTCCATGACATTTGTAGACAACTAGACAAATATACAGTGACACCAACATTATCTTTTAAACATGGTGTTCATTTTCTCTTAGTTAAATGTGTGGGGTATTTTTGCTTACTTAATTCTGTTTCTAATACTTTTCTGTTGGATGTGGGGATTAGTCTGCAGCACAGGGTAACACACTGATGTTTTTAGCAATTACTCCTTCCCTTCATTTCTTCCTGTTTGTACACCATGAGTTTGCATCAAAATGAAAACATTACAATTCAAGGGAAGACTTCAGAGATTTTGGCTTAACTCGGTACCTGAAAATGTGTTTGAAAGAGACGAGAGCGTATGAACAAACACACACAACGCCAGCAGACACACATGTTGAAAAGCAGCTTCTGCTGTGCTTGCTCCGTGTTGTCAGTAATCTCCCAGAGGAACAAGCTGCACTTTATTAAATCTCTGGAAACAATAAACCGCATGAAGTCTGTCATTTCTCGGCTGCACTAACAAACAACAAACACATCAGAGCGGCAGTGTGAGAACAGTAGCAGGGCTTTGGCTCAGAGGAAGAAACATCTTTCTCCTGCGAGTCTGTCTTTACGTCTGGAAGTGAAGGTGAGGCGCTCGTGTACAAGTAGAGAGAAGTTATCTTTTAAGGTCCCTGTGTGCATGTGCAGACTGTGAAGATTCAAGAGATCAGTTGTTTAATTCTCAGTCTTGGTAGATGATTGGTTTTTTTTTTGGAGCTACTAACACATGACTGAAACTTTCTTTCCTCAGAATGAGATCTTTGCGTCTCGTCACCAGGATGTGAACAGTGTGGCCTGTATTGAAGACAAATGCTATGTCCTAACATTGGCACAGTATTGTCGGTAAGAAAAACATTTTCTGGTGGCTTCAGCTTCTTTGAAGTATATTTTTTGCTTTAAACATGTTGCATTGGAAAGATTACCTGCTGAGAAAATCCTGCAGTGCTGCTTTTTGAAGCTCAAACCAGTGCTCGATGTTTAACATAAAAAGCAGGCGAGTTTTTCTCAGTTCTCAAACAGTTTGAAGCTACAAAGAAACACTGTTATTGTTTTTTTTTTGAAGGCGATTGAGTTTGATGTCCTGTATTTGTGCTCTGTCCAGATTTTGTGCCTTGGTAAAACGCCGTAGGGAGGGTGTGCGCGACTGTGCCGCCTCCCTCATGGTGCCACCTGTTGTCGGCAACGCCATGCCCACCCACCACTGTGTGCCCGATGACGTCGACCCAGAGCTGGTGTTTTTCTGTCGACACGTCTATGACTTCCGCTACGGACGCCTCCTCAAGAATCTGCAGTAGCATCAGACGGGGCATGACACATAATGCTATATGGGACGTGAGATAACGCTATACATCCTCCACAACTTTAATTAGCTACATACCTACCTGCTGCCTGCGTGACAGGAACTGGAAGTTTAGGATGAAGGACTGAGAGATGAGCTTCTTTTGTTTTGAAACCTCTTGTTCATACTTAACATGCCACACATTTATTTAGTAAGAGTAATGGCTTGACATATTGTAAAAGAGTTAATATGGCAGTGTAATGGTCTTTATCATACATGGCTCTGTGGTGTCGTAGCAGCTGTGTGAAGAACCTGGAACGTACTCTGCTGTAGAAAATGCTACTGTAGCTCTTAGAAATGTGACATTTGATAGATATGAAGACAGGTTGATGTTATGTGTGAATTATGTTACTGTCTGCCTGACAGATATCAGACACTCAGTGTGTCTCAACGATACGCCATAACTAAAGAAAATTGGAGGCATACAGTTTTAAATTGGCCCTTGAGAAGAAACAGAGAGGTTTGTGAGTGGCTGGAGGTTTAATCACATTTGTCATCAGATTTCTCTGTTACGCACTGCACTCTTACAGAGAAGCTTCACAGTGAACATCTGTGTTCAAGATGTGCTTAAGGAATAATTTTGCGGAAATTTGCCGTCATGCCAAAAGTTAGATGAGATGATCGATACCGCTCTCATGTCTGTACTGTAAATATGAACCTAATGCCCGCAGCCAGTTGGCTTCAAGCCACCAGGAACAGTGGCGGGCTTTGACATAGCAGCCAAACGTGGAATTAGAACTTCTGGGTTCGTCACGTGATACCACTGGGCCCCAGAAGACTTTTTCCCATAGACTGACATTGTGAAAGAGACAACTATAAATCAGTGGATACATTTTTTGAGTGTCATAACTCCCACAAAATTACTAGTTTCACTATCAAGATTTGATCCATTCAGTCCGGTAACATTTCCAAAGACTAGAGGAGCTGCACAATGAAATCATTTTATGCCCGTTCAACTTAGCATACTGCTAAACTGGAAGTTAAGGCGGATTTATACTTGTGCTTCAGCTCCATTCAGACCTTACGCCATAGCCTACGCACGAGGCCTACACCATTGGGAGCATGTAAACTTGTGGGGTGGTGTGTCTGTGTCACTCTGCAGTTACACCTCTACAACATTAGTCAGCGGCAGGATTTCTGTGAAGTGTTGTACAGTGTAGTTGATTCAAAACACACCCTTAACGCACTTTAAACATGGCTTAATAGCAACAATTTCAAATACAAGTACACAAATTGGCTTCATTATAACTCGCAGCATTCACAGACAATGCATTTGTCTTTTGCTGGACACATTTTCCCCACAAATACAACATGCTAATGTTATTAGCACAAGCCTATGGCATTTTATATTGTATAAATTAGCCTAGTGACTAGCTGAGATTTCCTCTACCCATATGAAGCCAGGATAAATCACACACAAGACTTAAAATGCTATTGTGGAGGCTTTATTGTCTTCGCAATTTATTGTTGTTTATCTGTGAAATAAAAGTAAATACAAGCTTTATTTAAGTTCCCACTAAGGGAAATGGTTTTAGCTTACAAAAATAGACAGGAGGTCTGCGTCGCAGTGACGTGTAGTTACATTTCTGGGGAGGTGAACGTCCGGCTACGGCGTAGGTTAAGGTGTCGGTTTAGGTGTAGGTGCAGTGTCAGTTCAATTTTACACATGGATATTGAATTGTTTTGGCTTCATGCGCCACTGAGCAACATTCGTAGGAAAAATGGCCCCCAACACTGTATCCACTTCTCTTTATACATCCATGTTTAGATTTGCATAAAGACTAGAAACAGGGAAACAGCTAGCCTGGCCATGGACAGAGCTAGGCTAGCTGTTTCCTCCTGTGTCCAGTCTTTGTGCTAAGCTAAGCTAACTGGCTGCTGGCTACAGCTACATATTTACTGGACAAACACGTGAGCAGTAACAATAATCTCATCTAACTCTAGACAAGAAAGCAAATGAGCTTTACCATTTTTTTAACAGCTCTATTATGTAAAGTAATAATCTCGAAGATTTTCACTTAAATGTCTGATATGGCACAACCTATATCTGAATGAGTAACACAGTTGTGATTGAGCCCATGGCCCACTGATGTAGGCAACGCATTTGCAGTACTACAAACGAGGGTGACATTCCCAAGAAAAATAATAAACGCGCACAGTCATTCATACACAAACTGTCTATGCTGCAGTAATCTTGCCAACTGCAGGGCCTTTGAGACAACTTACAAAGGAGATAACAGCACACACACACACACACATGACAAAAACTCCTTGACTTAACGTCAGCACTGAAAACAGAGTTTCTAATAATCTTCTTCCTGGAAAGAGTTTTACGAAAAGTCGGTTGTCAGTGATCTAAAATTCAGTACGTGTGGACAAAAGGCCAAAATGCTTTGAAAAGAGCCACATTTTCAGTACACCCATGTATATGTGGACTAGGCCTTAAAGGTCCAGTGTGTAGGATTTAGAAACATTTATTGGCAGAAATGCTTTATAATATTTATAGCTTTGTTTTCATTAGCGTACAATCAAATGGAAATTAGCATTGTTGTGTTTTCATTACTTTAGAATGAGCTGTTTACACCTGCATTGAGCAGGTCCTCTTCCGAGGAGTCTGCCATGTAGTTCTACAGTACCCCAGAATGGACAAACCAAGCACTGGCTCTAGATAGGGCTATTCACATTTTTGCGTCGGACATCGTAGTTCCCTTAAGCCCAGTTCAGACCAAAGATTTGCGACATGATGAGTTGAAACAGGCGACTACTTGCAATGTGCCGTTCTGCAACGTTCTAAAAACCTGCCAGTTCAAACCAGATGAGATGGTGTATCATCTCTATGCAACAACTCTCTGTAGCTCCGCTCTGATTGCAGCTTTTCAGGCTTATTTTGTGGCTGAATATAATTTGTAGCTTCTTGAAATATGAGTGAGGATAGTGATAGTGAGATGTTGGCTACAGTTGCATTTGTAGTAGTGATTAAACGGCAAAAAATATTATCGAAACGAGCATCAGATGGACTGTATTCATAATAAATATGCCACGATAATAAAAGTAAGCAGCACCAATTGAACACTCAAAGAGAGACATAAGCACAAACAGTGAGCAGCAGCAGCGACCCAGCAACACCAGAACACCATGAAGACAGAAACAGAGGGGTTCAGAGCATAGCACCTGCCGTGGCAAGCAAACATGCTGTCTGCAGTCATTTTGACTTTACCAGCGGACTTTACTACAAGCCGATTGGCTGTAGAAACAGGTGACGAGCCTTACATCACCTTTTCTAAGACCAGCAGAGTTGCAGGTGACACCATCAGCTGCCTTGAGTCAAGCTCAGGGGGCCAGTTCACACCACTGCAACTTTTCTCTGCAGCGTTCTAAAACGGTTCGTCCCATTGCGAATCATTGGTCTGAACTGGGTTTATACACCTGGCACACAGGAAAAGTTTCACGTCTGCAACCTTACCACTAAATCCTTCACACTGGACCTTTACTGCCAACAAACACACTGCAGCGACCACTCATCACCATAGGCCTCATCAAACAGGACAAAATGGAGATCTTCGAGATTGCAACTTTAACATTTCCATTCTGATGTAATCATGACTGAACTGTCGGTCTATGTAGTAAACTCTGATCACAGCTGTGAAGAAAGTCCTTGATCAGAAGGTTTGATTAAAACCAAGTCAGCTTTATCACCACTGATTAAGTCAATGCACAGCAAACAATGAGCTGTGGAGGTGTTTTGGCTCCATTCTAGGTTTTATGTCATATCTGTAACCCTGGTGATTCTCGCAGTTTAGTACAGACCTGCACTCTACACAGAAAGCACACTTGAGTTTGTTTGATTTCGCAGTGTGAAGACGTCCAATGAGCCGAGCAGTGAGGGGATTTTTGTTATGCCAATGCTGAGGAATATTTTACTTTCTCAAAGCTGTTTGCCAGAGGTGTGATTTGACTCCGGTGTCAGCTAACTGTATATTTGCATTTATATATCTGGATGAGTGTCTGTTCGTGGCAGATGGCATCAGTTAGTCACCTATATTCTTGTTTCTTCACCGATGAGATGGTGAGTAATGTATTCAGTGTAGCATTTAGATCTGTGATGATGATCCATTCCTATGTTTGAGAGAAGATATGTATTTATTTCTGTACTGAGAAAATATAATTTATTTTCAAAAGATAATTTTAAAGAATAGAGTTTTAGATGAGTGGCTTTCATTCCTGATTAGAAAGGAGGTCTCTCCTTCTTAGCTGCACTGTCTAAGATGAAAAGCGTGAGTCATTTGCAATAGTATTTCTGTGACTGATTGAGCTTGCTTGCCCATTACAAGCCTGTTAAATGTCGTGTTGAGATGTTGAAGTCCTCCGGGCAGATTTGAGGACACATGTAGAAGGATCTCAGATACAGTTTTGAAGGACGCCTGCTAACATGTGACCAGAGATGCTTAACCTGCAGGACCAAAACGTACCTTGGCCTCTCCCAGCTTCCTGTCATTCTCCTGTCACTTCTCCTCAGATGATAAAGCTTTGCCTCTTCACCTTTAAATGCCGAATGCTACAATGATTTAAACCTACCTTGCCATTAGCCTGTGCCCTTGATCTTGCTGCCTTATAGAACATTCCCAGCCTTTCATTTAGAAATGTGTACCGATATCAGCCTGGGGTTATGAAGCTTCTTAGTGTGCTGATCTTGATTCCTAGACGCTTGAGATGCATCTCAGGTCCATCGCTTTCATGTGATCTGAAAGACAGAACTGATCCTTGATCAACACTTTTATTTTGACAAAAGTCTGCCCAAGTTTTGATTCAAATTCAAAGTGATCTGTCAAAGTGGCTGTTACAGGAATAGTTGAACATTTGGGGAAATACACTTACTTTTTTTTCTTGTCGAGAGTTAAATGAGAAGATCGGGACCACCCTCATACCTGTACGCTAAAGATGAAGCTGCAGTCAGCTGCCGATTAGCCTAGCTTAGCATGAAGCCAGCAGGGAGAAAAAAGCTGGGCTGGCTTTGTCAGAAAAGGCAACAAAATCCAGTGACCAGCCCCTCCAAAGCTCTCTGATTAACATGTCTGTAAAAATCAAATCTGTGTGTCTTTATGCTAAGCTAAGCTAACTGTGTGTTGGCTGTCATTTCGTATTTAGAGCACAGACATGAGTGTGGTATTGGTCTATCATCTAAACACCTTAAAACCCACCGGACAGCATATTGTCAGCCCCAACTCGTCAAGTACTGACATTTGGTCAATGGCCATCCATCCATCTATTTTCATTCTCTTATCTGGGGCCGGGTTGCGGGGACAAAACAGGCCAAGCAAAGCACCCCAGATCAGCTGCTTGAATCCATGATCTCATTCTTTCAGTCGCTACCCAGAGCTCGTGACCATAGGTGAGGGTTGGGACCAGTAAATTGAAAGCTTCGCCTTCCAGCTCAGCTACCTTTTCACCACGACGGTCCAGTGCAGCGCCTGCATCACTGCAGACCGCCTGCAGTCTGGTAAATGGCCGTACATGTCAAATTATGACATACTGGGTACCCTCCAGCGTCAGTTTGGGACGCTCAGGGACGGCATATCAATTAACTCTTACTTCATGCATTGTGTGTTTTCCAAATAAACTATACATTTCCT
Organism: Cephalopholis sonnerati; assembly: GCA_019142605.1. NCBI lineage: Eukaryota > Metazoa > Chordata > Actinopteri > Perciformes > Serranidae > Cephalopholis > Cephalopholis sonnerati. The sequence goes on along the minus strand of JAGQAX010000015.1, from coordinate 21,241,752 downwards.
CATTGAGTGCATACAGTCAAAATAAACTTGGAACATAGCTAAAAAACAAAATTTATTTTTTAGTTGTACTTCCTGTGGTTAAGGCAACAAAAGCACGTCGTTACGTTTAGAAAAAAACATCATGGTTTGACTTGAAATAAGAACATTTTTTACGAAGCATAGTATGCTGCACACGCTAGCACAGTACATTGTGATTAATATAATACCCCTGACTTTTGGTTTCACACACGAAACAAACAGCAGTCTCCCAAGTGAAAGTCCAGATTCTGTTTGACCCATCCACCTCCCCTCCCGCCTGCCCTATGTGGACTTTCTTGCTCCTATGGCAGTTGCTGAATCTGACGCCAAAGGCCACTGACCAAGCGATGGTATTTGACAAGTTGGGAGTGAGAAATAAACAAATAATCAACATGAAAATGCAAAACTCACCTGTGAAAATTATGCACCGAAACTATACGAAATGCAGCTATGAGAATATGCAACAGTTCCACACAATATGATTATGACACAGTGGCTGATGTTTTTATGCCTTTTTCATGGCGTAAAAATTCTGAAAAATTGGCCCTGTCTCAGAAAAAAAACAAACAAAAAAAAAAATAAATCACATAGCTTTTTTGCTTCAAATTCTGTACTTGTGAAAAAAGTTTGAAAAAATATATTTACATACAAACTAATCGCACAAAAAACCTCCCCCGGTGTGTAGGGTCTTAACTCTCAACAGGACAGCACTAAGCATATTTCCCCAAATATTGAACTGTTCCCTCAGGTTTGTGGTTTTGTGCTTCTCAAAGAACAGCGGCTGCAGTCAGCTTCAGTTTCGATGCATTTCAGTCGCTACAAGTTTTTTACGGTGGACAAAAAGTATCAAAACGTCCGCAGAAACTTTTCTAATCCACTTCTTCATCATAATCCAGCTCTCAGCTGTTCATCTGTACGCTCATTATGTTCCAAACACAAAGACACAGCTTCCTGGCAGAGCTTCAGGGAGTGGGGAAATGAATTATGCTGCAGGAGTGTTTGAGACGTTTTAAATCTTTGAGACTTGTCACCATTTGAATCCTTTGTATGCGACGTGTTTTAAGGTGACCACAAGCGCTGTTCTGCATCAACTTCAATCTATTTATAGCCACCATAGAAGCCAGGGGGGCGGGGGGGGTATTAGATTGTGAGAAGACAGAGTTTTTTGGGTGGAGTGTCACTTGAAAATGCCCACATCCTGCCTACTTCTGCTTTACTCCCTGTACAGAGGGTTGAGTAGATGACTCCTGTGTGTTGAATCACAAAAACAGAATTCACTGTAATTAATTAATGGATTAATATTTGACTTTCAAACAAGCCTCGTCTGATTAACATGTTCATAATATTAATTCACTTCATTAGGCTGAAATAGACAGAACACACCATGCCGTGTCATCGAACCAAAGGTCTGTATCTGAAACTGAAACAAACCTTCTTGACTGACTGAAGCATTTTACTGAATAGTGATGGATGGTGGATGTACAGTAGTAAAACAGTAGTAAAGCCCACACAGCACAATCCAACAAAGAAAAACTGGGTAAACTACATTTGGTTTGATTTGGTTCAGCGATTTAAAATCCCCCTGGGTGTTCTGGATCAGAGTTTAAAACCACACACAGTCCATATTATGGCCTTAGGAATCACTCAGCAAACTAATTATGTTTAATCAAGATGTGTGATACTTATGTCTTAATTGGTCCTCTGTGCCTGTTCCCATTAACCCGTCGTATATACTCCCAACGTTTTCCACCAAGAGAAGGACAAGCTGTTGTTTTTACCCACCTTCCAAATGCCTTTCATTTTTGCCAGATGACGCTGGTCTGATCTTAAATCACCACAAAGAAATGTTTGCACCAAAAAGAGAAAGAGAGGGGGGAAGGTATCGAAACATGAATTTAATTTAATTCCCAGGTGTACAAAAAAAAAAAAAAACCCAAACTTTGGTTCTTCTGATGTGAATTTATGTTCATATTCTTTGCATGGCGTTTTTGGAAATATCTTGGAAATATTAATCACAGCACAGATTATTTGTATGGTTTCAAATGGACCTCTGTAATATAAGAAAAATATTTAATTGTAATAAATAATATATGAGTTTGAACATGTGTTTGGGAGACTTTTTTCTTGGGTCATGTCTAGTTTAATTAATGCTGTAGCCAGGTCGAGAGGTGTAGTTATAGTTGTTGCCCACATGAGGGCTCACTCAGCTTATATTTTTTATATCTGATCTGACAGTTTGATCCTCATTACATTTTACATGAAAAAGTTGAGTTGGCATCTGTAACAGTAACAGTGATGGTTACTGTTACATGCTTTAACTCAAGTAAAAGTGCTTATACCACACTGTGAAAATATTCTGTTTGTAGTAAAAGTCTTGCATTGAAATTTTATGTAATTAAAAGCATGTAAGTGCAACCAGGAAATATATTTAAGTATTAAAAGTTCTTTCAAAATAAAGCAAATAATAAAAATGAAAAGACGTATGTCATCATATTTGAGAAGCTAAAACAATAAAAAACATTTTTACATGAAAAATGACTTAAACAAGTATCAGAATCAAAATTTTCATGTGGTTTGTGTGCAAAAATCTTAACTTTTTAAGTAGCCAGTAAATACAGGTATCAAATAATTGGAGTGGAGTAAAAAGTTCAGTGTTTACCATTGAACTGTAGTGGAGTAGAAGTAGAAAGTGACAGGAAATTAAAATACACAAATGCAGTAAAAGTACTGCAAATATGTACTTAAGTATAGTACTTGAGTCAATGTACTTGGTTACACACCACTACTGAACAACAAAGCATGACAGGCATTTGTTTCCATTTATTTGTAACACTCTTAAATGCATCTTGGCCTCATATATCACTTCCTTATTAAACTCGTCCTGTAGTCATTAATTGACTCGTTCAAGTGATTGACTAATGCTTGAGGTACCATGTTAAATCTATTAGTTTATGTGTGCGCAAACTTGGAACATTTTGCAACACAATAAAACTAATCACACCAACAGGTCAATTTAAAACCACGACTACAAACTACTCCACTCTTAAATGTAATTGTTTTTAGCTGTGTTCCATTTTTGCTGGGTTTTTTCCCCTCCTTAATTATTTGTGTGTGTGTGTGTGTGTGTGTGTGCACATGTGGTCTGCTTTAATTGTACTTTCAACATCATTAAAAATGAGGGCAGACCCTCACTGATTGCTTGAGTTTTAAATAAAGGTTGAATGAACAAGTGATTGGTTTCATCAAATGCAGTCATCAGTGATCAGCACCGAGATTTTAAAGGGTCTCAAAGAATAACATTCATAACTAATGTGTGAAATATTGCATGAAGTGCTCAACAAACACGGTTCATGCAGGAGGCTGGAAAGACATTTGAGGTATGCAGGCCCACCCACAGAAATGACTGGGCCACTGAAAAGGTCGAGTCAATGGGCCCTGCCCAAATCTGCTTCACTCATATCAACGTGTGCTCTGTCTCCTATAGTTTAGAGCAGAAAATTATGTGACAGGTCGCCCACAGTTGTTTTTCCTCCTCCTTGTTGTTTTCACAATGACATTTTCAGGGCTACATTTTACTAAAGCAACAATAAATGCTTTCTTGTGGATTTATTACATAATGGTGAAAATTTTGGTTTAAAATAAAAAGTGGTTATCATTGCTCATATTTAGGATGAACATGATTATTGCTGGTGGCTGGGTCCCATAAAGCTTTTCCCTTTTGTCCCCTGTATGGGTGGCCCCAGAGCTATGCAAGCTGAATCCACTTACAAACTTCATAAGGTTTGTCAGGCTCCTGTTTCATCATGACTGAATTGGTTCAATCAGTTCTCACATCTAGCAGCTGTATCATTCTGCTACCTGTCTATGTTTGTTTACATCCATCAATCCATTTTCATCCGCCTGTCCAGGGCTGGGTCACAGGGGCAGCAGGCTAAGCAAAGTACTCTAGACATCCCTTTCCCCAGCAACACTTCCCAGCTCCTCCTTGGGGACTCCAAGTCCCAGCCCAGATGAGATATGTAATCCCTCCAGCGTGTTCTGGGTCTGCCCTGAGGTCTCGTACCAGTGGGATGTGCCCAGAAAACCTTTAGCCAGAGGCGCCCAGGAGGCATCCTGATCAGATGCCCGAATCACCCAACTTGCCCGGTTCCATGTGGAGGAGCAGCAGCTCTACTCTGAGCTCCCTCCAAATGTCTGAACTCCTCACCCTATCTCTAAAACTGAGCCCAGCCATCTCACAGAGGAAACTTATTTTGGCCGCTTGTATCCGCGATCTCATTCTTTTGGTCACTACCCAGAGCTCATGACCATAGGTGAGGGTTGGGACGTAGATGGACCAGTGAATCAAAAGCTTTGCCTTCAAACTGAGCTCCCTCTTCACCACAACAGTCCAGTGCAGTGCCCGCATCCCTGCAGATGCTGCGCCAAACCCCCCTGTCCATCTCACGTTCCATTTTACCCTCATGCATGTACAAGACCTGGAGATACTTGAACTCCTTTGCTTGGATCAGAACTTGGAGGTGCTGACTCTCATTCCGACCACTTCACACTCAGCTGCAAACCGCCCCAGTGCATGCTGGAGGTCATGGTGTGATGAAGCCAACAGAACCACATCATCTGCAAAGAACAGAGATGCAATTCTGAGTTTCCCCAAAATTGACCCCATCCTTCCCCCAGCTGTGACTTGAGATCCTGTCCATGAATATCACAAACAGAATCAGTAACAAGGGGTAAAAAACCCTGGCTGTTTGTTTCTTTATGGAGAGTTTTATTAGGAGTGTGTGTAAAGGGACTGACTGTGACTCCTTTTATTTCCTCTATTTTAGAAAGTTGAACAATGTCAGCAATGAAAGGACACTCACACTCACCTTTCCGATACATGAAAACCACCTGAACATCAGGAATATCATTTGCCTTTTTCGCATTTAAATGTAAACAACTAAAAACAAAGAAAGATAATTTTTAATCCACATAAATCAAAATCACTTTTCTTTTCATTGCCTGGAGTCTTTCCCCTTTGTCTCTGCGTTTGTAATTCATTCAGCTCTCTCCACCTGAAATGATTATGATCCCATTTATCTGTTAACGCTGCGTAGATAATGACAGGAAAAACAAGAGTGGGTGTGAGCATCTTGAAAGCAGACACGAGGGCATGTAAATCACCTTACTTCAATAATCAGCCCCTGCCATGAATATGTATGAGGCCTCTAGCACTACTCAATCAGGTTATGAGGTTTTAAATGGCAGGAGCAGGTAAATCATTTGCATCTGTAACAGCGAGCTTGTGTGTGGAAAAGAGTCAGAAAGAAGAGCCAGCTGCTTCACTAATGCTATTATTTTGCAGTGGTGTGTGTGTGTGTGTGTGTGTGTGTGTGTGTGTGTGTGTGTGTGCGCGCTCCATGAATTGTTCAGTGATTGTTATGACTTTGCTGCAGTCTCTTCTGGGTGTCCTGGTCCTGTTTTCTGCAGTGACAGCCAGTACAGGATCTACTTTTAATCAATTATTACCAACCATGGATACTTGCATCCCAAGGGGGGGTACTTCAGGTGCCAGTATGGATGTGGAAATGATTGTGGAGTCGCTCAGCTACTTTGGGAGGGGGGGCTGGGGTTGGTTGGCACACAGCAACTTTTTTTTTTTTTGGTCCTTTGAAGGTCACAGAAACAAAAATATAACACCAAATGTTGTTTTCTTGACCTGCAAGTCACCAACTTTTATAGTGAGGGCAACATATGAGAGTAAAATAGTGGTGTGTAGTTTAAACGTATTTACTCAATAGACTCAATAAAGTGATTTGCAGGGCCAGTAACGTCGCGGGGGTGAAGCTGGACTCTCTAGTGGCGGTGTCAGAGAGGAGGATGCTGTCTAAGATAGGTATCATCTTGGACATTGTCTCCCACCCTTTCCACTATGTGCTGCTCAAACACAGGAGCACATTCACTGACAGACTCATTCCCCCAGGATGCACCACAAAGTGCCACAGGAAGTCATTCCTGCCTGAGGCCATCAACCTGTACAGCCGCTCTGAGTCAGTAGACATCATTCACCTGTTGCATTCATAATTCATAATTATCTATTGAGTGCAGTTATTCAAGCGTGAAATGTTTTTCAGTGTACGACTTTATCATGCACATAACTGTACATATTACGCTTATTCTATTGTTTGTTCTACTGATGTATATATTGTAGATAATTTCACACTTACAGCCTCAGCACAGTGATGACATATATATTATATTTTATATTTTAATATCGTAAGTACTAGTGCTAAACACTAGCAAAATGCACATTCTCATTTCTATTTTATTTTGTTTTATTTTATTGTTCTATATTTACACACTTATATTTCATACTTTTATTCTTACTTCTTATAATTCTCTATTCTTTACATCGGAGCGACTGTAACGAATCACAATTTTCCTTGAAGAATCTATAAAGTATTTCTGATCCTGAGCATACAACAAAAATGATAAGCCATTTTCTTTGGGTTGGAAGAAAACCTAGAATTCATATGGACAAACTATGCCAACCAAAGAAGAGAGGGCTCACTGCCAAATATAAAATATTATAGTATTTCTTCTGAAATGGTAAAGCTCGCCAGACCCTGAACAAGAGCCTACTTCTTCTTTTAAACCTACTGAAGCTCTTACACAAACAATAAAAAATGAGAGTAATAAGAGTAAAGTCCTATAAATGATTAATAAATCCTACTTATTCAAGAGTAGTTTGTCAAGAGGTGCATTAAAAAAATGTAAGAATTCTTGTATTATTCAAAATTATTCGACCATACGGCACAATCCTGTAATAAAAAAAGGAAGGCAGACAATTTATTGGACTCAATTGTTAAGAAAAGGTGTCAGAATTTTAGATGATCCATTTGAAGAGGGTAATTTTCATTCACATAATAGGACGAGGAAAAAATTTAACCTTGAAAAATGAGTCCACTTTTGGAAATGCCTACAGATTAGAGACGTATTAAAGGGAATGTTCCCTTTCATCAAGATAAGAATCTAATAGAGTGCTACGTACGGCTTCCACCGGTGTTTCACAGAGCATCAAAGTGGCATGAAATATGTCCCTGGATAAAAAACAAAAGTTGTGGTAATCTAAGGATGATATGGGAGAAAGACCTGTATTGTAAATAAAAAACATGGGAGGGGATTCTTTCCAACACCGGGGAATATATCAGAGAAGCCATGCAAATGTAATCAATATAAGGTAACACACATATATTATTACACTCCAACGAGACTCAGTAGAACAGGCCTACTAAAAGACGATCTATATTTGAAATGCAGTAAAGAACGTGGCTCATACAGTATATGCATGCATTGTGGTAGTGTTCTGGGATTTCTCCCCTATGGAGGAACGTTCTTGATTATATTGGTAAATGGTTTGAATGTGAATTGCCTAGTTCACTAAGACCGTGTCTCCTTGGTGACTAAACTGTAGTGTCAAATTTAATTACACGTGTACTTAGAATATTGAAAACCGGCCTTATAACCTGTGCTCGGATGATTCTAAGGTGTTGGAAGGAGCCTCAAACTCCTACACTGAATATGTGGACAGCTTAAATGATGGAAACTACTGCGTGTGAAAAGACCAAGATTCAATTGGAAAAATCATATGGTAAATGAACAATGGGACAGTTTCAGTGGATATATGTCAGACTCGGAAGGGAACAATTTGATCATGTAAAGGCACTGATGATGTGGTATAGTACACTTCTAGCTGACATGTACTAATGATTGGCTCACCACTGTGACTGAGCAGCTGCCTTTTCTGTATTTCTCTTAAAACTGTTGATAGTCTGAACAATGTTTATATTGTAAGTTAATTATTAGTATTTTAATCAATTGTTCTTATTCTGAAGTCGTCAAATTCAGCTGTTTGGTCAGTGTTTTCTGCGCCAGGCACTGACTAGAAAAGCATCCTGTTAGAGCCATTTCTAGCAAGCCCTTCTAGTTTCCTGTTTTTTTTAAATCACCTGAATGCATCACCTGACCTGGCATCTCAGGAGCCTCTAATTAAAGACAGGTGTGCTGCTGGAGCATGGAAGACAGCACAGGGTCACAGTCCTCAACAACCATGTATTTGGTCAATCTCAGTTTGATTGATGAATTTGTTTTTTTACCCCATTGATCTGAACTTTGTTTGTCTTTTTATTTTGTGGAATATTTGTTTGGAGTTTGTTTTTTTTGGACACAACAGTCAAGACAATCAGTTTCTAGCTTCATCCTGCAACTCTCCATACACCCTGCAAACCGATCAACTCTTAAACCACCTAAAGCACCCTGGATCATCAAACAGTGAGTACAAACAAACCAAAGACAGAGAGTTGATCATATCTCCCATTATGGTATCTGCGGGCGGCTATTTTAACTTATTTGGAAGCCACAATACGTCCTTTGGCGGCAGTATGATGTGCCACCCTGCAGCGTCAGTTTATAACACTGTTGGAAAACAGGAGCTGAAAAGTAGATGGGACTTTCACCCAGGAGTCCAGTGTTTGCTTCCCGTTTGAATGTGGAGCAAACCATGCTGTTTTTGCTAAACTTAACCACGTGTGTTTGTTGAACAAGGAAAAAAACATAAATATGAGTTTTTTTTTACGGGCATTTATTTTGAAAAAGACTGTATGTTTACAAGCAGAAACTGTACATTTCCTGTGAAAATGGAAGTGTACCTTAAAAAGAAACGCATTTAACAGGTGTAAATATGACATGGTGTCCCAGAACGTTAACAACAGACGCACCCAGGGTACCAAGCACGTCATATGTAAACATCAAAAGTCCACTGAACAGGCTGCAACAGGCTGTGACGCTGTGGGAGTGAGAAGATGTTTTAATGGTCAGTAGAAAAAATAATTTGACATTCCTACTGAACATGTTGAAATCTTATATGGCAATGAGAATAGGCAAATATTGAATTAAATGTCAAATCATTCATTGGAGGGTGTTTGTTTTCAGCCCAGGACACATATGTGACAACCTCTGGTTTTCAAAATAAAAACATAAGGTCTGACCAGTAGATACACACACAAATAGATAACAGTAGATTGACAAATACATGTGGAAATATGACTAATTGGATTATATTCACAGGAAGTATAACAACGGATAGGGATCCCCCTCACCCTCTGTTGGGTATGAATGAGGAGCCCCCTTCTGAAAATGTTGATTGGCTGGCCTGATATTATGTGATGTCATGGAGCCCAAAAACACTTTTTCCTTGCATTGTGAAAGAGACGTCTGTAAATCACTGGATACATTTTTTCTTAGTGTCACCACCTTCGCAAAATGGCTCCTATCACTATGTGGATTTAAACCATTTGATAACGTTAAGTCTAGAATGTAAATCATATTATTCCAATTCAAGTTAGTAGTAGGGCTAAACCAGAGGTCAGCTGCTTGGCTACTGAAAGTCTATAGTGCTCTTGCTCTATGGGCCCAACGAAGCTGAAGATTGGGATAACTTCATACTGTGGAAATCAAGCTCTTTTGGCTTCATGCGGCACTGAGAAACTTCCCACCTCCAGTGCTTTATCCAGTTCTCTTTATACATCCATGAGTTTAACATGCAAAAAGTAATGGAAAAAAATATAGCTAAAAAATATGAATGGATAAAGATTGAAATCTTCAGCTTATAAAATGAACATAACTGGAGCTTGACGGATGGTGACAGTAAGTACACTTCATCAGCTGTGGAAGTGCCTCGTACTCAAAAGGTTAACCACTAATTTTAATTACACTCGCTGACAGCAGGCAGTTAGAGCTGTGACCAATTAAATCAATAGCCATTTACTGTTGTTTAAACATTCAATTTATATAAGAGGAAAAAAACAGCCTGTTCCCAAAAGCCTCCCAGCGATAGATTTCCCACGTGTCAGACCCGTCAGAAGAAGTGGCTTCAAATTGGATTTCTATATGTCATGTCAGCTATCTAACATGAGGTGCTGAGAGCATTTGGAGGCAGTGCCAGCAGAGGTCGTGACCTGGTGTTTAAAGTACACACCTGCGAGGCTTTCCACGGACTGAGTCATTCCAATTTTGCACCACTCTCCTGTCTTTTAAACCTCTCCTGCCCTCTGTACGCCTGCAGACACTCACAATGCACTAAATCGCATGCAAAGTGGCTTTACCTTTCAGAAAGTTTCTGATTATTCAAGCAAATTGATGCTGTTGTTTATCCGACACGGTTTATCTGCAAAATTTATAAGAACATCTAATATGCTGCAACACGTTGAGCTCGTTATGTTGTAAGAAACAATGATTGTGAGTGTTTTGTCTGACTTATGTAACAGCTGATTTTATTCAGGGCACAGAGATCTGTTTTTCCTGTTGCTCTTTTTGTTTGTGCAAAATCCTCTCTGCATGGAGGCAGACGAAACAATTAAACCGCGACTTGTCTGACATTCAGGATTTTCATGCTCCATGTAAACTCTCACTAATTGTTCTGGGTTGTTTTTATAAACTTTTGCCTACAGTGCAGCCTCCAGGTAACACTGTGACTCCACGGGAACTGGGACTGAGCTGCGTGAGTCTACACAGAAACAAAATACTGTAGCACACAGCAATTTAAAGCCTGTGAATTGTGTTCTTCAGCTCAACATGCCCTGTGAGGTTTTTCCATAACTGTCTCATTTGTTTGTTGCTTTTTTTTTCTGTATCACCAGACAGTGATAGCAGACGTCATAACAACACCTTTGTCTTTTAAGGATTGGTTTGTTTCATATGTCTAGGGCCCTCATTATAAATGCATAGAGATCGGCGAACCATCGAAACAGAGTACCATCATCCCTCTTGAATTTACACTGACAGCACACAACCACCGGTACTTAACTATATCAAGATCACTGACATTTGCATATAAAGACTTTGTTAAGCCTGCTCTCATTTGCATTCTCATAAAGGACGTTCGCAACACATTCAGACATGAGGACATCCGGATGCATGAGTGGACGTTGGATTTGTGTACGATATGTTGCACATCGTGTTAGGTGTTAACAATGGTCGCACTCCTGGTTATGATATGCGTCAAGCACTTTCCCCTTGTTTTTCTGTTGTGAGCTCAAACTGTATATCCAGACTGCAGGAACAATGATCATTGCTCTAAAAACAGAAATGCTAAAAAAGGAAATCTGGGTGAAATAAAAGCAGCCTCCACACCACCTCCTGTTAGATGCCTTTTTTTGTAAACTAAATTTGAGAAAATTACCCATGTAGGAAATTTAAAATTAGACCCATTAGGTGGCTTTTTGCTTAAAAACACCTCCTATTTAAAAAAGATGTCACTCAGCTTTTTCACTAAATTTTGAATAAGTGACGTCTAAATAACTGAACAAAGGAACTATGTTTGATTAAGGACAGATACTTGTCTGTACTTGTCATATTCTCACAAAATTATTTCTTAATTGCTTCAGCTACAGACACACTCATTGACGTTATGGATAGTTTTCAGTTGTTTTTTTCTAGAGTACAATAAGATAATGTTAACATTTCAAAATAAGACTTCTTTTTAATGATTGTTAGCTTTTATTAGAGACAATGGTCACTTTATATCCTCATGAGACCCAACCTTTTATTAGGTATGCGTTTTTAATTTCTCCTAGCTATGTGGGATCAGTAAGTGTAAAAAAAACTAAACATTGTCAACGATAACGGATGTCTTCAAACCAGACAACAATAACGTCCCAATGTCCTCAAACAAGACGACAATAACGTCCCAATGTCCTCAAACAAGACGACAATAACGTCCCAATGTTCTCAAACGAGACGACAATAACGTCCCAGTGTCCTCAAACGAGATGACAATAACGTCCCAATGTTCTCAAACGAGACGACAATAACGTCCCAGTGTCCTCAAATGAGACGACAATAACGTCCCAATGTTCTCAAACAAGACGACAATAACGTCCCAGTGTCCTCAAACGAGACGACAATAAAGTCCAAATGTTCTCAAATGAGACGACAGTAACATCCCAATGTCCTCAAACAAGATGACAATAAAGTCCAAATGTTCTCAAATGAGATGAAAATAACGTCCCAGTGTCCTCAAACGAGACGACAATAACGTACTAATGTTCTCAAACAAGACGACAATACAGTCCCAATGTCCTCAAACGAGACGACAATTAAGTCCCAATGTCCTCAAACGAGACGACAATTAAGTCCCAATGTCCTCAAACGAGACGACAATAACGTCCAAATGTTCTCAAACAAGACAACAATAAAGTCCCAATGTCCTCAAACGAGACAACAATAAAGTCCCAATGTCCTCAAACGAGACGACAATTAAGTCCCAATGTCCTCAAACAAGACGACAATAACGTACTAATGTTCTCAAACAAGACGACAATACAGTCCCAGTGTCCTCAAACGAGACGATAATAAAGTCCCAATGTCCTCAAACGAGACGACAATAAAGTCCCAGTGTCCTTAAACAAGACGACAATAAAGTCCCAATGTCCTCAAACGAGACGACACTAAAGTCCCAATGTTCTCAAACGAGACAATAATAAAGTCCCAATGTCCTCAAACGAGATGACAATTAAGTCCCAATGTCCTCAAACGAGACAATAACAATGCCCTAATGTCTTCAAACGAGTACTTCCTAATTAACAGTGTCTTAATTTGTTACTGTTGCTAAAATTGGTCAAATGTGTTGCCATATCAAACTACAAACATTATTAATCATAAATAAACAAGTTTCAACCAATAAATGTGATCAGGTTTGGATCTTGACCACTTATGTGTCGGGATCGGCTGCAGACTGACCTGGCAGAGATGGCTGCCATCTTGTTTTTACATGAATGAGTGTATGCTGGTTTCACTGCCACTAAATGGCACAAAAAATGTCCATGAACGAGGACAACAGGTCTAAGTTTAGAAAAATGAAGTATAAGTTTAGTGTAGTGTAACTTTAGTTGTTAATTGTTGTTAGTTGTTTAGGCTGCACACCTTCTTTTGGTCACTTTCACTTCCGGTTGTAATTGGTGCAGGTGTCCTCATTTGGGGACACAGGGTTTTAGGAGGATATGAACTGACATTCAGACAATATTTAGACCTTCACTTTTTCAAATGTTGTGATGTTGCTGCCTTATGCTAAAATTGTTTCACTCATAAATTCATTTTAACCCCGATCAATCTGTACTCATGGCACTTGATCATCTCGGAGATGTTTCTACACCTTGATTGGAGTCCAGCTGTGCTAAATTCAGTTGATTGGGAATGATTGGAAAGGCACCCACCTGTCCATGAAAGGTCTCACAGCTGACAGCACATACCAGAGCAAAACCAATATGTGAAACTTAAGGAATTATGTAAGGCTGTTTGATACGCATTTGATTTAAATATACGTCCACAGCATGTAATCCATGCAGAGCTGCATTCATGCTGTTGAAGGAGTGGTGTGCAGAAAATGCCTCAGTAGCAGCTCTCTAATGGCGGCGGTCATGACAACCTCGGGATTTATAAATGAGGGTAACGGGTTGGAAGATGCTGAGGAGCCCTGCGATGATGCAACAGACTGCTTGTTTCCAGGTAAAAGTGACTCATCTTCCAGTAGAGCTGTCGGTGCTGAAAGCCACAATCGGTTGTACGAGTGATACAAATAGAACATTTTAAGGGGCATGCTTTATAAAAGGAAAAAAAAATACTAGTGTGACAGCTTCAAGAAAGTGTCTTGTAACTTGCGTAAAACATGTGCACACATTTTGTGAAACGCACCCGTAGCTGTCAACAGACTTTAAAAAAGAATTCAAGTTAACTGCTTTTACTCCAAATTCAGATCATGAGGTCACGGATGTTTTCATTTCTTCAGATTGATTGACTCTTTACTGATACACACGACCATTTGAACAACACAGATGATGTTTTTTTTTTTCCACTCACAATCTAAAAGTTGACATTTAAACATGCTGCAGATTAGGCCTACTGTTGTGTTCGTCAAATGTCACAGCTGCAGCGGAAAGTGAGAAAAACATCCAGTGGCTCAAGGCCAAACTGGATGACAGAAATACATGATTTATTCATTATTACAGAAACTCATGTTCCCGTTTTATCACTTAACTAATACTGAATGAATGCAGAGGGAACAATGATTTGAATAAAGCTGTTTATTGAATGAATTTCAACAAAATAGAATAGATTACACATGTAATGCACATACTGGTGTACAGTTACTGTTTAACACTATCACTTAGAGTGGTAAGGAGTGGCAAATAAACATTTAGATTAGAACAGTGTGTTTTTATATACATAAACATGCCATAGAGATATAGCAATGCTCACAAACATGAATATTTAGGTGCAAAAATATAAAACTGATTGATTGTTTCTGCCACAACGAGAGCAAAATCACTGTTAAAGTACATTTTAAGCTCACAATATCATATATTCAGTGCTGAATAGACTTTCTGCACACAAACCTTAATACATTTGTTAAAAATATAAAACATTATACACATAAATCCTTTGAATCAAAGCAGGCTAACGTTTTTACACTTGAAGAAACGCCGTCAAAGACACAGAGCCGCTGTGTATTGTTGTTTGTGACCGTGACCAGCTGTACACACTGTGGCTGTTTTATGAAAGCCTTTGCAACCCACTTTGTGAGCTTTTGAATTTCACTGTGCTTTAAATTAATTTCCTTTCCACTCAGTTTGCTTGTCAGTATGAAGGCTGAAAAGATTCAGATTCATTTTGCAGGGAAGAATACACTGTGCGTCGTTTCACACCAGCAGATACAATTCTTGTGTGTGTTCAAGCAAAACAACAAATTAAGCGTAGTTGTCGTGAGGGATAACATTATGTACAACAGCACCTGGTAAATCTGCCACGATCGTGGAGGTGCGGAGGCGCTGCACTCTGTGTGATACTGTCAGGATGCTTGACCCTTGACCCCTGTCCTTTCCTTTGCTTCTCCTCCGGGACAGGAAGTGGCGACACAGGTAGGACAGTAGCTTTTCATGCAGTGAAGCGTAAATGAAAGGGTTGTAGCAGGCGGAGCTCATGGCAAGCAGGTGAGTGGACACCTGGATGATGTTCACGTAATTCTTCCCTAGGATGGAGAAGTCTGTGTCCAGGTCACGGATCAGGTTCACCACCTGTAAAGTTTAACAATATAACATTCAGCATTCATCCAAGAAAAAAGGTAATTTGATGATAAATTCAGGAATTATTTTCTTATTTATCTATTTCCTACATGAAATGTACCCTGGTTGCATTGGTTGTTGACTTTCTGGGACACCGTGTCAAGTTCTGCCTGTTACATGCTTTGTCTTCTTTTAAAATACACTTCCGTGTTCACAGGAAATTAACCATTTACATGCAGTCTCTTTCAAAATAAACACATTACATTGGTAAAACACCAGGAATTAACTTTTTTTTGCCTTCAACAACTAACGTGCGTGGTTGGGTTTAAGCCACAAAAGCATGTGGTTTTGTTTACGAAAAAAGAACAGGGTTTGGCGATGTTTGCTGGACCCATCCTCCACCCCTCCCACCCATCCTACTTTTATTGCCTTAACTTAAGTGTTTCCCCCTGATGATACTAAGTGTCATTAAACTACAATGGCGACTAGACGCGTATCATGCTGATGTTAAAGAACAGCTTCGTCAGTGTCTGACGCTGCATGTCACTGCCCAAGCATCGGTTTTCCTTGACTTCAGAGTGAGACCGGATTGCATCTCGCGGTGAGGTTGCAGAATTGAAACTTTTCCTGTGCACATAGTGTGTAGGAGAGCTAAAGTGGCTGACGTGAAAATGTGAGTGGTCCTTTCTAGAGCCAGAATTGACTGGCCACAATATCCTGTTAGAATTGTCCATTCTGAGCTACTGTAGAACAACATGGCAGACTCCGTGGAAGATCACCTGCTCCATATGTAGATATAAATGGCTCATTCTAAGGTAACAAAAACTCAATAGATGCCCTATAGATGCCCCTAAATCCTACACACTGGACCTTTTTTAAATGAATAGTTTGACATTTTGGGAAACACACTTTAAATAATTAATCACTTCGCTAATTGGAAATGTTTGGTTCACGTCAAAGATTCACTGAATATTTAGTTGGCTTTCTTCTTATGAGCTAAGCGATAGTATTAGTGTTCACCTGCACTTCAGCAGTTGTAGTCTAGATCAGTAAGTGCTCAAGACACTGCTCATACTGCTGTAATGTTCAGCAATGATTCTGACTGTCTTTATTTCGGTAAAATGTTCTGTCTGTCATCTGTTGCTGGTTTAAGCCAATCATTTTAATCTGAAAATGATTTGCTTTCTTGTTGAGAATAAGATGAGACTACTGACACCACCATCAAGTCTGCACGATGAAAATAAAGCTCTAATCGGAAGCGGTTAGCTTAGCTTAGCACAAAGACTGGAAACAGGGGGAAACAGCTAGCCTGGCTCTCTGATTAACATGTTATATCTTGCTTGTTTATCCTGTACAAAAATCAAGGTGTTGCAAAAAAAAAAGACCCAGGGTGCAGAGTTGGTTGCCTGGCAACCTTACTTTCAAGACTCCTTGAGGTCACTGCACCAGCTGAGAAATAGTCTTGCACATAATCCCCATAGAGACACAACTTGTAGGTTTTTGTACAGATTAAACAAGAGATTAACAAACATGATATAATGTTTTACTTAGTGAGTTTTAGAGATGTTACTGGGCCGATTTTGTTACCACTGGATAGAGCTAACAGTTTCCCTGTTTCCATTCTCTATGCTAAGCTAGGCTAACCAGCCACTGGCTCCAGTGACAATCTTCTTATCTAGCTCGCAGCAAAAAAGCAATTACATGTATTTCTCAAATGTCCTCTCATGCAGGCACAGGACGTACGTGTTAGTTGGCCATTGACTGTAGTCTTTACAGTGTGTTCCAGTGCAACTTGTAAACGGAGACACAGGCGACATGAGGCGATGAAACACTTGGCCTTTGTTGCCACTAGTTCATTGATGTTGTTTTGGTGTGTCTGGGCGTTATGGAGTCATTACCTCCACCAACGAGATCATGTTTTCAGTGCAGTTTGTTTGTGCGTTTGTCAGCAGGATTACAAACTACTGGCCTAATTGAATGGGACTTGGAAGGTTGTAGCATAGGCCAAGAAAGAACTCATTACATTTTGCGGCAGATCTGAATCGTTACACAAATTATTTTTCACTTTCATCAACATTGCGAGGCAGGGCATCTGCCCTTGGTGGAGGTCAGCGCTCTTTGAGTTAGCCTCTAGTTTATTCATCTTTTCATGTATCATGGGGCGGCTGTGGCTCACAGGTAGAGCGGGTCATCCACTAATTGGAAGATCAGAAACCCAAATTGCTCCCAATGGAACAGTTCGGTGTGTGAGTGTGAGTGAGTAAAAAAAAACTGAATAGCAGGGGGCACCTTGCTGGTAGACCTGGCCACCGGCGTATGAATGTGTGTATGAAGGGCTGAATGTGACTCATAGTCTAAAAAAGGCTTTGAGTGGTTGGATGACAAGAAAGGTGCTACACAAGTGCAGGTCCATTTACCATGTATCTGTCAAATCACCGGTCTCTCTTTCCCACTCATCTGTACCTGTAAGGGGAGCCACGAGAAGGCGAAACAGAGGACAGACACCAGCAGCAGGTAGAAGGTCTTCCTCCTCCGCCTGCTCCACGCAGCCCTTGCAGATCTCAATTCTTGACACGCCGTCAAGCCCGACGTGGTCCTCTGCTTCAGCTGATAGGATATAGCACAGTAGGAGATGGAGACAGCAGCCAGCGGGACAAAGTAGGAGAAGAAGAGAATGAAACAGGAATAGATGAGTCGGCCTCGCTCCTGGCCATCCCAGAACTCCTCACACACTGCCATCTGCAGCCCCGCAGCCCGTAGGTCCAAATGGATGGTGTGTAGTGCTGTAGGTGTGGATAAAGCCAGAGAGGACAGCCAGATCATGACCACCAGACCCCAGCAGAACTGCCCACCTGCTCTTTTGCGGATGGGATAAGCAACAACCACATAACGATCCACTGCAATGGCCATAAGCGACAGGACCGCCGCGTACACAGCCGCAGACTGCATGACGGTGACAAAATGACACATGTGGGAACCAAAAACCCATCCTCGCTTGTCAAAAGCGTAGGATGCTGTCAAAGGGACGCAGAAGATGCACATGACCAGGTCGACCAGTGCCAGGTTGCTGATGAGGAAGTTTGTGGTGTTGTGTCTTTTCTTGTTGTGCCAGATGAGGAAGAGCAGGAGGAGGTTGCCGGAGCAGGCGACCAGCACCACGGCAGAGTAGAGAGGGATGAAGACCGGCTTCAGGTCGGAGAGGAGGTCCAGGCCAGAAAAGGCGGGGCCGGAGAACGGGGAGGTGGAGAAGAAGGGGTGAGAGGAGTTGCAGCAGGAGAAGGGGAAGGTAGATGAGGAGTCAGACATGGATGGAGTAGAAAAGCTCACGGTCGATTGGTTCAAAGACTTCTCCCAGTCCATAGCTGCAGAGGTCAGAATGAATGAGACTGTTTAAAACCTGCTGCATGTTCTGCATATATGATCATATTTTCCTCATGGTACATCATAACTGCGTTGATAAGATACGGAGATTGAAGAAAAAAGAAAATTATGCCTGCCTTACACCAAACAACTTTTCAGGCAATTTCACTTTTGCAGACAAATTTCCAATGTCCCAATAAAATCATGGTGTTTGTTTAAGTTGGTGTGCGCTCCAGTGATCT
The DNA here is from genome assembly GCA_019142605.1 of Cephalopholis sonnerati. Lineage (NCBI taxonomy): Eukaryota > Metazoa > Chordata > Actinopteri > Perciformes > Serranidae > Cephalopholis > Cephalopholis sonnerati. The sequence continues at coordinate 21,223,037 of JAGQAX010000015.1, read as the reverse complement.
CGATTGTTTGGCAGTCTTTTCTCGTCTTTATGCTCCAGCAAAATCAAACATGTTTAATATTATCGTGTGTTTTTAGTCTTGGCTCACACAAATAGCGACGTTCAATGATGTGAACATGATGTGGCAACTGGACTTGATTGAGTTTCTTGAAGACGTTTCGCCTCTCATCCAAGAGGCTTCCTCAGTTCTAACTGACTGGTGCGGAGTCGCAGGCTTTAAACTCTGTGTGAGTGTCATTGAGGTCACCTGTGAGCTCTGAGTATCAGAGTCTTTAAGGTCACATGTGAGTTGTTAACTCACCCAGCCACCTTGTGTGCCTTGTGTGACCTTAAGGACCCAGTCCATCAGAACTGAAGAAGCCTCTTGGATGAGAGGCGAAACGTCTTCAAGAAACTCAAGCAAGTCCAGTTGCCTACTATATAGTAGTAGAGTTATGTGCTTTTGCAGGAGTGTAATGAATTGTTAATATGCTGTATTTCTTTAAGGGAGTTTGGTTTAATATTTTTCACCAGGAGCAGGATGAAAAATAATCTCAAAAGGAATCTAGTTGTAGTCTTGCAAATACTGACCCTGCATGATCGCCTGGCTTTGTTACACCCAAACGTGAAAAACTCACATTATCTTTGCTATGTGTGAAGCTGTCAGACTTTTAGAAGTCTTTTCAAAGTCTTGCGGTGTCTGGTAGGCATTAGTGTCCATCTTCAAAACTCACTTTCATCTGCCTCATCTTCACATCTTATCTGCCTCTCCTCCTCATCCTACACTTCTCACCCTTTTACTTCTCTCTGCCTCTCCAAATCCGTTCTGTCACATTCTTTGGGAAACACTGGAGGTTTTCATAACCAATCATACGTCCAATCTATGTGAGCTTCTTTCTGGCTCTTCTTTCCCTCTTAGTGTGGCCGTATACAGCAGAAACAACATCAGAGTCAAACTGATTCTCAGAAACTGTCTGCCTGAACATCTGTTGCAACATCTGTACATGTAATCTACACAGACTTCAATGAGTCAGTTCTTGCTGAGCAATAAGATGCTTATCTGCTACTGTACAATAAAATGTAATGCAAGAGCATTAATGCTGATTTATAACGACGAGGCTGTCTCTCATGGCTGCGATTTAAAAGATTTGCTTCATTAACAAAAACCGCATGACAGCAATGAAGAGACTGAGAGCGCTTGAATGGTTCTTCTATTCAAATTTGCAAAACAGAAAAGTAACATCTGTCTTTAAAGTGAATATACTTTGGGATGAATGGCATATTTTTCTGGCTTTTTGGCGTCATCACTGGCTGCAGTGCGTCGGTGCATAGGCGTAGATTTGACAGGAGGTGCAGGGGACATGTCCACGCCAGTAAAAACATATAAAAGTAGCTAAGGACTTTTGTATTGACAAAGGCATTTTCACCATAAAGTGATGCAAAATCAACACAAATTGGTGCATCAAGAAGGCAGGAAATTAAGTGTATAATGCAACATTTTCTGGCAGAGGAACCCTCAAACCCTCTGTTTCATACGTCCCCCCTAAAATTAAAATAAAACCTACACTCCTGCTGCAGTGCATCCTCATTTTGACAGTTTAATTTGTTAAAAAAAGCAATGAATCACACTTTATCTACACAAAAATCAAACAATATCTGCAAACAAATCCTCTCAGATCAGCCAAATTCTGAAAAGTTGTGAAAAGAAAAATGGTAAAGCTTCATCTGTAAATGAAATCCTCCCCCGACCCACTGTACAGCGTGAGCAAGTGCTTATTAATGATCCACTTAGGCTGAGACCTCCTGACCGCACCATTTGTCATAATGCCGCTGTATTTCTCCCACTAAATTATATGAATTTGACAAGTACAACTGGTTAAATCATGTCAAATACAGATGACCACAGAAAATGAATAGGTCTGAATCAGCTCCTTGCCTCATTGACCTGATCAGTGATAAACTGATATGCACATATTTCACACACATCTGTTTGCTTTTTTAAAATAGAATATATATAAATCACAAGCAGCACCTAATACACAAAATACATCTCAGTCTTATTATTTAACAGTCATTTCTTCTTATATCAGACGCACATTGACAGTTATCAGAGTGCGTGCGTGCTTAAAAAGTACGAATTAAAAGAAAAAATACCTCCTGAGAGATGTCAGCCAGACATTTTTTAATGACTTCCACAGCCCAGCACCTGTTTGCGTCCTCTGTCCGCAGGGAGTCCCACTGTTGTGCAGCCTCACCTCTTCCCTGCAGCCCGCTCTGCTTCAGAATAAAGAGGTGTGCGTTTTCTCTCTCGCTCGCAGCATACAGTATGTGTTCATGTGAGTGAGTCACCTCCAGTGAGATGGCTTGTCTGTCATCACCCCCAGTGAACAATCATTATAATCTCCCATGATATTCCTCCTGGGTACTATAGCTCTACTCTGGTAATAAATAGTGAATTTATAATGACCTTGCTTTGGTTTATGGTGTATTTAATGGCATGGAATCATTATAATTTCCCTGCTGAGACTTATAATGTGACTTTGGTGTTATACAGTCGATTTATAGTGACCCTGACACATTTTATAATGTTAAGTCTCCTATAATGTCACTCATGTTATCCTAAATAACGCTGTAAAAGACGCTGCAACAGAATGAAAGAGCTGACTTTGACTAAATTATTATCTTATCCCTGAATCATTTTCCAGCTGTGAGGTTTTTCACAATGAAGCCACTTTCACACCCACAAACCTACATTAGGGAACGGAGCAGAAATTGAACAATTAAGGGACAAACCACGATCCTTCTCCAGCAGTACACATCTTAAATATTCATAAAACTAAAACTAATTTAAGAATTGTGAGTCTTGGTGCCGGAGCTACCCAAAAAACAGGAGTGTGACCCGTGTGAACATCAAGTGAGAATCTGCAAAGTGTAATCCAGGACAAAATTCATTAGTATTCGCCTACTTGAAGGGAGCAGAGGGCTGATTGTGAAGATAATGAACATGTCAGTGAACCCGGGGACATGGAAAATGCTTATGGGTTTGTACAGCAGTTTTTTTATTATTAATTTTCAGCAAATTTGGAATCTCAATAAGAGCAAATTGAAGTTTGTAACAAATAATGGTCACCGTCGATGCAACAAGACGTAGCACTCTGACCTGCCGTCACCCTCCTTTGCATGGTGCCGCTGGAGTGTGCTACATGCAGACAGCAACCTCACGTGCGTCCGTCTTTTTTACACGTATAAGTGGGTTGTTGATGTCTACCTGCCTCTGAGGTCTGATGCTGGACAAAGGTAGTCGTTTCTCATCTTCCTGTCAGTTCCACAAGTCTCAGTGTTCATGGCAAAAAGGTATGATATCCAGTTCCCATATATCCAGGCTTTACGAGGGACATGGGTGTATAACTGAGCAGGAAACAGAGCTCAGGGGCCCCTTGACCATAGTGTTTGCATGAAGTTGTTGTTATTAACTTTGCATTTCTTGTCAAAATGCTCTGTCATCATGTCAATAACAGAGCCCTGGTCGTCCTGAAAAAGAAAAACTCAAGGACTAGCCTCAACATTTGACGATGTCACAAGAAAAAAAGTGTTTCCACCCCCTTAATCTATCTACAGGACTTTATATGCATTGAATTCTCTGCAATATGGGCCCTTCAACTCATCAGGAAGCGATGACAGCATGTTGTTCCTGCCCTGTGGGGGGATAGCGGGGCCTTTTATGCACCAGAGCCCAGGGACCCATTATGTCATAATCCTAAATCTCAGTTTATTTACAGGACTTAACATGCATCGAGCTCGCTGCAATATGGGCCCTTCAACACTTTAGGAAGCAAGGACAGCATGTTGTACCTGCCCTGTGGGGGGATAGGGGGGCCTTTTATGCGTCAGGGCCCAGGGGCCCATTGTGTCATAATCCGCCTATGACTATGAGTCATGAGACAATCCATCTTCTGAAGCAAAAGCCAACTCTCCGGAGTAAATGGTGTCAACTGTTTAATCACTGCTGCTGTCGACCAGCACAAAAAGCTTAAAGCCCCATTTGGTCGATTTTCCTTTCATGTGTCTCCGCTCATCTATTCTGGCTTGTTCTGGGTTTAATTGGGGCCTGCAGCTATCTTTGATACTCGAGGAGATGCCTCAGGTGGAAAAGATGACCATGGTCTAATCAGCGGTGTGCCTCGTTTTCTCTCGTTTTCTGTGACCTCATGTGAAGGTTGTTAAATTCTGCCTGTCTCCTGTCAGAATACCACTTACCCAGGTCAGCCCTGTTGTTGCCATTTCTCTACCTGTCCACCAGATGCTCTGAGACTTTTTCCACATCCCCCAGTCACTTCAGCTCCCAAACATCCAGCCCTCCCCTCCTGCCCTGCAGTAACTCCTTCCCCCACCCACCTGCTCACCTGTTTCAAATGTCCCTCATCAGCCCTGCAGATATTTAATCAGGCCTTTTAGCCCAGTCAGTTTCCAGATTGTCCAGTTGCGTTCAGTCTTTGTTATCCTGTCCTGCCTACCTGTACTATCTCCTACCCAGCTCCTGCTGCCCGATGGACTCAACACTTCTGTTTGGACATACCAGTAAGTTTAGGTATGCTCACCTTAACAATAACGCCCCTGAACTGTTGCTGTGCCTGCATTTGGGTCTTTCCCTTGTTGCCTCGCAGTCACCTCCTTGACAGAAATTATCCCCCCGAAACCTGTCACTACCCTCCGATGTCTCCCAGTTTCAGGAGCGCTGCATAAAGGATGAGTGGTGTTGAGGCCAGACCTGTGATAGAGGTGTTTTCCTTGTCTGTTTATTGGCGTTATCACAAAGGTTTGATTGTGGCTTCAGTGATAAAAAAGCTTAAACAGTAGCTGCTGCTTGGTTTAAGTTTATGTCCAGGGGGCCTTATTGGGAGGAATATCTTTGGTGGAGGAGTATCAGCATCCATCTGGGCCTTAAGCTGTCCCGATGGGCTGACTGCGATTGAGATCTTGTTGTGGGTCCTTTTGGTCTCTGTGCACAGCCGTGACCCCTAATACTTAAAGGGGGTGATAGATTCCAGAGCTGCTGCTGCGCACAGTGGGGTCAGGGTAACAATTTCATCTATGCGTCTCACACCATTGATAGTGGATGGTGTAAAGTGGTTTTATTGTCAATCAAAGATCCAGCCACTTTGCAAAATGCATTTAATTTTAAACACTATGAATATAAATTAATAGATCTGACACATGGATAATTTGTTGATAGTATTATATTCTCTTTTTCCAGGGATGACGTTTAGGGTTAAATGGTTGCCAAAGCTCTTTTTCTCAGGAGACTACACACATGGATTTCTTTAATAACTCCTTCCACAGATGGAAATTACATTTTCATCGAGGATAGGTGCCAATCAGATTTTAATTTCCTGCCATTCACTGCTTCGCACTATCAGCTGTCATCATCTAACCTATTGCCACAAAGCACGGCTCTGTGAGACCTCGAGAGTCAGCAAGTCACTGACTTCACTCACTGAAATCATAATAAGTATCCTCGAGAATGAGTGAAGTAAAGTCCACTTTATTAAGTCAAGATCAGTGGCAGGATTTTTTTCTGTTTTAAAGAAACAGTAGAACCAATGTTGTTTTACTTGTGTGTGTTCAACTGAGTTCACCTTTCAGGCCTCTGGGTCCTGGAAGATCAACAGCAAGATAATCATCAGGTTTCCCAAAGGTTCATGTCAAGAACCTCAGCTGAAAGTGATCCACATTTCAATCAGGAGTGACTCGTTATTTATTTACATGTGTACATCGGTGACACTAGTGTTGTCTGTGTTGTGTTGATATGAAGAGGCCCAAACTGTGGATATCTTTGGAGGCAATCTTCGTTTATTCCTGACAGCTGACAACAACAACAGGTGCAAACAAAATCCTCCGTCAGTTACGACCATATAAACTCAAGCCCCTCTCCCATAGAGTACAGCAGCAAAAGGGCGGCCGTGTTACATTCAATTAAGTACAATAAAACACAGGAAACATTCCTGACAAGAGGAGGTGAAAACAAAATTATCCGTCAAATACAACCATGTAACTTAGTTGCACATATTACTGCTGTATATTTGACCCTGTGACATAAGTATGAGAAATGTGAACAGTCTTTGGCGATTAGACCCCGTTGTGTTGTCAAAATCCAGGAGGGTGATAGAGAGAAAATTGTGAATGTATATAGAACAAAAAAGTCTTGCTGACTGCTGAGCTTCATCAGAGGATGGAGCTATGGCTGCTGTTATTTCAATGGACTCTGTTTGAGAGGATTTTCCAGACTGGATTGATTTTATTTAGAGTAACACACAGGTGCCAACTTATTACATAAATCCAGCTAACAATAAAAGTCTAGTAATACAACAGCCCTGCAAAAAATCCTGACTGAGTGAAGGTTATAGTGTTTAGGTTTTGCTGAGACTGTTTCAGAAGTGTTCAGTCAATTTCATGGTCATTTTAGAGGATCTAGTTTGTGATGCAGCTGAGCTGTATAGTGATATTATGGCCAACATTACTGTTCTTGTAACACCAGTTTTCAAACTTTTGGGGGAGTTAGCAAATATTAAATTGAACTTTTCCTCATTTATTCAAGGTCTACTGTGTAGGATTTAGTGGCATCTAGATAGATAGATAGATAGATAGATAGATAGATAGATAGATAGATAGATAGATGTTTAGAAGCTGCTTGGTTTTTGTAACAGTTCTTGTGAATATACAGCACTACAATCAAATGAACGTGACTGTGTTTGAGAGACTACAGAAGGATGTATTTTATCCTTTTATACAATGTAACCCTTAAGATGTTAATGTCTGTCTGGCAATAGGCCTGTAAGTGTCTGTCTGAGTTTGAGCAGGTAACGTTTGTAAGTGTAGTTGCTGAACTTTATTTGCATGTAGCGTCTTCAATGACAAACACAATACGGCGTTGCACATGGTTAGTAAGATGCACCGGTGCAGGCTCACTGTCTGAGGGTTTTATAACCCACTTCCACTCCTCACAAGTTGGTTTTGGACGGCACTAAATGTGGCTGACCCTCTGCGTGAACATGGAAATGGAGTGCAGGGTGTGGGGGTGGTTTGGGCTACTGTAGAAACAACATGGCGGACTCCACAGGAGAGGACCTGCTCTGTATGTAAATATAAAGGGAACCAGTTATTTTCCTAACATAGAAAATATTGTGGGTTTCTACTCTAAATACACTCATAAGGATGCTTATGTTATTTTCTTCCGTCCAGCTGACAGTCTCAATGCAGAAACCACTTCTTTTTTACCCCCAAATTTTCCAAATAGAGCAGATAGAAAGCACAATAATATTTGGTCAATGCAACAGTGACATTACAATAAAAGTAAGTAGTGAGTAAAATAAGAACAATATAAAACCAAGACAGGACTAAGACAAGACAAATACTACAAACCAAATCAGTACCCAGAACAAGACAAAAAATAACATAGTAATAAAATTAAAATCTAAAAATATGTGAAATTACGTGCATGATGATAAAAAATAACACTAAATACTAAAACATTATACTAATGGTTGTTGGTTGGACAACTGCCTGTCACATCATAATTTAATGTCTGTAAAATACATGATCTTTCATTCAGGAATATCTGGAAAGTCTAGCTCTCGTATATACTTGAAATAAGGACCCTACATCATGCAAAAATTCCTCAGGGAGCCCTTCATTATGCACCTGATTCTTTCCAGTTTGACCAAATTAAGGACTTCCCTTATCCATAGAAAGTGTGACGGAGGTGTTGAAGACTTCCTCTTGAGTAACAGCAAACGTCTGGCTAGTAAGGTAACAGAGGCTGTAAAAGTTTCCTCATGGGAAGAGAGTGGTACTGTGAGTGGAGCTACACTAAACAATCATAGCATTAGGTTCAACAGATTTTCCAGTAACCCTTGACAGTGATCTAAAGATTCCCCCCCCCAGAGCGTCTGTAATGCAGGACAAGACCAGAACATGTGTACATGGCTCACCTCTGTTTGACTACACTTGCCACAAGTCGGGTTCACATCTTTATAGATCTTAGAGAGCCTAACCTTTGTGAAATCAGCACAGTGTACTATTTTGCACTGGATCAGTCCATGTTGTGCACAAAGTTCCTTAGGGATCTCCTCGCCCAGATCCACTTAACGCAGAAACCACTGAATAGTAAAAATGACAATGAATGGTCCCAACAGACCTTTTTACTTTATTTTTCATGAATGGTTAACTCATGTCAGTGAAATAAGTAATGTTTTAATACACATTGCATATATATTTTGTATTGTATTTTCCATCACAACTTATTTATTAAGTATCTAATGTGTAGGGTTTAGTGGCATCTAGCAGTGAGGTTGCAAAACTGAAGCATAAAACACAAATGGCCACATTGGACAAACACACACATTTGTACATCTATACTTGTAACGGCCCTCGATCACATAATTCATTCTCTACTCCTGATTCATTACAACTAATCCCCAACACCAATGTTTATTGAAAACCGAATACGTCCAACTTTGCTTTGCAAATATATCCTCACTCCCAAAGTCTAACTCTCATATTTGTTGTCACAAAGATAGAAGTACAAGAGCACACACACACACACACGCACACGCACAAATGTGCCTGAGACTATTCTAAGTTTTAATTATACCTCAGCCACCTATCTAAATATAACAGCCTGAGTGCAGACAAATGAACAGAATTAATTCTACGTGTTTTTATTGAAACATGGGTAAAATTTCATTTGTAAAACTGACAAGGCAAAAATAATGATGTTACACAATATGTTACAATATGTTCAGGAATATATCACAAAGCATTTCTACTCTAGATGTCACGTTTCTTTAAAAACAGAAAAATAATGTCTGTGAGATGCTGTAATAGTCTCATTACGACATGGTGCTGCATGTGGTCCTTCATTAACTCTTGTATTCAAAGTCGAGAGCCATTCTTGTAACAGGTATAATGGGAGTCACTACACAGACTAGATGCCAATTTTTCTGCTACAGGACAAACAAGTCTAATTATAAGTTCTTTATAATATATTTTCCTGGTGTGATGGGGCTGGAGGGATGAATAACAAGGACTGCATAAGTACTTAACACTCAGTTGCTGGGGATACAGAGGATGATGGCAGGCTGTAATTGCTTCTTTGACTGCCGTTAACAAAAGCTCCGGCCAAAACACTGCTATGACATAACACAGCTCAAAATGAGCGTGGGGGTAACAAGTCACCCTTTTTGAATGCACGGCAAATTAGTTCTCTCGTCAGTGTTACTACTTTAACGCACTCATTTCTCCGGGCTGTGGGCGTCATCTTCCTCAGAGTTGGGCCTCTCTCCCTCTGTGTTCTCTTCGCTCTGTGTTTGGTTAGGTTCAGCTGTTTCGTTCTTCTGTGACGGCCTCAGGAGATATTCCAGCTCTTCTGCGCTGATGGCCACCTTCTCGGGAATCAACCACCTCTTGAAGTGTTCAAGAGCGCTAGGGAAGGAAGGAACATGAGAAGTCATGAGGTATTAAGGGGAGAAGAGGTCTCTAGCTCTGGGAGACCTACGTTGTTCTTGCAGCACAAAATGTGAAGTAATTCTATCAAGAAAAGCAAGTTACATAAACTAATAAATCTGAAGCATAGTGCAGGAAAAGAGAGCAGAAAATGATGTTATTCTTGCAATACTCATTTGGAATATATAATAAAATGTCAGTAGGATGCAGTCTTGACAGGGGCTTACAGTAAATGGGGCATTTGTTGGCAGACCAGGATCTGGCAGGATAAGGCCCTGATCACACAGACAGCGTTTCAGCAGCTGGAGGCGCCTTTTTTGTAACTGTTTTGAATGAGAATGAAGCTTTTGCTTGCTGTTTTTGCCTTGCGACACCCCTCGCGTTTCTGCGCTCTAAGTGCCTGGCATTTTTGCGGGAGCACTCTGAGCTCCTCAAGTTGAACAAACTTTAACTCAGAGCGGAAAAACGGCCCACATCATCTCCAATTTTTTTCCCCATTGTCTAATCGAATCATTTGAGAGGCGGACCATTGTTGTAAACAACGGAGGAGAACCTGGTGGTAGCAGTTGCTGGATACCTAGAGCTATACGGCCCAACAATAGACAGCAGGTTGTCAAACTGCCCCCCCCCCCCACGTCATCCTAAAATATGCCCGGAAACGGCCATCATCAAGGCAAAGCTCCTGGACCAACTGGTGGTACTCCCCATGACCCACCCTCTTTTTTAGGTTCTCATGTACCCACACAGATCTCTGTTTCCCTGTGCCCAACAAACTATTTCGGACAGCCTCTCACCCTCAACCAGAGCTACAGCAAGTACCCTCTGCCTGAACATTTTAGGAACTAGATACTAATTACTGTGAAAATAAGTAGGTAGTTTTGGCTAGCCAAAATAAATGGTAAATTGATTACACAGGAAGCTTAGCGTAAGAACATGATCAGGGGGGTGGTTGCCTGGCAACAATAAAAAGGCACAGCAAGCATTTTTTTAGTAGTGGCATTTTTAATTAAAAAAAAACCCCTGCAAAACACGTTCTGTGTGACCAGGGACTAACCCTTTACCTAACCTTTTTGTTCTGGCAGAAGTGTGTGTGCGTGTGCGTGTGTGTGTGTAACAGCATTATTCACCCCTCCCATCCTACCTCTCATCCATGTCACCGCCTTGGAAGAGCTCAGAGGTCTGAGCGTCATGCAGAAATCTATCCCAACATTCTTTCTTAGCTTGAGACAAGGAGCGCAACATGTCCCTGGAGGTCACATCACTTGACTGGCCCTTTAATTTCTTCAGGCGGTTCTCTGCATCAAAACGCAGACAAAAAAATATTGTATTTCACATCTTAAAACAATTTTTTTACAGTTATAAATGGAGGGTCGGGCAGTAAATTTCTGACTTTGACAGAGCACACAGCACAGTTAGAGTCTCAGTTAGTGTCTTTCAATATTCCACAATTTTGGCGATTTTGCCAAAAATATAGAGCTGCAATGATCAATCTATTAGTTGTCCACTTTTAAATTATATCACCAACTAAGCTGATAATAGATTACTGGTTTAAAAAAAGTTTCAAGGGAAAAACGGTCAAAATTCTTTGATTCAAGCTCCTTAAATGTGAATATTTTCTAGTTTCTTTACTTCTCTATAACAGTAAACTGAATATCTTTGAGCTGTGGGCACTGGCAAACGCTGATCGACACTTTTTACCATTTCCTTACATTTTCTAGACCAAACAACCAATTGATTCACTGAGAAAACAATCAACAGACTAATGACAATGAAGTAACTGTTAGTTGTAGCCCTACATCACAGTGGTATGTGGGGCTGTTTCCTGTCTCCTCGTAAACAGTCCATTAGTTAATTAGCCTAGGGATTGTGATAGATTATTCTGAAAACTGTTTCCTCAATTAATTGATTGAACATTTTGTCTATAAGATGTTAGAAAACAGTAAAAAAAAAAGGCCATCAGGACTCTGACACCCTATCATTCCCACAATCCCCCACACAGTTTGATTGATGTTTCATAGGTGCTACATTAGGGTAGAGGGAGAAGAAGGTGAGCTAAATATGTCATGAGGCCTGCAGCCATGAAATGAGCTGGAAGGATGCAGGTACCTAAACTAGCTATGTAGATCTCAGAGTCCTCCATGGGTTCCCATTTGGCGCTGGAAGAACTGGTGTCTGTCCCATTTGACTGTCCATTGACCTGCACTGGGACTGGTGCTGCTGGCTGGAATGAGTCTTTGAACTCCGAGTTGATCTCCGGGGTTGCTTCAGCTTGTGTCTCCGGCAGACTGGAGCAGATTTCGGTCCACAGCTCCCCGCTGGACCGGACCTCCCGGCTCTCGAAGTCGTCAATCATCCTGGACTGAGTTAGATCAGAAGTCAACATTAGTTAGCGTTAGCCCAGTGCTGTTCAAGGCCTTGTTTTTTAGCAACATCAAAACAAGCATGTTCTCGAGACATTTAGGTAAAAGACAGGACAACTACGCAGATTGCAAAGTACTAAACGCAATCAAAACTAGCTTTATTTACACCAACATACCTAGCTGAATTGGTATCTATCTACTGTACTAAACATTTTCAAGCCTCTAAAACATTCTTCAGACTGGTTGTCATCGTAATAAATTACAAACATGTCTTACCTGTGTGAAAATCTCAGTAGAATAACCTCTATTTCCTCTGCTGTATGAATTTAAAGATTAAAGATTAGCCTCGCTAGCTGACTGTGTCCATGATCCACTATCTTTCACAAGCGACAGCCCACTTCCGTATTTAGGGTCATATGATTGGACGTTGTAACCGCCCATCAAACTGTTTTGAGTTGTGATTGGATAACTGTGGCTTCATGTTCGCGAGTCCGCATCTTATTGGTCAGAAGCTGTGGCGTTCAGGAAGGAGTCAGGAAGTTTGTCTCAGCTGGAAGAAACGGTGGCGAACTACCAAAAGGTAAACAATCCCTGCTGACCTCTGTTGGATTATTTTATTCGTGAGTGCTGCCTGTTTGAGGAACTGACATTAGCATTGACAGCTGTACAGTTGTATTGTAAGTTTCTAATGATTAACTTGTTATTATCGCGGTAAAGTATGAAGCTGGATCGTCTCGCTGGCTAACTGTCAAATTCACTTACATGTGAATAATTAGCTTTGCTGCTTGTTATGATTCACAAACCTGTTATCACTGACTATTAAATATACGTCACAGTTACGTGTGTGTCGTGTATTCAGGTTTGCAAGCGCTGATCATCATGTCACTGCAGGGAGATCCAGTGTAGGACATGCACGGAGCGTTGCGCCTGGCAGTAGTGGCAGTCCCGATGGGTGTCATCCTGTCCCGGACCATGGCGTGGATATCCAGCGGCAGAACACATCCAGAGCTCATCAGCAGGCTGAGGGGTAATGGGCTTATGTCAGGGACTTGAGCTCTGACATTACAAGATCTTTGACTTACAACCTCAAGGTCCACAATGTGAACATGTTTTCAGTGTGACACCTGGTGCTTTTAGACTGTATTTAAAATAAACTAGGGTGATGCTCTCTCTAGCAATGTGGACATTGGCTGAGCAGATAGAGGCATCATTATGAATTCAGTCAGGATACAGAGGATAATTTTACCCAGATTTAAAAGTAAAAAAGAAAATGACAGACTATTATTACATGGTATTACTCACAATTATCGGGGCATATTTAAATGTTGTATCATAAAAGAAAACCAAAAGAGCTGCTGGATACTGAAATGACAAAGGGATACTAAGTGAGGCAATTTTTAAGTAGAAAGGGACATTTAAACTGTTAAAACTGGAAAAATAAAAAAGATCAAATGTTAAAAATGTTTAAAACTGAAATTCAAAAGGTTAAATGTGTAACAGAAAATGAAAATAAAAACATTTGAAGGTGTAGTGTGTACAGTTTAGAGGCATTTATTGGCAGAAATGGAATACAAAATAATAAGTGTGTTTTCTTATGTGTGTAGTCACCTGAAAATAACAGTCTTTGCATTTTTGTTGCCTCAGAATGAGCCCACATTGACAGCGGGTCCTCCTCTAATGAGATCGCTGTGGTGCACCACCATGTTTGTACGGTAGCCCATAATGGACAAACAAACACCGGCCCTCCGTAGGGCTGTTCACATTTTCTTTTTCGTGTTTTTGCATAGGTCATTACAGTTTGCAGCCCCTCTGCAACATGAGTGCCGGAAAAATACTGTTTTGTATTTTTGTTTTTAACAAAAAACTACTTTATTCTTTTACCGGTTTAAATCATCGGGTCTGTTTGTTTTGGAAAGGAGGTGTTATCAGAGACAAAAGGTAAGCATGTATTAGCAGGTGCTGGGATAACAGCCCGTCTCTAAAATGCCAAACATCTATCCATCCATTTTCATCCACTTATGCGGGGCCGGGTCACGGGGGCAGCAGGCCAAGCAAAGCACCCCAGATGTCCCTCCCCAGCAACACTTTCCAGCTCCTCCTGGAGGACCCCAAGGCGTTCCCAGGCCAGATGAGATATGTAATCCCTCCAGCGTGTTCTGGGTCTGCCCCGGGGCCTCCTACCAGTGGGGCGTGCCCAGAACACTTCTAATGTCAGGCACCCAGGAGGCATCCTGATCAGATGCCCGAACCACCTCAACTGACCCCAGCGACGCGAAGGAGCAGCGGCTCTACTCCGAGCTCCCCCCAGATGTCCAAGCTCCTTACCCCTAATTTTGGCCGCTTGTATCCGCGATCTCATTCTTTCGGTCCCTACTCAGAGGTCATGATTATAGGTGAGGGTTGGCGCATAGATGGACCAATTGAAAGTGTTGTCTTCCTGCTCAGCTCCCTCTTCACCACGATGGTCCAGGCAGGGCCCGTATCACTGCAGACACCGCACCAAACCACCGATCCATCTCACTCTCCATTCTGTCCTCACTTGTGAACAAGACCCTGAGATGCTTGAGGCAGTAACTGTCTCCCAACCTGTAGGGGCAATCCAGCAGTTTCCAGCAGAGAACAGCCAAACAGCACTCAAGAAACACTGATTTTTACCAGTTTAAATCATTAAGTCTTGTTATTTTGGAGAGGAAGAGACCTTTGCTGGTAGTTTGGCTCCCAGTATAAACCTCCTGAACAATGAACACAGAACATACTTGTTTTCAATGGCCTTTGGTTGTTTATAGTGGTTTAATATTTTAGTATTTTATAACCTTTTCATGTTTGTAATTGCTCTTTATTCTGTTTTATATTTCAGTACATTTTATATTGCTATATATTTGTGTGTCATTCTTTTATTCTGTACAGCACTTTGGTCAGCTGCAATTGTTTTTAAATGTGCTATATAAATAAACTTGACTTGACTTGAAGGAATTCCAACCTGGAGAAATTTCAGCTGGTTGCAATCTGCAGTCCTGACCACTAGATGCCACTAAATCCCCCTAAATCTCACACACTGTTCCTTTAAAGTCATTTGTAATGCAGCCTTTTAGACTAAGAAAAGACGGTGACCAAAATCCCACACAATTATCAAACTGTCATTAGTATACTGATATACCACCTAGCTTTAAATAGTAGCCCAATATAGTGCTTTCATTCACAGTTTTTTCATTTGAAAAGCCAGTGATAATTAGTGTTTTCCATCATATCAAAATGTTAGGGGGAAACAAATCACTGGAGAGACTGACTTCAACACCACAGACTTCCTCCTGCATACATCTCACATTTTCCACTTCAGCTCAGTGTTGTTGCGTCGTCTTTTCTCCTCCAGATCATGGTGTGATCCGCAGCGACCGAGTGTTTGATGCCATGCTGGCCACAGACAGAGGAGTCTACTCTCTAGACAATCCCTATGCAGACTCACCTCAGTCCATAGGTATTCACTCACTCACACACTTATCTATCAGAGTGGTAACAGGTGTTTGAGTGAATACATTGTTGTGTTTTTTTCATGAGCACAGATGTGAGCTGTGACGTGTTATATTTTCTTTTCGCAGGTTACATGGCGACCATCAGTGCACCACACATGGTGAGTAACCAACACTGAACTGCTTTGAGATGTGAGCAGATGAACTATAATTCATTTACACATGTCTGGCTGTATGTTTTCTCTGTGCGTCTGCTGTGACAGCATGCTCACGCTTTGGAGCTGTTAAGTGACAAACTAACTGAAGGGGCATCGGCACTGGATGTGGGTTCAGGAAGTGGATATCTCACAGCTTGTTTTGCAAGGATGGTAAGCTCTGTGTAAACGCTGCATGTTTCCTACCAGTTGGCGTAACATACAGTAAATGAGTGGGTGCAATAGCTGCATTTCTCCGTTGTTAATAGACAGGACCCAGTGGAAGAGTGGTTGGCATTGAACACATCGATGAACTGGTTCAAATGTCAATAAAAAACGTGAAAGCTGACGACCCTGAACTGCTCAACTCTGGACGCATCAAACTTGTAGGTGAGTCAGGAAGTATCCAAGGCATGCATCTTTCAAATTTTAATGGTGCACAGCTGCAAAAGTGTTTAAAAGTCACACCTACATCTGTCCACAGTGGGAGATGGGAGGCTCGGCTACCCGGAAGGAGCGCCGTATGATGCCATTCATGTTGGTGCAGCTGCAGCTACTGTTCCCAAGGCTGTAAGGACATGTATGCTTTTACTCTTGTGAAATTAGAATAAGAGAAATTATACACTTATTCAGCCACGTCCAAAATCCACAAGTGGTCAGTGCTGTAAGCTGTGAAGGAATTTTGATACAGAGAGGACGGAAGTGTCTCCATGCTGAATCAGACTTCTTCTTCTTCTGCTTCTTCCTCCAAATGAATTGTCTTTTTGTGAGGCATAACATACCCAAAGAGTCATGAAACTTCACACATATATTAGAACTGCTGAAAAATGTGATATTTAGAGGGTCTCATGAGCGAGTGCCAAAAAATGGCTCAGTAGCGCCACCTACAAAATTTCAACAAAACAGCCCCCGCAGCTACTTTCACCTACATGTATGAAAATTGGTAGGCACATGTAACACTCCAAGACGTACAAAAAAGCCTCTTGGAGCCATACTCTTAACTCAACAGGAAGTCGGCCATTTTGAATTTACTGTGCCACTTTTGTGCATTTTTTTAGTATTGTATTTTTCATTATTTTTTATTTTCTTTCTTTTTTTTTTCAATGTAGTTTCAGTCAGACTCCAGAGTGGGTTTGCTCATTTGAGTTCAGTTTTTACTTTTTCAAAATGCTAAATTTTTATCAAGTTTTTGTTGGTTTCAGTATTAGTTTTAGTTTATTTATTGTAATATGTCAGCGGCAAGATTTAAGAAGTTCAGAATAGATATTACAATACGCACACAACACTTAATGAAGGCAGTTGACTCAAAGTGATTTAAACATCCGTCTCAACACACATATGCACCAGGGCTTTCTTGATGCTTGCTGTGTTCACAAATTTGACCAAATTGACAAAGAGTAAGACCAAAGACAGTTTCATAAGTACACAATATAGTTTCAGTTAGTTTTAGTTTTTAAATAAAGTTTAGTTTTTATTGCTTTTTCAGTTAACTTTAAATGTTTTCTTACATCTACGTTTAGATTTTAGATTTTTTTTTAACTATGGTAACGCTGTGCTGAATTTGCCTCTTGAGCCAAATTGTCACCTCGTGTGAAATTTCTGTTTTCTGCCCCCTCTTTGTTAAAGCTCTTGGAGCAGCTGAAGCCAGGTGGGCGTTTGGTTCTCCCAGTTGGCCCTGACGGTGGCAGTCAGGTCCTGGAACAGTACGATCGGCAGAGCGATGGGACCTTTCTCAAGAAAGCTTTGATGGGAGTGGTTTACGTCCCCCTGACCGACAAGCGGCGTCAGTGGCCTGGGTATAGCACAAAAACACTCCTAACCTTTCATTTTCAAACCAAAATCAGAGAAGGATAACCAGTTTATGCACTGATGAACCTCCATCAGGTGCCTCTGTACTCTACAGTGTTTTGTACATCGTGATTCATGTCCACCCTTCCTTCTCTCCCCAGAGGTGAGCTCTGACTGCAGTGTGGTTGCCCCCGCAGGAGGTGGCGTTGGTGCTGCATCTCTGGGGCCCCATAGCACTCCTCGTGGTTTCACTGAGCTCCAGTCTTAACGGCCACCTGTCCCGCTGTGTGGTCACCTAGCAACGTACAAGAAGGATCTCGCTCTGTTTGCCCGACCAGATTGTCTTCCAAGAGTGATAAAAGAGTGAGTGATGGCCGGACTGATGACCTTACTCCCAGAATCCTCAGAGTCAGTTAGAGAGTGATAAGGATGTTGTGGGTGACGAAGAAAGGTTGTCTGAGATCTAAGTGATTTGCAGCATTTGTGCATAAGTCAGAACAGCTATGAGAATAATGCAACTACAGCTGAAGGAGCTACTGTATGTGTTCTTTTGGATGCTTGTGGGACGTTCAGATGAGCGGTTAATCTGTAATTTTGTGTGTAATCTTATGTGAATGCTTAAGCTATGAATGCAGTAACACATCAAGAGAAACCCAAATACAAGCCGAGGGAGCTACGTGAAAATTAAGTAAATAACAAAGTAACATATATTTTGTGGTAAGAACTTCTTCCTGCTGGTTTCATTTATTGTGTGTTTAGGATATGTGCTGTTTGACATTCATGTCTGTAGAGCAGAGGGGGCAGTGTGCCAAACAATGATTAATTGAAGCACTTAATTTTTTGGAACTAAACAACTCTTGAATTATGTGTACACTTGTAAGATTTATTAATAAAACCCACTAAATGGATACTTAACTGTTTTCATTTTTCTACTCAAAATTAATACATCAGGCTCAGAGAGAGTTACAGGAACAACAAGGAGGGGATGTTTAATATTTAGAGCAACAGTAGGACACGGGAGATTTAATAATGTTCTACAGTTAATCACAAAAATCAGAATCAGAATGCAGTTTATTGGCAAGTAGGTTTCACATACAAAGAATTTGCTCCAGTGTGTCGGTGCATATCCATCCATCCATCCATTTTCAACCGCTTATCCGGGGATGGGTCACGGGGGCAGCAGGCCAAGCAAAGTATTCCCTCTCCCCAACAACGCTTTCCAGCTCTTCCTGGGGGACCCCAAGGTGTTCCCACGCCCCTGGGACTTCTACCAGTGTGACGTGCCTGTAACACCTCCAACGGGACATGCACAGGAGGCATCCCGATCAGATGGCTGTACCATCTCAACTGACCCCTTTCGATTAAATTAAAGGGATCAAGAAACAAATTAAGAATAAAAATCTGTAATAACAATATAAAAAAAATACCAGAAAAATATGTAGAATATTTCTGAATTTAAAAATTTAAAAATTTAAAAAATGAAAAAATGTCCTCTATGCAGCAGAAAATATCCTCATTATTTTTTCAATGACTTAGGTGTAAAATACTGGGAGAGCAAAACAACACTATAGTTATCTTTTAAAAATGAAAGGGATCAAGAAACATAAATTTAGAACAAAAAACTAATGAAAATTTTTTTATTTTTTTTTTTAAAAGAAAATATATAGAAAATGTCTGAATTTAAAAATAAAAAAATGCCATTGTCTACAGAAGAAAATATCCTCAATATTTTTTCAATGAATTAGGTGTGAAATAATGGGAAAGCAAAACATTACAGTTATCTTTTTAAAATGAAAGGGATAAAAAAAACATCAATTCAGAATAAAAAACAGTAATAAAAATATTTTAAAAATACTACAAAAATATGTAGAATATTTCTGAATTTAAAAAGAAAAAATGTCTTGTATGTAGCAGAAAATGTCATTATTTTTTCAATTACTAGGGAGTAAAATACTGGGGAAGCAAAACATTGCAGTTATGTTTTAAAAATAGTTTTTGAAGATTACCATATTTACTTTTAGTAGATAGTCCTTCAAAATAAATTATAAACCGTAATCTATAACAAAATGCAAATTTCATGATCGAAAAGGTGCACAGAGGAGAATAAAAAATCCCATCTTTCCCCTTTGTATTACCTTACTTTGTTATCTTTCAAGACACATATCACACATCATTTTATTAATTTTTCCATGTAATTGCACACACTTCTCACATAAAAACAAACACTTCAAATCATGAAACAAATTAGGATTATAACTGCAACCTCATATTAGTTTATTACTCTAGAAAAATCACTAGGTGACCTCTAATTAAACTAAATACACATTATGAACAGTTGGTGGCGATAATGCCTTGGTAAAAAGATGATTTGACCTTGAGTGCACAGAAAAGGAAGAAGAAACAGCAAGGTTTACCAGTTTGAACTACACCTTGGGCTGAGTTGGACTACAAATTAACGTCATCATTATGCGCATGTGACAAGAGGACCCCTTGCCACAGAGCAATGCACGTGAGGTCGTCGGTTAGAGATTTGAGAAAATGTAATTTACTGTTTTCCCTCTCTTTGGGTCAAACGAGAGTTAATCGTCGTGTAATTAATAAACCATTTCGTCACTTTGTTTCTTTTATTAACGTTTACTCCATTTTGAATCGTCCTTTTTATTCTCCGTGGTTTCTACAGAGCAGCTCGATGATGCAGCAGGCAGCTGTCGCACCGGCGGAGGTAAACACTGAGGTGTCAGAGGAGAAAACTACACCCAAAGAGACGGTAGAGAGTGGCAAACGAAAAAGCGACGAACCTGAGTCAAGTGGCCGAGGCAAGAGGCGGAGAGGAGCGGGAGGGAAGAAGCTCGCTCCCGGCGAGAGATACGTCCCCCCTCCGCAGAGGCGGAACCCGGGTGTCAGCTTCAGCCAGGAGCACTTCAACGAGACCTCCTACTACTTTGACGGCGGCCTGCGCAAAGTGTGTCCCTACTACTTTGACTTTAAAACGTACTGCAAAGGTCGGTGGATCGGGAAGAGCCTGCTGGAGGTGTTCAGGAGTGAGTTCAGAGCGGAGTCCATAGAGTATTACCAGAAGGCTGCCAAAGAGGGCCGTATCCGGCTGAACGAGACTCCTGTGGAGGACCTGTCTGTGGTGCTCAGGGTCAGTGTCACCACTACACAGTGGTATGGTCAACATGGCCTAATGACAATAACCCAGGATCAAATTAAAATCAGCTCATGTTTAAAGGATCAGTGTGTAAGATTTAGGGGGCTTTAGTGACATCTAGTGGTGAGCACTGCAGATTGCAACCAGCTCAAACTTCCCCAGGTTAAAATTGCTCAAGTGTTTATTGTGCAGGAGGTTTTTACTGTGAGCTGAAGTATCCGCAGATGTCTCCTCCCCTACAAAACAAATGGACTTGATGGTTTAAACCAGTAAGAATAAGCGTTTCTCCCGTGCTGTTTGGCATGTCAGATTAGCACCTGCTAATCTGTGCTCACATTTTTTCTCTGATAATTTAGGATTGAGATGTTCAGGAGGTTTTACTGGGAGCTGAATTATCAGCAGAGGTCTCCTCCTCTCCAAACAAACAGACCCAATGATTTAAACCAATAAAAACACTGAATTAAGTGCTCACGTAATGTCTTTGTACAGATGCTCAGGAGGTTTTTACTGTGAGCCAAACTGTCTGCAGAGGGCTCCTCCTTTGCAGTGATTTAAACTAGTAAAAACACCTAGGGTGCTGTCAGACCTAGAGTTGTCTTGCTTTGGTTTGAATCAGGGACAAGTTGCATAATTGCCTAGAGTTGGTTCGTGTTCTCACGGCAGCATTTACAAGCGGACCAGATACAATGCCTTGTGTGAGAAAGCTGCTCTTGATTGGTCAGAATTTCCACATAGGAAAAAAACAGGAAGTAAACAAAACGTTGAAGGAGAGTACACTTGCAAGATAAATGTGACACTTTCTAATGTCACAATGGAGGGACAACTACGCAGGTTGATTTTAGCGCTGCTCATCGTGGATTATATTGCTGTCATTGTTCATTTGAGTCAAAGCATACAGTTTGAAAACGAGGCGCGGCTCCAACTAGAAAACAATGTTTTGATGCATTGGATGTGCTGAATGTGCATATTAAGGCAGTACAGGAGGAGGCGCACATTAATAATCCTCCAGGACTGTAACATGCTCATGTTTAACCCAAACAATGTGTCATGTGACTGCAGTTGGTTCAGATTGAGGTCAGAACGAACCACACCAGAGTTTGTTTGTAGCCAGACCCAGACCACCTCTTCAAGAAGGTCTCAGTCTGGTTGTTTTGGTGCGCACCTGAGTGCAACTGCTGTGTTTACACCTGCCCAAATGAACCGCACTGAGGGGGCAAATGAACTTCGACTGAACCGAACCAAACAGGGCAGGTGTGAAAGCACCCTAAATAAAGCAGGTCCATGGTCCAAATCAGTGTTTTTAGATGCTGCTTGTCACCAACGACAGTGGCTGACACAAAAACGCCAATGGCCCTATCTAGAGCCAGTGTTGAGTTTATCCATTCTGGGCTACTGTAGAATCATGACAGTGTAAAATGGTGGACTCCATTGACAAGGACCCACTCCCTTTGTATACACTAAAGAAAACCTACGTATTATACTATATTATATTCCTTTTCTCCCAGTATTTCCCCATAAATCCTATGCAGCGGACTTTTAATAACATTATAACTCAGAATTAGTTCAGGTTTAATCTAAGAAAACCAGCCCCTATATAGTGATATAAGTACATCTGCTGGTTACTAACTGATAATCATTGATATGACCTGTAAATGTGTCTCAAGCTTTTCTTGTAAGGACAGAATACTTTATTCACAAGGCAGAAGTAGAGCCAAATGTTCAACAGCCATTCCTCTCATTAAAGATGTACCTCAACAAACTGCTCAAACTGATGGATTAAACACGTTAGAGAAACAATCACCTGACACTAAATGCTCTTTGGTTCAGGGCGCTACAGGAAGTGACAAGTAACTGTTCATCTTCCCTTACCATCTACAGAATAATGACCTCATGAGGAACACAGTGCACCGCCATGAGCCCCCTGTAGTCAGCACACCCCTGGAGGTCCTGGTGGATGACGGTGAAGTGGTTGTGGTCGACAAGCCTGCCTCCATCCCTGTCCACCCCTGCGGTCGTTTCCGCCACAACACGGTGATTTTCATCCTGGGAAAAGAGCGGGGCATCTCTGAGCTGCACACAGTCCACAGACTGGACAGGCTCACCTCTGGAGTGCTGCTGTTTGCCAGGACGCTAGAGACGTCAAAGAAACTGGACCAGTTGGTGAGAGACAGACAGGTAAGTTGAGGATGGAGCGGATTTAAGCTTCCACTTGGTCGACACTGGCATATATGTCAGTGGGTTTAGACAATCGTGGTAATATTTCTCTGGCGTTATTCTTTCACCATACTGAAAGTGTTTGGTGGAAACAGGGCTAAAGTAGCTGCGGAAACTCTGCCCATCAAAGACAAAGAGCCACGTTGCTAGGCTCTCGGGATGATGTCTGTTTTCACTTTCATGCATCAAAAGCGCATTTGCCTTCCAATCCTCAAAAATGTCCTCTATATTTGTGTTTTCTAACAGGTTGAAAAGGAGTATGTGTGCAGAGTAGAGGGAGAGTTTCCAGAGGGGGAGCTGATCTGCGAGGAGCCCATCCTGGTCGTTTCCTTTAAGGTCGGCCTCTGCCGAGTCGACCCAAAGGGAAAGGAGTGTAGAACCGTCTTCCAGAGGCTCAGCTTTAACGGAAAAACCAGCGTGGTCCGCTGTTTACCCCTCACCGGCCGCACACACCAGATCAGGGTCCACCTCCAGTACCTGGGCTTCCCAATCCTCAATGACCCCATCTATGGGGCCTCAGCCTGGGGTCCTCACAGGGGGAAGGGGGGGCTGGTGGAAAAGAGTATCGAAGAGCTGCTGCAGGCTCTGGTAGAGGAACATCGCTCTCAGGAAAGTCTTCACCTGTTGGATATTCCAGACGATGGGATTGGGATTAAACAGGAGGCAGGGAAAAACAAGATGTCTGAGAAAGTCGATACATTAGATGGCGCCTGTGAGACTAAGGCAAGTGGAGAGAGTCAGGTTGACACACAGGTGCAGACAGGTTGTAGCACAAGCAGTGAGACGGTGAGTCAGGGCTGCACAGACCCAAACAGTGACAATGCCTCACTCACATCTCAGCCTGCCAAATCAAATGGAAATCAAACAGAAGAAACAACTCAGAAAACTCCTCCAGAGACAAGAGACAACTTGTGCAGTGAATGTAAGCTGGTACGACCGGATCCCACAGAGAAGGAGCTCATCATGTATCTCCACGCTTTGCGCTACAAAGGACCTGATTTTGAATATTCCACACGTTTACCTGATTGGGCCAAAGAGGACTGGGTCCAGGCTGACTAGAGATGAACTAATAAACACTTAGACATTTAGGTCATTGTCTTCAAGCATGTTTTTTTTAAGACATTTAAAAGTCCAAAGAAGTTTTGCTTAGAGGCAGTTTTGATTTTGCTGTGATGCATTTCTGTTGGTAATTTCTCAGACTGTGGTTTAAATTGCATCAGAATTTGTTAGCGTAAGCTGTTCCACATAGTTGAGCTTGTAGAAGTATAAAGTCCTCCGGCTCCGAGCTGTTAATGCCTTAAACATAATTTAAAATTGAATTCTCATTTTACTTAGTGGACTGTTTTACTATTAAAAATGTAGTTTCGAATTTAATTTCATCCTTTAATCCTGTAATCTGCCCCGTACTCCAATAAAAACCCAGTCTGCAGGAAAATAAACATTTTATTTTATTTCAGTTTTGTGAAAAATTAACAACATAGACACCTGTAAATAATAGTGGTGGTGACCTCTGCGTTCTTCTGTTCATAGAAAGCCTGTGATTTTGATTTCATTCGTCTCTAAGGCAGGTTATTTTCTGCTGAGTGATTTTTTTGAAGTGAAGGCTCATTGAAGAATTGTGATGATACAGTCAAGATGTCAAAAGCAAACACTTCTTACAAAGAGAAAGCTTGAAAATAATGCTGCTCATAGGCACATTAGACACAAGTCTCTTCTTGTCCAGGTCTTTGTGCTGAACCACCACCGCTGCACCTCTTTTTTTTTTTTATATACTTACTATCATATTAAGGACCATAAACTCTTATTTAACTGTTTTTAAAAGACACACCCTTTGCACAAAACACACAGTTTCTGTTGTTTCAGCCTTTGAAACAACCTGTTGAAAGACATTTGGCACATGCTGTTCATGTCATAAATACTGTTACCTGCACATAAAAACAGCCGATGTGACCTCTCAGCAGTGGGGTAGGGTGGGGTGTAGATAAAGGCTCTCTGTTCCGTAGGTTTTTCAGTGCTGCAGCAAGGTCTATATACAAATTGTTAGCTTTTGAAGCATTGGCATGTGATGGTATAATAACTGCTTGGAATTAGAAATGAGAGCTTCCTCCTCCTCTTCAAAGGCTAAGGCATACACTGACATCCACGTATCCTGGAGTAGTACGCACCTTGATTTGCCAACAGTGTATAAACCCACGTATATTTGCATTAGAAACCCTTTTTTGCCTTTTAGTATAGTAAGTAAACATTACATTTTGGCACTGACACTGGGATAAACAGCATGACTCTCAATTTGACAGTGAAACACTAAATGCAAACAAGCTGTGACACTAGGAATGACACATTACTAACTGCAGCTGTCTGGTTTTCTACATCATGGTCACACACTGTACACGTAATCGCCACAGAGTTGTTGTTAAGTGACAGTTTGCTACTAAATGCAGCTCTTTCTCTGTATATCTCACATTTATCTTTAATATTCAGAAGTCCGTGAATGTATATGGCTCATTGAGGTCAGATTCAGCATGGAGAAAGGCCAGCGATGACACTGTGTTTTGTTGCAACCCAGTCTGTGAAGATGGTAAAAAAGTCCCAGGCACAAAGTAAACGCTGCAGCAGCAGGTAGGTGCAGTACTTGATTTTTTATTTTTTTTTGTAAGAAAACTTCATCTTTTATTGTCTTCTGTCTGAAAATGCCGGTTTTAGGAAGTCATGCTTTGATTTGACCTTTCGCTGAAGAGACGCTCATGCTGTTATTCTGTAACGTAACCTTAACATTAGACAAACATGCTGTCACATGTTGCATTTACAGTTGGCTTATATTTCCTTTTAGTAACACAAATGTAAGTGTCAGTGCTCCTTTTGTAGCTTCTATATGCTTTTCTAAGTACAGTCTATATATAAATTTAGAGCAATTAATGCACAGTGTTTGCAAAGATTCCTCCAGTTTTGCTCAGCATGTATCCTCCCGTTGTCCGTCTCTCTTTATCCAAACGTCTGGCAGGTCCGGCTTACTGTTGGGTAAGATGACAACTTCCTCACTCTGACTGGTGCGATTCTTATTACAACTCTCGTAAACTGTTTCTTTTAGTGAGAGACGCAGTGTGTCTCTCTTCCCGTTTAGATGTCCTGGTTGTAACTCAGCCTCTTCTCCTTCCTGTTGCTGTGTGTTGGACGGCCCCGG
The DNA here is from genome assembly GCA_019142605.1 of Cephalopholis sonnerati. Taxonomy (NCBI): domain Eukaryota; kingdom Metazoa; phylum Chordata; class Actinopteri; order Perciformes; family Serranidae; genus Cephalopholis; species Cephalopholis sonnerati. The sequence continues at coordinate 21,197,203 of JAGQAX010000015.1, read as the reverse complement.
TTCAATGTCACTCAGACATGTTTCATTAGAGTCCTCCAGACAGTCGCAGGAGCTCTGAGACTGGGAGGAGAGGTGCCCTTTGTTGGGGTGATGGTGATGGAGGCCCTCGTCTGTGGTTTGTTCGTCTTTGCAGAGAGATGGCTGGTCAATGGTCTCCAGTGTGTGGCTGATGATGGTGTCCTCTATGCTGGAGGATGAGGAGAAGGATGTGTTGCTCCAGTGCTTCACCCCCCCACCAGACTGACCTCTGCATGTTTTACACAGCAGCTTGTCCTTCGCTGCGTCTTCTTGTGCCAGGCTGACCGGCCGCAGGGTGTTTTCTTTGTACGGAGATGAAGTCTGGAGGGCCTTGTGTTGACGACTGCACATCTCCTCACTGTCCCCGTCCATGCTGCTCCTCCCGCAGTACTCGATCTCATCAGAGAGCACAGAGGGCCGGTTGGACAGCTTACTGGTACAGGTGCTGTTTTCAAAGCTGTCGCTCAGTCGATAGGCCAACGGCTGCAGCTCGTACTGCTCCGGCCCTCGGCTCCCGCCTCCTCCTGCTCCAGCCTGCTTCTGTCTCTGCTGACGCTGGTGGTCGGGGTAGAGATAGCCACCTGCTTCTTTGTCATAACTCCTCCTCACTCTAGATCTGCCAAAGGCTCCGTTAGCGGCCGACGCTGACGATGAACCGGGCTCTGCTGCCGAGCAAGACGACAGCACGCCGTCACTGTGATCTGAAAAACACGGCAGCGTGATGTTTCCGCAGTTTTTCTGGGGCCCGAAAAAGCAGCATAGGGACTGAAAAAAGAAGGTTGCGAATCCACATGCTACACATTTCACCAAAAACAGGAAAATCCCCAGTTTTCTGAACAGCAAGACCGTGGCAGGCAACATGATTATCCCCATGGAGAAAAATGCACCAGAAACTATTGCTACGGGACATCCCATCCTTTTAGTCGAGTGTGCTACTTTACCAATTTTGTCTGCATGAGGAGCCAAGCTGTAGGAAATGCAGTAGTTGGCAATGAAGTCAACAGACAGCCCCGCCGCTGATGATATAAACAGAGCCTCGATGCCGCTCAGCTGCCATTCAAGAAGCACGAGGAGGCCGATGGTGACAAAAACACTTCCTCCTACAGCTACAGTCCCGTATATGCTCAGTGGAATATTCCAGGTGGTTAAAAGAAGCAAAGCAAACGTGAGAGCTACTGAGAAGCCGGCTACTACTAGAGTCTCTGAGCTTAGAGCTTGTTGTAGATCAAACAGAGACAGATGACTGATGAACCAGCCATTCTCCAGCCCCTGTGGTGCTCCTGATATTTCTCTGTTAAACCATGTCAGCGTTTCTCGGTAGAAAAGACTGGTTCTGCTGAAGTTGAAGCTGTAGAGGTATGTGGTTTTGAATGCCAACACGAGGGCAGCGACCCTGCCATCTGGCTGGAAGTACAGGCCTCCGCTGTGGGCCAGATGGCCCTCAGCATACCTCTCCGCCAGCATCATACTGAGGCAGTTCTCAAAAACGCTGGGAGGGTAGGGGAAAGGGATGTCATTACAGCAAAAAGGGAGGGAGTCATCACTCTCTGAGCACCGTCTGACAGACACCCACTGTATTAGCTGCTCCACGAGACAGATAGTGTCTGTCATAACATCCTTATCCTCAGGTGACGGAGGGGAATAAAAGCTTTGGTTCTGAACCCGTCCACATAAATCCCTTAACCAAACCTGAGCATCTGGTCGGCTCATGTTGAAGTCTGGGTCAAGAACCAAAGAGCCATTGCTCTTGGGGTTAAAGTGATCCCCGTTGTCAGTCGGTTTGACACCCCAGACAAGCATTATCGTAACAGGTTTATCCTCTCCATTCCTCTGTCTCTCAAACATAAACATGTGACGATACTCTGCGTCGTATCTTTCAAACGGGTGACTGGAGCGGAAAAGCTGGGCAACCCTGCTGTCTAAGGTGGGCAGCTTCATGCCTGGGTCGATGCAGGACATGTACGTGCCCCCGGCAGCAAGCACTGCAAACCAGCACACCCAGATGTACCGAAACTTCACCACTCCGCAAGGCAGGATTTTCAGAAATAACAAATTGGAAGTGTCGCTGAGACCTCTTTTTAATTCTCTCAGCTTCTGCCCGAGAGTGAAGAGGCACCTCTTGCGCGAGCTGGTATCCCAGAAGCCACCCGTGTTTTTGGAGCAGCATGGTTTCCATCCCTGCACTGCTACAGATGCAGAGGACGCTTCTGTGTAGCGCTCGCGCAGAATGAAAGAGCACGGCAGCCACACCAACGCCAAGATTGAGCTGATAAATGAGGCAGTTCCTAGAAAAACAGAAAAACATCTGATTGCTGTGATGCTGCTGAGATAACCAGAGAAAAACGCTGCACTGGAGGTCAGCCCTGATGCTAGAATCAAATAGCCGACTTCCTGCAAAGCTCTGTTTACTCTCTTCTCCAGGGAGGCCGAGGGGTTCTGCGATAGCTGCAGATTCCAGAAATCAGCAAAGATGAAAACCTGATTGGAGCAGCTTCCTAAGAGAATAAGAGCTGCTGAGAGGTTGACCAGGGGGAAGAATGTCAGGCGAAACGCTACTTTATAGAAGAAATAGGAGGTCAGGAGGGAGCCTGTGATTGCTATAACAGATAATGCTACTATAAAGAGAGAGTGGAGATAAAGAGCCATGGTGAAAAGAAGAGACACAACAGCTAGGACAGGGTAGACCGAATCTCTTGCCAGGTAATGCTTGAAAAGCCTCTGCTTGATGCCAAAGTCCATGCCGGTTATAGTGGTGTTGTTGTACGTCAGATCCCTGCCCTCGAGGCTGTTCATGTATATCTCCATCATGTGTTCTCCTTTGTCGACGGGCAAGAACAGAAGGCTGTACTTCAGCGTTGGGATTTGGTATTCAACAGTCTGCGGGCTGAGGAAGTCTTTATCAACCAGGAAGTGCAGGATTTGGAACACCACACGGGACTGTTTACAGCGGGACGGGACAGAGGAGCAGCCGCCGTGTTTGGGTCTCTCCACACAGGCCTCCACCAGATGTCCTTCGTGATAGTATGGAGCACATTTCCGGAGGAGGTTCAGAGACTCAGACACCTGATGTTTAAGAGAAAAAATGGGAAACTTCAGACACTAAAACAGTTGGCTATAAAATAAGTGTTGACATTGACATTACCCACTTTCCCCTCAACCTGCAATGTAACACTAGGCTTTTGAAGACAATTTTTGGGGTGGCCAAACAGTGAAGTTAAGGGTCTGTCATGTGATGCCATGAAGCCCAAAAAGACTTTTTCCCCTAGACTTCAACTTTGAAAGAGAAGTCCGTAAATCAGTGGTTACATTTTTTTTTTTTAGTGTCACAGCCACCACAAAATGACTCTTCACTATGGGTTTGATCCATTTTGTTCGATTAAGTTTAGAAGAGCAGTTCGATTAAATCAATATATCGCCATTCAAGTTAGCAGAGTGCTGAACCAGAAGAAGCCAGCTTGGCCAGCGAGTCTCAAGTGCACTTACTTTTTGAGCCCAAAGATGCGGAAGATCCTGGTAATTTATCACCCAGGAAGTCAAACTTATTTGGCCACATGTGCCACTTAAGCCCTGTTTCCACCAAACACTTTCGGTATGGTACCTTTGGAAACCTTCAGACATGGTACCTAGACCCTAGGTCCATTTAGCATTTCCATTACAAACAACACCCTTAAATGTGGGCGGGGTTGTTGTCACCCACTGCTCCGTCTAGCACTCGCTTAATTTCCTCATAGATGAAACGTCTGCACCTCGTTTATTGTCCGCAGAACGAGGTTGCACACCGACACTTTCAGAACAAATAGATCAGGCTGCAGTGAGAGTCTCTCTCCATGGGATATTTAAAAATAGCGGGTTTGTGCATTTAGTCTTTCTCAGGCAAGCGCAGCTGGCCGGAGCCCACAAGAGGGACGCTCTGCGATGCTTTTTTTTCTCCAAGTGAGGATTAGACATAAGAATAAACATAGTTCACATAATCAGGTTGAAATTAATATCTATATTTTTAAAGTTTTGAAGATTCACTTGTCATCCAAGAGTCACCCAAGTCTTTTGTTACTGTTGCACAGAGCCAGGCTAGCTGTTCCCCGTGTTTCAAGTCCTAATGCTAAACTTAGCTGACTAGCTTCTGGTTGTAGCTTTATCTTCATCGTACAGACACGAGAGTGGTATCAGACTTCTAATGTGATTCTTGACAAAAACGGCTTATATCATCATTTGTATGTTGTTTTTTAAGATGAGAAGAAAGCTGCAGAACCTGGTGTGAGGTGAGGCTGAGGCAGCAGGAGGCATTAGTGAGGACAGCCAAGTAATTCCCCAGAGACCAGCTCGGACAACAGCCGCCCCTGGACGTTCCCTCGGCCTCCCCCCTCACATGCTGCTGGCACAAGTCCTGGAACTGAGCCTGGGAGCGAATCTGTATCAGACCAGGGAAAGATTTTTGAACACATGCCCAGTTTAGAAACAAATTCAGAAAAAAAAAAACTGAATTAATTTCAGATGAGGCAATGGACATAAAGTAGTGCTTTTAATTCCAGCAGTTAAATGTGGGTCAAGGCATTAAAGAAAGAGAGAAGAGAAAGAGTGAGGCTGACAGACGATGATGACTAAAGAGATGACAGATGAAGGGAAAGTCAGAGGAGCAAAGGAGAGACAGAGGGCTGAGCAGATCAGAGCGTACCCTGGACTGCTCCATCTCACACATGGCGTGGATGGCCTTCAGACTCCAGAGACTGGCTGAGTTTTCTGATCGAAACACCAGCTGAGCCAAACGCTCGCCTGCACGGAGAGAAACAGATGGACTCAACTTACAGGAACACGATGATCACTTTGCTGGGATGATGAGGAACATTCAGAACGGTTGAGCTATTGTCAAAAGTTTAAAATGCACAAAGGTGAAACCAGGCCAGAAACTAAATTCTTGTGTGTTCTATCCCCTCGTCTGTTTTGAATAAAAATTTGGCTTCATAAAACGAAAACCTCAAGGCTTGAAATTGCTTATAAATCCATTTAGGGAGTTATCTGTGTATTTATAAGGCAAACTTAGTCTTTGATCTGCCAGCGCACAATTTCAAAGTAGAGCTTGAAGAAGAAAATAACCTGCTTAAGGAAATACATTCGAACTGTTCTCTTTGAAGCCAAACTTAAAGCCATTCTTCACGTCCTCTCATGATCCCACTATTTTTTGTTCATTTGCATTTAACCAATAAGCTGTTACTTTTGTTTTTCATTGTTGTACTGTTTTCATTAGTTTGCTGGGAGTGCTGATTATTCGCTAACAAGCTGGAGGGTTTTGCCTTCAGCTCACAGTATTTGAAAGTTGCTCAACTGCTGAATAAGCAGCATCACATTTACATTGTTTTAATAATATTTCCACTTCATTGTCTGCTCTGCTGAGGATGCTGGTGCCAGCAGTACCACACATCCCTCAAACTTGGTAAGTTTTGGAAACTGGAAAAATCTACAGTTAGGATTATGTCTGTATTTTTCCTGTTACTGTAATCAGCTTAGCAGAAGTTTATTTATCATCAGTAAATTAACAGTTTATTGACAGGGATGAACTGATCAGGACCGACCCACCTGGAGCATCACAGAGGAACGTGTCTGGTAACGAGTCTCTAGCCAGCATCCTCTTGAAGCGAAGCCTGGAAGGAGCTTCCTGGCTTCCACTGCCGTCTCCACTGGCAGCACCGCCAAAGCTAGCACAGACAGAAGCAGACACTTAGGCACGTCTTCAGTCTCATTAAACAAACATTTTGTTCCAAACGAATATAACATCGATCAGTCTTACAACTTGATCATTTAAAACCTGCGTCAACAACACATTCTCACTTTGACCTCGCCACATATTGACACTTGGTCGTGGACTTTTCACGTCCAGATATGATGTGTAAGGTACCCTAGGTGCGTTAGTTGTTGACGTTCTGGGACACCGTGTCAAGTTCTGCCTGTTACATATATTATCTTTTTTCAAAATACTCTTCCGTTTTCACAGGAAATGAACCATTTACATGCAGTCTGTTTTTTTTCCCTTCAACAACACGCATGTGGTTAGGTTTAGGAAAGAAGAACAGGGTTTGGCTTTACAATCTTTCGAGAAGCGAACACCCTCACCCTCCCGGATCAAAGTCGGTGGTTGCTGGACCCATCTACCACCCATTCCACTCACTATACTTGGACTTTCGCCACTTGTCACACTGCGTTTCCCACTGACGCCGCCAAGTGCCGTTAAACTATAGCAGCGACTGGCCACATATCATGCCGACGTGAAAGAATGGATTTTTTAGTTGGTGTCCGATGCCGAAAGTCACTGACCAAGTTTTGGAGTGCAGCGGCTTCAGAGTAAGACTGGGTTGGCATTAATTGTTTTTGTCTGTCTGTTTGTTTCTTTGGGTTTTTTTGGCCACTTGGGGGCAGTGCAACAAACTGTAAACATAACGCTTACATATTTTCATCTTTCAAAGTTGTTATGCTAAACTTCTTAGCAAAGACTTGAGTTACACATCCAACAGACACGGAGCAACATGGATTCGGTGTTGTGTTTCTGGCCACCCAGCAAATGTAAGTCCAATTTTTCTCTCTACTTTTAGCTCTGTTTTTGGTCTCCACCCACTCTTGAGGGAAATATCTGTCTTTTTAGCTGCTACATGCTCCACTACGTTCACCACATATTTGTTAACTCTGTCTGTCTGCTTGTCATTCGGTGTTGGGCATGTACTTTATTTGAGCTTTTCTGCCGAAAACACTGGTGGTAAGAATCAAAACAGTAAAAACAAGGGCCAAAAAAACAAAACAAGGAGCTAAAAGATGCTAAAGCACCGTAGAGCTCAGGGGGAACTGCCGGAATTTTGCTCCGTTTAAAAGTGACCTTTTTTGCTTCATACATTTAACCACTGTATACATATATATGTATTGATTACATTAGTTTTAATTTATATTTTATGTATATTATTAATAATCATACATATTATTTTAGATATTATTTATAACTATATATTATTTTTATTTTATTTTAGTACATTGATATTTACTTACATGCTTTTATAAATGTTCTTGTATCAATAGTCCTAATGAAAACCATATTGATATCCTTATATTCTGTTTTTATTTTATTTTTTTTATTGTGTATTTGACAGTCACGTGTTCAAAAGCTCATGTTGTATCAGTTTTACAGTTTTCAAACCCTGACCAACCATACACTCATGCGTATTGTAAAGCATCTCTGTGTGCATTGTTCAGCAGTGCAGTCCTCCTGTGTAGAGCGTGTGCACTCTGCTGAATCCCTGCGCTGACCTTTTACTGAGCTGCTGTGGTAAAGGAGACAGTTTTCTCCCCGGGCCAGTGTTCTCCTGCAGCTCAAACAAGCTGGTCTGGCGAACTCCGATGTATGTTCCCCGTGGCTCAAAGCCCTGAGGAGGGAGCACACAAACACACATCAAAGCTAAAGACAGCGCGGACGCTGGTGCCCATCAGTTCACTGCAGCAGCTTACTGAATAAATCAGCATCACAAGCACCATATAATGTTGTCTGAATTAGTTTAGTAGATGAGTGTTTGATGTGATCTTAAAAGAAAGAGAGCCCAGCACTCACAGCATTAAGCAATCTCATTCTTATGTAAATCTGTTTAGACTTGTCATTAATGACGCATTGTTGTGTTTACATGATGAATTTTCAGAATAATGTTTTAATCAGTGTTTATCCTGTAAGCATGCATATCAAAGGTGAGACAATGTATTTAATTAAGACGACAGCGAGCATGATCTCATTCAGCGCAGTGCATTGAATTTGAGATAAGACTGAAGTAAATGGATATGGTTGAGATCATACGTCATTACAGTGACAGTAATTAACACTCAGCCTAAGGTGGTGACGGAGGTTTGTATTGTAGACATGACAGATGGGTGACAGAAGATATACAAGTGCTGCACAAAGAGAAACTGCAGGGTTACATTGTAGACACTGCATGCTTCTGTATATGTGTGTATGGGGCGCTGAATTTTCTTGCTGATACATTTTGAATATGTAGCCCACTGTCCTCCCATTCAAGACAGGACTGTATGCAAAACATGTTGTATTTAATGGCTAAAAATATGTTTATATGTCAAAAATATATATTAAAGAAATGTTAAGAAAATATGGGGACAAAAATGTAAATGTTAAATCAAAATGTAAATTTGAGTACTAAATATATATCTGCTAAAACAAAATGTTACATAAATCTAAAACTAAATGTTAAGTCTAAATCCAAATATGAACTTTAAATATTAAATCTAAAGGTTTAATGAAAATGTTAAGAAAATATGGAAAAAAATTAAAATGTTAAATCTAGATACTACTGCAATAACTAAATGTTACATGTTAAATCTAAATATTAATGTTTAGTCTAAATGTTGATTCTAAATGTTAAATATAAACATCAAATCTAAAGGTTACATCTAAATGTTTTGGAAAATATGGAAAAAATTGAAATGTTAAATCTACATATTAAAAAAACTGTTATGTGTTCAATCTAAAAATAAATGTTTCGTCTAAATGTTAAATCTAAATATTAGATCAAATGTTAATTGTAAAATATAAACATTAGATTTAAATGGTAAATCTAAATATTAAATCTAAAGATTAAATCCAGATGTTTAGAAAATATGGAACAAAATGTAACTGTTAACTCTAGATATTACTGCTAAAACTAAATGTTACATGGTTAATATTAATTAATTATTTAATTAATGTTTAATCTAAGTGTTAAATCTAAATATTCAGTCTAAATGTAAATTGTAAAATATAAACATTACACTTAAATGTTAAACCTAATTCTTAATTTAAATCAAAATGTTTAGAAAATATGGGGAAAAAATGTAAATGTTAAATCTAGATATTACCGCTAAAACTTAATGTTACGTGTTAAAGATCAATGTTTAATCTAAATGTAAACATTAAATGTTAAATGTAAATATTAAATCTAAATGTTAATTGTAAAATATGAATGTTAAACCAAAATCTAAATGTTAAATCAATATTTAGAAAATATCAAAATGGCATATAGCATGGTTCCATCAAAGAAGGCTGGAACAATGATAGACGCAGTGTGGGCTATCTGTTTATTTTCTAAACATTAAGATTTGCCATTTACATTTAGATTTAACATGTAACAATTATTTTTTACATATTGATTAAAATTACATATAACATTTTTTACATGAATTTTTGTCTTATTTGTGAGGAAAATTGTCAATTGTAAATATTCAAAATATATCAGCTTGAAAATTGCATTCAATTTTTTACATTTGGTGCCACACGTGTGTGACTGTCCATATGTGTGTGTTTGAGACTCACCAGCAGCGGATCAGAGAAGTCTGGCAGTGGACCGATGAAGAGTCCGGCCAGTGAGCATCCCAACAGCAGCACAGCACAACCCACTAACACTGCTAACGGGTAGTCCACTATCACCTGGGAATAACTGCCAAATATAAAACCACAGAAGAAGATGTGACACTGGGTAACTGGGAATAATCCCAGTTGATCAAAAACAGAGACATGCAGTAGCTTTGGGTTTTTAAAGTGAAAACTGGTTTCAGTACTCACTTTCTGAGGATGCAGTAGAGTCCTCCGTCCCTGTTAACAGTTGGAAACTTTGTTAGAATAATTTGAGAAGGATATCACAAAACAGGATATTCAGTTGTTGGTTTTTTTGCAGAGTTAGACGAGAAGATAAACATCTCTCATAATAAAACAGAGGCTGCTCATCTAACATAAACACACCTTACAGTCACCACATGTCGCTGCATTGGTTTCTGTGTCCTGCTTTCATTTGACCCATGCAGCCAGTGACATCTCACCGCCCCGTGACGAGACGTCTGATGGGCAGAACCATGGCTATGTCCAACCTTCACCACCACACCACCTTCACCATGAGGACCTGTTGTGTTTGTGTGACAGTCGCGGCAGGTGTTTGGTTTGATGGGACTGTAATGGCTGCAGTGGGGGCATTTGCGGACCTGTGGCGAATCATAGGTCCCGGCTTGAGGACCCTGGGGGACCTAACAAAGAAAAACAGGACAGAAGATACATAAACAAACCAAGTTTTTGGAATCAGTCGAGTCTCTTGAGTGACACAATGACTATTTTTGCCCCTGCCTCCCAAATCCTGGATCTATGTCTAACATTTTGTTTTAATGAGCCCCCAGATATCTATCTTAAACAGCACACAGTACAGCCGGTGCTCAGGTATACTTGGTGATAAAGCTGGCAGGAGGACGAGGGTCTGCCGAGGCTGCTGCAGCTGTCACATAGCTCCCCTTCAGACTGGATGACTGTCAACTGGGCCTCGATTGAACACTCGCTGTCAGGAGGGCACAGAGACACCGCCGGGATCTCGCTGAGGAGAGGAGAAGACAGACAGGAGAGGAGAGAAAGGTGGGTGAGAGAAGAAGAGAAGAAATGTGAAATTATGGTTGCAGGGGAGGAGAAATGATTGACAGGTAAGCACTGAAGAAAGAAGCAAAGTTCTTTTAAAGTGAAAGTGCAAAAGTTCAGTCAATGAAACAGTGCAAATATGCAGAGGGTAATGTAAGTAAAACTTAACAATCTAGCTCTCACACTGTACAGTGACTGACGTCTCAGTACCCTGACTGCTTTCTTGGACTCATCTCATATTCAGCGGAAAATCGAGCGGGCCAGACGAGCTAATGAGGTAAGGAATGGATTTCTGGGTAATGCATTGTGGCTACTGGAAATATGGAGGCCCAATTAAAAAAGAAAGGAGGGTATGAGAGAAAGACGAAGAGGGAGTGAGTCTATTTTCACATCATGTCACAGACCCCATCATGAGAGAGGTACAGTAGGTGGCTGTCCAGGATAGATAACATGAGACTGAGCGATGACGACTCCTGAGTAATGGCAGCAGGCGGGAGAACCCTGGAGTGACACGCGTAATGATATCCTTCTCCCCTTTAAGTTTGTAATGTATTCCTTCTCATTCTGTCTCTCCAAAGGAAAGTTGGTTGCAAAAATATCTTTGTTTGGCCACACCAGCAGCTCGCTCTATAGATGGCAATGTTGGTCCACCAATTAGATCCAGATTTCAGTATAACAGTCATGGTTCCCAGTGTATGATCAGAACTTTTCCACTAGCACCACCATGGGGTTGACATTTGTGTTTTTGGGTGAAATGTCGCAGTAACTATTGGATGGACCGACATGAAATTTCATCCGTCTCTGAGAAATTCCGCTTGTATGTTACTAAACTGCTTTCGTAATTATAGGTAACATTTCTTTTGGGTAATGAAAAAGGCCTTTCATGTACTGCGTAGACTTCACAAGGAGGTCGTTGGGAAGGACGGCGGCCATACAATGTCAAAACTTGTCTTAGGTTTAGGCAACAAGTGCATGGTGATTAAGGTTCATTATTGGGTGAATTTAATAAAATAAACTACAAAACTAAAATATGTTGCGAGTGAGCATTTTGCTGATATATTTACTGTCAACATTTTTGCAACTTACCTACGTTAATAGGCCCAAGAAACGTTTCCTCAATATGTCAGAAGAAGAGTATGTCTCCTAGAAAGCCAGTTAATATAAAACTAATTTTAAACAGGAAATACATTTGGAGGGAAACGTGACGTTGAGCTAATCACTTTTCTTCTGACGTTACCTCCAAATGTGTTTCCTGTTTAAAATTAGTTTTATATTAACTGGCTTTCTAGGAGACTAGAGGCTGGAAACTTGCAGACATTTATGTTTCCCAACAACTTCGTGATCCCCTGACTTTTTATCTTTATCTCTTCAGTTTCCAGGACTTTGGTTTATGACCAAATACCTGCAGTTTTAATGAGATTCCTATTAGCGTCTCAGCTGTGCTTTGTGTTCAGTGCTAACTAGCAACTTTTAGCATGCTAACCCACCACACCAAGATGGTGAACATGGTATAAACATTACACTTGCTAAACATCAACATGTTAGCATGCTGCGTCCAGACCGCTAAAAGCTAGTTATCAGCTAATAACAAGCCAAGCTAAACTAATGTTGTCATGGAGAGATAACAGTTTGTGCACAAGGGAAATAATAACTTACCTCAATTTAATGAATTTAAGTTTCTGTTAAATCATGCAATCAAGATAAGATAGCCAGCACAAGTCACCACTGTGTCACTCCCTTGCTGCTAGTAGACTATTTCACGGGGAGGAGAACGGACAGCATCTCCGCCAGCGCAAACTCGGGGGTCACAGTGAGCTGTTGGTCAGCAGCAGTGCTGAGGCTAACCTGTGTAATGGCAGCAACAGAAAGTTTGATGATCCAGGGAGTCGGGGCGGTCTGGGATCAGACCCCTAGCTCCAGGGAAAGCGTTCTGTTGCTGCTGTCACACAGGCTAGACTCAGTACTGCCGTCAGCCACCAGCATGTTGTGACCCCTGGCCCTTGGGTTTCTGCCGGCTGAATTTGAGTTGCTGCAATTGCTGACTCAAGTGGCATTACATACAGAGCTGCCTCCCCTCAGACTCTTCTATAGCAGCACGAAGTGAGGCTGAAGGACTGTGTATGTGGGATGAGCTGTGCTGACTCTTTATATGTACATTTATCTCATGTGCACATATTACTAAAATATGGGAACTGTTTCATTAAATTGAGGTAACAAATGATATATTGTGCACATGAAATAATAAATAATGGCCTCAACTTTCTTATTTTCTCTCTGTGGCCACTCCTGGGCTCTATAAAATGCAAATACAGAGCTTTATTTTAAATTCAAGTGAATAACCCAAAGTTTTCAAGATACCAAGAAACATGCTGGGCTGCCATAAACACATGGGATCTTGGGTTTGAATATTTCACTCAGTGTAAACATGAATCTTAAATTAAGAGCTGGAACAGGCTGATAGCTGAAACCTAAAGGGGGGATATTGAGGGTTAAATCTGACAACATTTATTCTACTAAATCTGATAACAGTCAGAAGGGATAATTTACAATAGTTTTATTTAGACTATGTCCAGAGTTTTAATTTTAAGAAGTGTTAAAGTCTCATTATATCCAAGCTGAAGTAAATAAACAGGCCAAACTGAACTACTGAGTAATGCCCTGGTTGTATCTCAGTAAATGGGCCGTGAGGTCTGTGTCGTCTACCACATGCTTGTTTTTCCACAGTAGACTGGATGCAACCGCACTTCCTGCCTTGTCACCATGGCGACGGAGTAAGTCAACAGAGCCTAAATGACCTCACACAGTTTTATTTGCATCCCATAATAAGGCGCACAGATGATGAGTAGTCTGTTGAATACAGTAGCAGAGGTATTAACGGTGGAGCCGAGCGAGGAGCTGAACCTCAGTATTATCTCTTCGTGTTACAATAAAAGTGTAATATGATCTAAATAATAAATAGCCCACATTATACTCAGCAGCTCTTAGGCACATAGCAAATGTTTGTCATCTAGTTTAGCCTATTTAGGCAATGGAGTGAGTAAATACACTCATAAAAAGTACCTGGAAGTCAACACTGTCAACTCATTTAACACTATATCTGTCTCTGTAGCGTGATAAACTCCATCCATCCACGACTCAGAACAGGTTAAATAGATGCTAAATTATTAGTGGGTACTGCGTAACCCGTGCCTGGCAGCCTCTTTATGTCAGGGTTCAAGATGAAGAGTAATTAAGCCCATTACTCCTCTTTGATGGTTTTCACAATCAATCTGCCAACGTAAGCGCACACACACACACACACACACAAAAGAGGGGAGCAATTTGTGGAGCTCATTAATATTTCAGTGGATGAATACAAAAATACACCCAGGAAGGTGTCACCGAGTTTCTCCCCACAGCCGGGATAAAAAAAGGACACTTGCATTGTGCACTGACGTCAGAATGACCTCATAAATCTGAGGAACATCAAAACAGCAACAGTGTAACGAGCTGAAACAAAAGTCGCTCTCGTTTCATTTTACATACAGTCGTTTCCCAGTTTATTTGCTACACTTAGCGAAATGAATTCAATCTTATACAGCAGCCATGAAATATAAATGAGGTTAGAAATAAAGTGTTAGAAACACCTAGCATTACAGAGTACTATAATTTAACAGCATCACAAACGTCAGCTTCTAAAATGACCAGAAAGTTGAATTAACATCTGAAACTGAAGACGGCAAACTTCACAACAGTGAGATTTATGTCTGTAATGTTAGACTGCTTTAGTTTAAGCTGTATACAGTGGTGGAAAGAGTATTTAAAAGTGGCAATTACACAGTTTTAATACTGCGTTACAAGTAGGCTAAAAGCCCTGAAAATGTTATGAACTAAAGGATATATCAAATGTACCTTCAGTTTCAAAAGTAAAACTGATCACCTGCAGGTGTTGTACAGTTATATATCAGATAATCATTACTGATGCATGACTGTGTGCGTAGCATTTTACTGTTGTAGTTGGTCAGTGGAGCTAAATTTAACTTTTAACCAGTTAGTTAGTGTTTAACAATAAAAACATCGAGGCAGCAGAGGACTTGTATTTGGACAAATTGCTTGAACCCAACTCATCAGCATAACAATGCCTCTCGTGAAGCAGATGTGGCGGCGTGCAACCTCAAAAGCAATGGTTGCAGGAAGTACCATGACATTTCCGCCATGAATTGATGCACAATGGGCACAAATTGATACTTAAAAATTCACCAGAATGCAGCAACTGAAGTATATCAGGCTTATGACACCTACACTCCTCGCTTATAGGCTGTGCTTTGGCCCAAATCTTGAAATGAAACCTATGCCCTTGCTATGACTTCAGTATTTAACATGAAGTTGTATTAACATCTGTTTGGGAGTGTCAACAAAAGCTGAACATTATAATCTTTCTGAATGTAGAATTTGTGGCTGATGTGTTGTACTGGATAACATTAAAGGAGCAGTGTGTAGGATTTAGTGGCATCTAGTGGTGAGGACTGCACATTGCAACCAGCTGAAACTTCTCCCATGTGCCAAGCGTGAGATCCCAGTTAGATTTCTTCAGTCTTCATTGTTGGGGAGGTTTTTACCAGGAGCCAAATTATCTGCACTGGTCTCTTCCTCTCCAAAACAAATGGACTCTGTGATTTAATCTAGTAGAAACACTGAATAAAGCAGTTTCACGTTACAAGTCACGTTTCTCAGATGCTATTTGGCTAGTCATAGATGGGCCGCTAGCACAGCACCTGCTAATGGATGCTCACTTTATTTTCTCTGATAACTTAAGTTCGAGATGTTCTGGAGATTTTAACCAGGAGCCGAAATATCTGAAGAGGTCTCTTCCTCTCCAAAACAAATTGACCTGGTGATTTAAACCACTAAAACACTGAATAAAGTAGTTTCACGTTACAAGCCACGTTTCTCTGACACTGTTTGGCTAGTCATAGATGGGCCGCTAGCACAGCAAACTCAAACTCAAACTCAAACTTTATTTATTTATATAGCACTTTTCATACATACAAGTGTAACACAAAGTGCTTTACAAAACAAACAAGATGAAATAAAACAAAACAAAATATATATAGATAAAAATGAAAACCCATCCTTCCCACCCCCGTCCAAACAAACACACATACACGCATGCACAAATGCACACACACCCAAACACGCACACACACACACGCACACACATACAGACACAAAGATAAAATGTTGATATTGATATGGCTCCTCCAGGACCTCCTAATGGATGCTCACTTTTTTTCTCTGATAACTTAGAACCCAGACGTTCAGGAGGTTTTTAATATGAGCCGAATTACCCACACTGGTCTCTTCCTCTCCAAAACAAATGGACCAGGTGATTTAAACCAGTAAAAACACTGAATAAACAGTTTTACATTAAAAATCAGTGTTTATCCAATGCTGTTTGGCTCATAGCAGAGGGGCTGCTAACTACAGTGGCCGACGCTAAAACACAAAAACATGAATGGCCCTATCTAGAGTCAGTGTTTGGTTTGTCCAGTGTGGGCTTCTGTAGAAACATGACAGTGCAACAGTGGGCGGGCTCTGTGGAGGAGGATCCACTCCCTATGTAGATATAAGCTCATTCTAAAATAACGAAAACACAATGCCTCTTCTTTTCAGGTGATTGTACACTAAAGAAAATATACTTTATTCTATTATATTCCATTTCAGCCAATACACCCCCCTGAATCCTACACACTGTACCTTTAAATTCTATAGGTGTGTAATAAGAAGATGAATAATGATAATAATTGGCTTTTATACATATAGTGTGAGACACTTTCAAAGGTTTTAGGGCTACATCCCACATCTTCCCTGACCCTGAACCCGCCCTGCATTACAATTTTATTTCCTTCAAAGCTAAGTTTGACTGGCAGAGTTAATGTTGGTGACACTAATCTAAGATGTAAGAACAGTGATCAGGGACAGCTTTAAGGTAATGGAAAGACTCAGAACATTTCTGACAGGCTAGAGACTGACAGCTCATAGTACTCTCTCCTCCGTCGGCCTTTAGGTCCCTGTCTCTCTCTCTTTATACAGCACGTCTCTTACATCAACTCTCTGGATGCCAGTCAATGTCACGTCCTCAAACATCTCTGAAACCGCCAATCATACACACACACACACATATAAGAAAAGAGACAAAGGCTCAGGGTGTAGCTGTATGCAGGAGGCAAACTGTTAACCTTCCTAAAAAGAGAGCTTCTGTAGGGTGTTACTGAGAGGACAAAGACTTGAGGGTGTATGTGGCCTGTTGCTGAGCTGAAGGGTGACAGGCCTCAGCTGTTTGAAGCCCCACTTTCATGTTTGAAGCCCCTCGGCCATTTGATTTTTTTTTTTTTTTAATATGCAGCAGAGAGCGTGACAGAGTGACATCAGTGACCCAGCAGGAGGTTAATGACTGAACAGATCTTACAGTAAAGTCAGCTACAGTGTCACTGTGAGTGTGAGACGGTGTGTGTGTTGCATGTAGTATATATGTCAGAGGCAGGCGCTGGAAGTATACCAGCTACTGTTGATCATGTTGTTAAAATACAGTGTGATATTATGGATTAAATAATGATATTTGTTGTGATTATCAAACATAAAAATCTTAAAGTAAGTTGACAGCAGCTCGTGATTATGACAAACAAAGCAACATAATCTGGAATGAATGCTGTAATAATGTTAAGATGACAATTATAATGGTGTAATGGAAAGATAACAGCAGCAGCAGAATTCATATCCTGTGCATAATCCCATTGTCTGTAGCATAAACACAGCTGGATGAACAATACTCACACCGGCCACAGGAGGGTAAAACACATCCACATCTACTACTGTAAATCTCATTTATTTTTCCACACTAAGCACCAGAGAAATCCACAGACAAGAAAAAGCAACCCACCTTTGGCAAGCTTCCTGAATTCCCCTCTCATCTATGGGAGAATCATCCATCACTATCGCATCCGTGCTCTCTCCTATGATCGAGCAAGCCTCCATCTCCCTCTGATCCCGCTGTGACACTACATACACAAAATAACTATCAATTTCCTGTTGTTCTGAATTGGGTTAACCAAACAGTCCCCATCTGCCCGGGCTGAGTCCACGAGGATCAGGAGCTCGTTTCTGAGGCTGCTACTACACAGCAGCAGCACCGGGGCTGTTTGGGTTAATCTGCCCCCGAGCTGCGTCCTGATTGGCGGAGCCGCGGTGATGCTGAGGACGCTGCCTGGTCGCTGTCCAACCGGCCGCGGTGCTGGAGCACAAAGTGGCGGATGGGGAGCATCAGTGTCCGCTTAATGGGCTCGGACAGGAGCTACAGATGCTATTTAATGTACGTGACGAAGGTGCACAGGCAGCGACGCTGGGTTCAATTAAAACAATTATTTAATTGGGAGCTCCAGCTGCTGGGAGACATGAACACTGGAGGCGCTCCTTGTTACTGGTGTCAGGGCTGAAGAGGTTAAATCAGGTGAACGCTTTTATCTCCAGTGTCATTTAAATCAATAATATCAATAAGAAGGAGAGAGCAAATGCACAGAAATATCTGATTTAGTTTTATTACTCTGACAAAAAATAAGACACACTGTCCTGCTGAGACCCCAATTTATGTTTAGTATGCATTTTTAATTTCTCAGTATAAATTTCCCTGTATAAAAACAGAAACATGGTCAATGATAATTAAGTCACAATGTCCTCAAACCAGACAATAATAAAGTGCCAATGTCCTCAAATGAGACAACGTCTCACTGTCCTCAAACGAGACAATAATAAAGTCCCAATGTCCACAAACCAGACAACAGTAAAGTCCCATTGTCCTCAAACCAGACAACGTCTCACTGTCCTCAAACAAGACGATAATAAAGTCCCAATGTCCTCAAACGAGACAATAATAAAGTCCCAATGTCCTCAAACCAGACAACAATGTCTCACTGTCCTCAAACGAGACAATAATAAAGTCCCAATGTCCTCAAACAAGACAATAATAAAGTCTCACTGTCCTCAAACAAGACAATAATAAAGTCCCAATGTCCTCAAACGAGACAACAACGTCTCACTGTCCTCAAACAAGACGATAATAAAGTCTCAATATCCTTAAACGAGACAATGTCTCACTGTCCTCAAACAAGACAATAATAAAGTCCCAATGTCCTCAAACAAGACAACAACGTCTCACTGTTCTCAAACAAGACAATAATAAAGTCCCAATGTCCTCAAATGAAACAATTAAGTCCGATTGTCCTCAAACAAAATGACAATGTCCCAGTGTCCTCATATGAGACAATGAAGTCCCAGTGTTCACAAATGAGATGAAAAAAAGTCCCAATGTCCTTAAATGAGACGATAATAAAGCCCCAATGTCCTCACACAAGATGATAATAAAATCTCAAAGTCCTCAAATGAGACAACAAAGTCCCAGTGTCCTCAAACAAGATGAGAATAAAGTTCCAGTGTCCTCAAACGAATACTTTCTTATTAACAGCGTCTTATCTTGTTACTGTTACTAAAATTGGTCAAATGTGTTGCCATATCAAACTACAAACATTATTAATCATAAATAAACAAGTTTCAACCATTAAACATGGTCAGGTTTGGACCTTGTCTACTTTTGTGTCAGGATCAGTTGCAGACTGACTTGGCAGAAATGGCTGCCATCTTGTTTTTACATGGATCAGTGTATTGTGGTCTTACTACCACTAGATGGCACAAAAAAGTGTCCATGAACAAGGACAATAGGTCTGAGTTAAGTAGAATGAAGCATAAGGTCCGGTAAACCAAAAATGTGATGTCCTCACATGAGGACACAGGGTCTCGGGAGGATATATGAAGGTTTAGGCTACAAGTTGTTACCTATGGAAGGCAATTTCTGCCAACGTGATAACATAAAAGATCCTGTAAGCAGTGTCGAGTGTGGGGATGTCCATTTTAGTTAATTTTGCTTTTGAAAGGCTGACACCCATTAACCTGTAACTAACTAGTTAATTTTTAAGCTTATTCACCGGCTGACTGAGGGGAGACCTGAGGGTGGGGACAATATATCCACATCAACACTGTTGCATCAGGACTAGCAGTAATGGCTGAATGAGCGGCGCTACTAGCTAGCTAGCTCCCAGGTGGTGTGCAGTGCCATAAACTGAAGAGCGGCAAAATTAACCTCCTTAGTGTACTAAAAAAAATGTATTGCTCATTACACAGCAACACTTTACCATAAGGTACACAAAATTAAAAATTAATGTTATTACTTTTCTTTAAATTCCCTGCCAACAGTAATTTGTTACACTACTCATATTACTTTGCCATTACACCCCACAAAACTGGTCATTGCGTCCGTTTGTACAGCTAAGGCTCGATAGCTTGCAAATGTTTTTTTTACCTGGGTGTCTTCTGCCTGTGACTGGTATGTCCTTAAGGATTTGTCTAAAAGATGGAGAGTCAATCATGGAGACTGGCAGCATCTCATCCATCTCGTATCCACTCAAAAGCTTCATTAGGTCTTTGTCACCTGTAGTCTGCAGCTGTCCACTGCTGATTAAAATTATGTTTTGGTTGTATAGACGTTGTAGGGCCACAGCCATCCTCCTCAGCTGAGGAGGGCTCACCTTTGGAGCTTCACATTGTTGTGCTGTCGGTCATAGTAGGTGTTTCACCCAGACCCGTGCTTTGGCCTTGTCATCATTGCTAGCTAGACGTCTCATTCTGTACAACTGGAAGTCTAACCT
This sequence comes from Cephalopholis sonnerati, assembly GCA_019142605.1. Lineage (NCBI taxonomy): Eukaryota > Metazoa > Chordata > Actinopteri > Perciformes > Serranidae > Cephalopholis > Cephalopholis sonnerati. The sequence continues at coordinate 21,177,046 of JAGQAX010000015.1, read as the reverse complement.
CCCCCCCCTTCATGTGTGTTAAGTGTATTTATCGGTGTTCATTTGTTTGTCTGTGCAGGCCAGCCTTGGGGAGGAGCGGGGTGGGTTTGGATGTTGTGGGTTCAGAGTGTATATGCAGCATGTTTTTCTTGTTTCTCGGTTGTTCTAACAAAACAATAAAAATAATTGAATAATAACAGTGGGTGTTTCAGGAGGTTTGAGGTTGTGGTTTTCGCAGTGGGAAGAGTCTTAGTGCCACCACATGGAATGATGTTCTTGTCGTCTTTCCTTTAGACAAAATAAATTTAATGGGAATATTTCCAGCCACTTAATGTCAGAATTCCAAGCGAGCTTGCTTTTTTTGTGATGTGCATGTGCGACAATCACTAAAATGAATCAGGGGATGTAGTTGATTGTTGGATTTCAAATCAGCAGGGGGTGACAACAAAAGTAAGGCTGCAACGAGTTAGTTGTTTTCGGTATAACTGTTATATTATCACTGAAAATGTGTTAGTAATTAGTAATTAAATAGTGACAATACTCATTACTGGGAAAAGTAATATTATTACGGTAACGCATTAGTAGTAAACCTTTTAAAAATAATTTTGTAATTTATCAAAATAATAAGAAATGATACTAAATCATTATCTTGAGAAAGCTTGTCACAATGACTTACAGGATTTTTTTCCACCACACTGGTGTAAATGGGCTTCCATAGCTACCAGTGGCTTTGTTAATGATTAAACATTTATTGATGCTTTATAGATCAGTTATAAGCCATTAATAAAAACAACTTTTGGGTTGCCAGGTTGTGAAAGTGGCTGGATCATTTCTCCACTCAGGCCTACTTAGACCAAAAGGCATAACAACAACATGTTCAGCTACAGACTTGATGGATTATCCCCCTGAAATAATTACTTATTAACACTTAAAGGTGCAGGTGAGATGGCTTATTAGAGAGTGGAGCCTGTAATAATGTTTTACTGAAACTACTACTGCATCAACAGAAAAGTTTAGCACCAAAATGTTTCACAAACCCGAAGTTCTTAAAGATAAAAGCTCATAACGGATCTGTAAAGAATTTTTAATGATCACTTTATCACTGATAAAACAAACACTATAAAGGAAACTTTATTAGTCTAGTTATTCATCATGATATTATCTTATTTTATGCGAAACCTGTAAATAAGCCTGCAGTCATTATATAGTGAAGTATTTGTCTCTGAAATGTAGCACAATACAAAGAAGGGCAAGTATTATCTCAAAATGCTTTTTAATAAATGAGCTGTGGTTGCTTCCTAAAGAGACTCACACAAATGATTTTCAAGCTTTGACCTGGTTAAGACTTGGATCAAGAGTGTGTATCACATCAGTCTGCAGCAGAGAAAAAATGGCTTTGTTTCCTAAGAAAAGGTGGAGTAAACTGAGTGCTGGTGTCTTCAGAATATGCTCTTGCGTTTACACAATGAAGAGAAGAATAGAAAAGGAAAAACTGAATATGACTTTGGGCTTTCTATTCAGAGAAGTGAGAGCCAAAGCCGAGCGGCACAAAAGAAAGGAGAAACTGTGACACAGCAGACCTGTGTGCTTCGCTGCTAATGAGGCGGCCGCTGGTCTGGCTCCGGTTATAAATATGAATCATGGCGCTGGGCTCTTGTGTCTGAGGGGCCACCTTGGGGGGGAAAAAAAAGAAATGATTTATTGGATGAAAGGCAAAGATCGAGAAAAGGAGGGTGTGAGAAAGTTTGGTAGGAGAGATCAAAGTGCTATTTCATGATTTTAAATGAGAAGCAGAGACAGTGGAGGGGAGGATCTGTTTTTTCTATCTCAATAATGCAGCCTAATTTACAGTGCTTCAGTGAGTCACGATGATCAGATCTGATTCATACATAGTAAAATGGGCTGACTCATTGAGAGCTGCGAGATGAGAGAGGGGATCAATCGCAACTGTGTTGGAGAGGAGATTCATCCTTCATGTTCAAAGGATGCAGCTGAGAGCTCTGAAGGCTATAAACTGACCTTTGAGCTCAGAGACTTTCTTCACAAACTTCACGCTCGATTCTGTTTGTGTGCAATATTGTCCTCAGCTTCAACAAAGGCGGCTGTGTTGGTGGTTGGCATGGAGTTTCCTGAACAGCCTGCGTTGCAGCTGACATGGCTAATGCCTTGTTGACTTCAGACACTGATTAACTTACACTGTTTAGCTGCACACACACACATGAGAAGAAAAACACACCCAAATACACACGTATCCAAAGCCTGACAGGCACGTACTGGATACACCAGACACACACGTATAATGAGAGGCTGAAGAGAGGGGGTTTGGCTTCTGGCTGGTGCTGAGGTGACAGCCATGGTAATTTCCTGTGGCAGATCTCTGCCAGTGAGTAGTGATGCGAAGGGAAACGCTTCATTACAGCTTCAGTGCTGCCTCAAGATCTGTGGAACAAACACAGTTGGATAAATAAAGATACAGCAGGAAATACAGAAAAAGGGCTGTGTGGAGACAAAGAGCAGAACATCGTGTTTCTATGAACTTGTGCAAATGTGGCATGTTACTGTCAGGCCTCTGATCAGTGTTATAGTTAATTATTTCCTTTAGCTAAACAGTAACAAAACAGAAGGAGACATCTAAGCTAGGTGATCGTGATCGTCCCCAATATTTATTAACAGTTCAAAAATGAAGTTGCAAGGAGGTTGACACATCACCCTGAGACCAGCCTCTCTTGTGGCATTGGCAGAGCCTTTGCAGTTGCTGCTCCACAACTGTGATCAGGCATGTCCAAAGCCCAGCCCTGAGCTAATCATGGCCTGTGAACCAATTTTCCCACAGCTAGGGTGCGTTCAGAATCGCACACTTTTTCTTTTTACTTGTAGTATGTACTGCAGCTGCCCTTAAAAAGTACACACTATTGCATGCAGTGCACACACACTGGGACCTCCTACTGTCTTATAACATTACGCCCTGAACTTTGACTCTCTTGCTTTTATATCCATTACCTTGAAAATAAAACAAACAGCACTCACCGAATTTGCCAGAGACAGAGATCAACCTAAAGAGCACTGCTGTTGTTAGTCTGCATTGTATTTGGTTAAACTTTAAAGTTATAACTGTAAGATTGTAGATATTATATTTGTGACAGTGCGACATCGTCATCTCCTTTTGTTGTTCGTAATATTTATGATTATTTTGTTTACTTAAATAATCAATATTCTTATTATTACTATTCGACTGGTCATCAGTTACTTAAATGCGCCGTCATCTGTCATTGCAGCTTCTGACAGCTGTCAATCAGCTGTTGTGGCGGCAAAAAGGCCTAGAAATGTCAGACGGTTAAGGTCAAGATAGAAGCAAAACATGTTTACTTAGACTGAACAACCCTCAATGGGGCAGAATGACAAGAGCAGAATGTTCCAAAACAATTCACACACATGGAAAGTTAGGTATGATGTCTATCTGAGGAGGAGTATAAGAATGTTTGGTGAACTGTTCTGTGCTGCTGTCTCATTGTTGCGGTGTGTGAAGTTCTAAGTTGTGTCTTCAATAAACCCGCTAAGGCTGTAAGATCGACTTCGAGTCATACGAGTTTCTTCGACACTGTTAAGCAGTCATCTGTTTGTGGGTCAGTCCATGTGACGAATCGTCCACTGTGCTGAGGATTGTGGGTCAAAATAGCCAGAAAACCATGCTGGCTTGCACACTGCACAATCGGACAAGATGTAGTAGAACATCCTGGTATTTTTGGCATACTGCATTTGACATGCAGTGTATAAGGACATACTTAATATTTTTCTGGCATACTACACACGTGGACAAAATTGTTGGTACCCTTCGGTTAATGAAAGAAAAACTCACAATGGTCACAGAAATAACTTGAATCTGACAAAAGTAATACTAAATAAAAATTCTATGAAATTTAACCAATGAAAGTCAGACATTGCTTTTCAACCATGCTTCAACCGAATTATTTAAAAAAAATAAACTCATGAAACAGGCCTGGACACAAATGATGATACCCTTAACTTAATATTTTGTTGCACAACCTTTTGAGGCAATCACTGCAATCAAACGATTCCTCTAACTGTCATTGAGACTTCTGCACCTCTCAGCAGGTATTTTGGCCCACTCCTCATGAGCAAACTGCTCCAGTTGTTTCAGGTTTGAAGGGTGCCTTTTCCAGACGGCATGTTTCAGCTCCTTCCAAAGATGCTCAATAGGATTTAGGTCAGGGCTCATAGAAGGGCACTTTAGAATAGTCCAATGTTTTCCTCTTAGCCATTCTTGGGTGTTTTTAGCTGTGTGTTTTGGGTCATTGTCCTGTTGCAAGACCCATGACCTGCGACTGAGACCAAGCTTTCTGACACTGGCCAGCACATTTCTCTCTAGAATCCCTTGATAGTCTTGAGATTTCATTGTACCCTGCACAGATTCAAGACACCCTGTGCCAGATGCAGCAAAGCAGCCCCAGAACATAACAGAGCCTCCTCCATGTTTCACAGTAGGGACAGTGTTCTTTTCTTGATATGCTTCATTTTTCTGTCTGTGAACATAGAGCTGATGTGCCTTGGCAAAAAGTTCAATTTTTTCTCATCTGTCCATCGGACATTCTCCCAGAAGCTTTGTGGCTTGTCAACATGTAGTTTGGCAAATTCCAGTCTGGCTTTTTTATGATTTGTTTTCAACAATGGTGTCCTCCTTGGTCGTCTCCCATTAGGTCCACTTTGGCTCAAACAACGACGGATGGTGCGATCTGACACTGATGTTCCTTGAGCTTGAAGTTCACCTTTAATCTCTTTAGAAGTTTTTCTGGGCTCTTTTGTTACCATTCGTATTATCCGTCTCTTTGATTTGTCATCAATTTTCCTCCTGCGGCCACGTCCAGGGAGGTTGGCTACAGTCCCATGGATCTTAAATTTCTGAATAATATGTGCAACTGTAGTCACAGGAACATCAAGTTGCTTGGAGATGGTCTTATAGCCTTTACCTTTAACATGCTTGTCTATAATTTTCTTTCTAATCTCCTGAGACAACTCTTTCCTTTGCTTCCTCTGGTCCATGTTGAGTGTGGTACACACCATGTCACCAAACAGCACAGTGACTACCTGTAGCCCTATATATAGGCCCACTGACTGATTACAAGATTGTAGACACCTGTGATGCTAATTAGTGGACACACCTTGGATTAACATGTCCCTTTGGTCACATTATTTTCAGTCTTTTCTAGGGGTATCATCATTTGTGTCCAGGCCTGTTTCATGAGTTTATTTTTTTTAATAATTCGGTTGAAGCATGGTTGAAAAGCAATGTCTGACTTTCATTAGTTAAATTTCATAGAATTTTTATTTATTATTACTTTTGTCAGATTCAAGTTATTTCTGTGACCATTGTGAGGTTTTCTTTCATTAACCGAAGGGTACCAACAATTTTGTCCACGTGTGTATATAGTATGGTAGTATGAGTATTGGAACACAGCTCATCTCTCAAAATATGCTATATGTGGCCCGCCACACAATAAGCTCATTGGTTAATTAAGCAAGGTCACTGCATGTTTTTCCTGGGAGAGTTCTGGGAGTTTGAGGGTTCTGCGTAGTATCTTAGCTGTTCCTAGGACTGCACTCTTCTGGACAGAGACCTCAGATGTTGTACCTTGAATCTGCTGGAGACACTCTCCCAGTTTGGGGGTCTCACCAGTGAGTGCTCTGATTACCCGCAGCACCACTGTTTCCTTTACCCCCCCCACATCTTTTCTAGCTCCTCTTTCAGCCCCTGGTATTTTTCGATCTTCTTGTGTTCCTTCTTCCTGATGTTGATGTTGCTCCATCTATCACCACTGCCTTCTTCTATTGTTTGTCGATCAACACGATGTCCGGTTGGTTAGCCATCACCAGTTTATCAGTCTGGATCTGGAAGTCCTACAGGATCTTAGCTCGGTCATTCTCAACCACCTTCCATTCTGATCTTGGGACTTCCAGCTCATACTCAGTGCAGATGTTCTTGTACACTATGCCAGACACTTGGTTATGGCGTCTGATGTACGCTGTTTCTGCCTGTCTCTGGAGCATCTTAGCACAGCCTGCACCTAGGGCTCTGTCTGGTGTAGTAGACCCCTGCTTCCATAGATAGATAGATAGATAGATAGATAGATGGATGGATGAACAGATGGATAGATGTACATTATAACCTACGCAATGTGGGAAGCAGCTGGCCCCCAGGTATTTTCACACAATCTAATCAGGCCCCCCATTTTTAAAAACCTTTTTAACACCCCTGCATTAGATATCAGATGTGCTTCATCCATGTCTGTTTTTAAATCTAGACTAAAGACATGTTTTTATTAACCTGGCCTTCTGGATCACTAATCCTTCAATCTATTATCATAATTCTGTACTTGTACAGTGCTGTTTATTCAACTTTCTTTGGTATGTTTTCTTTGTTTTTTGTCCTTTTCAGTTTACATTTTAATGTTCTTTCTTACAGCACCTTGTTGTTGCCTTTTTGCACAGCACTTTAGTGAGCTAAGCTGTGTTTACTGTGCTCTAGAAATAAACGTGGTAGGTGATATGGCTGTTTTACAGTGTTCCTGCTTTAGTTAATTGATAATTTTCTGTTTTTATTATTGTTGTTGTTTTTAGTTATCTGTCCTTTACAGCAGACGTTATTCTTGTTGTTTAACTTTTTTTGTCTTTTTACTGTTTTTTTATGTCTGTTTTATTTATTTATTTATTTATTTTGCTGTCAATAATTCTAGATAGACATTGCTGCCGCTTTTTTCCACCATGTTATTGCAGTTGCTCTCATATACTTGTATCCTTCCAGCCCACTGCATGTGAACTCAGGGCATTGCTTTTTCCCTGAATATACAATGGTTTGATTGATTTGATTGAACTTTACTTGGCAATAAATCAGTTTTTATGACTGTGTGTGTGTGTGTGTGTGTGTGTGTGTGTGTGTGTGCGGAGACAAGAAGGTGAGTTGCTGCCACCTGTTGGACAGATTGTGAAGGTGACAGAGGTCCTCTGTCTCAATAATAATAATAATAATTTATAATAATAATATATGAAATATAAAATATATATTATTAAGATATGTTTAAATTATGATTCTATAATTAACTTAAATTTTAAATTAAATGGATCAGCATACTGGTCTTTTTTTAATCAAAATTTAAATTAAAATGTAAACTTTTTTATTTATACTATTTATTTATTTTCCTTTTTGTGTGTCTGTGTTAAATAAAACACAGTCTATTATTTGGACACTATATTTGCTCATGCACAGACGCATCGTGTTGACTGCAGCTGTAAAATCAGCTGCTGAGAGCCTGTAACACGCGGATTGAGTGACAACATGAGGTCGAGCTCTCCTGCGAAGTTGTTGAGCGGGTGTAAAGTTACGAGCGGACAGGACACACCTCTAGAGGGAGTTCCCGGGGAGGTGGAAACAAGGAGCCGATCATTTCTCCTGCAGAAAAGTCAGGAGTCCTTTCACTCGGAGCTCAGCGGTCATCCGAGCCTGCGGCCGTGCGCCTCCGTCAGCTGCAGTGTCCGTGCCACGGAGAGGGAACATGCCCGGGATGGGCAACTCTTTACGCGCGGCTGCCCTCCTGGCGTTCGTGGTTCTCTCTATCCTTGTGTCACTCTTGATCAGCAGCGTGCAGCAGTTTGGAGCGAGGTTTTCTCACTTTCCCAATGCAACTGTTGCTGGTGATGAGGAGGAGCTGGCGTCGCTCCGCGGGGCGTTGATTTACCAACTCAACGAGAGGCGCAGAGAAATTATTCCGCTGCTTCTACCTGATGATGAAGATGAAGAAGAAAACAGACTACCCGGGGAAAGTCGACATGATCAAACACCAGACTCGAGTTTGGATTACAGTCTGTGGAATGAGATCACGCACGGCTCCAGGAAAGCGCATTTGGATGAAATGGGCTGTGAGTCTCTGGTGGACATGCAGGCGGTGGAGGTCCTCGGGTCTGGATACACCAAGCTGGTTGTCAAAGTGAATCTGGCCGGGGGTCAGCATGTGGCGTTAAAGCTCGTCAATGAGCAGGGGATCGACATGGGGAAGTGTGTGGAGGATTTTAAAGACCCACGAGGCTGCCGCGAGCTCGTTTCTTATAAATTGAAGAAAGAAATAGTGCTGTTGCAGAGGCTGCAGCATCCAAACGTCATCAAGGTAAAGTGCTCCCTCTGTCTGCCTCGTGTGCACATATTAAGACTTTTTAAAAGTTTTTATACACTATAAAAAATAAAGGTGGCTCTCCAAATGTTTAAACAGCCTTACAGACAATACATTATAATGCAAAGGTGACTCAATGTGGTGCATCAGAAGCTGCTGCCCACTGTAAACCCTGGAGCTGCTGCTGGAATATTATAACTCTCCATAATCCATGATGTAGCTCTGCTCACATTTTCCTTTGTCTCACACACACAGTGCACTGGATGAAAAGGCCTCACTGGCTCTGCAGGACCTTCCCATGTAATTAAATTAAATTCACTGACCCTCCTCTGACCTTTGGGTCCAGTTTGGCAGGGGCAGACAATGTGCCTCTGTCCCCTGCACTATCCCCGGCTGCATCTGAAACCCCCACAGAGTTTATTCACTCAAACCATTACGGCCCAATTTAGAAGCAGTTTGAATTAAACGGGGAAGTTGGTTTCTCCAGCAGCGTGTCCGGCAGCTCAATCGATTAATTTCACAAGCGTACATACAGAGCACATTTCCCCTCCGGGCTAATGTGATTTCACTGTCACAAGCCTGAGAGGCCGAGAGCACGGCTGGCAGAACATCATGTCCTCTCAAGTCACCCTGAGAGCTCATAGACACCTCAGCCTGTTGATTTGTCTCATTTTTAAAGAGTTATAATTCAAAAATAAACAGTTGCACATGATCTTTTTTTGCTCTCTGACTAACCCACAGCTCAAAGGTCACTGTGCCGGAGATGCAGGAGGAAGAGGAGGACAGGACGGACGTGTCACAGTCATTCTGGAGCAGGGGAACCCTCTCCAGATGATCCAGCTGCTCCAGAGCCCCTGGGAGGACAGATTCAGGGTAAGTTTCAGCTGTCGATACGCATGCTCTGTCCATTTATCCTTTTACACCACACACTGGGAGGCTGAAAGTCTCCCTCGCACATATCTGCACGTTGTGCATGTGCAAGCCGTCGCTCCCCCCCTGGCAGGAGAGACGAAGGCTGAAAGATGAGGGTGGTGGACATTTGAAACTCCTGGAGGTCTGACATCTGTCCCTCAGTGTATTTGATCAGGCCGTGGTTGGAATGGAGATGGGTCCTGGAGTTAATCCACTGCAGGCTAGGAATGTCATGTCATCCCTCACACACACACACCCACACACACACACAGATTTAGTCAACCCCCATCACAGGTATGCTCACAGTGGGAGTCAACAGAGGCTGAATTTACACTCCAGGGATCAAGCATGTGTGTGTGTGTGTGTGTGTTTGCGCACGGATGAGGAGGCAGAAAGAATGGGTGAAAGAGGGGGAAAAAATGTCAGGGCATGCACGCTTTGTTTTTGGATTAGCAAAAGTAACATCGCAGTCTGCGAGTATCATCTCAGTTATGGGGCCTCATTTTGCTGCATCACCCAAATAGCCGTTCATAATACCCCCCTGGAGCTGCTCGGCCCCTTTCAGCTACGTTGCATCTGCGCAGGCTACAGTAATCCGGGGGTGTTCGGTTTCACCCAGCCCTGTTATTACTGTGCTTCGATCCCACCAAGTGACGTCCAAGAGACTCGGAGCATTACCTAACACCGCAGCTATGTTTGTAGTGTGACAGAATCATTTCATGCTCTGTCAGTGCGTGGCTAATGCCTTTATTTTGCCTTTAGTCGCCTACTTATTTTCTCTTTCTGTTTTATTGTAGGATTTAAAGAGAACTATAAAAGCAGGCTCAGGAAATGGCTCGCAACTGTGGCTGCTGAAACGTCTTAAAAACGTATAACTCAGTGTTTTTGCGAGACTGAGGGTTTTTATATTTCACCATTTTTAGCAATATCATGAAACTTAATGACATTGTCCAGTGTGGCACCTTCTCAGCAGAAAAACAAGTCAGTGTTTAGCTTGACCACCAAGAATTTTTTGGTTATTCCAGCATTTTTTAAAGGATTTTATTCAACAACAAGCAGCAGGAAGTGATAGCAAACATGCACTAATTGTGTTAGAGCACAGAAACTGGAAATCTGATCACCCTGCTACTGTATTATGCTGGTTAAATAACATGTCACGCTACATCTCATTAGATAAACTCCAGTACAACTTTTTAAAAAATGGCACAGGCACATAGTTTTTATTGAAAGAATGGCAGCCTCAGGGACTACTGGTTGACATGCTGGCACTGTTTAGATATACAGTGCAAATTGTAACGTGAGATGGCACAGCTTCCTTCCTTTAACCATGTAACTCTTTGAAAGTTTGTCTTTATCTCGTCAAAGTGAATCTAGCCGGAGGTCAGCTTATTTTATGTAATTATTTAGGGTGGAGGGTGGTTGTGTAGGGTAGGTGTTGGATGAGCAGAGAACGCTGCGCACAGTTGTATAATGAATTTTCATCTGTCTATTTTTGTGGCGCTCAATAAAATAGAAAATAAAAAAACACAAAAATTAAAGTAAATTATTTTCATCATTGATTAATCTGATGTTTTAAGCAAAAATAAATCACTGATTCCAGATTTTCTAATCAGAATTTTCTCATTTTCTTTCTTCTGTGATAGTAAACTGGCCACTTTTGGAGTTTGGGACTGTCGTTTGAACAAAACAAGCTGTTTGAATGTGTCAGCTTGGGCTTTAGGAAATCATATTTGGCTTTTCATTCATTATTTATTGTATTGCCCAATGATAAATCGAGAAAATAGTTATAAGATTAAACGACAATGAAAATAACCGTTAGTTGGAGCCATTATTCAATCTATAAAATGTCCAATTTAAAGCTGCCAGAGCCCAGTTGCTAGTTTTGTCGGACGAACATTACAAAACTCCAAAAATTAAACATCTAAAATGATTAAAAACGGCAAAACAAGAACAAATCCTCAAACCGGAGACTTTTTTTCTGTCAGATAATCATGTAAAACTTTATTTTAAGCAGAAATAAATCCCTGATTCCTGGTTTCCCAGTTGGAATTTTCTGTCTCAAGTGATAGTAAATGGAGAACTGATGGGTTTTGTACTGTTGGTTGGACGAAACCAAGTGTTTTGAATATGTCAGCTTGGACTTTAGTAAATTATGATTGGCGTTTTATTGGTAGTTATTGTATGGCTCAATTAATAAATAGAAAAAAATGTATTCAGATGAAAGGATGATGGAAGTAACCATCAGTTGAAGCCATAACTTAATTCATGCTCCTTGTGTGGTCCCATTTCCAATTAAAAGCTGTAGGAGCCCAATGGTGCCTCTTTAAATGACTATTTTGGTCTGACCAGCATTACAAAACTAAAAAGTATTGCATTAAAAATTATTTGACAAACAAGTCTTCGCACTGGAGACTTTTTTCATCAGATAAACATTTAAGATTTATTTGAAGCCGACGTAAATCCCTGATTTCTTGTTTTCCAGTTGGAGTTCTCTGATGAATTGTCTGTCTTCTGTGGTGGTAAATGGAGAACTTTTGGGTTTGGGACTGTTGGTTGGACATAGCTAGGTGTTCTGAACAGGGACGCATGATAATATCAGCACGTCATCAGAATCAACCAACATGCTTTTTCTAAATTTGAATGAATTTATTACGTTGAAAAAACCTGCTTTGCATAATATGATGTTAATTCCACTACAGAAGAGACCTGATGATCACTAAACTTGGGCGGGTAAAAAATGATTATATCGATATCAGGATTGGTTATCGATCAAATGAGTTGTTACATATCGGCGTATTGGATATCGGCAAAAAAATCCAACATCGTGCATCCATAGTTTTGAATATGACAGCTTCGGCTTTAGTAAATTATGACTGGCATTTTAATGATAGTTATTGATGGCCCAAATAATACATAGAAAAAGTATTCAGATTAAATGACAATGGAGATAACCATTGGTTGAAGCAGTGACTTAGTGTGTGCTCCTCAGATGGTCTCATTTCCAATTAAAAGCTGCAGGAGCCCAACATAACAAAACTCAAAACTATTACATTTGAAATTATATAGCACAGCAAAACAGGGCTCAGTCAGTGACCCTGACCCAGGGAACCCACTGGTTGGGAACATTAAATTAGGGTTACTGCACTTGGTGTTACTGTAATTTGAAGCATTCTTTGGCACAAGAATTTCCTTTGTGATAAATAAAGTTCTATTGAATTGAATTGAATTGAAAAATGAACAACTCCAGCGAATGTCTGACATTTTTGTTTTATAAGTGACTCCTAGTCACATATCAGGGACAATATGTTGATCTTTGGCTACATGTCTGTGCACTTCAGCAGTCATCAATCCAGTATATCAGGTTTTGGCATGTCTCATCTCCTCCCAGATTTGTCTGGACCTGGTCAGGCTGCTCCACTTCCTCTCCCAGTCTCCTCTGGGCTCCGTGGCTCTGCTGGACTTCCAGCCCCGGCAGTTTGTCACCGTGTCCGGCGAGCTGAAGCTCACAGACCTGGACGACGCCAGCGCCGAGGAGACGACCTGTCAAACGGACGCCGACTGCACCCTCCAGTTTCCAAACAGAAATTTCACGCTGCCATGCTCGGCCCGGGGAGTGTGTGAGGGCTTGAACGAGAAGAGGAATATTTACAATGCCTACAGGTAAGACATGTGGCAGCTTTACGACATGGTGGACGTGTGATGGATGGATGGAGGAGCTACATGGATGATTGTTTAAACACAGGCTCAGCCGACTCCTGATAGCGAAGACATACAGCTGGAAATCTGTGGTTTGATGGAGGACGTGTGATGAATAAATTGGTAGTTTCAGTGGAGTCTTTTCTGTTTAAAAGAGACAGCTTTATGGAGAGTGTTTGTTTAACACCAGCGTGAGACAAGTCATGTTCTGTGGGAACTATGTGACGGGGCTTGTCTGTCTTTCTGTCTGTGTGACTGAGCTGTCTTTGCCCGGCCCCAGGTATTTCTTCACCTACCTGCTGCCTCACCAGGCCCCGCCCGGCTTCACACACCTGGTAGACCACATCATGAACTCCACAGGTGAGGACGAGAGACGTCTTGACATGACGGGACGTTCAGTAGCGAGGATCAGAGAGCAAATCATTCCATTATTTCAGTCATGTAATGACACGCCTCGGTATAAGTGCTTCTTTTAATGAGCTCGACAAGATGCTTCATGACATGTTACAAGGTAATGAATACAATTTGCTATCTGTTGAGATCACACGACAGGGATTAAACAGGAGAACGCAGCGAGGGGAAAAACAAATCATCCATATTTGATTGGAGTATGGCTTCGTGCCTGTAGTCAGTAAGAGATCTGAATGCATTGTGTGTGTCCAGGGGAGCTGAAAGCCGACATCAATCAAACTCTGGAGGCCTTTGAACACGTCCTCCTCCTCTACAAGTCTGGCCTGCACCTGGACAACCTGCCTCCATCAATAATCAGAGGTAAGAGCTCGTGGAATGAAGGCTGCTTTTTATAAAGTACAGTGGGCCCTCTTGTAGGCCCTTTTCTTCCTGGAGAGAATGCATGACTTTTTTATATCCTTCCCTTTTTTAGAGGAAACTCAGACAGTCTACACCTCTGTTTTCATTTTGTATCTTTAAAAAAATGAAAGAGAGAGGGGGGGGGGGGGTTCTCCCGCTTGGGCTGTTTTGACAGGTTTATTAGGCAGCTGGAATGAGAGGACAAGACCAACAAAGTGGGATTAATCCTGCATATCTCAGGCTCAGAAAGCACAGTCGGCGTTCATTTAAAAAAACAGTGCTGGGATTACTAACCTCTCAGGATAATCATGAGGAGATTATTTTGTGAACTTTTTAATTCTATACATTAAAAAAACTTTCATAAAGTACTTTTTTTTCTAACTTTTTGTCCCACTTTTATTCTCTCAGTATGAGCTCTGTAAGTCCTTCACTTTTCTTCTCCTCTACTCGCCTCCTCTCAGTCCACTGCGGCCCCCGTCAGTCCCCTCCCGCCGCTCCTCTCAGCTCTATGAAATATTAATAACAGAATGACTGGCTGCGTTCCTGTGGTGAGATTTTCCGTCCCCCCAGATGCTGGACTGTTTATATAGCAGCGCTTTGTGAATTTAATCACAGATTCAGGGTAAAGAGGCCGGGGCGATGAGGCTGACACCGGGAGGGAATGTTCTAGTTTAACAAGGAGGTGCCATGAGTCAACCCTGCTGCCGCTGCTGCTAAGTGTGTGTGATAAGACTCCAGAAAGTGTGTGTATGTGTGTGTGTGTGATAAGACCGCAGAAAATGTGTTAGTGTGTGTTAATTTGCCAGACTGTCAGTTTTGTGTAAACAGAGGTCACTTTTGTTTGGAGGAAAAGCTTAGTAATGTTTTCAGTTTAGTTTAGTTTAGGTTACTTTTTTTTAATAGTTTGACATATTTTACGATTATCAACCCTCCCATACAGTATCTGACTGGTAATATGTGGCTACAGCTAGCAGCCAGTTAGCTTATCTTCCACAGACTGGGGACAGCTAGCCTGGCTCTGACCAAAAGTTATGCTGCATTCAAGTGCTCCTTGGATGGTCCCATTTCCAAAGTCGGGAATTTTTTTTTCCATCTTCAGTGTGTTCAGAGCTCTTAAGGCGTACTGTGGAAACAGGATGTCTGCAGGTCCTTAAAAAGTCTTAAGAAAACTAAATTTAAGGCATTTTAATATAGGGCTTTAAAAAGTCTTAAAGTGTCTTTAATATTTTCGGTCACATTACCGCAGAAATTTCTCCAGCCTGACAGACCCAATGACTTTTTACAATCATTGGACCGAAAAATTGCTATAATAAATAGCATTTGTGACAGTGATGAGATTTGTTTCCGGTATTTACATGACCTTAAAGACGCGCTATCACACACTCTTTAAACTCAATCTTTTTTCAGCCAATGACCCTGAACAGACAGAGAATACACCAGGGACCCCCTCGTGTCTGTCCCCTTAAACTATTTGATGCAGCCTATGTTTAACCCTTCTGTAGTCTTAGTTATGTGAAAGACCAACACAGGAAAATAATAATACATTCAGTAGATTAGAAGATAATTTATGAGCTATTTTTGGTCTAAAAATTTAAATATTAAAACGTAATTTTTGAACTATGAAGGCTTTTGTAAAATAAATTCATTTTTTTTACTTTATATCGTGATAATTTGATGAATCTGAAAAATTTTCATGGACCCCCTGACGGGGTGCCATGGACCCCTCTTTGAGAATCAATGCCCCAGAACCACTAAAATATTGCTTTACCAAACTTTTTATCAGGGTTAGCGCTAATAAATAACTCGCTAACTAATCTAGGTCTCTCTGTGTAGAGAGCAACTAACGTTTACAACCCAATGACGTATTACAAATTATATGTGGGCAAAAAATTGATAAGCAATACATGAATTAAAAAAAGGTTTTTGTCCACGGTCAGTTTTAACCGACTTTCCGAGTAGGTGCAATTTGGAAGGGCGTTGACGTGAATTTTTCCGAATATTCTGACACCACATGAATGCACTACTAAAGAATCTGTCTACCAACACCTTTTAGAGCTCATCAGTTAGCATGCTATATCTTGTTTGTTCAGAGAGACCTTGTTTAGAGTCTCTACTGGTTGACGAAAAGTCCTAAGGAGTTATTGCTAACCGCTAAGATACAGTGCAGCAAATAACCCCAGTAAAACTGCAAATTGTCATTTTAACAATTCAATTTTTTTAGGACGCAAACAATTGAGATATAATGTGTTAATTTTTGAGCTTTAGATGTTGTAGATGGACTTTTAAAATGTTTCCAGTCTTTGTTCTAAGCTAAGCTAACCAGCTGCTAGCGTTAGCTTCACATGTAGCGTACAGACATGTGAGCGCTATTAATCTTTTCCTCTAACTTTCACCAAAAAAGGCAAAAAGCACATTCCCCAAAAATGTCCAACTGTTGCTATAAATGACTTAACAACAAGAAGAAACAAACAAAGATTGTGCAATTGTGTATTAAAAAACACATCTGCTCATTAATATGTCTCCCCTATAAGAGTGCGGGGGGAAAGAGAGAATCGCAGCCAAGGACGCAACTAAGCTTGATAAAGGAAGCCAAATGGCAACACGGCTCAAAGACGAACACAGCCAGCGTGTGTGTGTGTGTGTGTGTGTTAGTGTTAGACGCTCATCAAGTCTTAATTTGAAATTGCTGACAGATGGAGATTCATTGGTAATGTGGATGTAACTTTTCCACAGCTGAGATCATTTGTGATTTGATGGAGGAGGCCAGAGTCTGGTAAAGACGAAGTTTCTGAAAAACGGCTGCTGCTGCTGCAAGGATGAATTTTAGTCATGTGCTAAAAGGCGAAGAGTGAATTCATTTGCCAAACGACTAAATTTCAGGTCCTGAGCTCTGTAATAAATAATTCTTTATATCAAAATGAAAGCAAGGCTGTCTTCCCGCTTCCCGTCCTTCATCTCCGACACAAAGAGCTTATATTCATTCGTCTCTGTCTCAACAGCTGAGGTCTGCCACCCTTTAGCTCCCCAACAGGCCTCATTTCTCTCTCCCCTGAGAAGGATCCTCCAAACACTCCTTCTCCTTGTTCCCTTTGCTCAAACCCAGAAGGCAGATCCTCGTGTCCTTTTCCTCTTAACAATACTCCCACACACACACACATACACACACACCGGCTCCTGCCATTTAGGAAGGTTAACAGTTTGTAACAGAGTGCCTCCTCCGTACGGACTCACAGACTAGGCTTTTGTCCTGCTCTGGTGTGTGTGTGTGTGTGTGTGAGTGTGTGTGTGTGAGGGTGTGCAGGCACATGTGTGCATGCTTCTTTCTCATGGCTCCTGCTAATGTGTAGCAGATGATTTAAGGCCAGATCCACAAGAAGTCTGACTGAAAGAGTTATAATGATGAATGTAACACAAATGTTGGGCAGGAGGAAGGTGGAGCGAAGGATTTTTCAGTGTGGAGCAGCAGCTTGTTGGAGAGAAGCTCAAAATGGTGTCGGATTTTTACAAAGACTATAATACACAGAAGGCTCTGGGCTGGCATTAACACGTTTAAAGGAAAAAAACACATCTTGAGTTTTTATCCTTTGGCTTTATTTAAGCATAAATGCCAAAGTTTTTGTGGTTCCAGTTTTTTTGTTGTGAGGGTTTTCTGCTTTTTTTCAGCGCTTGTGAAAGAAAATTAAAATCTTAAAGTTTCAGACAGACGAAAGTAGATATTTAAAGACGTCATCTTGGACTCTGAAGATGTGACTGCAAGAAAATGTGATTTTTCTCTTATTTTCTCACTTTTTATAACCTTAACAGTTAAGAAAATAGTCGTCGGATTAATCAATAATGAAGAAAATACATTAGTTAAAGCCCTTTTTGTCATTAAAAAACAATTAAAAGGTAAATGTAAAGGTCCATATTAGCTTTTTTTGGTCTCTTGTGAACACATACATGTATCAGATATTGAAAAATATTTGATTAGAAATTATTTTAGGTACATTTGAGGGCTCTGAGATTTCCAAAACATACTATATATTAATTTTCTATATGTGATATATTCACAGGACACACAAGTCTACGTAAATTGCCTCTTTTTAGTATTTTTTTATCATGATAAAACACAATCTGTCTTTGGGAAACATGTTTACAACAAATCAGATTGCTCTGTTGCTTCTTCTGCCAGGAAATAGCCACTAGACGTTATAATTGTTGGAAAACCGCAATGTTTTACCTTTAAACCTGTCATTCATAACCATATCAGGAATCCCTTTGAGTCCGTGAGAGCTCTGTAGTTGCATGACAAAGCCACTGCATCTTCACCTTCAACCTGCTCCCTACGCTGCCCCTCTTCATGTTCTTATCTGTATTCTCTTCATTGGACGCTGCACAGTATCAGTGTCCCCGCAGGGATCATTAAACTTTCATCTTATCCTCCGACAGCGCTTTAAAATCTTTCAGTAGCCTCATGTATTGAAGTGGCATCTTCTCCTCTGTGGTTAGATTACACCGTGATGCGAGGTATGGGGACCTCTGGGAACGCGGAGTACCGCTGCTGGCCGTCCTACAGTCAGCAGGGCTGCGTGCTGTCGGTCCACAGCGCCAAAGAGGCAGCATACATCTGTAATTCCCATTCCCAGTGCAACAGCTTCACTCTGAGCGGGCAGAAGACATGGACGGGTTAGTGAAGCTTTTTTATCACATTAGTGGTCTTTTACATGTTCCCAGCTCACTTCAGTCTGTGAAAGTCATTACATAAATTAAATCAGCCAAATACTGAAAGTACTCTGTAATAAGTATGTATAATTACCCACAAAATCATGTCTGACTGCGGCTGCTGAGTAAACACACTCAGCTGCTGCTGTTTTTATCTCGTCATGAAGCTTTTAAATGTTGAAATGCATATGCTTATTAAGGATATCAAGTTAAGACATGTTACTTTATTGGTGCTGCAGATGTGTTCAGCATGCCTCTGTTTTTCCCAGGTCGCCTCCTGGCCTCTTTCAGGAGCAGCTTCAGTCATCTGGTGCCTGATGGGACATCAGAGGTGTACGTGAAGAAAACCAAAGCTCCCGAGACTCCCGCAGTGTGACACAAACAGAACAATCTGGTTTCAGTGGAGCTAATGGAGTGGGATGAGAGATAACGCACAACACGCAAAATGCAGCGCTTAGAACGAGAACTCCTCGCGAACATGTCGAACGCCGCTCGGCTCTGTGGATTTGCAGGAGGAGCGTAGAGGCCGGGTCGAGGAGGCGTTTGAAGTGAGGCAAGTGAATGTGATGTATTTATAGGGCTTCTGCTCAGTGACTGTTTGATCTGCCTGCCAGCTCACTGCCTCTGCCAACTACTATTTAAAGGGATTTCCCTTCAGGTACAATTAAGGAGGGAGAGCCTTGTGCCCTCGACATGTTTTTTTTTTTTTTTTCCCTCTCTCTCTCTACCTTGTCTTTATTTGCCATGTGTGCTGGCTTTCGTTGTGAGGCCGGGTCCCCGTAGTAGGATCTTTAAGCCAAAGAGGTAATAAGAACAGCCGCTGCAGCTCAGCGTTTGAAGCCCGAGGACGAGAAAAGAAAACAAGCTCTTATACAAATACACTTTGATGTTAATGCGCTGAGGTTGCGGCTGTTTTTTCATGGTTCCCTGGCTTAGCTGCGCTGTGGTATGAGATGGCAACAACCATGTAAGCATTTCCACATCAACAATGAGCAAAGATGATTAAAACCATTCCAGAGCAGTCTGCTTTTACATACTTTTGTAAACTTAGTTCTTATTGCGTAGTTCATAAATATTTATATGATCGAATGAAATGTAATTGTTCTTACATGATTGTGCATTATAGCTTAAGTGCACCTTGTGGGTGAAACTTTTATTTTCAATGAAAAATTATTCACTTCAGTGTTTTTTTTATACTTCACTTATTGTAAATGTACAGTTTTACAATTTTGTAATTATATAAATGTATTGTTTCTACTTGCTGTTGTGGTTATTTGCATTCTTGTTTTATTAAGCCTGACTATAACTAACAGCCTGTTTATTTCTCATTAGCACTTTCGTGTGTGTCAGCGGGGGAGGTGAAACTTGCATGTGTATACTGACCTGGTTTTGTGTGTGTTTTAAATCCTTTATCTGCTCGCGTGCCCCCACACCTACAATCTGTATCCCATCTGAATGGGTGAGACCGCAAACCCTCGGTGCTCCGCAGAGTTTGCACAATACCAGAGGAATGCATTCAAACGCCCCGTCATGCTGAGCTCATTATGAGCCTTAATTAATACATGTAAATTAGCTTACTTACCGGCCCTTTCTCATGGTGAGAGGGGGCATTACTGAAAGACAAAGGCAGTCATCGGGGACAATCAGAGCTCAATCTGTGGTTTGCACACGAATGGGCTTGCCATCTGTGCCTGCCAGGAGGAGCCGGGTGAGGTTGAGATAAGGGCAGGACTGCAGGGTGGCAGGCTGAACGATTTGTAAAGTCAGGACTTGTAGCAGCCGAAGAGTCTGGAGGGAGAGAAAGAGCAGACCAAATACCAGTGATGTCCTGATATGAGCCAGAGACTTTTGTAACATGTCATCCCCCACTCTTCACATGTTTCCTGCTGCTGTTAATAGGGTGGAAATCTTGCTGAAAAAATACTAAATAACACAATTTTTGAGGGAAAAAAAGGATCCTAAATGAAAGTACAACAAACTCCTAATGTCTACGAATGTGGTGACTCCTTTACCATTCAGCCATACCACTACCACTAACTTGAAAGGGCACGTCCTGTTTATAAATTACACTTTTATGGCTGAGACACCGGGGCCTCAGGCTCCTCTTTGCCTCATGTTGGCCCCTTGTTGTCTGGACAAAGCTGGCTGATTAGAGTCTGATTGTGGAGATAAGAAGTCTGAGTCAGACTAGATAAGAACAAACCAAGTCAGTGGACCAACAAAGCAGGACTGACTAGAAGGACTGGTCGGATTGTGGAGATATAATCCCCTAAAAGATGTGTGTGTGCTTTATCTGCGCTACAGTAAATAGAATTAAACCTCAGTGAAAGAACTGCAGATAACCACAAAAAAACTTAAGCACAAAAATCAACAGTGGATTTGTTAAAGGAATGGTTAAGGAATTACGATTATTTGCTTTCTTGCAGACAGTTGGATGAGAATATTTATACCAGTCATGTATGTACAGGAAAGATCAAGGTACTGAAAGCAGCCGATTAGCTTATGGTGCGTTCAGTTTGTACAGAAAAGTCGGAATTTCTTAGTTCATAGAAATTTCAAATGATCCAGAAAGTCGGAGAAACCTGACTGGCCCTGACCTCAAAATCCAAGATGGCTGCTCTGCGCTTTAACAGTTGTAAAAGCTGCAGTAAAACAGTTTATTTGCACGTCTGTCTTACTTGTGTCTCATTCAAACATTCACACACAGAGTACTGTCTGATACAGTGTAATGTGTTGTTATACGTTGGTATTGGTTAAAATGGCTAACCCAGCTAGACGTGGTTTTGCTAACAACATCTTGGTTTTACGCCATGTTGTATGGCAACGTGGTCAACTCGGGTGTGATATCATTCCCTGCTCCAACCTCAGACTTGCTAAATTGACCACAGCATTAATTTAGCACAGAGGCAGCCAGTTTGTTTTGTTGTTACAGTTGAAGGAAAAAAAGCTTGAAAATGCTAGCCTAGCCTAGTGTCAGATGAGAATATTGATTGAGAGTGATCTCAATATTTCTATCTAATTCTCAGTTAAAAAAGTGAATACCTTTATTTTCCAAAATGTCAAAGTATTCCTTAAAATTATTTTGTTTCACCAGTGTACAGATGCAAATTAGGACTCAACAGTCAACAACAACAAAAGTAGCTAGCTAATGGATGAATGGCCCACTAATGCCTCACTTCATGCATTGGTGCATGGTTCATCGTCCAAAATGTCCCTTTGGACCAAAAGCCCATTTCTCAGACAGTTTGTTTCCCAAAATAAATTGCCTATTACTCCAAAGTCTTGTTTCTTCAAAAAAAAACATTGTCCCTGCGGTTAGACAACCAATCACCAGAAAAAAAGTTTGCATTGTTCATTTGTGTGAACCACAGATATGTTACATTTGCTAACAATGATGTGGTGAATGTGTGGTTAAGTTTAGGCACGAAAATCACTTGGTTATGTTTAGGAAAGGATCATGTGTTGGCTGAAAACCCCCACAGTTGGTGGCACAAATGTTGCTGGAAAAGCAGGGACGGGTCGGTAAAAACACCTGGATTCAGTGGCTCAGTCGCTGCTGAGAAACGCAGTGAAGGGCTGGTAAAAACACAAGACTGGTGGCTCAAACGCTGCTGGCAAACTGGAAGACTTTGGAGCAATGGGCGGTTTTTGGTGGGGATAATGGTCTGTCAGAGAGAATGGCTTCTGGTCCAATGGGACATTTTTCAGACTAATGGAGCTTCGGAATTGTGGTCCATCGGAACAATGGCATGGCAACAAAAGAACTATCCACATCTAAGGCTAACGGAAAAAAGAGCAAGTCTAGTTGAGTAGAGGCGAGCTGTGCCGTATCATGCAGTGGAAAACACAAAATAATTTTTAAAGCATTTATTCACATGTAAGGTCTCCTCCCTGATAATAATCTCTTGGTGATAAGATTTAATTTATTGAAAGTTACAGCTGCGGCTCATCCTCCTCCACGTCGACACGGAGAAGAAAATGTCTGGCGTCGAGGGGTTTGTCTTGGCTCTCCTTTTGACAGAGCTAATGGATGTTCTGGCATCGTCTGTAGCTCGCACATGTTTTATGATGAAATGTTTTGAAACAAATGCTGAGTGCTGATGGATTCATTAGGTTATTCGGTTGAATTTAGTGTATTCACAGCACAACAATACATCTTTGCTCATGTTCAGGTTTGTCGGAGCGCCTGGGGTTGGTGAATCAGCATCAGAATCTGCGGTTCTTTCAGAGGAGGTCTTCATAGTTTTTGTATTCTCAGTTGAGTCTGAAAGTATTCCCTTTCTTCCCTCTGACTTTGTTTATTTAGCTGGAAATATGTGTGGAGGTTTGAAGGTTGAGCTGCTCTGAGCCCTTTTTTGTTTGTTGTCTTATGAAAGTCTTCTTTTTTTTGTTTAGAGATGTTTTCATATTTTCATCGCAGTGAAACATTTAGAACGATCATGTGGTATTGCTGTCCTCATGTTCATGTGTGGCACACTGTTCCTCTGTTTTTAACCGTGTAATTGACAAGTTGGTCTTTTTTTTTCTTTTAAAGGTTGAGGGAACGAGCGGGGGAGGAGACAGATTGTTTTTTTTACTCAACTCCATACCGCTCCATTTCTGTTTTTTTAAGTTTCCAGTTTCACCCGACTTGTTTCCGTCGGGTTTT
Organism: Cephalopholis sonnerati; assembly: GCA_019142605.1. Lineage (NCBI taxonomy): Eukaryota > Metazoa > Chordata > Actinopteri > Perciformes > Serranidae > Cephalopholis > Cephalopholis sonnerati. The sequence goes on along the minus strand of JAGQAX010000015.1, from coordinate 21,154,123 downwards.
ATTCATGACCTCCATCTGGAAATAATATATGTTCATGAAAACAAGCCATCAGCAATTTTAGGGAAGACTTGTGTGTGTGTGTGCATATGTGGGTGTGCAAGTGTGGGGAGGGGGACATTAGGGCCTCTTCTGTCGGGTTCAGGCTCCACCAATGTAACAGTGTTAGTGCAACGAGAAAGACATGTATGAGTAAGCTAAGAACCGAAGCCTCCATCATCCCCTCTTAAAATCCTGCTGCAATGCATTTGTGGTCTGGCTAAAGTCTTTGATTCGAATGCAAAGTTAGTCATCAAATGTAAGAAAACCGCAGCTGCTGGGAGAAATTACGTGTCAGGCAGGTCTTTGGCAAAACGTTTGACCTTGGCTCAGCCTAAAAATATGCATTAACTCAGTGAAAGCCTGCATAGTTCTGCAGGAAAGAAGATCTGGCTTGTGTTTGAGTTGCTCACAGCAGCGTATGCAGCCTGTGACGGGAGAGATAGAGCAGATATTCACTCGACTCCAGGCTCACAGAACACCTCTGTGCCTGTCTGCCGCCTTGGCTGCGGTACACAGGAGACCGGCCGGTCACACCTGAGAGCCTCTGAAGAGTAGCCAGACATTTAGCCGGCCTGTCCCGAGCACAGAGGCTTCTTAGTTTGCAGGTCTGTATATCTAACTGTCTAACTGACTATTTGCCTGTCTGCCTGGAGCTGATACGATCTCTTTTAGAGCCATAATGGCTTTAGCAGGCCCTGAAGGAGAGAGAGCAAGTAGGTGTGTGTGACGAGAGGTTTTCATTTCTGTCTGTCTGTGTTGGGGGTGTGTGGCTGGATCATGTTTTAAAAGCCCTGAAGTTAACCCCAGTCAAAAGGTTTATGCCTACCACTAAAGCCACAGAGGCATCTTGAAAGGTGTAATAGCTCAGCGTTGTATCCAGTGACATCTCCATGGACCCACTGCGCAGTTACACAGCGTACAGTGAAGCTGATGAACAGAGGTGATACTGAGTCATTATTTTGCAAGTCCCAAGTCGAGACAGGCAAGTCCCGAGTCAAGTACCAACCCAAAATGCACTCTTCAATAAAATTAATGTCAGTATTAAAACAAAAAAGATCGTGAATGCTTTTTAAAGTTTGTATCTATAGCTTTTAGAAAACCCATGCTGACATGGAGAGAACATGCTAACTCTGCACAGAGGGGCTCCCTCCCCCTGGGTTCAAACCCCCCACCCTGAATTTGAAGAAGGAACCCTCTGACTGTGAGGCAACAATGCTAACCACTGCACCACTGTGCTGCCTTGTGACTGTTGTAATGTGTAAAATTCAGACAGAGGGCAGGAGGTGATCAATCTATACACTGAGAGAATTGGATATCAAGGAAAGTGACTACATAAACGAGTTGGATGAACCTGCAGGAACCAGGTGTCATCAGAAAACTGAAACTCATGTTGGATGCGATCAGTATTTTTCTGGGTAAAACAGTCTTATGTTTCAGCTCAGTACACTGATGCACTGCTGTCAGGGTAACGTTACAAGGTATCGTTAGCTAAGTTCAGTTACTATGTTCTACCTGGTATGTCAACTGTTCCCAAAGGTCTGGTGAAAATCTGTTAAAAATCTGCGTCATGGTTACAACAGCCCGGTTTCACTCCAAAGTCATCGAAATCTGGCGCTTCGGCAATGACTGACGAATAAAGCCATCCCTTAATGTCAGCATAACAAACGGTCGGTTGCCATTATAGTTTAACACGGCATGACAAGAACGAAAGTTAAGTCGGCGAAAGTCCGAGCAGTCTTGGTGATAGGGGTGGTGGATGGGTTCAACAAATACCATCCTTCACCTGGGCAAGTGGTGTTCACGTCCCCCAAGCCAAACCTTGTTCTTTATTCCTAAAGCTAACCACGTACTTTTGTTGCTTAAACCCAACCATGTGCGATACATATCTAAGGCATTGTTGTACTGACGTAGTGCGTTTATTTTGAAAGAGACTGTATGTGAAAGTAAATTTCCTGTGAAAACAGAAGTATATTTTGAAAGAAGACAATGCATGTAACAGGAAGAGCTTGACAAGGTGTCCCAGTACATCAACAACCAACACACCCAGGGTACCTTTTATGTTGTATCTGGATGTGGAAGGTCCATGACCAAACGTCAATATGTGACGAGGTCGGAGTGAGAATGTGTTGGTTAAAATAACAGAGAAGTTGCCCCTAACTCGAGGCATGTTTAACACATTTTAAAAAATTAAAATTTCTGCTTTGAAATTAGTTGATTCCACTTCTCTAGACTGAAGACAGAGCTTTTTTTGATCCACATCTGCTACAGTTTCTCAGTGATTTTTTTTAATTTATTTTATTTTTTTTTACTTCTCCCCTTTATGTCCTACTATTTTCGGGACTCAAAGTGACCTTTGTTTTGTTTGGGTTTTTTTTTTAAGAGCACAAATCATAGGCATTTGTGCAGTATTGGTAGTTTTCGCCTCCAGTAATCTGCCCTCCATCTGGACAGCACAATGACATATGATGTCATGTGCAAAATAGCTATTTTTGTTTGTTAAGAAGTAATGTAGCTATCAAGCTAATGTAAGCTACGCAATACTCGCTAATTATGTTAATATTAACCTCGACTTATGGTTCTTGTCGACCTTTAAGTTTTAAACAAAGTTGGAAGTTGTTGCACCTTCGTCTGTCATTTTTGATCCATACCTTTTGCATACTGCAGGTTGTTTTTCGTTGACCACCGTGTAGTTTTCATATGTGAATGAAATGATCTTTGACATAATTTTTTTCCAGCTGGCATTCAGTAATATAATGTTACTTTGTCGCTGTTCTCTCCTGCAACTTGAGTGAATTCTGTTTGATTGGTTCAAATGAAGAGGATCTGGGGAATGTTGATTCATTAAATGAAGTGAAATTTATTGATTCAAGGCACACTTTTTAAATTCACACTTATAATCTTTGGGCTTACAGGAAGGTATCAAGTATTTTGAAGTCAAAAGGCTCAGTCAAAGTGAAGTCCTCAGTCGTCATTTTTAAAATCCAAGTTAAGCTGCAAGTCTTGATCTTTTCAACTCAAGTTAAAAGTCATCAAATTTGTGACTCTAGTCTGACTTGAGTCCACACCTCTGCTGATCACTGATGTGCTGTAATATCTGCCTCAAAATGGAGCCCTGAAAAAAGCAAACAGATCCCGAGCCAGCTTTTAAACATTATTTATTTATTTCAGTGTTTTTCTCTCTGCTGACTGTCTGTGTTTGGATAGCTTCACAATTGCAAAACCCTTTTTTGGTTATGAGATCCCCACATGTTCTTCTGCCCTGCATTCCCTCCCACTACATCACAGCAGCAGTCTGGGTCATTTTTCTTTTGAACCTCCCCCTCTCCCCCCTCCACCTCTCTTCCTCACCAGTCCATCCATCATACAGAGTCTCTGGAACCTCCTTTCACCCCACCCGTCCTTCCCTGTTGCTGCTGCTTCCCTCCCTTCTCTGTTTGAAACGCTCCTCCAGGCCAAAACCTCCGCAGTTTTACTATTAATTTAGGCCTCCGCCGCTGCTGTTAAATTGTTCCACTCCATACATAGCTTCAACCCTCCATCAGTGTCCTCCTCCTGCCAATCTTCCACTGCTTCTGTCTCTTTTTTCCAAGTCACAGCCCACAACTGCTGTGAAGCATCTGGAGTTTCCCCCGTCTTTCAGCTGGCTGAGACCTGAGGGCAGGACTGCTGTGGATCAGGAACTGTGGTGTGTGTGTTAGTGTGTGTGTGTGTGTGTGTGTGTGTGTGTGTGTGTGTGTGTGTGTGTGTGTTGCTGACTAAAACTTCTGTTCAAATCAAAGTGCCTGCCTTTTGTTGCGTGCTCTGGAATCCCCTCCGTCACACCTCGGCCGTTTCCCAGCAGGGGGACGACTGCCCCCAGCCAGAGGAAGACTTCCTTCTTTACAGTTAATCCTCTGCCAGAAATACACCACAGCCCCCCCTCCAAGTCACACAATTATACACAACTCATTGCACTCAGGACTTTAAATTTGATAGGGTTTTCCAACTCCTTTAAACACACGAACACATTCAGGCCTCATTTTGCACGTAACATCTGATCTTTTCATTTTGCACACAGTTAACAAACATTCTCCTCATTAATCTGATTCATCTTTAATGTTTACTACTGATGTTTTGTTATCTTTCCTTAGGACAACTGTGCAAATGTGCAAGCCTGAGAGATGAGGAAGAGGAAGTGCTATTGGTGCACAATGTGTTCAAATTTGTGGACATAAATGTACAGTATATTTGGGACTGATGATCAGATGTCTGGCTGTTTTTCTGATGTCTGATTCAGCAGCAGCGACTGTCTTGTAATCCCACGTGGAACGGGTCGAAAATATTAGGCAGGACAGTGAAATAAAAATTAACTAACTTTAATTGCATTCTCTCTTCTTCGGCACAATGACGTGCAGCCTCAGTTGCATTGTGCAGGTTGTTAAACCTGTGGAGAGCTGTGAAGAGAGCTCTTTGCCACAAGTCCCCAATTAGGGTTCTGCCCACACAGCCATAAAACAGTTAGTGGAATCATTCAGAGGCTGTTAGATTTAACGCTATTAAGAGTTCATTAGTACCTGCATACACAACTGCTGCTGCCACGGGAGGATGATTAACACGGACCCGTTAAAGTAGGCCAGAGGCTTTTTCACTCATATTAATTAAGCTCCCTTGTGGCTATCACCTGTAGTGGTCCTGACTCAAAATGTATCTACGTTCAATCTGTTTTTATCTTTAGTGCAGTGTGACAATGGGACATCATGTATCTGCTGTATGAAGTGAGACGATCCAAACAACAGGTTTAAATGTAAATGGCAGGTCTTAATTATTAATCATTAAGCTGCAGCTAAGCTAATAACAGATTAACAGTCTTATATAGAAGGTGTAGACTGCCATCTGATTAATTATACATTCTTAAACTGCCATAGTATAATTAATCAAATAAATTGTCGTCTTTCAAACCATTTAGTATAAATTAATTATATTATGTGTATAATATTATTAGTCATAATATATTAAATGTGTTTATATACATACTGGTGGAAAAATTACTTTTGTATTACTGACTTATTTATTATGAGTTTTAATCTGCTATTTTTAGGGCTTTTAAGGCTTAAACCCTAAATCACAGGCTACTCATACATATCAACAAAAAAATCGTACATTGCATTTCTGCCCAATGTGTTTGCAAACCAAAATCAACATCAGTCCATCAACATCTAAACAGCTGGTTAGGGCTGGAACAAGATGAGATTTTCATTACATCATGATAGCCAAAATAATTCGCTATAATGATATTATCGAGATATGGATAGGAAATAATAATATATAATAATAATAAAATACTACCAATAAAAATGCTATCAATCAAACTCATCTTCACCTTTGTATATGTTGCGTTTTGTTGTTTTTCTTTATGAATGACAATCAAAATAACCTCTATGTGGATGGAAAGGGAAATAAAGTGAGAACAGAAAGAAACTGAAATTATTTAGGAGGCACTGGATTATTAACACAGTATTATCAAATGTGTATTATTAACACGATATCAGTAAGTTCAATTCAATTCAATTCAGTTTAGTTTAGTTGTATTTTCATTTCACCATACATTTGTTGTGCATGGCAGAATAAATGACCATTTCTCAGGGAGCTCAGGTGCAAAATGTAGAAATAAACATCATCATAACAGAACTATAGTACTAAAAACAAACAGTAAACACTAAAAATACCTTTAGCAATAAAACTACTATTAAAACAGACACTAGCAATAAAGACAAACACTAAAACAAAGTCTCTAAGAACAAATAAAATAGTTCAGAGTGCCCAGTACAGGTACAAGATAAAAAGTGCCAACTGAAGTGTGCAAAATTGAAGTACGTGTCCAGTGCAGATACAGGGATAAAAGTGCAAATAAAATCTTAGCAGCAGAGTCAGGTGGATCAGCTGTGTATCCAGCAGCCTAACAGCCTGTGGGAGGAAGCTATTTAGTAGTCTTTTGGTTCTTGCTTTGAAACTACTGTACTGTCTTCCTGATGGAAGTTCAAAGATTAAATTTTTTTCAATAATATGATTATCATCAATGTCTATTTATCACAACACCCCTTCTGCTGGTCAATATGAAATCAGATAAAAATGTAAAAATAAACAAGACAAAGTACTGCAGGGAAAAATTGTTCCCATTATTGTTTAGCATTCAGTAATTAATAATAAAATTAAAGAGACAGTTTGTCCCAAAATCAACAACACATATTTTTCCTCTTACCTGTAATGCTATTTATCAATCTAGACTGTGTTGGAGATATCAGACACAGAGATGTCTTCCTTCTCTCAAATATAATAAAACTAGATTGGCTTGTGGTGCTCAAAGCGCCCCAAAAAATAAATTTGGAAAACTCAACAGCAATGACTCTTTCCAGAAATCACGACCTGGTTAATCCACAGAGCTTGTTTCTATTGAAATACACTCACCAACTGTATCACCATGCAGAAGGAAGCATGCATGTACTCATGGACAAGAGGCTGGGGCTTGTGACAGCATGAGATGTATATGATAATGGCATCGTTTCCTTACACACTTCCTTTTGCGCTGTGATATGGTTGATGGGTGTAGTTTGGTAGAGAGAAAATAGGTCCTCCATTAAACGGCTCACCGCGAGGTCTGTGGATTATCTTGAGCAGCCGAGTCATGTCTCTGGAAAGAGACATTGCTTTTAAGCACACAGAATGTATACAACCGGTATAGTATAGAGAAACACATCTAATTTGCTGCAGTAGATAGAGTAGTAAGGAAACAGGAAAACGAGATAGTTCATGACCAGGAAAAGTAATTAGCCTCTTATCTCCTATAAAGGCTGCAGCACTGAGCAGATGTGAACTGAAGAAAGTAGCAGTGACTTGTTGAGAGACACAGAGGCTGAAGAAGACAGGGTCTGACTGACAGAGGGGAGGGGAGAGAAAGAAAAACATCCGTAGAAAGAGAGAGTGGTGTAGCAAGAGGTCAGCAGAGACTTTGTGAGACAGTGACAGTGATGGAGAGAGATAAACTGAGGAGAAAGGGCAACATAGAACAGAGGTGACCTCTATAACGCAGAGGTCACCATCCAGTTTGTAAAGGATGATCCATCATCTGCTGTCCTGACACAATAGTTTAGTCTATTTAATTCAAATCTAGTAACAGTAAACAATACATATCATAAATTAAGTACTCATCAGTCAGACATACTAATAATAACGCATACAATAAGATAATGTATGTTTACGCATTTATATTTTTGTATTAAAGTTGAACCTGGTTGAACTTTGTAGACTTAAGGGAGTGTACGCAGAGAGGGATCAGTGCCACATAAAAAACACACCACACTGGCTTTGAAGGAAATTACCAACGGCCACTATCCATCTGGTTTCCGGACAAATCACAGAGCAATTATTGCTGCCACTTTGATGTTACTGCTGCCCTAGATAATGGGCGGCATTGTGAGGCCACTTTATTTGATTTGTCAGAGTATATTTATACAGTTGACCATGAATCACTGCTAAATAGATTAACGTACTTTTGACATTTGTGAGTAAATGTTTTGAAAGAGATCTAAGTGTGTAAATGTAGGGACAATGCCACACACATTCCACAGGATCCATATTAGGTCCCATTTTATTTTGTATGTATTGATAAAGTTGTATTGCCTTATCCCTACAAGTTAGCAATATACATTAATATGCTGATGACATGATTCTGTTCTGTGGCACCAGTAGTGGCACCGCCAAGGAGTACTGGGGTGCCACAGCCCCATGATTTGCTTTTATCGTATGAACCCTCTAGAACCCTCAGGCCTTCTGGTAGTGGCCTTTTAATCATCGCAAAAGTTAGAACAAAAACCCACAGTGAGGCATTATGTCATAACTGTGGTTCATGTCTGTGGAACAGCCTGTCTGAAGACCTGAGGGCTGCAGAGAGTGTTGATGCAAATTCAAGACCTGCCTTTTTAGCCTGGCTTTTGATTAAAACTATGTATGTATATTTTTATCTTGTATTTATTATCATTGTCTATTTATCTATTTATTTGTTTTTTTAATCTGTTTTTCTAGCTGGCATATTCTTCTACTTTGTTACTTATTTATTTATTTTAACTCATTTATTCAATTACTTATTTATTGACTGATTTAAAATTGTTTTCTATTTTGAGTTTTCAACAGTGATACCACTGCCCCCCAAGTATATGGAGGATCTTTGTGTGTGTGTGTGTGTGTGTGTGTGTGTGTGTGTGTGTGTGTGTGTGTGTGTGTGTGTGTGTGTGTGTGTGTTTTAATTTGAGAAGGCTCACTCCCATTAAATGTTTTGTTCCTTACAATCAATGTACTCCTTCAAATTAAAGCTGCATATTTGTCTTTCTAAGGGCAAGGACAACCAGCCTCTGACGGACAATGAATCTCCTAACATGTACAGATACATAACACATTTAAATGGAATTGTTGTGGAACTCAAAACATTAACTGTACTAGTATTATTCTCTGCACGTCAGATAATTAGTTAAAAAACAAACAAAAACAAAAACCTTTAAAGTTTATCAGTATGCGATTTATTGACTCCAATAATGACATAGTTTTCAACAAGCTTATATGCTGCAACAACATAATAGAATTCTTGGATGTGCCACCCTAAAATTTTCAGTGGCCAACCCTATGAAAAATACCTGAGTGCACCACTGTGTGCATTAAGGTGGCAATTTAGAAACTTAACTTACATATTACAAAAAACAAATTCATGCTGCTTTCTTTCAGTCAGAAATGTAAATTATGATGATACTGACATCTGCATTATTGATGTTACACATATTTAACAGGCCTCATATCATATGTGTTTTGGCAGTTGGCTTGAAGTTAGAACATGTTACACTTATTAATAAATGAGAAACAAACTTTTTTTCCTGCACTCTAGACGACTCATAATGAGTTAAAACTGAAAAGCAGTTTATCACTGCACTCATGGGTGTTTAATAAATGCTTTACTTGCTATTTTGTCTAATAAAGAATGGCTGTCTCTCGTGTATAGGATACTTTGCTGTCTTTTTATTTTTAAATCAATTCCTCACAGCTAACAAACTGTTCAGCTAATATGTAATAACCTTTTTCCACCATTTGATGGCTCTCAGTTTCCACTGTTCCTTTTATGGCTCCTAGTGCACTCTTACCAAAGCATTTCTTTTAGTTTGCAAACAGGTTTTGCTGCTGTTGTCACTCTCGTTTTTATGATATGACACAATTGATAATGACAGCTATAAAGTATTATTACGGTTATTGTAATCTATTCATAACTGACTGCAGTAATAAGCCCATTTTATATAGGTAAAATCTCCGTTCTTAAGTGTTTCAGCCCGACTTCTCCCGATAACCTGGTTTCTCGTGTGCTGGCAGTGTTGCACTGTTTATAACCAATGCAAGATAAGTCCTGAAAACTCATGTTAAACCACTTTACAATCTAATTAAGCATCATTTGAGCACCATTTTGGATACTCTGGGGTATATTACCTCAGCCGAAGTAATTGCATGCGATCATCAGCACGTAAAAGCACAGTGGTGGATGGTCCACTTTCTGTTTGCCAGAGTGAGAGGGGTCGAGAGGTCTTTATGGGGTGAAGGTTTGGGTTACGTTTGCAAAAGGGCCTTCGAGCTCTTCTGCAAACAAGAGCTGGAGATCAAACATCAAAGCTGGTCCTGGTGTGAAGGCTGGGGTGCTGTGTTAAATTAGAGAAGGATGGGTGAGTGGGGGGGGCACTGACAGGCCTGAAGGACAGATAATGGAACAAGAAGCTCCTCCAACATCTCATCCCCTGTGTCCTCTCAAAATCTCAAGATAACCCGTGTCACAGGCACTAAATCCTCACCTCTGTGACACTGGTCTCACTTGACAAGTCTACCGTCTGACCCCGCTCAGTCACATGCTGGACCTCTGCCTCGTGATAATCCTCCCAGTCAAGTGACAAAGGGTCAGCTGAGTAAGCTGAAAAGTAATTCAGGAATGAGGGTTTGGAAAAGTTGGCGACGAGCTTAATCAAAGCTGCGCAGTATGTTAAGTATGTTCTGAGGAACATTTGTGCGCTCCAGTGGGCCAGTAATCTGCACAGCATTATGAAGTGCCTGGCAAGCACTTTTCTTTGTTTCCTCCGTTATGAAAAGACTTTAGACGGAGAGACGAAGCAGGCTGCAATTTTTGATTCCCCTCCATCATGGATTCTTCTTTATGTTGCCTCTTAACTTCTTGTCTCTCCACCAAAGGGAGAACTTTCTGTTTTTCTGCTTCCCTGCCTGTCTGTGCTCAGCAGAAATTGGCAGCAGTGCAGCTCCTCGTAAACTTGGACGCCGGACTATTTATTAGATATAAAACAGACCATTGAGATTAAGTTTAGCTGTCAGAATCAGCACAGAGTCACTTGACCCTGGAAATTTCTTGGTATCCAGGCGCTTGAGCAACTGGAGACAACAAAGGATTTCTCCTCATGTGAGCACGCTGCTATTCAATGAAACACAAGCGCCCCCTACAGGAAAGAAAAGCTACTACTGCCTTAAAAAAATCCCTGAGCTTTTCTGGAACAATGCCACTGTTTGGCCAACCTGTCTCTCAAGGGATAAGAAGTTTACTGGAACTTTCTGTGTTTTCTGTTACAGGCTCAAGGGATAAGGAGAAAAGTATACTGGAAAACAACCATTACATGGTCTGAGTTTGTGAAAAGAAAGCTCTACCTTCTTGTTTTGTTGCAGGCCGCATGAAATATAACTGTTTTCTGTCTTTTATTTTCTTTTAATGGCGAATTATGTGTCGTAGTTATATGAGAAGTCAATGAAAGCCTATCTAAGAAGGCCTGTCATATCTAAGGGAAACAGTATCCCATGGGAGGATTGTTAGTTACAAATTTAGTATCCAATAGCACAGTGCGCGATGTTTGATTGGCATATCCACTGGCCACTGGTCAGATTGTTGAGAGAGAGAGAGAGAAGGGGGGAGGACAAGGAGACAGAAAGTAAAGTAAGTAAGCTAAACACAGAGAGAGTGTGACAGCGTGGAGCCAAAAACAGAGAGTTTGATCAGAGATACTGCAGTAAAACAAGGAGGCGCAGATTCAGAAGAAGCAGAAGGCTGCCAGGAGAAGACACTGTCCTGATCCTCTTCTCTCTGTGGCCATGTCTGACTGTGAGGGGCTCCCAATGGGTGAGGAAAAAGCTCGAGCACGTAGTGTACTCTTGTGCACATGTGCATACATCTGAGAGATATATGAGGCGGTTATCTGTGCATACATCTTTGTAAATTGTTTGGATTTGCATGTCTGTCTGAATGTGTCTGTCTGAGGGAGGGGGGCCCATCCTGTTATAGTCTTAGCCCTCCACTGGGACAGCTCACCCAGCAAGTATTCAGCTGCAAAGAGGAGCTGGTTCAGTTTGGGCCCTTATATGGAAACTTGGAAAGAATTCCCCCTGGTTTCATGAAAATAATACAGAATGACTCTGCAGGAGTTGTGATCAGAGATATGGAGAGAAGCGAGGAAAGGATAGATGGAGGTAGGAACGTAGTTGTACCTTTTGTCAGGTGTGTGGATACAACAGTGCTGCGTGTGACCTGACTGTTCCAGGGTTGCAACGGACAAATGGTACAAAGATGTGTGTATGTGCAGGTGCTTGTGTTATGTGAGCATGCTGGCATAGTGTGTGTGTGTGCGTGGGTGTGGTTAAGGGTCACTTCCCACAAGCGCAGCCAGGCTGAGAGGAGCTGAAGCTCTTACTACTGCCTCGCTGACAGACTAACAGAAACAATCAGTTATAAATAGAAACCTTCCCCTTGTCTTGTTCTTGCACTCACTCACACAGTCACTCGCGTTTCAGTCTCTTGCCCTTTTCCTGTCTCTCATCTCTCCTTGTCCTTTTATCTCCTTTTTTTCCCTGTTTCCTCTCCTCTCTGGCTCAGTCTGCGCATGATTCTCCTCTCAGATTAATCAAACATGACTCAGCAGTATGAAAACAGTTTGATGCTGTCAATTACAGGCCCCACAGCCTTGGCAGCAACTGCCAAGATTGTGGTTATTGCGTTCGACAGGCTGCTGACCACACCTCCATTATCTGTCATATCATACTCTGATAGATATGCCAGGAAATTTCATTAAAGTGTTAAAGCCAAATCAGTAAGATTTACTTACTGGCAGTGGAACTCCTTAAACTCAACTAACTAATAAAATGACACAGTGGCTACTGTAATTAGTGTTTTCAGGTCTGCACTACATTTTTTGACAACATTGAAGCTAATTTGATTGACTTTATGAATCTGTATCACGCAGTTAAATATTCACATCCAACATGATGTATTTCCAAATGTTGTGGGCAATATTTGATAATGTATGTGCAGTGATACAGGGTTAACAGCCTTGTCACAGTGTAAGAACAGATGTTTGTATGCAATATATCGGTGGGCCAACCAAGGATATTTGGGAATGAAGGTCTTTATCTGAAGGAAACAGACCTTCACTGCTGGAAAGAATGTCTTTTCATAAAACTAGGCTTTTTATGCAGCAGAACGACACAAATCCTTTTGATATTGGTGCTACATGGTCAGAGAACAGTGGAAAAAGGCTGTGGCATTCGCTTTTTCTCAAGAGGTAGAAAACCTACAATGACCAGAATGCACCGCACCGCTCCTGCCGGTTGGTGACGCAATGCGAGCTTGGTAGTTCAGCGAAACAACATGGCGGCCAGCTGGTAACGAAATAACAGCCAAAAGGTAAGCTGAAATATGTTTCTGAAAACATTTTAGTCTAGAAATACACGACGCAGAAACAGAATCTTGGCTTATGTTTTATTAGCATGGCTTAGTTTTTACCGTTTTATCGTCCTATAGCCCTCGTTTTTACAACACAGGAAACCGGAAACAGAATGGCGCCGCTTCTTGTTAGCAAACACTGCACTTCTAGAAATGAAAGGTTAAAAAGTAGCCTAGTGGCCAGAGAGTGAGGTACAGGGAAGGTTTTAGGTTAAGTTTCAGTAAACTGGTGCCCTTCAGCAAAAACACAGAGGACATTGTGTCCAAATTGTGTCCAAAATAATATTACAACAGGTGTTTTCAGTTAACCTGGGTGATGAGACCTCTTCTCAGGACTGTGTGTACATATACTAAACTGTATTCATTAACATCTTTTCAAATGTTCTTTATTTAAACAACAGAGTGTAAAAACGATTCAGTATACAGTTCACAGTATACAAACACAACAGTAACAGAGAGCCAAGAGGACACCACATCATACTACACAAAGATACAGATGTCAAGTGTCTTGATAGCTATTTTGTTGGTTGAATTAAAGAGCAGTTTCACATGCTGTTCAACATCCTTCAGAAAAACACCAGTATGAGGTTTCTCATTGCTAAACTTACATTTATGGATAAAATATGTTGCCAGAATCCTCACCAAATTAATTTTAAAAAGTTCTGTCTTCATTTTTTGGGCACATAAGGAAACCAAACACCACATTTTCCCATAATAATGTAAAGTCTTTAGACATATGGTCCATGATAAATCTAGAAAAGGCCTTCCAGAATTTCTTGGTGTGAAAATAGTGCCAGGCATGGTGTAAAACAGTTTAAGAATGTTTATCAAAGACAGACCAGTTTATGTTTTTGTCATTTTTTTTAATATATATTTCTGCATGCGGTCATTGGCAGGGTAATATTTATAAATAATTTTGAAAGACACCTCCTCACCCTTATTTACAATTAGCTATTTATGAGGAAGCATCAAAACCATCTACCAATATATATCATTTACAAACCGATTCCAATATAGCGCATGTATAGCTCTATTGTATTTAGTTAACGTCTTCCGGAGTATCCTGTTAGCTTTGTTACACCTGTGGGACAAATTACACCTTCATCATTCTCATTTGTAGATAAATGCTGCATTCAGGTGCTCCTGGGATAGTCCCATTTTCCAAGTTGGGAGGTCATTCCTTAGACTGTGGTGTGTTCATGAGCTTTAAGTCCTAATGTGGAAACAACATGGACGCTACAAAGAAGATGTGTTGTATTTTCTTGCTTCATGTACTTAAACAACACAATAACAGTCTGAAGCTTTATACTACAAAGTGATTTTGTCCCAGACTTGTTGCTGCAGCAGCACTTCCTCTCAAACTACAAAAATATTGCTTTACCTGACTAATGGTAATAAGTTTTCTAACTAACCTCAGTGACTCTATGTAGACAGCAAATTACATGCAAGCAAAATTTGACATACAATAATTAATAAAAAGTTTATTACCATCAACCAAACATTTACTTTGGTCCACTGCTTCTGCATATGCGACTTTAGCTCGGTGACTCATTTACCAAAATTTTCTACACACTAAAGGGGAAGTTTACATGAATTTGACCATGTAAAAACTCATTTTTCTGATTATTCTGACACCACAGGAATGCAGGGGGAGTTTGGTGACCTCATACATTCCCATCAAATTTCCCGCCTACCTTCAACCTGAGCAGACGTTTAATGAGCCAGAATAACTGAAAACACCCATGGGTGTTTCAGCGTGTCCAGAGTCTTTAACCCCTCTCTTACCAGTTGTATATTTCATTCAAATTATGGTCTGTATTGGTGTATAAAATCATCTTTTTTATCTTAACGAGTTGTTGAAGTTTTAGAAAATAGGTATTTTTCACAGCAGCCATTCCCACTTGTCTCAGCGGGAAGAGCACAGGTGTTACTAACAGTATTGACAATGGCTCTGTTTTACTCCAGTGTCCCAGTAAGCCATGACAGTGTGACAGCCAGCATGCACAATATACTAGGACCATGAAAATGAAACAGCTAAATGTAAGTTGGCCATTATTAATTTCATTGTATTAACCTGTGCTTTTCTGACTATGTATTTAGGATTGATGTTTTAATTTGAATATTGCAATGACATGATACAATTAGATGTGGATTGTCAGAGTATGATTTTACTGTGAGCTTTACAGCAGCAGCAGTTCAGCGAGAGTCCTGCAGGAGGCAGCACTAGCATATTTTATGATCTGTGGTCCTGATGATGGGGGAAGGAAAAGCTCAGGGTCATGAAAAATGGGAAGTTAAATGGGAAAAGGGGATTAAATCTGGGCTGGGGATACAAAAAGGGGATAAGGTGTAAAAGTGGAGCAAATTATATGGGACAAAAGAAGGGGAGTGAGTGGGAAATGAGAAGAGAGAAAGGAAGATAGGAAGTAAGGAATGTAGAAGGAGACATGGGGAGATGAAGGGGCGAGGAGTGAGGCGGTGGTGGCTGTCTCCAAGGAGATCAGTTTGGTGAAAAATGAAAAGCAGGGCTGGTCGCCGTGTGTCATAACCAAGACTTATGGGGACACCAATAGGTGCTGACAAGTATTTATTTGATAGAAAATCATCCAGCTGCCACCACCTGCAATACAGATGCTGTACATGGAGACTTGTGTCTATGTGTGTGTGTGTGGGCACGCTAGAGTGAGTGTGTTCAGAAATGCAGATGAGAGATGAAGACGGCATCATGGCCCGCTGACGTCAGCCCTCCATCTGTGCCCTGAATATGAGGACAAGTAGCTTTGCTGATGTTAAACCTATTCCTCATGTTAGCAAACTGGCTGGAAATGGGTCATTTGAGACACAGGTTTGAGCACAGTCACCTGCAGTTTTTCTGTGTGTGTGTGTGTGTGTGAGACACACAGGGAAGAGCATGACTGCCACAATACATGCATTAGAGTAAACTCTGCAGCAGACGCCAGATTTCCTCGGCAGAGTTTATTTTAGGCTGTATCGATCGGAGGGGCTGAGTTGCTGTGACTTTGAAAGGAACAGGAGGGGAGAGACAAGCCAGTGCAGGAAGAAACGTCGTTAAAATGACCAGCAAAGCAAAATAATCATATGAAATGGAACAATGTATACAGTATATGAGCAGGCTTAGGGAGAAATAGTAGAGCAGAGTTCTTGGTTGTTCAGGAAATGGGGGAAGGGTGTACATGGATGTTTCAGCAGCCAAGTCAGATGTGATTAATGTTGTCGTCGCTTGAGAGAACACACAGCCCCGCACACTCTGGGATACACAGTGTGAGTCCATTTTACACACCATAGCTCTGTTGGGTTTTCATGGCAGTGACCAGGTGTATTCAGACGTCTGTCTTTTAGATAAATGGACCATTTTTACAGTAGTAGAGGCTTGACAAATTATAACGTCTCCCACTGACCTGCAACTGGCTGTTTCCTGCTTTTTAATGGTCATACACAGCATCAGTCACATTAGTATATTTCCATGGGCTGCAGTCAGCTGAACAACATTCCTGTTCCACTTCCGTGTCGAAGTTATGGCTCATTAACATATAGATTAGATGTAGAGAAGTCAGTGTGGCTTGTAACCCTTCTTCCCCACTCCTGCGGCATCATTAGTGTAGCGGCGAGGAGGTCAGGCAGTGAGGAAGGAGGTGGGAAGAGATATTAAAGGTTGACACAGAAGCAATAAAGGCTCAAGTAATACCCACAATATGATTTGAAATGGTGCCGTGATGTTATGAATGTCATACTTTTGTGCAGAATAATACAGTAGATCCCATTTACTGGCACATTCTCCATGTCAGAGGGACTGTCCCTCTTTCTGTCCATCTGCTTTTTTCCTCGCCTGCCTGCTTATCTGCTCATGTCAGTCCTCTCAAAGTGTCTGTATGTGTGCTCACTGAAAATGTAATCCTGCTCTCTGCACATAGACAATATCTATTGCATGTCTGCCCACTCCATCCTGGAAGAAGGAGCCCACCTCTTTTGCCTTTCTTGTTTCTTTCCTTTTTACCTTGAAAGGATTTCTTTGTGGAGTTTTTTCTTTATCCAAGGATAGAGTGTGCTGTACAGACTGTAAAGCCTTTTCAGGCAGATTGTGTGATTTTATATATATTACTTGACTTAACTTTATTCTGATAGTTATGTCCAGTAAAAGGTGAATCTGTTATCTCTGAAAAGCACATTTTGGAGATAAAATGCTGTGTGTGGGAGCTGGTTTTGTTGGATTACTCTTAAAACTGGGTCACATATTGTATACAAACTACTGGGGCTGGTCTTAAGTTCACATTTTCACCTTACAAGGAATTTGGAGGATGAACACCATTAAATTGTCTGCATGTCACCCAAGGATTTAGTTACAAATGGTCCTTCGGTCTCACTTTATTTGGACCGCTAAGTGTAACTACCCAGTAAAGATTTAATATATATATTATCACTTGTCACTGGAGTCAGTGCTTCCCTCAATATTTAGAACATTTGCATTTGTACCCCCCAATAAAAACATGAAGGAGCAGAGGACTTTTATTTTGAGAAAATTAAAGATATTCACACCATAAATTGATGCAGAAACAGCAAAAATCGATATGTAAAAATTCACCAGAATGCAAAAGTGTTTGATGCTCAAACTCCCAAATATCCCTATTCTATTTGTACCCCCTCCTTTCCCCAACGTTGAAATGAAACTTATGCCCTTGATACTTGAGGCACTGTTTTGTTTCCTTTGCACAAAGCCAGGCTATTATTTTTATCTAAAGTATTGCACTTCGCCATATTTCATGTTGCATCCATTGCAGCGTAAAAACAAGAAAAAAGACATGAGAAACTGTGTAGGGAAGGAGTCAAATCAGCAGCTACAGCAAAGAAGAAGCTAACATTTTTGTGGCCACAGGAAGGCAAAGCTACACAGAGGTGATACTCTGGAAAACACACCACGTTAGCTAATGTTAACATTCACTGCCTGGAGTGCAAAAGGTGCAGTTGCAACTGGGTCGAGGCCTGGCAATTCGTGAACAGTAAAAAAAACAAGCATAACCAAACCATTAGCATTACTGTATCTGGACATAAGTGAGATCTATGTTAATCAGTGATTAAAAGCACCGCCTGGTGATCAGGCTAAGTGACCCAAATCAAACACATCTACGATGTTGCCTGAACAACAGGTGCATGCCGGGTCGAGATAAAATACTGTAATGTACTGGGTGACATGTTAGCGTGTAACTGTTATTATGAGTGTCACAGTGTTAAAAGATAGGTGTTCATCCAAGACAAAAAATATTTATTGCAGTTACTGACATTTCCAGGATGTCATAAATTTAAAAAGCCTTGATGCCTGTCAGTCATTACAGCTACTGATAACAGTGGTTGGGTTGGAGGTTGTTTGTTGTTCTTCTTGCTAGTTTTGGGAGCTCTGTAATTGGAGACCAAACAAGATGCTCGTGCAGTGAGAACAGTCAAATTTCAGAGTTCAAGAGGTCTGTTATTTTGTTGTTAGCTATGACCTACAGTAGCCTGTGTGCTGTTTGCTAATCAACTGCTAGTGAACCAGCAAACTTCTCGTAGCATTCTTACAGAAGAGTGGACACTACAATACCAGCTAAATGCTAAAATGCTCACTGTGGATCTTCCAGTGGTGACTTCTACATATACATTTGAACTTATTTCTACACTTAGGTGTGTGAGGTCTTTCTGCTGTTTTTGACAGTAGTCATTGCCATAGCTTTGACTGCCAAGCGTTCATTTAGAGTGCAGTGGAGCAGAGAGGCTGAGTGGACACGTTATATTTTGCACTAAGAAAGAACAGGCAGAAAAGTTAAACCTGGAGGCGATTGTGGTGGACCTTTCACTGTACAAGACTCATAGAATAATGTTATGACAGGTTAGATAATAATAATAATTATTATTGTTGTTAAAGTTACAGATTACATCATTTCTGTATCCTGATAATGTTTGTTGCACCCTCTGCTGCGGTGTCCGTAGCTCTTTTTATTTATTGGTAGTGCTTATTTGTGTAATTGTCTCTTTTCTGGTTAATTCTTGTAAGGCTTCACTGAGGAAGGTGGTTGTATATTTAGAATTTATCAAGTTGTATGCACCGGCTGCAAATGTCTGATAGAAAAGGAATTAAATGTTGGTTTGGACATGTATAGTCGCCATCTGGGGACAATGCAATGTTGTTGCACTAGTGTATAGTTGATATGGTTAGACACTGTATTTTGTTGCCTAAAGGTGTTCTTTAATATAGTAATTCTATCATATAACATTATCCCCAACCTAGAATATAACAGTAACATTTACTCAGAGTACATTTTAACTGACCTACTTTTTACTTTTATCTGAGTACAGTTTCAAGCAATTCTAACACTACACTTACTTGAGAAAACTCTTTCCACCCCTGGTAAATTTGACGCCCTGATTGTTTGTCAGTCAACATAAAGTGCTACCAATGAAGCTATGCTATAGGGAGAAACCGCATACTTTAATGTACAAGTCGTGGTGGTGAATTCTTCAGCGCTGTTTGATCTGTGACTGACAGGGTTATATATTCCACAGCACAGAAAAGAGGAGCTAGAGTAGGACATGTAACGCTGCTCCACAGCCTCAGGATTAGGAGCTATTTACAGCCCAAAAGCAGATTCTCCTGTTCTACACTCACGTGCCATGTCTGTCTCTCTCCCCCAAAGTCTGTCTTGACACGACATCCATAGAGACTTAACAGGGGGTAGGGCTTT
Source organism: Cephalopholis sonnerati (assembly GCA_019142605.1). NCBI lineage: Eukaryota > Metazoa > Chordata > Actinopteri > Perciformes > Serranidae > Cephalopholis > Cephalopholis sonnerati. The sequence goes on along the minus strand of JAGQAX010000015.1, from coordinate 21,134,581 downwards.
TTTTCTTTTTAAGCCTCAGCCACCAAACACTTTCACTATCTTTCACCTTGAATCCAATAGTCGTGTTTATCTTATAATGCCTGCAGCTGCAGCACCACGTAAGGGCCTCTATTTACAGATTTCATTTAAGCATTTAAGTGCTGATCAAACATTAGTCAGATCAATTTTAGCCCGACAATGTTGTTTTTGAAAAGGCAAATCGATCCAATTTTAGGGTAAGAATCAGAATTGCTGTTAAAATCTTTAAAAAGCATAATTGCACCACAGTGAGTCTAGCAAAATACATTCCCATGACTCCCTCTTTCTCTAAAATTCATAAATGTGGGTCTTTGTAGATATTACAGAGTCTGGCAGGGGATTTCTACATGCATAATACTCTTAGAGGCCATGACCAAAAGACTGCACTAAAAACACAAGTGGTGACCCAGTTTTCGTGAACCATAACATCATTATTTGGCATCGCTGTTGCTTGTGTGGCCCAAAACACAAGTGCACGGCAGTGTGTAGCTGCCATTTGCTTTCATCCTATAACAGCTTTTCTCTGCACTGATATGCTGTACAAGCTTTGTTAGATGATTGTTGGGTTTGATGACATACAATTTATGGATAGCAACAGCCATTAAATGGAATGCCATGAAATTTGGTAACAAATACGGTTCCCAGATGTTAAGTCCTAATGACTTTAGTGAGCCCCTGATTTTTCTTGTAGCCTTAGCTACAAAACATTGGTTGACATTTGTAGTTAAGACAGTTAGAGGTTAAACATATTAACAACTATTGGATAGCCATGAATTTGGTGCACAAGAGCAGCATCTAAATCAGTGGAGCATCACAACCCTCACAAAGTGACTCACTTCACTAGCGGGATTATATCCACTCAGTCCAATAACATTTTGAAAATCTAAAATAGCCATACGATTAAATCATTTTATACTCTGTCAGATTAGCAGAGGGCCAAACCAGAAGTTAGCTACTTCACAGGTGAAAGTCTGAAATGCGTCTACTCTATGGACCCCACAATGCGGAAGATCCAGGTAATTTTATACCTGCAAAGTTGAACAGTTTTGGCTTTGTGTGCAATTGAGCAACTTCCATAAGACTGAACAGGGCCTTGCTCAGACTTGTATCCAGTTCTCTTTATATATCCATCATTCATGTCTACTTCTGGATGAATTGTAATAACTTTGGTGGCGGACCGACTTTCATCTAGGGCCATTATGAGGTAATAATTTAAATTTGCCCAACGCTTTGCTTTATGAACAAATACCTTTAAAACTAATGACATTTCTACCAGCTCTGCTAACTTTCAACTGTGTAGCGTTAGCATGCTAACATAATTAGCCAATGTCAGCATGCTACAACTCTATACTAAGGTGATGAACATAGTAAGCATCAATTTCTAAACATCATCAAGTTAGGATTGTCATTGCAAGGTTGTTAGCATGCTAAAGGTAGCATTTAGCTGGTCCTACAGCTCCATAGGCTCGTTAATGTGACTATAGATTCATAGGCTTATTTAGCTTCTTACAGTAATGATGTAAGACTGATGGCAGGTAAGAGGATAGATTATTCATCGGGATAAGACACCAATCATGGATCATGTTGCAGGTCTGAATCCAGCATATGATGCTATGAGAGTCCTCATATTCAGCATGATGCAGCCTCCTCTGGTTTTCTTTGAAGCAAAACATCATCACTCTGTTGGATTCTCCCCCCTCATTGAAAGTAGGTCACATTTCCTCCACATAATTCATGATGACAAAAACTTTCAACAGTTCTTCTTTATGGGTTCTAGTTGATCTCTCACACACACAGACACATAGACACACAGAAGATAGTGGCTTGTCAGTTTTATTCTACTGCTGGACTACACCTTGATAAATTGAACATCAGCTGAAAACACTGACACACCGTCATAGGCAGTCTCTTCACTTTAGAGTCTTGACAGTAATAATGTCCGCTGTGAGGAAACCATGGTGAGTAATGAGTTCATAATTCAGTGTCATAAAATGTTTTAATCTGGACTCCGCACCCACACTGATAAGCATGTATTAGAAATGACGGGTTATTTTCTCCAGCAGGTGGGAGATGATGTATTTTTAACAGTCACTCTGTTGATATACTCTCTCCTCTCACAATCAATCTATCTTCCCCCTGTCTCTATCTCTGCTCTCCTGTCCAGAGAGTTATTAGAAAGAGTGAACCTGTCAGTCACGGACAGCATTACATCCTCTGCTGCTCTGGCCTCTTCTCACCATCGAGGTGTATCAATAGCACAGCTGCTGTTATGAGATGTCAAACTGTCACCCCTTGAGAATTGATCTTGGTTTTATCGACTTAAGCCTCAGGTAGGATAAGATAAGAACAGATAAAACAGCAATGTTCAGTTGCAGTGGGGGAAGTTGGTCATTTTAGTACAGAGGAAAAAGATAGGCCTGTAGAAACTGTAGATTAAAAAATAAAAAAATAGAGAATGAAAATAGTAAAGTACCTGTAGTGCCATTTATGTGTCTAAATAGTTTTGGTGTGAGTTGCCATGCATTGTCAATATCAACCGTAAAGATGTCTGCCTCCTCTCGAATATAATGGAAGTAGATGGAGCTCGGCTTGTAGTGCTCAATTCGCCAAAACAAATACATTTGAAAAACTCAACAGCAGTGTCTCTTTCCAGAAATCATGACCTGGTTACTCAAGATAATCCACAGACCTTGTTGTGAGCAGTTTCATGTAGGAATTATTTTCTTTTTACAGAATTACAATCATATCATTGTGCAGATGGAAGTGTTAGCTCACCGAGCAGCACTGAGCTAGCTGATGTTTACATCTCACGCTGTCACAAACACCGGCCTCTGGTCCATGAGTAATATGCACAGTTATATTCGAGAGAAGGCAGACATGTCTAAGATTCAGTGTTTTTATAATAATGGCTTCTTTTTTGTCTGGCCAACGTTTATTATTGAAGAACACTAAGGCCCCAATCACACAGAAAGCATTTTTCAGGTTGCAAAACGCAAGGCGCACTGCACTGCCTTTTTTCTTTTCTTTTTTTTTATTGAATGCTGTTAGTGGAAAAAAACAAACACTTGCTGCGCCTTTTTATTGTCACTAGGCAACCTCGGACTCACCTCCTTATTCTAACCTTCTTGTGTTATCAATCTACCATATTTTTATTTATTTTATTTTTTGACAGTAGTATCTAGTTCCTAAAATGTTCAGAAAGAGGGTACTTGCGATAGCTCTGGTTGAGGGTTAGAGGCCGTCAGTAAACAGTTTGTTGGGCACAGGGAAACGGAGATCTGTGTGGGTACATCACCAGTTGGTCCAGGAGTTTTGCATTGATGATGGCTGTTTCCAGGCATATTTTAGGATGACTCGGGGCAGTTTGACAATCTGCTGTCTATCATCGGGCCGTATAGCTCTGGGTATCCAGGAACTGATACCACCAGTTTCTCCGACATTGTTTACCAACTGTAAACTACTTGTGACCACCACAGAAGCCTCGCCTCTCAAATCATCCAATTGGACAATGGGAAAAAAGATGACAAAAAAGAGAGCATTTTTCAGCTTTGAGTTAAAGTTTTTTCAACTCAAGGAGTTCAGAGCGCTCTGGCAAAAACGGCAAGCAGGTCACAACACAAAAAGTGCTATTACAAAAAGGCGCCTCCAGCTGCTAAAACACATCCTGTGTGATCGGGGCCTAAGAGTTTACAACAATGTTAGCATCTCTGTGTGGCTGCTTTTAGGCACATCACTGCTTTGCGCTAAATGCTAACATCAGCATACTAACATGTTTAAAATGACAACGCTAACTGACCATCATGAAGTTTACCGTTTTCACAATGTTATTTGGTATGTTAGCATGCTACCAATTGGAAATTAGTACTAAGCACAAACACAGCTAAGGCTGATGGGAATGTCATTAGTAGTGGACAAACAAAATTTTAACTTGATGATGGCGTGAATGTGTGTACCAAATCTCATGGCAATCCTTTCAATTGTTGTTAGAGAAATTGTTGGTTATGACAAAATTGTCATCCTAAGAGCTATACTGCTGTGTCTATAAAAAGATTACTTTTGTATGAGCCCTGCAGTTTTTCACTGTTTATTTGTAAGACACTGAGTCGGCATAATGACTGGACTCTGAACTTCATATGACTGTAACCACCAAGGCAATAAATGAATAACAGTCATATCACTCTTTCCTGTTGGCTCACCCTCTTCACCCCAGCACAAGCTTATATTAAGTGACCTTTGCTACCTGCTGCTACATTTCAGATTTTACACATTATCTTTTGTCAAATCACTTAAGTGAAAAATAAGCAATCCCAATGTTGTGTTTGACGTTTGAGTCATTTACAAACTCTTCGTTATAGCTATCCTGTCATGTCTGTATTACTTCCCTATAACTTGACAAGGACGGTTAAGAACCCCTTGTAAATCTTGAACGAAACTAAATCTGGTACTGGGATACTGTAATGTTTAACTAGCTGGAGCAAACCTTCACACAGCTGCCTAAAACGTTTTCATGATGATGTGCACACAGTCTTTAGCTGTCTAGCTGGACAGACTGTAAAGAATCACATTTGTCACTTGGTTTTGTTTAAAATTTAATGTATCTATGAATCATTAAAACCCCAGGTTGGATTAATTCATGGTGTAAAGCACAAAACAGCCCAATAACCAGGACAGGCACGCAGATGGTGACTGGATCACACAAAGGATTGACCTTGTTTCCTCCTTAGCTCTGGATTTGATTGTGTATAATCCTGGCCCACTGACAGACTGACTGATCATCTGTGGATAAAACCAATGTCAGCAGTTTCTTTTTAAAAAAAAAAGAGGGAAAAAGAACAACGAGCTCAGTTTGATTATGACCTTCAAATGTCTCCCGAGAACCAAAGCTGTAAAAACAGTCAGCAGGCCAGGTGAGAAAGCAGTGGAGGCCTGATGCCAAGTTTTGCTGAAGTGTTCTTAATCAAGACACTGAATCTCTGCTAGATGTATTATGGCTGCACTGACACTGCAGGTTGTACTAAAACATTGTACTTATTAAGGTCTCTTTTTGTTTCTGCATGTTGTATGCCTTGTTAACCTCTTGATTTCCCCCCTGTTGCCCCTGAAGTTGCTTTAAATTTACAAAAACATGAAAAACACCATACAATAGTATCATATATGTGCCTGTTCCAACATGTTATTGAAGCCACTGTATGCTTATACAGAGTGAAGTAGTCAGACACCATGTTTTTATTGCTGTTTTCATTACATCACATCAAAGTATTCTAGATTGGTCGTCATTTTGTACACAGATTTGTAAAAATGGAGCCAGTGGTTAGGTTTAAGAGGTTCAACCAGCAATAATTTAATATTTTTTGGCTACATGGGGGCAAGGGAAACAAATTATAGACACAACACAGACATAACTTGTTCGCACACAGTTGCTTCCACGTCCGGCAGTTACGGAAAAGTTACTCTCTTTGAGATCAGTTTTGGGTCTCCACCAACTCCTTTATTGGGAATATGTGCTTTTTTCGCTGCTAAATAACCTTTATAGCCCCTTTTCCACTGCACAAAACTTGCTAATATCTGGCTTTTTAATGTAATGGGAAAGATTACAATTAGCATTTACATCTGGGTCAAATGACTCTGCAGTAGTCACAGGTATTTACTGGCTCTAGCCCCTTTCTGGCGAGATGCAATGATACGCCACCACAAAATACTGTTCGCCTCCGCTTAAGCCGCTTTTAAACATTGTTTAACAGAGACTGAATAAGTAACAGATATATATACATATATATATATATATATATATATGTATGTATATTTAAAAAAAAAAGTAACCACCAGTTTTCCACTGGCCTCCATGCTGCTTTCTACTGTTTACTAACCTGTTTTCTGGCCAGTCTGTGACGTTGAACGCAACACCACCACACAGAAAGGCATGCTCATTTGTTGCAGAGCCATGTACACAACTCTGGTCTACTGGCAATGGGAAAGGAGTCTGTTTTTAGCGGGTTTTCTTGTGTTTAAAAAACCTGCGTACTCACGCTAATTTCTGTGAAAAAGGGGTAAATTGTTCATTAGCTAATTGCTAACTTTGTTGTTTTGTGAGCAGGTATGTAAAGTGGGTTTTTAGAGATTTTTCTCTGAAAACAGGTGTCTGCTGCGGCTGAAAATAAAGCTGTGAGAGTGAAACAAAACAGTAAAGACAGATTGCATGTTGCAGTATTTGCTGGTAGAAGTGAGATATCCTCACACTCTGCACAGCACTATCCTGTTTATATTGTAAGCGTGCGTGTGTGTGTGTGTGTGTGTGTGCACCCTCTAGATTCACTGATGGGTAGTGTAAGGGGGAAACAATGGGGAGGTGTGGAGAGGGGAGGGGTGGCGGAGCAGCAGCGATTCCACCACCTGCCACCCGCTGCGTAGTAGGTGGGGTTTAGGGAGCCATGGGGGGGATTTTGGAGGGAATATACCCCAGTTTTAGCTGCCTCCTCTCACGTGAGCATATGCGTAGAGAGACAGACACACAAAACCCAGACCTTTGCCTAATCTAGATCCCAAATCTGCCCCAGAATGAGATTTACAATAATCTAAACCCCTTCAGACAAAACACCAGAGTCACTCACAGTCCTCAGACCAGAAAACACAAAGGATGTTTACAGTGTGTGCTGATTTGACTCTGGGTGAGAAGCTGCGTGAAATTCCTTTCTGTATCTGAATCAAAACATTGGATGTTGTTGCCTTTGGGTGGTTAAAAACATCTGAAATGTGTTTCATATTATCTAAAATAAATGCAGGCACCTTGGTGCATTTTTCCACATCGTAGCTGTAGATAAGAATGTAATGTGTGCAAATGGTGTGAAGGTCAAGACATAATCTACTTTCAGTGTGTTTTGAAATGTAATATCCTTGTGATTTGACTAAACAGCTATTGCACTCTTCAAATGCAACATTGTTGTACAAAGAGCACCTTGTTTTCTCACATAATCCTGGCTGCGGCTGAGGGTGGTCGACCTATTGATGGCCTGGTGTTATTGTGTAATAAGTGAGGCAGAGTGCAGTGTTTTCCTGAGGGAGAGGAGGGAGAGAATACAAGGGCCGGGGTCAACAACACTGAGGCCTTGAACCATAAAGTGATCACCTGTTATAAGGTGCTTCTCAGCATCCTTTTTATCCGTCCTTTAAAAGTCAAATCTAGCGGGGACACCTTTAAACCAGGAAGGATTTTAGATATTAGGAGAGATACCTGCACAAAGAGAGCCTCACACAGCCAGATTATATCACACCTGCTGGGCTACTATAAAAACACGGGGAGAAACAAATGCATCCTTTCATGGTCTCTCCCACTGCTGTCTTTAGAGCATCCCTGCCTTTGTGTGATTTTGTCGGCTCTGTCTTGTGATCTAGCAGGAAAAGGGGGGAATGTTTTACACATGAATATAGGCCACAGACTCTTTAGGCTTATTATTTTCCCCTGCAAGCTTGAATTATAAATAATGCAGAGAGGCCCCCCTCACATGCACATACAAAACCCCCAGTTAGAATTCAATTTTTTAGGGTATCCCCCTTTTCCCCCCTCACCAAACTCCCACCCTGCTCACTTTTTAATTTGGTCCTTCTTTCTATACCGCCCACCCTCCTCAAGCACTCTTCCTTTCTCTCCTCCATCCCCTCCCCCTCTATCCCATTTGTTTCTCTCTTTCCTCAATCCCCTAGTCTCCCTTTCATTCTCTCCCCCTCTTGTCCTTGTTTTAAGGATCCCTCGGTCTCTGTGCAGTCTGCAGCGGGGCAGATAAGACAGACAGAGGACAAAATGGTAATCATGTTTGGCCACAGCGGACATCCCCCGGCAATGTTGAGTTTTCAATGTTTGGCTGCAGGAAATGCCAGGGAAAATGTGACGGTGGTTTGTTGTGGTGTGTCTCCATGTGACTCCATACCATGACAAACACATGTGACTCTACGTCAGTGTGTGGAGGAGCGTTCTGTAGTAACTGTAGTAACTGCTATATATTGACTGAGGAAACCACAGGGCCTTAGTCATCTTGGTAAACAGCCATTTTTTAGATTTCCTTCATTTCTGCATTTTTCATCCCTGCTATACCCTACCTTGTTCTCCCTTCTTCACTTTTCCCCTCCTCTTCTTTCCTTTTCTTCTCTCCTTCTTTCTCCTCTCCTCTTTTCTCCTCTCCTGCTGTGCATCATCCTCTCCTCTCCTACTCTAATTTCTCCTTTCTCCTTTCCTCTATTGTACCCTTTTCCTCTTCCACCCTTTCTTGACCTCGCTGTTCCTCTTTTATCCTCTACTCTCCTCTTGCTTCCTCTCCTACCGTACCTTATCCAGTCCCCTTTCCTCCTCTCCTCCCTTCACTTCTCCTCTCCTGTCCCTCTTTCTCCTCTCCTCTTTTATCTCTCTTCTCTGATTCCCTCTCCTCTTCTCCTTCGTATGTTGTTTCCTCCTCTCCTCTGCTTCTTCCTGCTCTGTGCATTTGTCCTCTCCTTTCCTCTCCCACCGTACCTTGTCCTCTCTGCTCCTCTCTGCTCCTCTACCCTATTCTTTCCTCCTCTCCTACCCTACCTTTTCCCCTCTCTTCCTTGGTCTTCGTTTCTCCTCTCCTCCCCTTTCATCTCCTATTCTCTCACCCCACCTTGCCCTCTCTGCTCTACTCTTGTCTCTCTGTCCTCTTTCTTCCTCTCCTTCCCTACTTTGTCGTGTCCCCGTTCCTTCTCTACTACCTCCTCTCCTCTCTCCCCCTCTCCCCCTCTCCTGTCCCTCTTTCTCCTCTTCACTTTTGGCTCTCTTCTCCTCATCTTTCAACTCTTACCTTCCTCGTCTCCTGCTCCCCTCTTTTTTCTTTTCCTTTCCTTTCCTTTCCTTTCCTTTCCTTTCCTTTCCTTTCCTTTCCTGTCCTGTCCTCTCCTCACTTGTCCCCTTATCTTCTTTCCTCTCCTCTCCTTTCTCCTCTCCCCCTCTCCTTTCCTCCTCACCTCTTTTGTCCTTACATCTTTTATCCTTTCCTCTCCTCTCAATCCCTCTCCTATTTTCTTCTCTCCTCCCCTCCTTTCTCCTTCTTCTCCTTCTCTCCACTCCTACAATGTTCCCTTATCTCCTTTCCTCTCCTTTCCTTTTTTCTCCTCATCTCCCTTGTCCTGACATCTTTTATCCTTTCCCCTCCTCTGATTTCCTCCACTCTTTTCTCCTCTCCTTCACTTCTTTCTCCTCCTTTCTCTCCCTCTCCTCTCCTACCTTGTCCCCTAATCTCCTCCTCCTCACCTCTTTTGTCCTCACCCCTTTTATATCCTCTCCTCTCTTCTCGCGTCCTCTCCTCTCTTCCTCGCTCCTCTCCCACCAGCCGAGAGGAGGAGGATCTATCCAACAGGCCCAGCCCCCTGCGCTCTGACTCGTCCACACTGTGTGACAGGGGAAGGCTGGGCTGTCCCGAGCATTATCTAAACACTCGCACACACACAGCCTCTGACACACACACATATGCACACACATACGCACACATACACACACACAGTGACTGCCTGTGCCAGAGCCTGCCTGCGCTCTCAGCTCAAGCCCTCTTAAAGCTGTTTTTCTGCTGGAGATCAGCGAGAGCTAACGACACACAGCTGCCTCTGCTGAAGACAGAAGGACAAGAGGAGAACAGAGGGAGGGGAAAAGAGGAGCAGGAGGGAGGAGAGGACGAGCACAAGAGGAAAGAAAACCACCAGCAGCCTCTGAACTTCTGTCTCTCTGGCGCTCCGGTGCAGTCATTCTTCAGCAGGGAGTGTTTCTGCTGTAGTTCAGGACTTTTTTTTGTAAGAGGGGGGTGGAAAGAAGAGGAAAAGAAGAGGGGTTGGAGTTCACATGACATAATCGGAGTGAATGGGTTGCCATGGTGACTCACCCAGGGAGCCTGACCCGTGCAGAGTGAATGGAGGGAGCGCCTTGGACGCCAAGTGAACGATAAACTAACTGAGGGGAGTCACCAGAGAGAGACAGAGAGAGGAGAGGAGAGCGAAGGAGTGGTGGATAGCAGAGGGAGCACAGAGGAGCGGAGCAGAGGCTGAGAATGGAGGACGGGTTTTCCAGCTACAGCAGCTTGTATGACACCTCATCACTGCTACAGTTCTGCAACGGTAAAACTAACTAATCCTCTCCTCACTCTTCCTCCCCCCATCCCCTCTATTCCCCCGGCTGCATGTTGTTTCTCTGGACTTGACATGTCACCAGCTGACTGGCTAAACTTGACACCAAGTCGATGTGTGTGTTTGTGTGTCTGTGTTGCAGACATGTGAGCTATTTTAGCTCCAGCTTTTACAGCTTTGGTGAAAAAGGAGTTCAACCTTTATGCCCTTGTGTAGCTCAACACTGTGTCAAACTAGAAAGCAATTGACTCTGAACACAGAGACTTTGGTAGAGATTTGAATTAAAATATCCTCCAACTCCACAGGGCATTTACAGAAAAGCACACTGTAGAATTAACAGGAAGTTTCTGGAATCAAGGCCAGAATAATGTCAACAGTCTATGTGAGCCAGCAGCCATCAACAGAGCTAATAAACAAAGACAGAGGGAGGATGAAGAACAGTCCTTTGCTCACAGCAGCTGCCCTGATTACTCTGGTTCTGCTTGATGTGGTGAGCGGTATGTTATGAATATATTTCTCCCCTGTTGGCTGATTGCGATCGGTTTGCTGAATGAGACAGAACAGAGATGACAGAACAGGACACTATTGCTCATGTTGCTCTGCTGCACTAACGTAATTTATTTGCTGGCAGAGGGTGAAACCATACTTCATGCTGCTAATGTTATGGGTGGGAGAGGGTGACTCAGGGAAGAAGGGAAAGCAGCATGACACATCATTATGACATCAGTTTAGGATTTATTTCCAAGAAGCATGACTTTCTTTTTGGAAAAGTAAAAGCTTGTAAGATGTATCTCCAAAACTACTAAAGTATGCTAAAAAAAGGCGGATAAGTATAACTCAGTCAAACATGTCAGAGGGACTTTTCTTTCCCATTGTGTGAATGAGTGTGTTGCTCAGTTTGATGGTACCATCACTGCCTACACACTGACAAACTTCAGTTAGTGAGCCCCCTATACAAAGGGGATTATCCCCAACACAATAATAGAGACTACTACTGTAGCAGAGGGACTTTAAACAAAGCTGTAGTGCCAATTTGAGCTTCAGTGAACCAGTTAAATGAAGACAGTATTCAATATATCATAAGAAGAAAAGAGGAGTAACCTCTTGCCCCCCTCAAAGTGGCATCGCCACTGTTTGTAATTAACATTGTTCGACAAATATACAAGTATCAGAAATGCCTCTGATACAGCCTAAAATGCTGGACAAGGTATCAGCGTGCTAGTCTATGCACCCACCCAGTACCATGTAATTCATTTATAAATCTTAAATACATTTCACATCGCGATAAAACAGCAATTTTCCTAGAAATCATTTCGTCTTTGCTGCTCTAAAACAGGAGACTACACAGCGGGTTGCACCGTGCAGCCACTGGCAGCTACTGTTTCAAGGCTGTAAAAAATAACTGATTTCCGGTGAATAGTTAATGTTAGTCGTTAGCAAAACGTCAGCGGTATTGGCAGTATTTTACACTGGAACGTCCCGCCAGTAAAAAGGCAATGCGCACACTATACAAGGCTATAGTTGCAGGGTAAATCGTATACAGCTGTTAATTTTAGTAACGCATTGGTGTTGGATTTTTACTCACTATTGACCAATATGCAAGTTCAGATATCAGGGTCAGCTGTGGCTCAGGAGGTACAGCAGGCTGTCCACCAATTGGAAGATTAGTGGTTCAATCTCCAGCTCCTCCAGTCCACAAGTCGGAGTATCCTTGAGCAAGATACTGAACCCCAAATTGCTCCCAGTGGCTGTTCCATTGGTGTGTGAGTGTGTTAAACCTGTGTAGCAGGTGGCACCTCATACGTTAGCCTGTGAATGGGTGAATGTGACTCATAGTGTAAAAGCTCTGTGATGGTCAGAAGACTACAAAGGTGCTCTACAAGTGCAAGTCCATTTACCAACATCTCTATTTTGAATGTGCATCTAACACTTTTCAGTGTGTACTTGGCAGCTGCAGTGACTGTGTGGTGGTTAGTGAGCGTAAGCTATCATTGCTGAAGCATAGAGTAATATAATTGCCATCAGTGGATAATGAAAAAGTCAATAATATTTACTGTGCTGTGTAAGCACCAGCAGTCGATGAGATGAGGGAACACTGTCGTCTGACAGAGGAAATCACAGTTGTGGAATTACACAAAGGTATCTCCCTCCATGGATACTGGGTACCTCAATACTTTAATGAATCACTGAGGTGAATCCAGTTAAAAGCTTTTATCCCTTATGGATTTCCCTCGTTAAATTTATAGCCCTCACAAGAGAGGAGATGAAGACAGGGAGGAAGAGTTACAGAAGCTCAAAGCTGGGATATAGATCACTCTAAACTGAAAGATGTCAATAAAAGTTAATATGTAAATGTAGGAAAGAGAGATAGGATGACTTTTTCCTGCTCCTAGGCAGCTTACCTTTGTACATCAGATCCATTAATGACTAATTAAATGATACCTTAGCTTCACTTTTGTTGTTAAGAACACCAGGAACAAGGAAGCAGCATCAGATTGAACCCAGCTCATGGTTTGTAAAACTGAAAATGGAGTCACCATCCCATATGTCACAATACTAAGTCTGACTCCTAGTAACTCAAAGTAACAGAGGAAAGGGAAGAGAATGCACCCTTTCTACTCACGTGTTGTATTCCTGTGTGATGAGCAAAGTGCTGACAGCACAAACGATAACAACTCAGGTGGGCCGGTTGGTTTGACCTGAAAAACAGGTGTAGCAGGTGTTGTACAGTATCAGAATAAGATCTACGACTTCCTCAGAGAGGAAAGGACTGACCTTCAAAAATTACAGTGTAGTGGCAGGTGCAGAGTTTCAGCAGAGGTAGAAAGGTAAATATGTTTGGCCCTCGAGGCTCAGTGTTATGGTGACAGCTGAGAGAAGAGTAGTGTCAGAGCAGTCGAGCCCTTCTCAAATTTGGACCTCATTCTTTTTCTGCTCTTCTTCTTCTCACATTTCTTCACCTAAAATCTGGAGAATACAAACTACTCTGTGTCCACTATGTCTACATTTAGTCAGCTTGTGGTTACACACTCCTTAAGTCTCTTTTTTTTAACAATTCCACTTTTTACTTCTGGCCATGTCATGACCATCATCAGTGAGACAGCCTGTGAGTTGTCTGACACCCGGGGTTGTTTGTAATCCTTTACAATGTCATGTTTCCACTCTGAGAGAAAGTCGATGAAATAAGACGTGCTGCTGTTGCCAGGGATTTTCCAAACTCCAACCCCCCCCCCCCGCTTTCTTTCTCTCTCTCTTTCACTTCACACACACACACACACACACACACACACACACACACACACAAACCTATAACACACTTAACTTCACGGCAAGGGAACAGCGCCTTGTTCGATGTTCCAACAGACTGCTTAATTGGGTGAGCCTTAGTTAAGATGTGTGTGTGTGTGTGTGTGTGTGTGTGTGTGTGTGTGTGTGTGTGTGTGTGTGTGTGTGTGCACAAGCTACAGTGCTCATACATCTGCAGGACCTGTGTGTGTGTGTGTGTGTGTGTGTGTGTGTGTGTGTGTGTGTGTGTGTAGGGCCTGTAGGCCAAAGTGATATCATACTGCTCCGCCGCTGCCGTCCAGCTGAACCCAGATCCACTCAAAGCAAAAGTCAATGATGTCATCCGTTCGCCTCTCTCTCTCCCTCTCCCTCAGCCTGTGTGTTGTGGAGCATCCAACCAGACTAATGTTCAGAGACTAGGTCAGCTAAACTGCAGAAACACATGCAGGCTGCATGCTTTGTCCTCAGGAGGTCAGGGCTAGCTCAGGCTAGCTGAAAATTAGCCCCATTACACACTCGGACACACGGACACACACACTGATTACAGCTGATGGAGGAAGTGGATCCTTCAGAGAAGCTTTTTTGTGTCTGTGTTGAATCGATGAAATCACATTTGGAATCTGCTGGTCCTGGAGCAGGGGACAGTTTTGATTCAATTAGTTTGTGTTATGCTCCTGGTAATTAGATTGCTGGTGTTTTTATAGAATTTACCAATGTTCAGACGTCAGATGAGTTGGATTCTTGTTCATTTTAAGGCCCAGACACACCAAACCAACATCATAGGACGAGTAGCAACGAAGGCTTGCTGTTGTGTTGCCTCATGGGGCCTGTGTTTTGGCCAAAAAGTTGTACATGAATGCACCACAAGAACTACAGCCTGTGGCCAACTAGCATGTTCTGTGCCTGCATAAAGGAAAAAACTCTCCATACCAGCAGGCAGCAGCAGTCTGTTTTGTCATTCAAAACAGGGAAACTGGAAGACTGACAGCATGGACCACAAGACTCTAGTTAGCCAGTTAGCACACTAACAACACAACCCAATGTTGAAAGAGCAAAGGGTGTTTACTGTGCGCTAGTAAACAATAACACAATCAATTATGAACCGTCTCTGCTAAAGAGTGGCTAAAAAAAATTCTTACTTAATATATTAAGTTTGTTTCGATTTCACTCCCTCTTGACTTTGCCATTTGTTTACTTTCCTCACTTCCGTTTCTCGTCTCATGCACTGAGCTCAACTGCCAGTCAGAGTGATTTCATCCACTGATTGGCTCTGTGGTCCCTGACGTTGATTCAACATGCTGGATCAGCCCCCAAAAAACCCCCAAAGGGTTAACTATTGACAGCAGTGTGGGACACACTGCAAAAATTAGGGCTGTAGATGGTCACCGTCAGCCCAACATTGACTTAGGCCAACCATTGGCTCGGTGTGTGTCAGGGCCCTTAAGTGAAAGAAAGTGTCCATCTGATGTATTCATCACTCTGATAGACCATCAGACTATCATACCTTTGCTGTTTGATTTCACATGTTTGTAACTGATTTCCATTCATTTCTCTAATAGATTCATCAGGAACTCATTTCTCTATTGAAAATCAGCTAACAAAGGAATTGCAGCCCTGTTTTTATAAAATAAGAAACCACGTTCATATGACATGCTTCTATATCATCCTGTCCTCTTAAGGTTTATCCTCTGGCTTTTACGACATGAGAGAAATGTTTTTTGACGCCCAAATGGCAGATGTTTTCACTTTGTTGGATTATGATGGATGCTGTAGACTGTTGACCAATCTGTCCACTTTAAGAATTGCCTAATTGATCATTTGTTAAGTTTATAAAATGACAGAAAGTAATGAAATGGTCTATCACAGTTCCCCAGAGCTCAAGCCTTTATATTTATCTCACCCACACTCCCAAAACACCAAAAACTGCACAAGTAATGACATTGCCAACAGCCTCAGCTGTACTTTGTATTTAGTGCTAATTAGCAAATGTTTCACACAGAGAAGAACTGAGGGTAGTGGCTGCATTGAAGGTAAAAAGTCCAAAAACTTTTGAAAGACTGTGCTTTGGACTATGATTGGCAATTATGTTGAGTACATGAAATGTGTATTTAAAACCTGCCCAATCATTAGTGTAAAATCACGAGTTAATGCGCTTCTCTGTTCATTAGCTCCAGATGTACCAAAAGCTCACGAGAAAATCTGTTAATAAGTAAATCCGGCTCACTTACAGCGCTGTAATACTGATGATCACACACTCGTGTTCATCTCAAAGCACCCAGCCGCTCCATCCAAACAAATCCATTCGCCTGCGTTCATTCGTGAGATTTGTTCATTTACCTTTTGAGCTAATGATGTCTGCTCAGATTTGGATCAAACGGCCTTTTATCTCTGGGCTCCACACTTCACGCTGTACACCCACAGGCACACTGGCACAGCCCTCACCTTACCAGCAATGGCAGTGTACCATGATGGGAACCAAAACGAGCCAGCAAGACAAGGGGCGGGGGCATGTTGGGGAAGGGAAGAGGGTACAGGGAAATTAGGAGCAAAAACCAGCAAAGTGAGTGCATGAGAAAGGCAGACTGAGTGCAGATGGATGAGACAGGCGTGCAGGGCGGAGAGCAGAAGTTCATAAAGACAGAGGCTCGTTTGATGTTTGTTGGAGGTATTTTGATGCACAGTAGAGGTGACACGGCTTCATCCAGTCTCCTCCCCTTCTTGGCTGAGCATCTATAGCTATCTCCATCCAAACCCTGATTCATGATGGCACGTGTAGAGGGATTAGGATTAAAGCCCCGCTCACGTTACCAACCAAAGTAAACGAGGGATGCCAGGGAGGAGGAGACAGAGGTGTTTGTGTGTGTGCGGGTGAAGTGTTTGACTTTTGTTTTCCTCAACTGATATTGATAGGGTCTTTAATAGGCCTTTGATTTATTGTCAAAAATGCCAAAAAAATCAAAGCAGTTTCTGTTATGCCTTGCTGTTGAGGTTAAAGGGACGGTTTACCCCAGAATTGAAAGTACACATTTTCCATCTTACCTCTTACGATGTTTAACAGTCTAGATTGTTTTGGTGTGAGTTGCTGAATGTTGGAAATATTGGCCGTAGAGATGTCTGCCTTCTTTCCAACATAATGGAGCTAGATGGCACTCGACTTGTGGTGCTCAAAGCGCCAATAAATGCATAAATAAACAATTTAAAAGCTCAATAGCAATGTCTCTTTCCAAACACATGACGATCGGTCACTCAAGATCAGGGTATCCAAACTGTATTGAATTGGTGCAATATTATGTGAAAATACTAAGGCGCTACTTAGTACGCAACTGACTCATCTTTCAGTGAACATATATTCAACTTTCCACTGCTCCTGAAAGCGGCAGCCCTCACTGTTGACTTCACGCTTCTTTTCTGTGGCCATGTCTGCTACCTCGCAGTAAATGTCTGCTGCTAGGTAACTGTTCTGTTTGCTTGTTTACCACCTGTTTATCAAAACAAATTAACTTGGCCTGCGTAGTTCCTACTTGGTGAATGTCTACGAACTGTATGACAGTCCAACCATTGTGAGGAGATGGAAAAATGCAAATGATCTTGCTTGATTAACAGATATTGTGTGGCAGGCGACAGATAATATATTTTGAAAGTCAAGCCGGGGGCTGTTTGAAACTGGTCACCGGGCCACGATTGGCCCCGGGGCCGGACTGTGGAAATGCCTGCTCAAGGTAATATCACAGACCTGTGAGCTGTTTAACTTTCTCTCTACCAAACTACACCCATCAACTGTATCACCATGCAGAAGTGTAAGGAAGTAACGCCATTAACGTTTACATCTCTCGCTGTCATGAGCACGAGCCTCCCGTCCATGAGTAGATGCACACCTCCTTCTGCACGGTGACACAGTTGGCAAGTGTAGTTCAATAAAAAGAAAATAGTTCCTACATGAAACTGCTCACAACAATCTGTCAATTATCTTGATTAACCAGGTCATGATTACAAGAAAGAGACATCGCTGTTGAGTTTTTCAAATGCATTTTTTGGGCGCCTTTAGCACCTCAAGCCGAGTGACATCTAGCTCTATTATATTCAAAAGATTCAGACATCTCCCTGGTCGATATCTACAACAATCAGCAACTCACACCGAAACAGTCTAGGCTGATAAATAGCACTACAGGTAAGAGGAAAAATATGTGTTTTTAATTTTGGGGTGGACTGACTATAAATTCACGTGCGCTGACTCTCAGCTTAAGAAATACTGTGTATCTCCTCTTCCCTGCTCTTTTAAATTATCTATCAGTGTCTAGTAAAACCTGCTGGCAAGCTGACCTGCACTCTGATATTTCCTCCTCTCACATAAAACTGCACCAAATGTCAATAGTGAAACAGTGAAAGAGGGGAGTGTTAGGAAATGATGTGTCTCTCTGCCATCAGTCATCTGTAACTGTAACATGTACCAGAGCAGCAGTTTAATAAATATCGACCTGAATGGGATAGCTCATCCACTACTGCTGATTCATTTAAAGGTTGGCATTGATTTTCTATTGCTGTGTCAGTGAGAGCACACACCACTCTCCGTTTCCTTTATCTCACGCCAGCCTCCCTCAGTGTCGCTGGATTTTTTCTATTTTTACCACTCTGACTCTCCCCGTCCTTCACCTAGCTTTACTTTCCCTCTTTCTCAGCTCTTTCTGTTTCCTCCTCGCACTCATCCCAACGTCAAACTCTCTCACGCTCTCTGTTTGATCTTGTGCGAGTGCCCCAAGTGGAGCTCAGAGTGCTTTTCTGTTTTCTTTTTCTTTTTTTATCTCCAGACAGCCAGATATTGAGCGGGTGGTTTGTGCCTCTGTAGTCACGAGTCTCACTGCCCCCCTCCTACTCCTTATCTCCCTCACTTTTTTCTCCCCTTTCTCCTGATAATCGTCCGCCTTGCACTTGTCTTTCACGTTCATGCAGCAGAATAGAGATCCATTAACTGTTACACAGAGTGACGGTGTGTGCTCATTATAAACGTGTACAGCTATATCGTGTGTGTGCAGCAGGCTCCAGCAGCAAACACCCTGCTTCTCCTGCTCTGTGGTGTCTAAAACAGCAGATTGTGCTGCAGGAGAGTCAAGCTGTGTGTGTGCGTGTGTGTTTAAGATCTGTGGGAGCTAGCAGATCTGTGGCTGCCCTTGTTGCCAGTTGGGAAATGATGCCACTTGCATAACAAAATCAGTCCGGTGTCAACGTAGGAGCAGCCCTGCTCTCTTCATGTGCCTTAAATATTTGAGAGTAGGGCATCCATAGATACACACTGTATACAGAGGAGGATGTACCTGCATAGTGTGATGTGCTGTCTGCATAGAGGAGGAAGGTTGGGCCACTAGCCAGGATCATACTGAGCCAGGATCAGATCATACTCAATAGCAAACAGCAGTGCAGGTGAGCATTTTAGCAGAAACATGTACAGCCCCAGTAATAAATCTGTCCAGTATCTACATACGTGCAGAGAAATGCCATGAGATAAACATACGCACACTGGAAGTTTTCTGGAGCTTATAGATACAGATGAAAGGGAGCGGTAGAGATTGTGGGGACAGTGCAGAGTATTTCAAGAAAGACATGACCACAGGACACAACAAAGGCATTTTAAAAATGGTGGAACGAAGCAAGTCAATGAAATAGTGAAAAGAATTCTCTGTCCATGTGTTGCAGTATATTTAATGGCGTCACAGACCACCGCTGTCTTCAACGCTACCTCTGTTAAAGGTACATTATTATGACTTCCTTCACTGTCGCCATGTTTGTCGTCAGAAATTTTTGATTGTGCCATTTAGAGGTTGTATCTATGTCGACGTAAAGGAAGCGTGAAAGTATGTGGGCAGAGACAAATACAACATTTGAAACAAACAGATTTTCATACGTAAAGAGAGCATACATGAGCCCTGACTGAGCCCCATAAATCTAAAGGGCACTAAGACCGAGACTGAGTGACATTAACAAAAATATTACAATGACATATAATGTTTAGCACTGCAACTAATAATTACTTTCATTATCATCTAAAAATGTAATTATCATTATCATCTATAATTTCCCAGAGCCCTAACTGTGTGAGAAATGGTCCAAAACCCAAAGAAAAGCAGCAGATCTCACACTGAGGAGCTGAAACAAGATTATTTTCTGCATTTTTTGTTTGGAAAAAATATCAAAATTGTTGCTACTTTATTTTTTGTTATGTAATTTTTGCACAAATATAATCCACCCTTCAGTCATGATGTCTGACCTTGTTAAAAGCTTAATAAAATTGCTGTTGCTGTCGTTTTTTAAGGCTGAACTTCAACTGTTGTTGTAAATGGGTGGGATGAATGATCAGTATTGCAATATATCAGATAGGGGTGGGGGGAAAAAATCAACAGCATAGTATTGCGATATTTTAGGGTGGCAATATCGTATTGTCGTGGTGCCGAGTGTTGATTTTTTTATTGTATAAATTATTAATGTAACAAATACAAGTTAAACTTTAGGTAGGCTACTACAATAATATAATCAGTTGCTTTTTAAGTCCACTAGACACATTTTGTCGTTGCAAAAAAATGGCTGAAGCGAGATGAACACTCTGAAAACTATCTTA
Organism: Cephalopholis sonnerati; assembly: GCA_019142605.1. NCBI lineage: Eukaryota > Metazoa > Chordata > Actinopteri > Perciformes > Serranidae > Cephalopholis > Cephalopholis sonnerati. The sequence continues at coordinate 21,114,552 of JAGQAX010000015.1, read as the reverse complement.
TTAGATAAAAGAGATGTTGACAGATGTGGAAGTTTTCCTTTGGGCACACACTTTACAGTTGAAAAAACTGCAGTATATCGCAATATATTTTATCGCAATGCTCAGCATATCGCAATGTATTTGAAATCGCAATAATATCATATCCTGACTTAAGTATCATGACTATATCATATCATGGATCCTCCGGTGATTCCCACCCCTAATATGAGATATGTCTATCACTGTTATGGCACCAGTATCATGATACTTCCTGTTGAGGCTGAGGCCCTTTCTGCCTTTTTCTGCAGACATATGAACTTTGCTCTCTGTCAGTCACACTTTTGTACATCTTTTTGATATCGAATCTCATAAAACTGTCCATAAAAGTATTTTTTCCTCTTCAGTTACACAAGTATTGTTATGCATGGTGTGGTTATCATGTAATGCAGTGCGTTTTATTCTGAAACAAGGTCAGAGCCGGCGTGCTCATGGAAACAGCCTCTTGGTGAGCCAGCGGGCAGAAGATACCATTTGTCTGAACTGAGTTTTCCCTCTCCTCCCTCTCCTCCCTCTCCTCTCTCTCCTCTCTGTCGTCTTTTCCTCCACTGACACACATTCACGCAGCCTCATCCTCATCCTCATGACCCACTAAAACAATCAGGCATGTAAAGCAGGAGTGTGCGAGTTCCTGTGCTAAATATACATACTGACTCTGCGTGTGTGCTAGCAATGCTTCTGGCAGTCCAACATGAAAAGGAGAAGCATTCACTGGTTATGTATGTGTGTATGTGTGTGTGTGTGTGTGTGTGTGTCCATCTTCAAGTTTACTACGTGTGTGTTTGCATACCGTGACAAGGTCAGGAGAGGAGACACGCAGGCTGCATGAGTCCTTGAACACAATGTCATAGATGGGTAAAAACACCATGAAAGAGCCAGAAACAGAGTGGTGTGGCAGGATGCCTCCACATGGTAACTCTAAATATGCTCAGAAGGACGTTGACTTCTACCTGTGGGGGAGGGCGACTTGTAATAAATTACACAAGTCAGCAGAATCCCGTGGAGAAGCCATTATTTTTAGTCTCTTCGTGCTGTATTTTCAGCACTCTGTCCAATCAGAGAGACACAAGAAAAGAAAAGAGGGATTACATTGTGAATTTTTACACATGAAGATGCTGTAAAGTGCACTCAGGTATTCAAATGTGTTTCAAATTAGTATGCAAATGATTTCCCGCACAGATCATCAGTGTGTTAGTGCAGGCATGTGAGTATGCGTTCATGTGTGCACATGCATATCTGTGCATATGAATGTCTGTGCATAAATCTCCTTTTTAATCTCGCAGCATGTCACCAAACCGTTTAGATTAATTTAAGATCAATTCAATTACTGTGACAAGGTGAGTGTTGGCTCCATTATATTTATGCTAATTGTCTCCATCAGTCTCCAGTGGGTCTGAAGTCACGGCCCGCTGGTTTTGTTGCTCTTCATCTTCAAACCCTGGCCAGGATTTCATCTGGCCAGTTGTGATGTGAACAGATATAATTAACCTCTCGGTGCCCGTGGTGCAGCTCCCAGAGGCCACCCAGTACCCTCCCTCTCTTACACCTGCTGTTAATGGAGGAACCAAGGGGAAAGCCCCGGCTCTGCATATGTGTGTGTTTGTGTTTGCATGTCCTCAGCCGGACTGTAACAGATGGAGATGGAGAGGGAGAGGAGGAGAATCCCATTAGAAATTCCATTAAAAATAGATTCATCAGGAACACAGCTGCGGAGACGAGAGGAAATGAGGATGGACATGATTATTTGGTTTGCTTTCCCCTCTATTGTCGTCAATTTGTCAGTTTCGATGAGGGGTTAAAGGAATATTTCATCCACCAGATGATCATATGTATGAATGTTACTCACCCTGTGTTAGGCTGAATTTAGGAAGAGCACATAGTTTTTCTCGAATGCCTCTGATGAACGGCTTTGTTGTTACAAACTAGACAATATGCTTTTACCTTCCAACAGTTCGAGTGCAGCTACAATTCAGTATGATTTGAGAAGTCTTTCATGATAAACATCAGTGGCAAATGTCATATTTTGCTCTCAGAATCAAAGAGCAAGGACTTAATTTTACAGTGAAGGTCAACAGTTAGGCAGCCAGAGATACAACATAGAAGAGAACCAGCTACACATCCCATTCTCAGTCACTTAGAATAAAAGCTCTGCAGATTTTCAAGTAACTATCGATGTTGAAATAAATAATGAATACAATTAAATATGCTAATATGTTAAACGCACTTCTTTCACCTTCTTCAAAATGAAAACGAGTGTGTATTATTTAAGGTGCACAGGGACACCCACAGCAAAACAAAAAAGGTTGAGGGCATTTTGATGGGACATGTGAGCCTGCTGGGATCTGACACCACTGACAGGCAGCTTCCTGTCTTGTTTCCATGTACACCAGAGATGACAGAGCCAGGTCTCACATATATGATGTTGGAAATGCACAGTGCCAAAGTGAATTAGGTATGAGAGGGGGGAAAAAAAATCAATGTTAGATGCATCGTGATTCTCTCTTGAAAGATTATGTCTTGATGTAAAAAGTCAATAATCAGATATTCCCTACATTATGATCTCCTGTAATGATTTTGTAAGACCAGGCTGTATGTTTCCTTAACGGCTAAACCAATAGGATGGTAAAACATCACAAACATAAACATGCATTGTGTTTACGTTCTAAGCGAGGGTATTTCTTGAGTTATGGTGAGGATGGCTGAGCGTGAGCAACTGCAGATGGATACAATCTGACCACCATCCCCCAGCTTAAAAGCTAATGTATGGAAGTACTTTGGCTTCTGTGAAGTTGAAGGGAAAAGAGACCTGGAGGAGTCGCACTGTTTGCAAGTAATTTCATGTTTATTTTAATTATGGATCATTACAAATACATTATGTTTTAAATGTAGCAAGTAGACACACAGGTAAAGGAACCCCAGGGTGGGGGATTCAAACCCCAGGGTTCAAAGTTTGCATGTTCTCCCCATGTCAGCGTGGATTTTCTCCGGGTACTCCAGCTCCCTCCCACAGTCCAAAGACATGCACATCATGTGAATTGGTGACTCTAAATTGCCCATAGGAGTAAATGGTCTGTCTCTATATGTCAGCCCTGTGATAGTATGGCGAATTGTCCGCCTCTCGGCTAATGTCAGCTGGGATAGGCTCCAGCCCCCCCGCAACCCCCAACAGGATAAGCGGTTACAGAGAAATAAAAGTAGTCACACAGTGAGATAACCATGCTGGGCAAATCATGTATAGAAATCCAAACTTTTGATGCACCAAGATGCAATCATAAAACGATTATTGATGCATCAAGATCAGAGTTGGAAATTAACTCTTTTGTCCTCTTGCCACCGTGGCTGGTGGATTCCAAAATCTATTTCCAACCCTGATCAAGATGCATCAATAAATGTTTTAAAATTGCATTGTAGCCCTCACAATCGGACTCAAATCCTGCGGTGCCTGGAGATTCCCACGCCTACAGTGAACGCAGACAAGGCTGGATACCCGTCTTTCACACCAAGACAAAACCTGTTCATTAAGCTTTTAGCCACACACAATGCATGACAATGTTATAGTAAATCTTAAGCACACTTGGCCCCTGCTCAAGGCGCCCACTCTGGGAACCTCAGTATATGCTCAGGCATGCTCTGGGCAGCCACCGCTGACAATAAGTTAAGCTCAGCAGCTGCATTAAAGCTGATTGGTCCAATCACCGAGCTATGGGAATAATTTAAATGAGGACCTCTCGAAATTCCCAATAGAGCATGACAGCAACTACAAGTATGACATATTTTCTTGAATTTATGTAGAAAACTTTACAGTCAATTTTTCATTAATTGGTAGAAGATCTGTGAGAAAATTTGAGATCAAAGCAGAATACTTTTAAAACATCCCTCCTACAGTCCTCTTGATTTGAAACCTGTCCCAAACAGCTGTCCACTGACCACAGAGAGCAAAGAAAATTGAATAAAGTGTCCTTGTGAGGTTTATCACTCACTCAGTCTAAACATAGCTGGATGTAACAGGCTCAGGTGTTTTCTGGGTGATGTCAAAGCTCTGTTTATGAAAACATACTGCATGTAGGAGCCGACGTGGCCGGTTGAGTGGAAAGTCAGAACAGCCAGAATAGTAAATCATCACAAAATAACTCCAGTGGGAGTGCATTGGAGGGTGGCATTTGTTTTTTAACATTTCTTTCTCCAGTGTAGTTGTGTAATGGTGTTTTTTTTCTGCTGCCAGCTCTGCCACTGTATGTTCTCCCCCCTCCAGATGGCAGATATACGATTGGCCAATGTTCAGGATGCTGACAGTCTCTGGCACAGCGTCTCTGTATGTGTGTGAGACCATCCTCACACCATGGAAATCTGGTTTCCCATAACAACACTGTTACTGGATGGAACAACACGAGCACATGCACACACAGGCACACACACACACACACAGTGGATAGAACAAGCGTCCCGCCTCCTGTTCCTTCCTGGTTGTTTGTTACTGAGGGACAAAGCCCTGTTTTATGTGGAGAAAGGTTGAGACTGAGAAAGAGGCTTGTGTCAGAGCCTGGAGTCTCGCTGCCAAGCATGACTTAGTGCCTCTGTGGTCTGTTTCTTCCCTAAAAGTCACAGCAAAAAGAAGCATGTCTTTTTTCGGCTGTTGTACTTTTTTTGCCAGCTCCCTTAGTTAAACTCAAATTTAGACCGAGATGTCTCATAAAATGTATTATATTGCTGTCCTCATGAGCCATGCTTTATTTACAACCTGTTCAGGTCCAAATCAGCTTTGTTTTGATGAATATTGTTTCCATAACAACAATTTTTAATGAGTCAGCACTCAGCTCCTTTGTCACTGAGAGGCTAGGGCTGTCTGTTAACAATATTATGGCTATTATGGGATTTGTTGACAAGAGAAAAATTGAGAATACTGCCAGAATTATCACAGCTGCAAACTGAAAAACATGGCACCCTCATGATTAGTTTGCAAAGCAGACTTGCCCTATTCTCAGAAGTGTGTGCAGGCTGTTGATCCTTCAACCCTCTCTGCCACCGTGCACCTGTCTGAAGAGCTGATGAGTTAAAGTTATTGAAACGCCAGTAAAGGTTTTGACCTTTTCTGCATGCAGGGAAAGAGATTAAAGCACAAGCTGTGTCGCTGTTGCATCATTTTCTGTGAATCCCTCATGCATGTGAAGGTAATTTGAATTCAGCGTGAGAATGGCGGACTCCATCGCTAACAGTGAATACTGTGTGGAAATGTAATTACACACTGTAAATATGTTGAATGGCTTTTGCTGAAAACATGGCAACCATAAAACAGGGTGTCAAAAACAGGGTTTGATTAAATGAAAATTTAAAGAATTATGACTTTTATTTAGTAATTCTGGAAATCTCAATTAGTGATAAACTTCCTAGAGGCGACATAGGCAGCTGCCTGGGGTGCCACCCAGAGGGGGGAATTTAATTTGGTTGTTTTGACATTCACAAAAACCAAACATAAGGGAAATGCCGTGGCGAAGAGAAAATTAAAATGCAAAAGTCATTCAAGCAATACAAAACAAAAAAGGTGAAGTTTGCCTCAGGTGCCTAATGTGCTCACTCCGGCACTGTTAAACTCCAAAATCCCTATTACAGTGTTATCTATGTACATTTTCAACCCAAACTTAAATTGCACTTAGCATTGTTCAAAAGTCTATCATTTTAATGGCACCACTACAGGGATGCTTTCTGACTTCAGCTACAGCTTAGCATATTGATGCTCCCACGCTCTGAACTCTGCATATCCTGTTAAACAATCTACCTCTAAAGCTAATCTCTCCTTCGAGTGAGCAACGCAGACGAGAGCAAGAGAACGACAATAAAGACATATTACTGCCAAGCCCCTTTTTTAGTGTAATCCTTCAGTGGCTCTTTTTCCTCCCACAGTCAATTCATTTCTAGCCTTGTTTCCAGAATCCATCCCACCACAGTTTCCTGAGAGAGCGGGAGGGAGAGAGAGACAAACAGAGGGAGAGGTGAAAGAGGTTACAGACGGGAAGAGAGAGAGAATACAAATCAAGCCTGCTGCTAAGATCAAACCCTCTGAGTTTAGGGATCACTAGCATTGAACAAGATCTGCTCCGCATATCCAGCATAATCCCTCCGCCACACCGTAACACTTCCTCTTTGACAGAGGAGAGTGTGTGTAGGAGTGTGTGCGTTTTATCAGAACAGGGTGTTGGGATAGTGGTGTGTATATACAGTATGTGTTTGACTTAAGAAGGAGTTATTCTGCCTCAATGGGCCATGTCTTTCTACTTTCTTTTGTTCCCCCCTTATCTCTTTCTGTCTTTGAGGCTTCTTCACTCTGTCTGAGAAAGCTTCAGGGACTGTACCAAAATGACATCAATAAACCAAAGCTCAGTCTTATATTTCATTCATTTAAAAATGCAAGAACATCCCCCACGTTATTATCATTTTATCTGGTCTTGAAAAAAAGAACTACAACCCCCTTGCTCTGTAGCTTCTTTGCTTACGACATCATACATCTGTGGGCTGTCCAGATGGAGAGCAGGCAACTGGAGGCAAAGACTGCTAACACTGCACAAGTGACTATGATTTGCGCTGCTTACAACTGTTCCAGTCAATCACATCTTGAAAATAAAAGACAAGATTTTCCAATGAGTCCCAAAAATAGTATGTAAAGAAGAAAAGGGAAAAAAAACAACCCAAAGCGAAACAGTGGCAGACGTTGGATCAAAACCCTCCGTCTTTAGTCTGGAGAGCGGAGTTAAATGTAAATGTTTACGTTTAGGTGTTGCGTTACGTATGTCTTGAGTTGGTGTTGCCGTACAATTACAATGTGCTGTGACATCTTCTCTGTGGTTTATTGCCAGGTTTTTAACAACGTTTTGGACATAGACTGTATATATAGATGGACAATGTATCTCTACTTACCCCCACTGAACAAAAATGAAGCCAAAACATCCCAGATATGGCCTCCGCCATCTTGCGCTGGTGACATCATTTGAAGCCAGAGTCTTCGCAGTATTGATCTCCACAGTGTTTAGTTCCCGCCCATACACCTGTCTGACCAATCGTGAGCTGCGGCATTGATCGTGAGGACACCGATTGGCATTCATGGCTGTCAATCATGATATCACTTCCCTTTTTATGGCATCAAATAACTAAAACCAATCCAAACGAACACTTGGACATACAGCAGCATGATTTTGGGGAGCTGTCATGTCGTCCATCTTTATATACAGTCACCAGACCTAGCTGGTAGAAAATAGTAGCTAAAGTTAGCTAGCTTACGCTTAGTAGACACCAGAAGTTCATCTATGTACAGTGTTGAATCACAAAAGACAGTTATTCTTAAGCACATTTTCCCAGCCGAAAACAAGATCATTCAATATTACTTTGTATCCGAGGTCCTGAAACAAACCGTACACAAACAACAAGTAGCTATAGTTCACTAGACTCTGCTACACTTTCATCTGGCTCGCCATGTACGTTAGAGGATCAGGAGGATGAGATAATTTGTACTCACATAAATCGGTCAAGTTGTGGGAAAAATTGCAGTTCTTCTTTTGTATGAATCACATCCTACATGAGTTAGAATTTTCTGGTGATAGCTGCTGCATGTGGCTTCATCCAACCTTTTTGTGTAGTCACCTTCCTGTGTTTCCAATTCGCACTGTAAATGGATTCATCACCTCCTGCTCGCCGTCTGAATTTTGGGTGTCATAACAGTCATATGATTGCAAACAATCTGTCATCGTAAAATACTGGGTGCTTTCAGCCATGAATAACAAGGAAAGTCAAATTCAGAATTTGGAAGTAGAATAAGCTCAAATTTATGAAAAAAAAAATCTGAATTTGAATCATTTTCCAGGCTAATTTTATACGACAGAAGAAACTTTTGGTAGAGCTTAAAGTTAGTGTAGTGGGAAAATTAAGTCCCTGAAATAGAGACATGTCGTCTCCATATGGCACAGCGTACCTTTATGACTCATTGTGTTAGCTAGAACAATCAGATGCAATCTCTTAATAATTTGTGTACAGTCCCTCATGACTGGAGGCAGACAGAAGTGCTGCTGGCATTTGTTGCATCATCTGATCATGTACTCAGCCATACCAGGTTCTGCTCAGTGGTTTTACAAGTGTATGTGTGTTTGGCATCAGTGCTTTGTGTGTGGGAGTTTGAGTGATGGCGAGAGCAGCAAGGTGGGGGAGCTGTTTCCCATTTGACCTGAGATTGACCCCAGGAAGGATGTAGCTGATGGGAGGAAGGAAGGAAGGGTTTAACGTGTTCGCACAAGGACAGTAGGATCTCTCATGGGGGTCGTTCAGCCTATCTTCATGCTCCTCTTTGACCCAGACACACACTCTTAATGACTTACACAAGCTCACACACATTCACAGCTCCATCTTTCTCCCTGTTAACCCTCTGTCAGTCTTTTCGTCATGAAAACAAGCTCTTCCTGCTATGCTTCTCTTTCTTTCCCTGGACTGTCTGTTCTCTCTTCTGTAGTTTCCAGTCAGGTCGCGTGCGAGGACTTCCCCTCCTCTGATCCACCTCTGTTTATTTATAGCTCCTAAGCCCCGGTCCAGCAGGAGCCACCAGAGGCAGCTTGTAAACAAAGCGTCTTTCTCCCTAATCTGGCCACTTGATTAGCTAATTCACCTCCATCAGGTCATCTGCTGCTCGCTGCAGGTGACACACACAGGAGTGGTGACACTTTAAGTACACTTTCTTCTTCCTTCATTCCTCTCTTTTTCTCTGTTCTGTCTTCAATCTCTAACTCAATTGGTTTTTGCAATTTTTCACTCTGCTGACATGAACCTGATGGATGGTTTCAGTCATACCTGGGGCAGACAGCAATTTTCTACATGCTGCAATTTCAAGCATGACATTTTTCATGTGTTGTACTCTGCATAATATCTGATATATATCATTAATTTGATGAATTTGCCATTCAGCAACATACATTTAATTTTTTTTACTGTTTAGCCATGCTACCAGCGTGGCTTTGTCAGTCGTTCCACTGCGTCAGTCCAGATTGAAATATCTCAACAACTATTTGATGGATCGCCATGGAACTTGGTACAGACGTTCACATGGTCCCCAGTGGATGAATTTTAATAGCTTTAGCTTTACAATATGCATATGTATGCAGAATCTGTCAGCGATGGGACAAATTTTTGGTATTGGGAGTGGTCTGATTTCCATTTGTCATCTGAATACACGATGCGAGTCATGCACGCTCGAAAAGGTCCGCCATTTTGAACAGCTACCTACAGCTGCACCACATGGACAAACCACATAAACTCACCGTTGCATACGTGACTCACATTGACGCACAACTCATGTTGTGTAGTGACAGTCCGAGTAGTATTGACAACTGACGTTTGAATGGCAGGTGAACAATCTGTGTGAAGAAGTGGAATGCATTGGCCAATGCAGTCTCGGAGCCTGTCGGCTAGAGTCTGACAATAGCTTTATATTAGCTTTTTAAAAATGTATCTGCATCCATATTATGCAGATATCTGTTTACACAGTCCCTCCAGGATTTCACTGGCTGTTTCGGGGATTGTTGCGGCCTGAAATGCCTGATTTTGCGGCAGCTTTTTTAAAAAATGTTACAAGTTATGATGTTTATTGACGGTTTTTTTGCAATGAAATTGCCAGATCAAGTGAAAATTGCATTCAGAGCTTATTATTATTATTATGAGCATTCACTGTTTCCCACAGGATTAGAATCTATTTGTGATGGGCTGAACGGCAGCAGTGCTGAAGGACTGTAAGTTGCTCTCTTCCTGCTTTCTCTGCACGGTTAGCATGAGCTGACAAAGCATACTCGTCATATTTTGCCATATGGACCAAAGCCCACAGCAGCAGTTAGCATGCGACACCAAGTTTTTATCTTGCAACAACACTTAAATGGCTCGACTCTTTCGTTAAACCTACTAATAACGGTTGGGTAACAAAGTCAAATTTGTGGTAAAGTTGTGGTGATTGAGCAAAAATTACAAGGTCATGCAGAATTTACAGGGATTGGCTGAATTTGCTGTAATTGTTGCCATTGCATTGTTTGTAGAGATTAGCCGAAATGACCAGCGCACGGAAGAAGAAGTCTTAGCTTGGATATCTGCTGGTTATACCAGATCAGGTGCCCCAAGAGGCTTTCTGTCATCAGACTGATAGACAGCGGGTTCCATTATGCCTAAGTGCAGCCTCACAGAGCTGCTAACATGTCTGACTCTTGTTTTATTATCCATGTTATTCACTGCCCCACCTTCATTTACTCTTATTCAACTCTGCCTCCATCTTCACTCTACCGTTCTCCGTGCCTGTCATAAATCACTACCACTTTTAACTCTTGGCATAAAATTTAATCCTGCATCCCACTTGATTATGATTAGGTCTGGACTTCCATTAGTGAAGCCAGCAGCAGAGTGAAGTCAGGTTGTTTAATAAGTGTGACTCATTGGTCTTGGGAGAAATGGCTTTCCTGAAGGCATAATCTGCCGCAGCTGAACTGGCACTATGGCAGCACACCACCTGGCCGTGTGCATTCATGTTTTGAAATTAAAACCAGTTGGCAAATTGCTGTTTGCTATCTGCATCCAGCAAGTATATAGATGTGCCAGCAGTGTGGTATCATCGCTCCCTTTCTGTCTCTGAAAAACAGGAATCGTTGTCATAATGTTGTGACAGCCCGTTTCCTGCAGCCTCTTGTGTCTTTGATGTGTTGGTTTTCTGCAAACACTGGTTGTGGTTTTTCAAAACCCCCCATTGTGGCGCAGCTTAACCTGGCCGCTGAACTTTCCATCAAGTCAGTTTAGCTTTATTGTTTGGCTTCTCTGCGCCGCTGGGAGAAAAGAAAATAGACATCAATCACTCTGGTTGTCAGTGGATTATTGTCAAAGTGTGTGAACACATGGTGGGACAGCTGCTATCATGACATTTCCTCAGAGAGAATTTCCTTAACGTCATTTTCTTTGATTCCTTGAGTGTGTATTTCTATTCACATCCTGGCGTGTGTTTATTAAGTATACGGAAGTGGAAGTCTGTAAATGCTCCAGCGAAGGAGTGAGTCAGCTAGAAAGCCAGACGTCAACACGGGGCTGCTGCAGAAGATATTTTATACATGAAGTCGCCGTGCATTGCTCTAAATATGAGAGTGCTCCCTCAGCGCTGAACAGGAACATTTGCCCAGGACCATTTTAGTCTTTCTTCTCCTTCAGTGTATTGATCCTTGTGGTTGATGAGAGTGCAGAAGGGGGTAAGTGGGTCAGAGCATGTGTGCACGCTCCAGTGTTCATTATTGATAGCAGTGAGGTCAGTAAATGACTCAGAAATAAGGTGGTGATGAAAGTAAGGGGGGGGCGGGTGTGGTTGTTTTAGAGCAGGAAAAATGAACTGAGGGGAAAGCCTGTTTTCTATTTGCCCTTCATTGAGTCCCTGTGGCTGAAGTGATGGACAAGCACTTAAGCAGGCGGGTGGTCCGGCCAGAATGACATCGCCTAGCAGAGGAAGGTAATAGGGAGCAGCATGTCACGATGCATTAGGGTGAGCAGAAAGATGGGCTCAGAGATCTGTCTCGGGTTTGTGACCCTGCCACATATTGACCAGATAATGAAACATGGACAGAAAAAGACATTGAGAGAGAAGCTGAAGAAGACTGACAGAAATGAAGTAATTTAAGCAGTCGGCTGACAGGTGTGAATAGCGCAGTGGAGCGAGAGGAGATCAGCGGGGTGTAATGATCTGCTTTTGTGGGTATGAAAGAGAGATGCGAGTGTCTGGGGGTGTATGTGGTGATGGATTTGTTGTGAAATGAAGATTGACATCTTACTGATTCTGACTCTCTGGACAGACAGCATGGGACCTGAGCCCCAGAGATGGCTGTCACATGAAGAGAAAATAACCCACACACAGAGCTGTGCTGTGGTCAGTGTCACACCATCAACAGACACTCTTCTGTATGAAAACAAACACTAAACTTAAAGCTGCAGTGTGTAAGTTTTAGGAGGATTTAGAGGCATCTAGCAGTAGGGGTGTTAATCACCAGTTTTATCACTATATGATATGATATCAATTCTTTGGTCAAGGATACAATATTTGACGATATTACAAAGTCTGCCACGATACGATCTTGATTCGATGCGATTTAGGGCCTGTGATCACTATGAGACAATATCATCTGCCCATTTAACACAATCTGTTCCAGAAGAAGCCGCCACACCTTTTTTTTTCTGCTTTTGACTATAAAAAAACAACAACACATAAATAATGTAAGTAGTGCAGTGCAGTAAAGTTTATTTAAACTAACTCCACTAACACACATTTTAATGCACTTAACACTTTTCATTTTAACCTAAACCATCATCTGTTTCCTAAAACTTCAAGACTAACTGGCTTAAAGTCGTGAAAGCAAACTTTTCCCAACAGCTCTAATCATTAAACAAAAGTATAATATTCACCTCAGTAATAACTGTCAAGGTTCATAGACAAAATTCTTTTTTGCTAGTCACACATTATTAGCTTAAGCATGTTTACACTGCATAAATTAGCCTACCGGCTAACAGACTTTTTTCCTCTACTTATAGCTTAACAGATGACATGTAACGTTATTATTTTTCTTACTCACCTTTGGTTTAAGTCGCTGCATCTCCTGACAGAACAGCACAGTTGAACATCAGCCTGCATGCATGTTTTTCACTGTTGATACAGAGCAGCTAATGTTGCGAAAATAAGAAGTTAGCAGAGTGAGATGCATCCAGGCAGGTAACGTTACGTCGTGTTTCATCTCATAACAGTACTGTTTATGTACGGCATGTGCTCTGTCTGTTGGCCTGTATTTTCTCCGAAATCCAAAATATTTCCTCACTGCTGATTTATTCATGCATAAACAACGTTATTCTCATTGTCTTTCTCTCAGCTGCTTGCCATCTGCCTGTTGCTGTTTGACTGTGACATAGACTTTCAAAATAAAAGTGTATCCTAAAGATGATGATATGGATCGATGTTTATACTTTGCATCAATGATATTGGATCATAGATCCTTTAATCGATGTCTCGATCCAGATCGAGGGATTGTTACACCCCTATCTAACAGTAAAGATTACAAATTGCAACCAGCTGAAACTTCTGGTCAGAATTCCCTCAGTGTTCATTAATCAGGAGGTTTTTACCGAGAGCTGAATTATTCCCAGAAGTCTCTTCCTCTCCTGAACAAATGGACCAGGTGATTAAAACCAGAAACATGAATAGCCCTATCTACAGCCAGTGTTTGGTTTGCCTTTTCTGGGCTACTGTAGAAGCATGGCAGTGTAACATGGCAGGCTTCGTGGACAAGGACCTGCTCCCTGTGTTGATATTTACTGCTCATTCTGAGGTAACAAAAACACAACAACTCTTATTTTCAGGTGATTTTACACTACAGAAAACATACGTCTTATGTAATATTCCATTTCTGCCAGTATACCCCCCTGAATCCTACACACTGGGCCTTTAAGCTCCACTGACCTTTTCTGATTTCCGTCGTGCCTGTGAACGCCTTACAGGGCGTTAACTTGCCCCAGAGGTGTTAACCGGGGAGCAGGGTGACAGACGGAGGATGTTAGCGCAGAGCTGGGGGAATCATGGCCGTGACAGCCAGTCATTGTACTTCAACGACTGATGGTATCATGCTGTCATTGTGTCAGTGTTGGGAGCAGACCCACAACAGATGCTGAGCAGATAATAGAGGCCTTATCTGTGGAAATTCACTCACATTCACATGTGAATATGAACAAGGACCGCTTCAAAGAAGGCATCTCAGGTGAGCAGAAAGTTATTAAGATCCTCCGAAACAGGCTTTATGTGCTCAGACGGAGAAGTGAGATTGGCGTTATGAAACAAGAAAGCATTTTCCTTTGAGTAGAAATATCTGGGTAAGTGAATGTATAAGCATATTACACTTCACTGCTGGGAATGTAATGTATTAAATTATGCACCTGCAGTTTTCATCTGCCTCCATTTGTCCAGATGACGAGTTTTCATTATGGAATCTCACTCGGTGGGCCGCTGCATTGTCAACGTGAAGCAGTGTGTCAGTGAAATCTTTTCTTATCTGTCCAACAAGTCATTAATCACAAGACACCAGTAATGACTATGACAGTGACTAACGGGACACTGTGTGTGTGTGTGTGTGTGTGTGCGTGTGTGTATGTGTGTGTATAATGTAAGCTATAGCTGGTGTGTCTCTGTGTGAACAGTAATTGGTTGATTCAGTCATTCTGAATCTGCTCAGATTTCCATTTTCTGCTACAAGCATCAAGTGTCCCATCTGCTTAATGCACCAATTTACCATCCTGTCTCATGAAGGGTGTCCCCGACTTAAACAATTCACAGCCGGCTAACAGGCAGAGGATTTTACTCACTAATGGAATTTGTCCACTCATAAACAAATCTGTGAAATTGCTTTTCCAGCATGTTCTGCCAATTAAATTAAAATGACTTCACTGGACCTTGTGGGATTATGTACATCTGAATACTTGCAGTGGTGCATAAAGGGTGTGTGATGGTCTTACAAACACAGAGACTCACATTTTTTATAATTATTTACACATGAAGAACTACATTTCTAAGATTGCCGTGGTTTAAGTAAAGGTATCTGACTGCATATTTTGGGGGTTTTTCTTCCTTAAAATGTTCAGTTTTGTCACATAACATTTTTGCAAAGATAAACTTGAAACATTTATTGATTTTTGATTGATTAAAACATTTTTTTTTACTGCCACCAATGCCTAGTCTACTCTATATCGGGCCAATACTGTCTCATATATCTGTATGTGGCATTGGTGACAATGGGGCAAATTTATTCAATTCTATGTTTACATCTGATGACACATGTGCATACTTTGAGGTACTTTTACTTTAATTGAGTATTTTAATGTCATGCCACGATCTACTTTTATGCCACTACACTTCTAAAGGAAATATTGTACTTTTGACATACTAAAGAATGATCCCAGTCACTTCCACACAGGTATATTGCTTATGGGATCGTTACTCAGTATCGTCCGTTTCCCAAAACCCAGTTAGAATAGGTTAGATTGATGCATCCTTAATCATTTTTCAAGTAGGAATAGCAACATCGGTATTACACGAAAAGCACCTCTGTTGTTTCGAAAAGCCGTTTTAATGTGAAAGCAAGTATTTGATGGGAGGCTCCGGTCTTGTCCTGAATCCCCACAGCAGCTTTTGTTTATTGAAGAGATACAGGGGTTCATCACACCACTTTGTTTTCACCAGTAATTCAGATACTTCACACATTGCAGTGTGTTTAAAACACGGTTGTACTTGATAGTTTAAGAATCTTATTTACAGAAGTCAAGAGCTTCCTCAGATTTCCATAATGTTGGCGGGCAGTCGGGTTTCAGCTCCGACTCTGAGAAGGAACACAGACTGCAGATCTGCCTAATCACCAGATGCCTGCTCTCTAATGCATAATGCATCAGACTGTTATTACAAGTCTGCAGGGAAAACACAGCAGTGATTTACATTAATATTTCATCAAGCCACTGTGACATCAAAGTCTTAATGGGGGAGACCTTGCGTGTGTGTTATCATTAATGGGGGAGACCTTGTGTGTGTGCGTTATCATTAATGAAGTGGACCCTGGTGGCCTGTGCTTGGCCTCTATCGGGGTGTCAGGTGGATAGGTGGTAATAATATGTTAAGTTAGTTTGAACTCAAAGAGCAGACACGAACAAACAGGCTCATGAATAAAGGTTTCAATGGAAAGGCGGTCGGCCTTTTTGAATCATACGCGGCAAAGGCTTTCACAAAGAGTCGGAAAGTATAAAAGCACAAACGTGGTTTATTCCATCCCTGACTTCTTTTTGTCCTTACTGTCTCCATATGTATGAAATAAAAGTAAATGTATAGAAACAGATGATAACAGAATCTAGGACCAAAGTAATTTCAGATAATAAGTAGGGCTGCACAGTATATTGTTTATATTGTTATCGCCATGGTAAACACACCGTGAAAGACTGTGGTATATCACTCAGGAATATTTTGAGTTAGTTGAAGGAGAGTGTCAGTAGAAAACCCCACTTTGAAATTTAACTATCAGTTCGCAAGTAACATTGTTATCATGTTATTAAATGTTACGTATCTTAAATATTATATATATCATGCAGTCCCTGTCCCTATTACTATCTCCGCCAGGTGTAACCCTGAAGGGACTTATGTGTTTGGTCTGGCGTGTGTTGAGTGTCTGTATCTGTCTGTCCGCAGCCAGTCTCACAAACTACTGGACCAATCAGCCTCATATTTTGTGTACAAATTTATGACTGTATGCTTAGGGTCATCTTGAGGTTGCCGTGATTCAGAATTGTTGAATAATCTGTTTTATTGACTGTTTTATACCCTCACAAACTGCTGACTCCTCACTCCTCTTAATAAGGGGCAGTACGTTTTTATGTAAATTGGCTCAACAAAAAACAACAAGCCTTACCGTCTGTTTCAAAGCAAATTTTGGCCTTCGTTGTAGCTCAAAAACTGACATCCATAGAAATGTTTGGTCTCATTTTGAGCCAGAGCATCTGCAGATTAATTCCATACCTGATATGTTATGATCCACTAAAGTTAGGCACAATACAAGATGAAAAAAGTCCTCTTTTGTTATCTTTGCTGACATCTTCACTGTAAGGGGGTAAGGAGGGACAATTTAACCTGGTACAGCTGTGCAGCATGTATTGTCTAAAGGGGCCATGATCAAATCTGGCGGTGGCCTGGTGGAGATTGGCACTCTACTGAGAGCATTTTCCTAGTTTGATCATGAATGGGCTTGACAAAGTTACGCTCTGAAAGAGGATACTTGAAAAAGGATGTAACTGTGAAACTGTTTTATGCTAAGCTAAGCTAACCATCTTCTAGATCTAGTTTCATATCAAGCGCACAGACATGAGTAGTATAAATTTTTCACCTCTCAGTCTTGACAAGAAATTGAATAAGCATATTCTTAAAATGTTGAACTATTTCTTTTAAGATAGCATGATCTATTAGCAGCTGCGGTATACTGTGGCTGACAGCACTAACTGACTTTATGTGTTTGATATTATGTGAAAGTTAACTGTATGCCAGCGTTGTGACATATGTTCACATCTCTGACGTGAGCTCACTGTGTTCCCTCAGATGACAGTGCGTCAGCAGCCAGCAGCATGGAGGTTACCGACCGCATCGCCTCCCTGGAGCAGAGGGTCCAGATGCAGGAGGACGAGATTCAGCTGCTGAAGTCTGCTCTGGCTGATGTGGTGCGCAGGCTCAATGTGTCCGAGGAGCAGCAGGCCATGGGGTCACGCAGAGGACCCACCAAAGGTACCATACATACACACCTTCATAGGTTTTCAGTGACTTCTCCTGGGGTGTCAGCAGCAGGTTTTCTCCCTTTCCAATATGTTCTTTCTTTCCTAATAATGTCTCTTTCCCTTTAAATCCTGCGTATTTCCTTCCTCTTTCTCTCCCTCCTGTCCTCTCTCCTCCTGGCCTGTGTCGTGTCGTTAAACGTGTTGTGCGTCATGTGTATAGACCCTGCTTTGATGAGAAAGTCTTCCTCAGCAGACAGCAATGTTGGGAAGCCAGGTAGGCTGACTGTGAAGTCTGTCTGCACTAACCAGGCTCGGTGTTGTGTTTACGAAAAGCACATTTCAGTCACTGCCTGCTAGTATTATGTGGTATACAGTAGTATTTCACCAGGAAACACACAGTTACTGTCAGTACTGCACTGCCTGAGGTCAACACACTGTGAGTCTGAAGACACAGATAGAAAGAGATTTATTGTTAACCAGGGGGACATTTATGTCTGCAGTATATGTCGACCAAGGACTCATTGATAATTAAAGTTACAGCCCAGTTGCCAGAAGAAAATGTCGGCATTGTTTCTGCAAACCACAAATACGTCACATTTGCATGCCTTATATGTATCATATAAGCATTTCTAAAGTGACTAGTACCTAGGCGAGATGCCTGCCAAGCTGCAGACCAATGTTCCCCCATGAACAACTAAACCAGCTGTTATATAGCGAGTCAGTACAGTACAGTGTTTCCAGCAGCTGTTTAGGCACCAAACATGGGTGTTTTTTAGCACCCTGATGCTGTTTCTCTAGCAGAGATAGTGCCACGAAAAGTGATTGTTGTTTGCCAAGACATCACTGCATTTCCAGTGGGGACTGTGCCCCCAAAACCAGCTAAAACATGATCTTTACCAAACCATAGCCAAGTTGTTTTTGTGCCTAAACCTAACCGCACTGAAAACCATTTGCTTTGGCTGGGTAACTTGAATCCCAGTCACTGGATTCACTTATAGACAAACACAGGCAGAGTCCAGATTTTAAAGTTCATTTTAAAGTCATTTTAAAGTTCATTTTAAAGCACAGGCAAATGAATGATGTCGTCGTCCACGGGTAACTTGTGTAACAGGTAATGATGACTGATGATTGATTTGACTGACAAATGATTTCCGAAAAACACTAGAAAGAAAGGAGGATGAAAGCAAAAGGCGTTCACCATGAATGTAGCCTTAATGGCACAAATGAATGACATTAATAGTAAACAATGGTTGTAATACAATATTGAAAGGCTGGAAACAAGGTGCTACAACTGCATTAGTAGGTGACAATTGCTGTGATTATTTTAAGGAGCCCACTACATAAAAATGTACAAATGTAATATATCTGTGGTTTGCAGAAACATCTGAACATTTTCCTAGCAGCTGGATTGTTACGTTATCAATGAACTGTCACTTATGGGTAATAACTTGCCACACACACTTTGTGTTTGCCTCTGTGTATGAGACCTGTCTGTTGAAGGACAGTTACCCCCTAAAATCAATTTCCCTATTAAACAAGAATGAGCCATTGTCAATGTATTTTGTTTTATTCCCTCTGTTTCACTCTTGTACTCCTTCTTGTAACTTAATGTGTTGAGTTAATGTAGTAGAAACAAGTACAATATTTCCCCCTGAGAGTAGTATGTAAGTAAGTAAGTATGAAGTAGCATGAAATACAATTAGTACAAGTACGTCTGGATATCACATGCAGCATGATCTCATCTGTTATTTCAGTAACGTCACTGTGAGAAATGTAGGAAGCTGACTTAACAGAGTTAAAAAGAAAAAAAAGCAGCGAGGCCTTTTAGTTTTTATTGCGTAACATTACTGCATGTGTCGACTTTCAGCTGAGATGTGTTTTTGGACAATTTGTCTCTTAAATAGCGTCCTCACCCGAGAGGCTGATGAAGTCTGCATGTGAAATCAGCTACACTTCATGCCTTTTTATGTCTTGAAATGTGCACCAGAGTGATGAAACAGAGACAGATTATGATTCGGAGCTGCTGCCAGTTTCGGTCTCTGGAGTGACTGCGGACGGATGGAGTTTCAGTTTGATTTGGGAGCTGGAGGATGACTCAGACTCAGAGCTGCTTTCCCTTATTGTTCTCCACTTTTAGCTGCAGGGAGTCCGCAGCCTGCTCCCCTCTACTGAAGCACGATGATCTGTTTCAGGAAGCACAACGCATGCACGCAGGCTGCATACGGACACACACATTCATCTTCTTTAACATGCTAACAAAATTACAACCTCAGTTTGCCCCTGCTGCGTAATTACTACATTAAAGATAACAGAGCAATGTGTGTGTGTAGACCTGTGTGCGTGTGTGCGTGTCTGCTGGATGAAACAGGGTCTATTAAATATTTATCACTGCAGATAAAGCCGCAGCTTGGATTTGTTATTCTGGGCTTGCTGGCATGTGTGCTGTGTGTGTGTGTGTGTGTGTGTGTGTGTGTGTGTGTGTGTGTGTGTGTGTGTGTGTGTGTGTGTGTGTGTGTGTGTGTGTGTGTGTGTGTGTGTGTGTGTGTGTGTGTGTGTGTGTGTGTGTGTGTGTGTGTGTGTGTGTGTGTGTGTGTGTGCATGCATGCATGTCCCTTTTGTGTTGTCAAACCAACTCTTGCCAATAATTTGTAAACATATCATCTGTATGGAAAAGTGATTGAAACAGAACAATATGATTAATTAAATAAGGAAAAAACATTGAATTAAGTTAATTAATATTTGAATTACATTTAGGATGTCCTTGGTGTAGGATCTATTGTGCTGTCTCTACTTTTACACTGTGCAGTTATGTCACGTCTCTTTGAACCCTCACTGAACAGCATGATAGCGTTGCAGAGGATGTGTTTAAGCAGTGCACTTTAATTTCAGTTTTTAATTACATCAGTCGGTATATCAGTGCATTAAACAACAAAGAGAGAGCTTCTTCTATTCCACACTCAATTATACAAAACAGAAAGTTAATCATTTTTGTTTCCGATTAAAAATGTCCTTTATGTGATTATTGTGGTAATTATGGCTTTTTTAAATTTAAAAATATTATGAGCAATAGGCGTATATAAAGATGGACGACTTGACAGCTCCGCAAAAGTGAAGCCAAAACAGCTCAGTCGCCCCCTGTTGGCTGGCTGCAGTATAGGTAATAAACAGGGCGGCTTGTCCGCTAATCGGAAAATCAGCAGTTCGATGTCCGGGTCCTCTAGTCCAAAATGTCCATGTATCCTTGGGCAAGACACTGAACCCCAAATGGCTCCATGTGTGAGTGCGTGTAAGTGGTTAACTGATGAGCAGGTGGCAGATTGTGTGGTAGCCTCGGCCACCAGTGAATGAATGTGTGTAAGTGGGTGAACGTGACAAATAGTGTAAAATTGCTTTGAGTGGTCAGAGGACTAGAAAGGCACTATACAAGTGCAAGTCCATTCAGCCAAGTCCAAACCCTAGACTAAATTTAAAAACTCACATACATGTCAAATAAATTTTTCCCAAAGATAGTTTTTATCACACTTGTGTATGTTCAAGTGTTAGTTTCTCTGATAAGTTTGGTTTTAATTAGTTATTTGATGCTTTAAAAATGGGATTTGACATCATGACTGGCAGCTGCGTGTGCCCATCGGTGAGCTCGCAATCAATTGGGTCAGACAGATATTTGGCAGAATCTCCACTTCCTTAATGCCATTACGCAGGCTCTGGCTCCAAATGATGAAGAGAGCAGCTGCTGTATTCAGGATATTTTGGCTTCATTTTGTACAGTGGGAGGACATGGAGACACATCGTCCATCTTTGTATACGGTCCATGACTCACAGTTAATGACTCAAAGTTGACTCACAGTTAAAGCATTGTCGCATTGACTCATTATACTGATGTAAATAAGAAAAGATGAAGTGCAGGAGCAGTGGGAACAATGGTGGTCTTCAACATTTTTCAAGCCAAGGACCCCTGAGCTCAAAGAGAGACAGAGCAGGGACCTCCTACTACATATGACGTATAAATTAAGTTGCCCTTGAGATAATTCTCTGAATGTTTTAATAACTAACTTTTTGTTTGCCCTTGATTGTAGCTGCTAAGTCAGCAGTAGTTGTAGCATGGCGAGGTGCATTAGCCTCACTCACTGCACTTTCACCAGTGATTTCTGAGGTGAACAGTGTGTCATAGTTTTTTGCCCACAAAGTTACAGAAGAGTCATAGTGGTGCACAAGAATGTCCTGACACGTGGAAAAATAATGCAGCCAGCTGGGTGGTATGTTTCAATACTATGTAAATGTTAGCAAACTAGCTCATCTCACCGTCATTAATAGGTGCCGCACAGTGCGTTAGCTAGCTCACATTAATGTGCAAGGATTTAACAGTTAGCCTATCATCAATGTTGTGTACTGTAAATTAAATTAATATATTTTTTTATTATTTATTATTATTTTTAATAATATTTTTATTTAGAAAAATATATAATAATAAATAGAAACTTAAATGATCAACAGTTATTTGACCTAGGCCATAGAAGAAAGAAGTGAAAAACTAAAACCAGTTATTTAGTAGAAAAATGCATAAACAGAGTGATCTTCATAAATCTGTTACCCTGGTGCATGCTGGGAAGTTTTCCACTACAGCCCCTGGGACGCCTCAGTATTTAAATACAGTTTGTAAATTTTTGCTCAGTTTGACTAATTATCAAGATAATTAAACACCAGGAAACGCAGATGTTACTTTAATGACACCACAGCAGCAGCTGACTCTGGTACAAGTCTTGTATCCAGCTTCTTTTTCTGAATATATTGTTGTCATCCTTTTTTTTTTTTCCAGCCAGGCCAATGATTGCCACCCTGCCGTTACGGCCCACAGTTAACAACGGGACCATCCTACCAAAGAAAGGCAGCGGCACTCTGCCCTCCCCGTCTGGATCTGGATCCAGGAAGGATGCCAACGCACCGGCCACCAAGAGGTGAGGAAAAGAAGACTTTGTTGTCTTTTATATATTGCTTTATTTTGACTCTCAAGGAGGTCTTCACTTTTTTTCACTGCTAAGTCGAGTGTTGAAGTGTTTTTAGTGTTTCTTTACTGAACCTTCAGGCCTTGTTAAACACTGTTCTAACCCTGTTAAATCCAGATAGGTCAGGTTGGGAGGTCTTGCATGTATCACGTTCTTCTGTCCAGACATTTTATTTGGTGTGAGACATTTTTCTGTCCTCTGTCTGTGCCATGTCAGATCATTGGAGCCATACATCTTCACATACAGTATCTGGCTTTTTATCAGCCAAAGCGACTGACATTTAACAGGGCTGATAAACAGAAAACAGTATAGTCATCTCTGCATCTCTGCTATGTGTGTGTGTGTGTGTGTGTGTGTGTGTGTGTGTGTGTGTCTGTGTTTATACATGCATTTGGGAGCACAGGTTATCAATCTTGTCTGTCAGGGGAACAATAGCCTTTTCCCATCTCTGGATGACATTACCATAATCAGATGAAGCTCAGCAGCAGACAGCGAGGACCAGCTCCAGTCCAAACAGCTGTGAACTCCCCTGTGGCATTGTTTGCCTGATTTTCCGTGTGTAGTTTTATTTCTGCCTCGGGGATGTTTTCCAATACAGAGAATAGAACATTTTAATGCTTGCTGACTCTCACGTTAAGGTTTACTGGAGAGGACAGTTAAAAAATTGCTCTGCAGGTTGAAATGTAAGCAGTACTGAAATGGTTGATAGAAACACAAAGTCAGATTGTATCGGTGCAGGAAATTAGATTTGGCCTTGTATATGTCCTTGTTGTTCCTGGAGTTCTCTTGTGCTTCAAGCTTAATTGACTCTTAATTTCTTGAACTTTGGGCCTGTGCTTGAAAGGTCAGGCTGGGTGATGTGGGAAAAATGAAACATCACAATAGTTTTGTCCAAATACATTGAAGGGTTGACTACTGGTGCTTCCACAAAATATTTACACAACAAGACTTTTGATAAATAATCATCAGTAATGTTGATATAACGACTAAGTAGGTAAAGGAAAACAACAGAACAGTTTGCTAAGTTTAGAAAATAACATCACTTTACTGTAATGCAGCCTTTAAAACCAGGAAAACACAACATCATGTTACGATATCAATAAAATATCGATATATTGCCCAGCCTTATGTAAAGGAATTTGACTTTTCAATTACTAATTGGCAGTTATTCAGTTGTGACACTGTAGTTTTTGGCTTAGGGTATCACAGTCAGGAATTTTAAGATTTTGAAGTCATAAGCCCAAGTCCCCTCTAATGCAACCTCCTCAGAAATATTTGACTAGACACCAAAACGATCCCTGAATTTCTGCTCAATTATATTTTCTTGCTGTTTTAAAGCCTTCTCTACAGCAATTAAAACAAACTCTAGTGGAAGGACACCAAATTCGTCATTATTTTATTTATTTATTGGCCTTTAAGTTGACAAAACTGGAATGAGCCAATCAAATACACATTCTCTACAAGTTTTTAATTCGCTCCAGGCTGTTTGCACACCCAGCACATGACCTCAGCTGTGCTAAATGGATGGTTTTAATTTTCACTTACACAGAATGTTCAAAATGTTAGGGACGCAGCCGTGACATTAAACTCGCATCTTCTGTGAAAATCCACAGTCCTTCTCTTAGAAACCTCCTAAATGTTAATTGGCATAGAGTTAAAGGTCCCATATTGTACAAAGTCAGATTTCCACATCTTTTATCAATTATAAAATAGGAAGATGTGCTACATAAATATGGTGAAAGTATTAAAATGCTCGGTCTACAGAAAAATGCACACAGTCTGGGTTTAGAAACTTCTGCTTTTAAACAAGCTGTCAGTACTTTTGTGAAGTTGTGATGTCACAACTATAAGTGCTGTATGACCAGTCACAGCATACTGGGCTTAGGGAGACAGGTGCTGAAATGGAGCGTGTCAGACAGATGGTAAATACAGGTGTATTCAGGCAGACAGTATGAGAAAAATACTGTGGTTGTATTTTTCAGTAGAAACTTCAAAGTACAACTATGAACCTGAACCTGAGCACATTATGGGACTTTAACACTGTAAGGTGGGAAGACAGATGTTAGCTTGAGTGACCAGTCATTCGTCTTGTCCTCTATTTGTCTGTTTGTATTGTGTTGACTCTTTCCCATCCCTCCTGTCTTGCATATCCACCTTGCACTGTCTCTCTAATGTCCTTTCCAACCATGATGTTATATCCTGTTAATGTTCTGTCCACCTACAATGTGATGTCCTGCCAATCTGTCCAGTCTGTCCTCTCTGCCTCGCTCTACCAGAATCCTCTACCTGCCGCTCAGGTGAGAGGATCACTAAGTGACAGTCTGTCACCGGTCACGATATAACATCATCGCTACATCGCTGCTCAGATGCATGCTAACCATTTATTTTTTTTAGTCATTAAATCATTAAGTTGCATGATCATTCTGACACTGTAACATTTCTCTCATTGCTAATATTGACTGTTTGTTGTTTTGAATCATGGTTCTTTGTTTGTGTTGTTTCCAGTCTGTGCCTGGGATTAGTCTAAACTGCAGATTGGTCACAATCCCATCAGTGTTGGCACACACACAACAGCCTGCCCCAATGCCCCGTGGCCCAATTACTATGATTCCTCATGGGATAACACAGCAAACAACAGTTTCTCTCTCTGGCTCTCTTTTTTTCTGTTCTGTTCTGCTCTTTACTGAACAAACACACACAGGCTCTCCAGAAGGGATAACGGCCACTGGCCAGTTTTAGGGTTTGAATAGACTTTTCTCCCATAGGGTGGATTAGGTGACTGGGCCTACTGGCCATTGGATTGCTGATGGAGCCTTTTCATTGTTACAAACAGGCAGGCTGTCTGCGGCGCCAATATGCAGATTAGCACAGGTCTGTACAGTCATTGTGGTTATGATCACCAGAGTGGATAAGTGTGGGCAAACAACAAATATCCAGATTTCTTTGTTTCTCTTTTGCTTTGGTGCAAATTGCTGCAAAGAGTCATAAGTTGAAGACTTTTTTCAAACAAGCTGAATCATGAACTAAACACATCTTACTTGTACTTGCTTTTAAAAGCTCTTCCGTAGATGAAACTTTACCAGAGGGCAGTTTAAGGAAAGCAGCGTCAGGTAGTTTTATGACCTATTTCTTTCCTGTCTCTTTTTGCCTCTGGCCGCCTCCCTTCTTCTCACCACAGCACTGTGAGGAGAGCCAACTCAAATGAACATGTGGGAACTCTCACGCGGAAAGATTCAGGCGACTCCAAGGGCAACCGAACTCGTGCCGGATCCACCGGCAGCAATTCCAGCGGCAAAAGAAGTGACAGGTATCACTGAGGTCATGGCTGTATTAGCCTTCTCCATTTAGTGGCTCACACATTCATCTTGTAGTTTGACACACAGGAAAAAGAAGCTGATCTCCTCATGAAGCTCTTTTAAATCAAAAACATACAATGGTTTATCTGGAGGCGGGAATGACAGCTGTCTGTTTACTCATCTACTTTGCAGCAAACAGAGGGATCCAGTGTTCAATGCAGGTAAGAAGATAGAGAGATAGTTTCATGCTATGATACAACCCACTGAGAGACATTACACACCACATGCTCAGCGGCTCCCTGTGTCAGTTAAAGGTCAATGCAGTCCCGTCAGAATAAAGTTTGTTTATTCCCAGAACGAGACAAACATTGATGCCAGATGATTTGAGTCACTGCCTTGAACTGTTTTCTGCACACAGAGGACCACTGAGGCTACACTCTACATGATGTTGTGTCTTAAACATTAAACATTCATCCTTCCCATGATCCATTCCTTCACAAGTCACCAGTCTACTTCATCCATCACTACATCTTCACATCCAAACTGCTGTTCATCTTTTGTTTTTAATAAGCTCTTTCCTCACAGTTTAAATTTAACTTTATTGTGTACAGTGTATGTTTTCTTTTTGTTTAAATTAAATCAAATACTGATATTTTTCTGTTTGGGTCTCATATTTGCTCTCGTAATTGTGGCCATTCTGACGATGGGTCTTCAAAACTTTGCACTCACAACCTCTGCTGTGTAGAGATGGAGGAGATGTGGAGTAGAGGGTGACAGAAGAGTGGATTTTCACTCTCTTCCCATCTATCTTCCACAACAAACTCCTGTCTTGTCCTAATCCCAGAGGGATGACTCATCCTGTCCCATCCCATTCTCTTAAAACAAACTAAAGAAAATAGCCAACATGATCTCATCTGTATTCGTCATATTTTTCCGCTTTGGCAGAAGCCCCAGGTGTTACTAAAATGACACCCGGGGGCAGTGTTTTGTGTTATGTCTTGAGGCAAGTAAGAAGGGGTCAGCGGTTAGGATTAGGCAACAGAACAACTTGGACATGATCAGGAAAGGATTGTGTATGTCTCTTAAAAAACTCCTGGCTTTGAGAGGCACAAACACGGCTAGAAAGGCAGCAGTATGTCATTAAAAAACATCTGGCTCTGAGCGGCACAAATGCTGCTGCCAATGTTGTTGATCCCTGGTTTCGAACAGTGCTCCCTTGGATCTGAGTCTGAGTTTGTTGGACCCATCCACCTAAGCAGACATTCCCGTTCTGTTGCTCTGGGCATCTGATAATGGGATAGGTTTATATAGGAGTTGGCAGAAGCCTGGTGCAGATGCTAAATAATGCCCCTGGCATCATTTTAGTGACACTGATTTATTTTGATGCTCTGGGAGTGAGACCAGGCTGAAATAATCTTTATTCATATTAGAATTGCATAAAAACCCGACTCCCATCCTGCTGAAATCCCTCAGGAATACCGAACAAAAAGCAGCATGAGTCTCGTAGAGCTTTTCAAATTAACGGCGAACCAAACTAGCTTAATGTTTGAAATTCTTTGTGTTAAACCAAAATATATTTGCAAGGCTTTAGGAAATTTAATACACGTTGAGTTTTTTTTTGTTTTGTTTTTATAGAGAGCATGTCTCAAATCTCTACAGCGTAGGTGGTGAGTGCAAAGTTAGCAACACCCATAGTCATTATGGCTACAATAATAATAAAAAGACCCAGGTTATAAAATACTGGAATGTTTAATTTGTGATAGCTGTTGTTCGCTGAGCAAAGCGCCCTGCGACCTCGCCAAGATAGTGTTAGCTCATGATTTGTCATTTTTTTCTGGCAGATTTTAACATCTTTTCAGTAGTTTATGTGATATTTGGGAGCTAGGAGATATTTTAAAAAAGACAGTTAAGAGCTAAAGAGTCACAGGAGGAGCCACACATTAAGATTTGAGTTAAATATTTCCAGAACTACAGTATGTCCAAGACAAGTGGATCATCTCACACACAGTTTATTCTTTAACACAAAGCAGGAAACACGAGGTAACAAGACAATGGGAGTGAATATGAAATGAAATGAGTATTGATCAGAAGCTCCATCTCCAGCATGCTATTGATTTCTGTAAATTGAACTGCTGTTTTTCATTTGGTTAACACACCTGGCTCCACTTGTCTTCAGTTTAGGCTGCACCCTAACAAAGCCTAAAACAGAGAGGCAGATGCATTTTGAGAAGTTAATGTGGTGCGAGTGTACTGCTGTACCACTCTATCTAACAATGCAGTACCTTAAGTATTTATTTAGCTTGAGGTCCATCTATCGCAAATAATGATGTGTTCTTTGTCTTTGCAAATCATGATGTAAAATGTTAGTGCAGTCAGTAATAAGTAACATATCAACATGCAAGTCTAGCCTGTTTACAGTCTTTATAAGGCTGCTTCTACCTGATAGAGGATGCTGACTATGAGGAGAAAATGAGCCACAGGGTTAATTATTACTGCTGTGCACTACTTATTGAACATTTGAATTAATTACAGACAAATAATCTCCTGCAAAGCGGCACCATCAGGGTAACACCATGGACATAAACTGCCACTAGGCGACAGTTAACCAATACAAATGATAATTGCAGCTGTAAATTCTGCCAATATAATGCTTACATGCAATACATGATGTGATTACATGCAACATGGCTCGTTTGATACAACAAACTGTGCTGGAAGCCAGTGCCAGCACATGGGTTTGTTTGTTTTTTTACTTTTTTACTAGTGAGAAACAACAGTGTATTAAAAAAAAAAGCCAAAATCAGAGTTTCTTTCTTTGTACATGCTAAATACAGAGAGAAAAGGGAAGTAGGGAAGTAAATATAATCCCTCACATCCTAGGAGCAGAGGGTGGGACACCATCACGCAGAAACGAGCATCGATTAATTTAAGTCATTAAGGAAGGAGCACTGATTTATTAAGAGCATTAAGGACAGAAGCTGCTGTTCGTTAACACCAGGAAACAGGAAGTGCACTCATAGTAGGACAGACCAGGAAGTGAGGAAGCCATGCCACCCCTCACCTGGTGCTTGTGTCTTTCTCTGTGACCTTTACAAGGGATGCGACGTGTGACCCACTGCAAAGGTAGGCTCCCCCCCTCCCCTCGCCTAAAGCCCTCAGCCTACACAGCTCTCTGGACACTGCAGATGATTTATTTTGATCTCTGCACATGCATAACCTCTGCTCTGAGCTGCAGTGCAGAGGCAAAGAAAGAAATCAGGACTTTTATTTTGAAATTCTAACTCATATCCTGTTTGGATTTTTCTTCCTGAACTTTATGGTTATTTCACAGACTTTAGAGATTCCCTTTGGTGCAGTGATCAGAGAGCTGTCCAGACTGGGGCAGGAGTGGGTTGACAAAGTGTGTGTGTAAAAGTTACAATCCCTTTATTGTTTTTAGACTTAACTAACACACACACGCTCATACATCCCACCTAACCTCCACTGAGAGCTGCGTCAGAGTGTGTTTGCAGTGTCTGCACTTGTGTGTCTCCACACTTGTTGTTTAACTGCGGACGAAGCTGCTGCTTCGCCAAACGTGTGTGTGTTTGCTCACGGCCTCACTTTTGCTCGTAGGCATTTAGTCTCTGTCACCATAGTAACAACACAAAGATTTCTGACACACGCTTCATCGCAGTCGCTTTGAGTTTTTCTGCGAACACTTAAATCCTCTGTTCTGAGATTCCTCGCTGCAGCTCACAGCAAAGTAGATTTGCCGCTGCTCTTATTATCTTCCTGCCTTAAAAATGAATATTTGCATTACAAACACATTCAGTTCCTTTTTTGGGTAGTTCCTATTGAAGTCTGTTTGATTTTACTGCTTGTAGTTTTCTCACATGGCCTGAAGTGTCGTCTTTTTGTGTGTAGTCCCCCTCAGCAAAGTATTTACAAAGCTGCCAGGAATTTAGAAAAGACTGGAGTTAAAGCTCATTTCCTCACATATATATTGCTGTTTAGCCATTATTGTTACAGGATGTTTAAATGACTACTTTACCCCTACAAGTGACAATTTATATATTACTTACTCACTTTGTGTTACATTGAAAAACATAGAAGAAAAAGAAAACGTTGTTTTTCTCACAAGCCTCTTTGGTGAACCAGGAATCCAAAAACAGAGAAATCTTTGATGAAATGAAATCTCAGGGGACTGGGTTCAACAACCGCAAAACTATATCAAAACTTCTGTTTATAAATTCTCACACAACTTGTGAATATCTTTTTGTTTACAACACTCACAGTATAAGTCAAGTCAACTTTATTTATATAGCACTTTGAGCACAAACAGCACACACAGAAAAAAGCAAAAACGAAGAAGAGAAACACTAAAATCTGAACGATAATATAAATAGAATAATAACAGTAATAATAACCTATCATTACAATTATTATTGCACCTAAAACAAAAAACTGTCCTTGTCATTTTTATATTGCCACCACATTGTGACAGTAATAGCAACAAAGACAATCACATTATGTACAATTAAAAGCTAGTGAGTAAAAGTGTGTTTTAAGATGTCTTGAAAATCTCAATGGTGGAGGAGCATCACATGGTGGGAGAAAGAGAATTCTAGAGTTTCAGTGCAGCACTAGAGAAAGCCTTGTCCCCATAACACTTAGTCCTGGATCTCGGGACAGACAGA
Organism: Cephalopholis sonnerati; assembly: GCA_019142605.1. Classification (NCBI taxonomy): domain Eukaryota; kingdom Metazoa; phylum Chordata; class Actinopteri; order Perciformes; family Serranidae; genus Cephalopholis; species Cephalopholis sonnerati. The sequence goes on along the minus strand of JAGQAX010000015.1, from coordinate 21,084,216 downwards.
AGTCTTTGGTCGGACAATCTCAGTTCTCTCACAGTGTGATATGGGGAGAGGATTATAATCCAAGTCTCATTTATCCAGTCGTATGCTCAGTACTTTCCAAACAGACACTCATTTCCACCGGGAACTAAACGAAAAGTAAAACTTACCTATGCTCTTTTCAAAGACAGACTCCACTGACAAAAACAGTAATTTACCTCGCTGAACACGGGAGCTGCTGATCAGTTAGTTAGTTTGTGTTAATGTGTGACTTTAGTGTTTTAAAGGGTTAGCTCAGATTCACCAAAGTCACACTATAACGCAAACTAACTAACTGATCGAAGCAGCGGTAGACCAGCTTTTTGTCAACACAGTCTGGCTTTAAAAAGAACATAGATAAGTTTCTCTTTTACCTGAGTTTCCCATCGGAAATGGCTGTCTGTTTGGGAAGTACTGAGCATACAACTGGATAAATGAGACTTGGATTATACTGCGCGAGTTTTGTGAGAGTTTGTAAACTGACATTTTGATACAGCTTTGCTATTTTCAAACGAGGCCCCCCTTTACTTTAATTAACCAAGAATTTTCTCAGTGTTGGATTCTTCATTCACCAGAGACATGCAAGAAAAACAAGTTTTCTTCACAAATTCAATGTAACATGGGACGAGTAATTGATATACAAATGATCATTTAGGTTGTGAATTATTCCTTTAATCCTTTAAGATAATCTGAACATTTTACCCTTGAAAGCATTTAGACCAGTGGTTCTGACACCTTAAAATGAGGCAGTGTCTGCTTGCGTCCACTCACCACTGTACATCGACAGTATGTGCTGTGAGCAGTTTACTAAAGGAGTGATTTGGTCCTCTAAACCTCTCGGAATGCTTATTAGAGGCCTGAAGAGGTAAAACTAAACAGTATTTTACAAAACAAAACAAAACTAATTGATTTTCTGAGACGTTTCCTGGACAGAACAATGTAATTTGATCTTGATTAAAGAAAAAAAATGAGAATTTTCTTAAAAGAAAAGCTCCATTTTGAACCTAAGCAGATACTGTTTTTAACAGGAAGTCATTTATTATTGGAAATTTTAATCTCTGTATATGTTGAATTGTATGCTGCCTGTAGACCAGTTGGACTAAGAGACTCTTTATTACACCAGTTAGCTAAAATCTGCAGTAAATTTGTTTATCAACACATTATTTTTCTTCTCTCCTGCCCCATTTATCATCTTGCAACCTTTGGGTTAACCTTGTGACCCTCTACTTGAGTCCTGACATCCATGTTTGGAATCACTGTTTTAGGCCAGTGAGGCAGGATTCTTAAAAACTATTGCTTCCGGATAAGATCCCAGTGTTTGATAATAGCTCTCAATATGATATCGGTTAATAATAGGAGTCAGTTTCCCCACTTTCCTTATGATAGTTTGTGTTTTGCTGATTTTAAGATGTTTTTACTAAGTGTTACATTAAAAACAGCCATTACATCTGTCTAACTTATTTTACCCACCTCCTCCACCCTTTACATCTTTTGCTCCTTCGCCCTGCTTGTCCCCATTTGGCCCCCAACACCCACCCAACCGGCCCTGGTAACCTCCACCACTCCTCTCCATCACTGGCTCCTCTGCTTTGTCCCCGTCTACATTATAGTCACAGTACAGATTTACCTCAGCCGCTCTGCCAAAAGGACGGGGACCAGCAGCAGCTCCGTGGCTTCGTCTGTAACAGCCCGTTCAGCCACCAACTCCCATCAAACGTCAGAAAGCAGCAAGGCAGGCATGGCCAGAAAGGGTGTTGCCGCTAAGGTGCCCCCGGTCAGAAAGACCCCGAGTTTTAACCTCCAGTTGAGAAAGTCAGGGAGTTTGTCATCGTACTCTCCCCTTGATACGCCCAGTTATCGCAGCCCCATCAAATCTCCCAGCCAGTACTTTCAGATTTGTTACTAAGTGAACAAGCTGAGGAAAACAGAATAGCAACACTCACTTAGATATCATATGTTTATGTGTCCTAGCCAGTCAGTACAGAGCCAGGGTCATGGTTTTATATCAGTTCAGATTAAAAACACCACATGGTGTTGTCTTGTCACTTTACATTTCACGTGTCCTCTCATACCAAAGAAGTTGCAAAGAGATAGCAGGTTTTTAGCAGTACCTAATGAAATCTCACCCATAAGTCCAATATATTACCTCACATTTTAGTCTTCTCTTCTAATGGGCTTACAAACAATTGTTAATGGTTTTGTTTGTTTTGGTTCCCTTAATGTTTTCTGCATGATTTGTTTTCCAGTGTTAGCATGTTTTAAATTGATGAGGGTTTCTCATTATCCCCTTTTCTAAGCTTGAATCTGTGTTTTTTTTCATAACATTTCCATTGCTCTGCTTGTGTCTGCATTTTATGTTGGTTAACCTCTGCTGTGAGCCGAATATTTATGAGTTTTGAAAGTGTTTGCAGTTCATTTTGCGCTCTCTGTTGTCATCACAATGTATTTGAAATGACTAATAAAGTCAGTTAAAAAGCTATTTCGTTTGTGTTTGCAAATTCTGTCATTTGTTGTCTTTGAGTCCTTTTCAAAGCAAAAAAAAAACATATCACATCTTTTCATTATCCTCTAATCTTGTCCCACATTCATCAACATTGTCACCCTTGTCACTCACATCATAATAACCCACTGTATAATGCTTCAGTGTCATGTCTGTGCTTTTGCATACTTGTCATATATTTAATCACCACATCATACCAGCAATCAGATCTGTGTTTTTTTACGTGTGCATTATCTCACTGATATTTTCTGTTGCTTCTTCCAGAGGAAGGTTATGTGAAAATGTACTTGAAGGGTCGTCCCGTCACCATGTACATGCCCAAAGACCAGGTGGACAGCTACTGCCTGGAGGCCAGAGCCGAGCTGCCCAGCAACAAACTCAAGCTGGACTGGGTGTATCCTTTTATCCCCTTTACTTTTTTTACAGTGGGAATTTTCCGAGGAAATAAGAAGTTTCAAATCCAGTCCTGCTCGTGATTTGGAAAGTTTTGAAAAGTAATCTCCTGAGCAGAGTAAATCCAGATTGGCCTGTGATGTAGCAGAGAGAGGAAGCTGACAAATGTGTCGTCTCCTCTCCCCCTGCTTGTCAGAGTAGATCTGCTCAGATGCTTATTTTCACCGTGTGGTGCTGCCGCAGTCGGAGACGGGCTCATCGCTCTGCAGCCTGCAGTCAGTAATAACCTGCACACAGCTGGCAGGCTGAGGTGCAACCAGTCAGCAGCTCCTCTTGTGCTCTTTTATTTTTATTTTGTTTCATTTTGTGGTTTCTCTCTTTTTCATTTGTTGATGAAAGAGTGAATGTAGTGTATTGTTCAGTCTAGCAGAAACCCGAGGGGAAAAAAGCCGTAAGGGAGACAAAGAAAAGATTAAATCTGAGGAGAGAGAAGCACACACGCTCACACAGAAATAGATATGTGGGCTGCATAGTTTGTATATGTTGAATCCAGTATGAACAGAGAGAATAGGAAAGAGTGCGTTTTAATGTTGGATGGGGTTGTTAAAATTCTTTTTGTTGTATTTTTGTGGTGTCTTACCTTCATGTTATTAAAGTTCTGTATGTGTAGCAGCAAACCAGTATTTGCTATGTTAAGATATAGAGGAGAATGACATCATACACTCGTCATTTCTGTGTTCCCAGGCTCTGTATTCAGTTTAATAACATGGGCCAGGGTTAGGTTAAGAGACTATAATCATAAGTCACAGGGGTAGTGTTGTCTCAAATTGCGCACTGCGATTTTGCAATTACCAGAAGTGATGATGGCTTTTTTTCTTCATTTTCTTTTTAAATGGCAAATTGCATCCAGACAATGGACCATTATCGCCAACATTTGACCACGATCTCCGCCCACACATAAATCAAACTTACACCACAACCTCAGTGCTGATTAAAAAGTGCTGCCGTAGCTAGGAGCAAGTTAGCTAGCTAGCCAACGCTAACGTTTGCACTCACATTATTGTTTGCGGTACCAAATCATTACAGACCCAACAAACATCACTGATGGCTTCGATTCGACAACAGCTTTGGTAGTTAGTGCACCCTGAGAACATAGATCTGCTCTCTGTGTGTTGTAATCTAAACTTTTCTGTTGTAGTAGTAGCACGTGAGTCCCTGTGAGTATATCCTGCTAGGTAGGTAATTGCTGCCACTCTGCACTGCACTCATAAGGTGAATAATGCCGTCCTGACCAACAGCGTTGCAGTCAACGCATTGACAGGGTTCCCCCCAGGTTAACACCGTTAGCTCTGTCAGCACTGTTGCCATTGTTAGCTCTGTTTGGAGTTAGCACCATTAGCTACTAGCTGGCGGCGCAGCCCCCACATGTGCAAACAACATGAATCAGACTCTCAATCATACATGTGCTCTAAATGCAGTTTACAGCTCCTTTGAATGAACAGTGAATGTGAGCATATGTCACCATCTCTAAACGTTAAACCTGCTGGTTAGAATGAAAACAAATAGATGCTTAAGTTTTTAATCCATAGGATTACGACTGAACAAACAATTATTACCAGCGGCAGTAACGTTGTGACAGCTGGTATTGTTTTCCCCTTTAGAGTCTGTGTTTGTGTGTCTTCATGGCAAAATGTGGTCCTGATGACACCTGTTGTAGCAGGAATTATCACAGCAGCTGTTTTGAGTACTTATAAATGTGTTTATATGTCTGTCTGTGAACAGATTTTGTCAACGTGATAATGCCACAACCGTGCAAGATGCTGTCACTAAACTTCAGTTTCATTCCCTGACTTTTATGAATGTCCAGTTACGGTTACCGCGGTCGAGACTGTCGCTCAAACCTTTACTTGCTGCCCACTGGAGAAACCGTGTACTTCATCGCCTCAGTGGTCGTCCTGTTCAACGTGGATGAGCAGCTGCAGAGACACTACACCGGGCACACGGATGACATCAAATGGTGAGAGAGACTTTGGGATTATAAAACATACACACACTCTAACCTGAGGGGCTGCTCCCACTGCTTCAGTCATGTACTGCAGCCTCCCATCACATCTGTCATCCACCTTTCATCTCTTGTTCCTGTTAGATTTGATATTTGCACCTTTTCTACACCCCTAAAGTCTGTAGAGTTTATTCACAGAGTGCTTTCAGGTCTTTAAACCCAGTAAGTGCAAAATAACTGTAATGAGGGGAGGTAACAAGTGCACTCAAGTATTGTGTGTGTTAGCATGCAGACATTTCGTGCACGAGCATCAAAGGGAGAAAGTGTGTAATGTGATGAGTAACTCTAAAAAGACACAGCCATAATTATGTTATCACGCTCTGAGGTTAATAAAAGTTCAATTTATTAATGAACACATTGGATTACAGATCAAAGGATGGATTGCAAACAGATTCTTAATCCTTTGAAGACAAAGTGTTGAAGCTTCACACATGCTACGAGTGTTCCTACGCCGCCATACCCAAAAAGCGGATGAATTTATCTTAAACTGTTTCATTTCCCCCTCACATTAGTACAGACAGCATGTGGTAGCAACAGTGAATATCGTATTCACAGCTTTAAAAACCTCCTTTCATGTTCTCTGAGCACGTTGCTCATCTTTATTCAAACGGCTCTTTTGATGTTGAAAGGCTTTTAACTGTTTTCATGTCTGTTTTTTTCACGTCTTTCTCTTCACCAGCTTGGCTGTCCACCCCGATAAAATCACCATAGCAACCGGGCAGGTGGCAGGCACCTCTTCGGATGGAAAAGTAAGCGAGGTCTCTTATTGATATTACATCACTTTAGCTGTCAGTATCTGATTTCTAAGTGGAGTGAAGAGTTCTGTTGTATTCTTTGAGAAATTATGTTTACCCCGCTGGTTCAGAAAATCCTGAGTGGAGCACATTACACCTGTCCTTGACTCACAGCACTAGATTCCCATGCGTCAAAGGAGAGATTTCAAAATCCTATTACTTCTCTAGAAAGCACTAAATGGTCTCAGATCTAAATGCAGCTCTGATTGTACCTTACCCAATATCCAGACCCTTGGATCATCTGGGACAGGTTTACTCAGCGTTCCCATGATCTAAACTAAGCAAGGTGAACTGTCAGCTCACTTAAATCAGGGCTTCAGACATTGTGGTCCACTGCAACTCTCCAATAAACTAAATGCATAACTTCTATTTAATCTGGAACTTTTTATTTACTTGCTCTTGTTGCTTGTTCTTACTATCTTTCAAATGCAACTTCAGTGTTATTCTTATATCTTGCATTTATTCATAATAATCAGAATGGCCTTTAATTATATAGCACCTTTCATACATGAATTACATAAACATACAATAAGGGAATCACAGCAGTGAGGACTTTAAATACAAGTTCAAAACCATAAATAAGATGAAAATAGAGTACAGAGAAGGCATCATGGCTCAGTATCAGCAAAACCATATGTCTTAAAATCATAAAATCAAGCAAGATATACCATTTTGAAAGAACTGTGGCAGTGTGAAGTGTAAAAAGAAAGTTCAAGGCCTGTATTAAGAGTCTTAGCTAGTTAAAGGCTACAGTGAAGAGATACGTTTTTATCTTTCTTTTAAAAAATATCAAGCAAACTAGTTCCCCTGATATCGCCAGATAGTGTGTTCCATAGCTTTTGGGCGTAACTGACAAAGGCAAAATCCCTGATTTCATCCAGCTGTCACTGGGAACGTCCAATAAACCAGCAGCAGATGATTGCTGTGTTCTTGAAGGCATATAGTTAACAAGGGAGTTAGCAGTGTAGCTTGGTCATTGCCCATTTAGGTCTTTGTATAAAAGGAGGAGGACCTTGAAATCAATTTTAAATGTTATAGGATGCCAGTGAAAATCAGCTGAAACTGGCCTGATGTGCTCTCTGCACATGGTTGCGGTTAATAGCCGAGCTGCAGAGTTTTAAATGAGCTACAGTCTCTCAGTGTTTTTTTTGGGGTGCCAGTAAAAAGTGAATTACTCTCAAGTCAGCTTGAAATAGAGGCATGAATCAGTTTTTCAGCATCTTATTTATTTATGTATGATTGTACTTAAGCTATGTTTCTAAGGTGGAAAAATTATGTTTGCATCACCTTGATATAGTGGGACTTGAAGCCTCAGAGCTGAATCCCGGATCACACCCAGACTTCAGATTTAACCCAGGGAGTTTCTCCAGTATGCATTTTAATGCTGCTGTAAAGCACTTTGAATTGCATTGCTTCTGAATGGCGCTATATAAATAAACCTGCCCTGACTAAATAAACAGACTCAGATGTTAAAAAACATTCCCTCCGTGTTCACTTATATATTCATTGAATTCAGTGAATGCTTCAGTAAGCCTTGCATCACATCATACTGATGATGTACCTCTCCTGGTGTTGTGTCTGTGTTTTATGTGCGTGTTTTGTTCCTGGCAGCAGCTGGCTCCTCATGTTCGTGTGTGGGACTCTGTCAGCCTCAACACACTCCATGTTCTGGGCGCAGGCTTCTTTGACCGAGCCTTGGTCTGCCTGGCTTTCTCCAAGTCGGTAAGGAAACACCACTGATACATGTAACAATGAGTTTAAAGGAATACTTCACCCCCCAAAGGATCATTTGTATATCAGTTACTCACCCTGTGTCATACTGAATTTGTGAAGAAAACTTTTTGGATTCTTCGTTTAACATGTAGGCATGTGAGAAAAAACAAACACTTGATGAATTGAGGTCATAAGTGACCTAAGGCAGTGGTAGACCAGCAGCTCTCATGTTTAATGAGGTAAAATTGCTGTTTTTCTCAGTGGAGTCTGGCTTTGGAGAGCTTGGATAAGTTTCTCTTTTAGTTCAGTTCCCTGTTGGAAAAGGCTGTCTGTTTGGGAAGAACTGAGCATACGACTGGATCAGTGAGACTTGGATTATACTGCACGAGTTGTGTGAGAGTTTATAAAACAATGTTTTGATATAGTTTTGCTGTTTTTAAATGCGGCGCCCTTTGACTCTGATTTATCAAGAATTTTCTGCGTTTTTGGATTTTCTTCCTAAATTAAACATGAGGGTAGTAACTGATATACATATAATAATTTAGGGGTTAACCATTTCTTTGATGCAGTTTTTGACTGTACTTAGTGTCCATATTGTCAGTAGATAAACGTGGCTTTGTGTCTTTTTCTGTGTGTTAGAATGGAGGAAATACACTGTGTGTCGTAGACGACTCCAATGACCACGTCCTCTCTGTCTGGGACTGGCAGAGAGAGGACAGACTGGCTGAGGTCAAGGTATGTGTGTGCGTGTTTGTATGGTTTTCTTAACCTTTATTTTAGGATTTTCAAAATAAAACATATGCTCAGTACATCTTTGTAACAACTCATCCACAAATATCTTTACAGGTAGAAAAACCCAAAACAAGTCCTAGGACTTCAACATACTAGTAAAATAAAATGCATATACACAGCGCTAGATGATAGACTGCTCCTCAGTTAGACCATTACAATTCACTACCCTTGAGTTACTCGAGTACAGGGCTCCAAATTCTGACAAATATGTGAATCTTATTTTTATCAGAGAACCTTAACCTTTCTAAATACAATACATTCATCAGCTCTCTTATCCAAATATCTTATGTTGGTGCACAGTCTGACTTCCACATACGTAGAATAAGTTTCTTTGCCACAACCATACCAAACAAAATGGCCTGAGTTTCATACTTGTCTGCCAAAGGCAACACACTTAAGGCACCTAGGACATCAACTAGTGGGTTAGGTTCCCAGTTCTTCTCAAAGGCATCAGAGAAACATTGAAATATACTTGTCCAATAAGTAAACAATTTCTGACATGTCCAAAGAGAGTGTGTTTATGTCCCATCTGTCTCTTTACACCTGCTACAGAGAGGGAAAATCTTATGCAATCTGTCTTTGGAGCAGTATGGCTGATGCACTGTTTTAAACTGTATCAGGTTGTGTCTAGAGTTAACTGAACATTTATGCAGACTTACAAAACTCTCCTCCCAAATCTCATCATCTATCTCTTCACCCAGCTCACTCTCCTAATTCTGCTTAAGTGCATTTGTGTTGACATCAGTATGCCTCTGTATAATGTGATAAAAGCAGGAAACTGTTCCCTTACTACAAGGATTTAGGTTGTTGATACTGTCAAGGGAGTCATAGGAACATGTTTTCTAAAAATTAGGCACATTTTTTGGAGGCTGGGATAATGTTTGTGTGTTTTTTTAATTAAGACGTAACCTGCTCTAATTTTTTTGGTAAATGCGTGTACATGTAGTTTCACTGTTTCTTGTTTTATGTGTTTCTGTTCAGTGCTCCAATGAGTCGGTGTTCGCTGCAGACTTCCACCCGACAGACAGCAACATCGTGGTGACCTGCGGCAAATCCCATCTTTATTTCTGGAACCTGGAGAAAGGCGTGCTGGTCAAGAAGCAAGGACTGTTCGAGGTAGGACGCCAGACTGTTCCCCGCATGTTAAGTCAATACTGTACAGCAATAAAGTCTGATTTAGAGGCACAAATGCAATCATGTCTGTCTGTGTTTTGAGATATGATCCCATTTATAGCGACATAAAGATAATCAATGGCCGTAAAACAAAATGTGTGTTCTTGTGTTTCTTGCAGAAACAAGAGAAGCCCAAGTTTGTGTTGTGTGTGACCTTTGCAGAAAATGGAGACGCCATCACAGGAGACTCAAGTGGCAACATTTTGGTGTGGGGAAAAGGCACGTTAATTCATTCATTCATCAACCTTATTTATACCAAAGTGGTCCAATGACATCTCTTTGTGTCTCTGATTTATCTATTGATCAGCCTGTCTGTCTGCTTCTAATCTGCACTCCTCAAGCACTCGACCTTTCTGTCCCACTGTCTCCAACTGAACCTTCTCATCCATCTCATCCCATCTCTGTCACGCAGGCACTAATCGTATCAGCCACGTCATCCAAGGAGCTCACGAGGGCAGCATCTTTGCTCTGTGCATGCTGAGGAATGGCACGCTGGTGTCTGGAGGCAAAGACCGCAGGCTCATCTCGTGGGACAGCAGCTACCAGCAGATACAGACAGTGGAGGTGAGGAACGTGTTCAACAGAAATCACCAAATATAAATATTCAAAAAAATGCACGTGGTACTTTTAAGAATGATTTAATTACAGTAATGCATGAGTTTATGCTCAGCTTCTCTGCAGCATCCTAATGATCTGTTAATGTTTTAATAAAATCTTAAGCTGCAGCTCCTTCTTTGAAAGTAGGTTGCTTATATTAGCCGAAATTGCACTCCTGCCCGAGGCGGCGTACTGTGCATTCTGACTACTGCACCATATCATAAATATTACAGAGGATGAGATGGGATCGTGCTCTCAATGAGATTCATAGATATTTATAGTGATGAGAATAATGTATCACGCGTGTCTTATTTGCTCTGTAGAGCCCACATTATGCAGGAAAATATTGGTTGATGTTTATTCTGACAAATGCTGGACTCCAGGTAAACAGATGGTTTATGTGATTGTTTTCTCCACAGGTGCCTGAGTTGTTTGGTCCCATCCGGACCATAGCAGAGGGCAGAGGGGAGACTGTGCTCATCGGGACCACCAAGCACTTTGTTTTGCAGGGCAGCTTGGATGGAGAATTTGTTCCCATTACACAGGTAGATGCCTCTGCCTTAGTACACTAAGTCTACATTTTGTACTAACATGCAGGGCCGCAACTAACGACTATTTTTATTAGCGACTAATCAGCCAGATGTTTTCTTGATTAGGGGAAGGAGGAAGTAACACAGTGAAATGGAGGGAACTTTAAAAAAAAAAAGAAAAGGCAAGCAAAACAAATCGCCACTTTAAAGGAGGTTTATTCCAAATGAAAACGGGGAAAAGGACCATTAATGAAAAACTAGCTCCAAAAGGGAACCAGATCGCTTGTTGCAGGGACACATAAAATAAAGTAAAGATTAAACACAGCCAACAGCTATCACCGCACTTAGCCAAACTCTTACTTATTACCAACGTCTTAGAGACACGCAACTGTCGCAGCCTTCTGGCCCACTGGCACTGGCACTACTCCTCCTTCATCCATTTATACCCTCGCTGATGAGGAATGATGGAGATCAGCTGCACGCTGAAAAAAAAGAGGAAATTCAAAATAAAGGGCAGGCCCAAAACACACAGGCACGTAACAGATGCCATTTAATCTTCTGTTTATCAATTAATCAACTAATCATTAAAGGACAGTGTTAAGGATTTAATGGCATCTAGCAGTGAGGTTGCAATGTCTGCATATCCCCTTCTCTCATCCCTGCATGTGTGAGAACCTACAGTGGTGTTCAGGTGACGTAAAAACACAGAAGCAGCTCTCTAGAGCCACTGTTTGGTTTGTTTCTTCTTGGCCATGGTAGAAACATGGTGGAGCAACACAGCTGGCTCCACTGAAGAGGGCCTGCTCCCTATGTGGCTCATTTTAAACTAAAGAAAACACAGGGATCCTTAGTTTCAGGTGATCCTCCAAAATCCTACACACTGGTCCTTTAAGTGTTGCAGCTCTTCAGTGATGATGTCCTAGGACTGAACAAATTGAAGGTTACATTTGAAAGGCCATAATGTAGCAGTTGAGGAATTAATAGAAATCAAATAAGAACTCTCTCTCCTCTCTTCTCCAGGGTCACACTGACGAGCTGTGGGGTCTGGCTGTCCACCCCTGGAAGCCTCAGTTCCTCACCTGCGGTTATGACAGGCAGGTCTGCCTGTGGGACTCCAGTTCCCATCAGCTCATCTGGACCAAGAGCATGGAGGTAAGACTAGTCAACACTGCCCCCTGGGGTCAGTCAGGGGAATTACACAGCACACAATAAGCGATGAATCAGCCACTATGTCCAGGCCTGATGTCCTTTAGAAAAGACAGGACCTGCACATTGAGCAACTAAAATATACACTGAAATAATCAGAGTAATATGATTCAAAATATGTTGCATATTTGACCATGACTGGCTTCCAAACTAGTTGTGATACTCACACTTACACCTACACTACTGAGATTAACTTGTACTTTTTAGTCCAGTTATGCTGGGCTCTGGTTTGTTCTCCCCCTTGGTGAGTTTTGTTTGGGCAGGTGTGAATACAGTAATCAAACAGACCAGTATGACCACACTGGGACACTTGAGAGGATGTGTTCTTGGTCAGATCCCTAACAATCTCTGGAGTGGTTTGTGTGTGATGAGAACGTTATCTAACCTCAATCCGACCCATTTACCAGGTGTACCCCGCAAAGCTGAGTCAAATGGCTCCTGTAGCCAGGTGTGCTTTGCATTCTGGGATGTGGCAGAGCACACAGACTGTGGCGTCCTGTGTAGCAGTAACAGCTAGCCAATATCAGCTCCCTTGTTCTGCTCAGTCATCTTTGCAAAGTGTGAAGCAGTATATTAATTTCAAGACATTTCCTTGATGTGTATTTGGCGCTCTGCTGGTTTAGTTTTGTCTGATATATTGCCCAGATAATTATTATAGTTCTGCCACTGCTTGATGTTAAATTGTGCTGGCAATGTTTCTCTCAGAGAAATATGCATAAGTCCAGAGCACAGGGTCGTCTTCCTGTATTTACTGTCTTGCTCCTGCCCCAGACACATCTGACCAATAAGCACAGAGAACGCTCTTGCATAGTTTGTAGTGATTTTAGTTCATTTGGAGGGGAAAACACTCTGAGTTTACAAACTCACTCTGATTCAGACCAGAGCAAGCAAACTATAGGTGTGAAAACATCCTTAAGATGAGCACGGGTTAACATTTCTCATTCGACGTTAGCTGTGAAAACAGCCTTTAAGTGTTAAACTCTGCCCATACATCATTCTGCACCGTGAAGTACAAACATCCAAATGAAGTTACAATAAGTGAAATACCTTTTTTCAGTGGAGGTGGACTTGAAATATATTTTCCTTCCTGTTTTCTGACAGGATGCTGCCCAATCAGCAGGCTTCCACCCATCTGGAGCTGTGGTTGCCATAGGAACGCAGACTGGCAGGTAGGAGATCCCATCATCAAACAACACTCAAGAAATGTTAACATGACTGCTTCACCTAAAAAATAAAACCATCATTCGTACAGTCTTCTAGAGCAGACTTTAAAGGCCAGATCACTGAGCTGTCATTGATCCTGCAGGTGGCTGGTCCTGGACACTGACTCTAAGGATCTCGTCACGGTGCACACAGATGGGAATGAACAGCTGTCCGTCATGTGCTACGGGCCAGGTATGGTGTTTCTCCTGGACATGCAGAGTGTTTTCACTGTCAAGGGAAAATATTAAGGATTATTTAAAGATGCCTTCAAAGACGTACATTTTATTTTAATTTACTACCAATAATCTTGTCTTCTTAGATGGTAACTTCCTGGCCATCGGCTCCCACGACAACTACATCTACATCTACGCCGTGGCGGAAAATGGAAGGAAGTACAGTCGAGTGGGGAAGTGCTCGGTGAGCACCTGTATTTATAATCTCCCCTCATCCATGGCTCTGTTATTTTTAGTTCCTCGCGGCATCATATTTATATTTAGTTCCCTCCTGGGCTCTATGTTTGGGCCTCCGCTCTGTACACCCTGTCCTCACTGTGTGTCAATACAGACGCTGTGAAATGGTAAATGACAACAGGCTGAGTCACACACTGCTGAGTCTACGTAAACATAATGACTCAGGGCGGCCATATCAAATCCAATCTACGTTTTTAGAATCATTTCTGGTGCTTGAAAACTGTACTGCCTCTAGTGCAAGAATACTGTGAAGATAAATTAATTAACCTGGTCTTTTTGTGTCACATCTCAGGGTCACTCTAGTTTCATCACCCATCTGGACTGGTCAGTGGACTCCCAGTACCTGGTGTCTAATTCAGGGGACTATGAGATATTGTATTGTAAGTATGATCAATGTCATTCACTCACAGCCCAAAACAAAGCTGTTTTGATGGGTTTAAAAGGATTTTTTTGGTGTGGGATTGTATGAGGTTCTTATTCATAGTCAGTGTGTTATCTACAGTAGATGGCGGTCGGCATGTCCACAGTTTGGAGAAGCAGGCAGGAGTATCGCTATTGAAGCAGAGCATTGTACTGCTGCAAACAAGGGCAGCAGCAAAACAAATTTTTGCCACCTAAAGAAAATCTGTCATTTTAAGTGTACATGCATATGCATATTTTTAATATTTTCATTGCTTTACCTTGCTGTAAGACAGCTCTGAAGACATTATACGCCCTCCTCAAAGCCACCAGACTCCTTTGACAAAAAAACGTAATTTTACCTCACAGAACACAGGAGCTGCTGGTCTAGCGCTGCCTTGATCTGTCAGTTTGTTTATGTTATTGTGTGACTTTGGTGAATCTATACAATCCCTTTAACACACCAAAGTCACACAATGACACAAACTAACTCCTGTGTTCTGCGAGGTAAAATTACTGCTTTTGTCAAAGGAGTCTGGTGGCTCTGATGAGAGTAAAAATATTGACTTCAGTGCCCCATCGGAAAAGGCTGTCTGACGGCAGGGTAAATTGGCAAAAAATATTTTAAATGTAGCACATACTTAAACTGATATTGATATTTTTAGGTGACAAAAACACACTTTGCTGCTGCCTCTGTCGACAGTAGTACATTGCCTAGCTTTTGTGGCTGTACTCCTGTCTGTTTCTGCAAACAGGAGGGCATACTGACCACAATCTACTGTAGGAAATACACTGACTTTGGATAAATACCTCATACAACGCCACCTCAAAAAATCTAAACTATCCCTTTATTACAGTTTCTGATCCATTAAAAATGAGTTCATGTGTGAGCTGATGTGAACCCCTGATAACTTGGTTTCAGATCTAAAGTAGTTTGCTCTTACACTAAATAATCAAGACTAAATAAGAAATGTTTTTGTTAAAGGAACATGCTAAACATGTTGTGCACTTGCCTTGTGTGTGTTTTCCTAGGGATCCCGTCAGTGTGTAAACAGGTGGTCAGTGTGGAGACCACCAGAGACATAGATTGGGCCACCCACACCTGTCCTCTGGGCTTCCAGGTCTTTGGTAAGTGAAGGCTCCTCCCCTCTCTCTCTTTAAGTGTGTGTTTGTGTTTTAATGTCCAATCAATAGTTGTCTCTGCTCCTCAGGCTTGTGGCCAGACGGCTCAGATGGCACCGACATCAACGCTGTCTGCAGATCCAATGATAAGAGCCTCCTGGTTACTGGAGACGACTTTGGGAAGGTCCACCTGTTCTCATACCCCTGTTCACAGTTCAGGGTAAGATGCTACGTAATGACGTGAAAGAAACAAGCTGTAATGTAACCACAATTATGCACTATCATTGTACTGTTAAGTAAAAGTGCTCATTTTTGCCACTGACAGGCTCAGATTCTGACAGCACTATGAAAAGGATCCCTACAAAAAAGATCTATTTTGTTTAACCAGAAACAGTCTTGAAGTTGCCCTTAATAAACCCACCAGACTCCATTTAAATAAACAGTAATTTTAGTCAGCACATTTTAACATGTAACTGGGTGAATTAAGAGTTTATTTCAACCAAACCAGAGTTGGTGACTGTTGCAAAAATGGAAAGACGAACCAAAACACTTTTGTGAGTTTTAATGTATGTCTATCAACTTTGAATGAAGTGTGTTTTAAGATCATAAAATTACTGTTTATTTAAATGGAATCTGGTGGGTTTGGCAATAGCAATTTCGGGACTTTTAGTGGTTAAACAAAAAAGGATCTTACACTTAAACAAGAAGGTCTTTCTCTGTAGGGATCCTTTCCATAATGTCGCCAGACACTTACATTAACAATCTGAACCTGTCAATGGCCAAAAAGCACTTTTAGTGGACATAAATTGAGAGAGCCAACACCAAAAGAGGTTACCCTCTCAGCCCTCTCATTCAATACTGGACCAAATTTAAAATCTGTTGTTCCAATTAGTCACTTAAAGTACTTTCACACCTGCTCCGTTTGGTTTGGTTCAATCAAACTCAAGTTTGTTTGCCCCCTAAGTGTGGTTTGTTTGGGGAGGTGTGAACACAGCAATTTCAATCAGGTGTGCACCAAAACAGCCGGGCCAAGACCTTCTTAAAGAGGTGGTCCTGGTTTCAAACAAACTCTGGTGCGGTTCATTTGTGGTGAGAACGTGTTCGGACCTCAATCCAAACCAGCTGCAGTCACACTATGATTGTTTAGGTTAAACATGAGCATGTTACAGTCCTGGAGGATTATTAATGTGCGCCTCCTCCTGTACTGCCTTAATATGCACATTCAGCACATCCAATGCATCAAAACATTGTTTTCTAGTTGGAGCCGCGCCTTGTTTTCAAACTGTATGCTTTGACTCAAATGAACAATGACAGCAATATAGTCCATGAAGAGCAGCGCTAAAATGAACCTGCGTAGTTGTCCCTCCATTGTGACATTAGAAAGTGTCACATTTATCTTGCAAGTGTACTCTTCTTCAACGTTTTGTTTACTTCCTGAATTTTTCCTGCATGGAAATTCTGACCAATCAAGAGCAGCCTTTTTGCACAAGGCATTTGATCTGGTCTGCTTGTAAATGCTGCCGTGAGAACATGAACCAACTCTAGGCAATTATGACACTTTGTGACAAAATGAGTCCCTGATTCAGACCATAGCAAGACAACTCTAGGTCTGACAGCACCCTTAGACAAAGAAATCATGGGAAAACAGGGTCCTGGTTGAAAGTCAAATCACTCTTTCAGCTTTTATGAAACTTTAATTCACACTTTATTAAAAGGCAAAAGGCAAAACTCTTTCTTTGCTTTTCTTTTCAGGCTCCCAGCCATGTTTACGGCGGCCACAGCAGTCACGTGACCAACGTGACCTTCCTGTACGACGACAGCTACCTGGTGTCAACTGGAGGGAAGGACATGAGCGTGATTCAGTGGAGGATAGTCTGAGGAGTGGACAGAAACAGATACTGTTGGTTTCTTACTGCTGCTGGGGCCTGAACCCCAGCTGAAGCAAACTGAACTGAACTGAACTGCACTAAACTGAACCAAACCAAACTTAAATTAACTCAGACGCTAAAAAAAAAAGGTGGATCTGCCTGAACTGAAGTGAATTGACAGAAGAGGAACTCGAGGTTTTTCTTCCTGATCTGCTCTCAGATCCCAAATGAGATGAACTGATGGAGGTGTTAATGTGCGGTTGCTTGAAACAAAAAAATATCCTGAATATTTCACCTTTTCTTTATTCACACTACATGTACAAAAGCAAATTTTCCACGTACTGTAGCCAAGTCACCAATGACATGAGACAAAACAAATCGGATCGAATCCAACGAAACAGAACCAAAGGCTCTGACTTTCTGACTGCATCTGTATAGTTTGGCTTTCACTGTTCTTGTATTGTGCACACTCCTGCCACAGATAACGGACTGAAGAGGTTCCAGACTGAGTACCGTCACCGCGCTGGAGATCCAAGAGCATTGGAACAAAAAACTGTGTATGAAAAAGAAGGAAAGAACATAGTGATTTTCTAATTGTTAAACTTTCTTTTGTTTTGTATTTAACAACTCAGGAAAGCACTAGTGAAGCGGGACTCTCCCCTGTTATTAACAGTTACATATCGAAACGAGCCCTGAACGCATCTCACACAGAGGTTGAACTACAGTTAACATTAGATTCACCATTACTGTCTCATCTGCATTGGCTCATAGTGTATGAAATCGACTCATACAGTCTGGGCAAATGCTGAATTTGGTGGACATAATTAGATACAGCAAGATCAAGTCAGATGTGATGTCACCCAAACTACGATCATTTAACGAATATCAGGATTCAGAGTTAGGAATCATTTTCTACGACATTATCTGAACATGTTTTATGTTTTTGTGCTTCCAGGTCTTTAAAAAAAAAAAGGCACCTTTCCTTTTATTTATACATCATGAGGCAAATGCTCCACTGCCACTTTCAGTTCCTTGAGTTTTTCCCCGCAACAAATCCCCATTTAGTCCCAGATGTGTAAATATACTGAGAGGCTTGAAATAGACACGAGCAAAATGTGGGTGCATATACAGCATTTGAAATTGTTTCAGATTTTTGGGAATGAGTTGTTGTGTGTTTCCTTTGCCTTGAGGTGCAAGGAGAATGAAAAGCATGTAATGGGTATTTTTTTCAACGATGTGAAGCCTTTTCAAATCTGTATCTCTCTGTTTCGGAAAGAGGAAGGATGAGACCATTACACTGTAACCGTTTACGTCTGATGTGCTCCTCAGTCGTGCATCATCAGTCACTGGCGAGATATTTAACTGACTGACTGACTAATGCACTGCTTCAACCTGATAAACATGCAGCAGGTTGACTTACCTGCACAACACAACAAGCAAATCACCATTTAGTACTTACCGAAGCTTTTCGTGAACCAATGATGTCTGCTTTCAACCTTTCAACCAAGCTGCGTTCTGTCCGTACACCTACTGTACATCACACTCCTCATCTTATGGTTAACACCAAGACAATATTACACACATGCATGAATAAATAAGATTTCTCTGACGGGGTTCAGCAGAGTTTTAGTACGACCATAACTGCCACTTTTATCTGAGGCATGTTGGTGTTGGGTTGAGAAGCCTGAGGGTTGGCTGATGGTTGGAGTTGTCTTATCAGGAAAACCACTGAAATCTAACAGCAGTGATATAAAGTCACCACTCTACAGAGTGAATGTAACGTGATCTGTCTCACCACTAAACACTTGGGGCTGCAGAATACCATTGAACATTTAACATTTGTCTGAAAGTAAATGCAACATGAAATTCCTACGAGGCTGTGTCTTATATTTTCCACTTTATCACTGTGTTTATTTCTCAATTTTACAGTCTTTATTTCATGAGATCGTCTGATCAAAATCAGTAAGAGGTGGTATGTGTAAATATAATTTTAATTTTCTTTTCTTTTGTAGAGTTTATATTTCTTCATAAAAATGCCCATAAATAGTAGTAATAGTTCTAGTAGTGCTAGTAAAAATGTATGGGCTTCTTAAAGGAATACTTCACCCACAAAATCATTCACCATGTGTTACCTTAAATTTATGAAGTAAACTTTTTCTCGTATGCCTCCATGCTAAACGGAGAATCCAAAAAAAAAAAAAAAAACATTCCTTGTGAGTTAAAATTGACAGGGAAGCATTTAACAGCAAAACTATATCAAAACATCATTTAACAAACTTTCACCCAACTCCTGAAGTATAATCCAAGTCTTGTGTCCAGTCATACTTCCTATCACATGCATTTTCACCAAAACCTTACTATTTAAACCCGAGTCTAAACCAGGGGTCAGCAACCTTTACTATTAAAAGAGACATTTTTGGCCAAAAAAAGCTCTCAGATAATCTGCCTGGAGCCACAAAACATATTTGAGCCTTATAATGAAGGTAACAGTAAGTCTAAAGTCACCCATCAACATTACTTATAGGTCTAAATGAGCATTTATTAATATGTTTGACCACAGGGTGGCTACTCTGCAGTAAGCTATTCATGATTGTAGGGTACTACTTTGCAGGGTTGGCAGTAAAAGCAAACGAGTATGGTCACACACTGTGAAGTTCTCTATTGTTCTCCAAGACTTCTCTTCGATCAGGAATCCATAGCTAGCTTAGCTCGGGAGATACAAGACAAGCCACCACTATTGAGGTTTAAAAAAAACAAAGGAAAAGATGATAAGGCCATATGACACACATTTAGTTGACAAAATGTAAACTCATTTTTTTATTTGTTGGTTGGTGGATAATGCTTAAAATATATCAGTTTTATTAAGTTGAGAACTTATTTTAAGAAGATGGTCAAAGTTAAAAACATTTTTGACATTTTGAGCAGGACGTAAATAAAATAAATAAGTTAGAATATCTTAAATAAATTAGTTTGACCACTAAATATCAACATAACTTTTGGATAAATATGAACATGGTTCAATTTAATGATGTTTTTCAAGGTCAAAGTAAAGTATGTTTGTTGTACTGAACTAACCAAGTTTGTCAAATTATAAGAAACTCAGAGGATTTAGTTGGAACTACTTAAAAAGACGCACGCAAACTGTTACCTTAATTTTTTAAGTTGAACCAGTGATTCTTTTTTAGAGTGTATGAGGTACACAATTTTACAACTGAGAATGGAACAATCAGTCAAGGGCTACAACTATAAAAAATTAAAGTAAAATTTTTAAAAACAGTTATCCATATAATTTTTTGCCAAAGCCTCAGGGAGCCACAGGAGAGGGGCGAAAAAGCTGCATGTGGCTCCGGAGCCACAGGTTGCCCACCCCCTGGTCTAAATAGTCCCATGCAAGTAGTGTGCCAGGACACATCAGTGCGTTTGAACTGTTCAAGCAAGGTCAGACATGCACGTGCTCAGGCATACTGAGGCCCAGAAGTGTTTTATATTTATTTATTTATTTTTATTCCTTATTTCACATTTCCTCGTGAACATAAAGACAAACATACGAGAGAACATAACAGAAGACCAGAGGATAAGGAACAACGACAACAAGAGATAGGCCGACCATGCCAGGGGGTTACACACAAATTGTGATGCAGATAAATAAAAGATATGCAATAAAATTATACCAAAAATACATTAACGCTACAATGGAATCTTAAATTTGGAGCACAAATGTAGTGTTTTTACAGCTTTTCTATGGCTTGAGGTATAGTCCTAAATCCTGATGTTGGATTCAGGTTCATTTTTGAAGGTACAGAAAGAGCGTTTGAAATTTAATACCTTACATTTACGGATATAAAACCTGTCCAGCAATATGATGAGATTACACAAAAAATAATGTCCAGATCGTTCTTATAAGTTGTAAACCAAAGCAGTACTTTCTTAAAGCAAAGTACAGCAGCATCAAAGATACAGTCCAGTATAAAGCGACAGATACCTCGCCACAGACTCTGAGTGTGTTCGCAAGTTCAGAACAAATGGGAGACAGTCTGTGGGTACATGTTACAAAAAGTGCACATGGTGTCAATGTCCTTCTTGAACCTGACTAACTTGACAGGGTAAAAGCGACGAATGAGCTTAAAGAATATCTGTTTAACTTTGTTAACCAGCAGATATCTATCAGGAAGAGACCATATTTTTCCTCAACATAGGCCCTTATAACAAGTTTAGACCAAAAAACAGTCAATTGAAATGTGTAGTTTTTTTTTAAGTGTTAATGTTGTAACATTTTTGTGAAAATGTGTTTGGGAAGATTTTTTTGGGAAGTACTGAGCATACAAATTAATAACAGCAACTTGGATTCTACTGCAGGAGCTGTGTGAGAGTTTGTAAACGGATGTTATGATGTAGTTTTGCTGTTCTTGAATGTGGCACCTGTTTACAAAGAATGTGGCCTTTTTGGATTCTCCGTCCACCGTGGAAGGAAGATAGAAAAACAAAGTTGGTGAATTCAGTTTTGAATTCGCTGAGTAATGTATGCACAAACAGTCATTTAGTGGGTGAAGCATTGTTTAAAGCTCCTACACTCCTACAGAAGTCATGCCGGTATCTGGGGGCGGGGTAGGGGGGCGCCATTAGGCTGCACGTGCGCGTCTTCACCGCAGGTGGGCAGCATTGAGCCGGCCTGCCCTCCCCCTCTCCTCTCTCCCCTCCTCACCACGCAGCATTAGCATTTTCCCCCAAATCTCTCCACCTCACCAAAACACTCCGAATGGGAACAAACCATGGCGTGAGGGAGGCGGCGGCTGACCACCACCGTTCACCGTCTTCTACCGAGCGCGAGCCCCGGCTGAACATGGACTTACGGATACGCAGCGGCGCGCGTGGAGAGCAGAGACAACGGAGCACAAAGCGGATGGGAGAAAACGCTCGCGTCCTCGCTTAGCGTTCCTGCAACACGACTCATCATCTAATATCTCTACAGACGCGCACACGGGACGCACGGTGGGCTCAGTGAAACCTCTCAGACTGTACGTGGAGAAAAACGAGCGGACTGTCGGTTGTGTTCATCAGCCTCGTCTGTGCCATCATCTCCGGCTCAATCAAAGACGGGAGAATGAGGTAAGCGGCGGCCAGCACCATGCGCTCTGTTTGACGCGTCATGACAGATGCGCACCCACACTCAGCCTCCAGCTTACATTTATACATTTATCTTATAACAACACACAGCCATCATAAAGAGCATCTTAAACACGCTGTGGCTCATTGTCCCCCTCACTGAGGCAGGATTGTGAGCATCAGGGGCCCACCCACCGGGCCTCAGCTCCATACAGGCGTCCTTTACCATCCTCTGTGCAATCCCAACACATACAAGGCGATTAATGTGCACCACTTGTGCCGTTTCCCCTCTTTATTAGCCCTCTATTGTCACCGCCGGACCCGCCCAGCGTGCTCAATGCAGGGTCTAAGCCAGGCTAATGTTGTCATGGAAACGACAGCATCATGTATTTCTGCACATACGGTGCACCTGGTTGAAATAAGACGGTGAATATGGCTGATGGCTGTGTGAGCGGCTGCAGGAGGAGGGGGGAGATAGGATAAGTAAGGGCGCTTATATCCATCGCAGAAGGAAGAAGAGGAGGAGGAGGGTGTTTATTCTGGTGGTTGCCAGGCAGGTTATCAGACCCCCCCACCCACCACCACCCCCCTCCTCACACACACACACACACACACACACATACACCTACATAAGCCTGCTCCATGACGGATGCACATATGCAGCCTATGGAAAACTGTCTGCTGTTTAATCCTCATTGTATGGAGAGGGGTATTTTGAGCCTTGTGTTGGTATGCAGTATGCGCTGAGGGCCAAATCTTCTCCAGCAGCAGCAGAGTCTCTGTATTTTGTTCTATTTATGAAACCGTCCCTTTATACTCCCCCCCTGCTGCCTTTAGTTTGACTCCTCTGTGCCTCCGTAGCTGCAGCCTGCATCATTTTGCTTTATGGCTTCAGATTTACTCTGACAGCTCTCCTCAGATACAGTACACTCTCTGCTTTTACTGTAGCCACCGGTGTTTGTCTGCGAGTGTGTGTGTGTGGCTGTCTGGGGTGTGTAGTTGTGCAGTTCCTCCCTTCAGAGAGAAAAGGAGACAGAGCGAGGAAAGGGAATAAGGGTAAGAAGAGAGAGCCATAGGTGCTCTCACATCTGGATATCTTCACCCCTCTCCTGTAACCTGACGCAGCTCACAGCCAGTAGCTGAGCTGTTTTGCTCTCCAGACTGTAAACATGTAAGATTCATATCTTCCAGTCCAGTTGGATGAACACGCCGTTTCCTCTTTTCTGTAAAGCCGTGTGCTGCTCGCGTCCCATCCTGTGTGTTTGTTGTTGCCAGAGGCAGATCTGCTCTTTGACTCAGGCCCAAAAGGGAAGTCTTAAATCTCCACAAAGCAACAACAAGGTGACCCGGCTCCTCTCTCTGCAGAGTGGAGAAGAAGAAGATGTAATTCAATGAGATCATTTGTTCAGCGTCACTGCCTCCTTTGCTGCGTTTATGTAAGGGTTATGTATGTCCATGCACGTGCTTAGAAGGGTGTGCACGTATGTGAGATATTTTTAGTCCAGTAACAGTGGTGGTTTTATTATGGGATGCTTTCTCTCTGTTCTCCTTGTCAGACTGGCTACTGTCATTTGGTCGGTTGGATGCGTGTGTGTGTGTGTGTGTGTGTGTGTGTGTGTGTGTGTGTGTGTGTGTGTGTGTGTGTGTGTGTGTGTGTGTGTGTGTGTGTGTGAGAAACAGTGGAAGGGGGCAAAACGCGAGGCGTCCGTCCTGGACTGTTAATGCAGGATGATTTCTGAAGCTGCTTGTTGTGGTGACTCATCGTAGGAGAGGTAGAATGAGCGAGTGCAGCCAGTGGAAGGTAAAACGCTGAGTTATGCATCTCACTGCAGGCTGCTGCTGCTGCTGCCCTCAGAGCTGATCAGAGAGCTGCTCCTCCACGTGAGACAGCGTCACCACGTACAGCCACAACACTCACATTCTCCAGGGTTTCACTGACGCAGCCTCTCAGGCAGAGCAGGCAGAGGCTGGGTGAAGGAAATGGACTTTGAAGGAACTCGCCGGGGATTGTTTACTAATTTCTCTGTACTAGTATCCATATGATAGCTGAATTTTTCTATATGAATAATTTTTATATAACAAAAGAAGCCAGAGTTCTCAAATATGAAACACAACTATGGCTGCAACTAATGATTATTTTCATTCTCTGCTAATGTGTCAGTTATTTTTCACATTTAATCAGTTAGTCATTCAGTCTGTAAAATGAAAAAAAGTTGTGAAAAATGCTCATCACAGTTTTCCCAGAAGCTAAAGTGACATCTTCAGTTTGCTTCTAGTGTGCAACCAACAGTCCAAAACCCCAAAACTCTTTTTTTACTGTTATAAATGACAAAGAAAAGCAGCTAATTCTCACATTTAAGAAGCTTGTACCAGTGAATTTTTGACATTTTTGCTTGAAAAACCACAGAAATGGTTAATCTTAATTCATTTTGATTGACTGATTTATAAATCTACTAAACGTTGCAGTTCTAAATGCGACTTAATTTGCTTTAAATAGTCTAAAATAGGGCTGCGCAACTGATCGAAATATTGTAATAATCACAGTATTGCCAAGTGCAGTCTCCAAATTCCAAATTGCAGGAAACGCGTCAGGAAACTTCACCCCATTGCTAAGGGTTAGCCTGTTAGCATAAGACTACCTGTCTTCTGCTGGCAAAGTCTTAGGCCATATCCACACAAAGACTTGTCTTTTTGAAACCGCCAAATAAAATGATCGGATTGCAATGGTGTTCTGTAAACATGGCACCGTCTTCAAGAATGCAGGCGTCAAAATGAAGGCGGTTCAAGCCACTGAAACCGCTTGAAAAGCCTGCAGTATATATGCCAGCCAGGAGATGGCACGCCACGGAAACCGGAGTATACAGCTCTGAACCAGAGAAGAAGACGCGGAGCTCTCTGCGGTGGATCCAAGAGCATGTAGTGTAAATAGTTGTCTATTGCTGTCTGCTGATCGTTGTAGTGAAGGAGGAGAAGATGTTGCTGTAGAAGCTCCAATGGGCTCAGCAGGTTCTGTAGCAGGAACACGAATCTGTTATCCACCATTGTTGTTGTTGTGATGGGACGGCTTCCTGCCGGGGTAGTCAGGGGTTAGAGAGGTGAAGCTATGACATCATTGCCGGCCAACAGTCGCGCATTGGCTGCATACACGAAGACACAAAGGCGGCATCTTCAGATTTGTGCCCCGCTTCAAAAAGATGCGGTTACGACCTCTGAAAACACCAGTTTCGTGTGGATGAAAGGCCGAACTGGTTAAAAACTTTGGCGAATTCACCCTGACAAGGCTTCATGAGGATGGGCTCTTAGAGTAGTCGGAGGAGGCGTCCGGGTGATCAGTATTCCTGTGTTTTTGTTTAATTTGGTGCTCACACTGACAGAGGTGTCGCTCTCTGCCACCAGTTTGGCTCCGCCCACAAAAACATCATCGCTGTTTACAAACACAAGAATGCTCCATACAGTATTGATTGTCAACACCCAGTGCTCAGATTCAGCCAACATTTCTCAGGTTTAAGAGGTTATCGCATGGATTACTGAACAGGCCTCTTGGGCAGAGGTCCAGGGGCCCCATTGGCGTTCACCTGCAAAACATCACTCAAAGAGACACGTACGACCAGGAAGAGACTCAAAATGACCACGAAGAAATGCATAACGACCACAAAGGGACACAAAACCACCGCAAAAAGTGGCTAAACAGTTATAAAGTCTGTGTGTCTGCCTCCCATGTAGGAGAGGTGGTGGTGCTTTCTATGTCAGGGCCCAGGGCCCAATTGTCAATTATCAGTAATTTTTCAGTCATGCTAGCAGCTTGACCTGGATGGATGCTGATGTCTGTCTTTGGTTCAGACTAAAATATCTCAACAACTATTGAATGGTTTGCCCTGAATGTTTTAACAGACATTAATAGTCCCCAGAGGATGAAGCTGACTGACTTTGGTCAGCTAATTTTGTGCAGTACTCTGGTTTGTAATCAAGTACCTGCAAAACTAACAGCAGCCCCGTCATGTTAGCATGCTAACACGCTAAAGTAAGCTGGAAACATGGAAGGTAAACATGATATCAGCTGAACAGCAGCCTGTTAGCGTTGTCATTGTGTTGTCACAGAGCTGCTATTACGGCTGTAGACTCTGAGCCTGGTTTAAAGCAAAATGAGACGAGCAACACCATGGGGCCAAATTATCTGTATCTGAGGCCAAATATTTAAACACACCAAGGCTAGAGACATTTTATCATAACCTGACACACGTCATGTTACCATCTATTTTTGTATTAAGTTAATATGGTATCCACTTTATTTCAATCACAGATCATTGTAAGATAAAGACATTTATTTCAGCTTGTATTCACCAGAACAGATTTACAGTCTGTTAGTGTTTGGTGACATTGCCTTTTAATTGGTTCTCCTGAATCACACACTTTGGGGCTGCCTTCCTCAAGCTTCTCACAATGCTTTCCATTCCTCCTCACAGGTGTTACATACAGTAGTCAGGTCTGAATGTAATGTGCACAGGTGTATTTAAATATGTGGTCTGAGCTGTATCTGCAGGTGGACACAAAGCTAAACAAACAACCAACATTAATATAAAAATCATATGTCTGATAAATACTGCCAGCTGACATGCACTCTGAGAGGACTCTCCTTTGTAGTGATGTTTTAACAGGGATTTAGTTTCTTCAAAATGCTGTGTGTGTGTTGAAGCTGTTTTTTCTGTCTCCTGTAGATGTCAGCAGTTACTGACAGCAGTGTGCTGCATTGTGCTCTGTAAATGTGTATCTGGCCACTTCATTTGTAGACACAATATACAAGTCATATCTGCAGATTTCTCTACATCAGTGCTTCCCAGGGGTTTTTTCACACATGAATTGCTGAATAGTTTAACCATTTCAGGCTCCTTAAAACAATTCAGATAACACCGGGGCAAAGATCCAGCTTTAGTTTATGTGGTTGTTACCTACAGACATATGGATGTGGTTGCTATAGGTTGCAAGTATATGTTGCTTTGTTTCAGAAGGAGACAAGTCAGAAAGGCTGAGAACTGCTGTTCAAGATAATCTTTATTTAATTTGTTGTGCATTGGTTTTTCTGCAGAGTAGATACAGATACTATGGGTTTCTTTTCTCTCTGCTCTGCACTCACCACGTACCATACACTCTATGTATAGCCTACTCTAAACACCACAAACCATCATACCCAGCATCAGACTGTAATCAGGCCGTTTTCTCACAGATCCCATACATCATATACAAGCTTTGTATCACTGGAGATTTGGTGCGTAATTTGGCTTAATGGAGGTCAAACAGGCCGTTTTAGATGACCCTAAACACACTAATCATGGCAATGTCCTGTAGTTTAACACCATTTTAACACTGTAGTGTGGTACACTACACATAGGTGTAGATTTCGGAAAGGATGCAGGGGACACGTTCCCTCTCAGTAATTAAAAAGTTCATCCCAGTACAACATGAATGAATATGTATGTTTATATTTTGACAGAATTAAAGACATTTACACCATAAATTGATTCAGTAAAGATACAAACTGGTGCATAAAAATTTACCAGAACGCAAACGCAGGGAATTGAAGTGTTTGATGCTCCAAATTTAAATTCAATTAAACTTTATTTATCCTAAAGGAAATTCT
Organism: Cephalopholis sonnerati; assembly: GCA_019142605.1. Taxonomy (NCBI): domain Eukaryota; kingdom Metazoa; phylum Chordata; class Actinopteri; order Perciformes; family Serranidae; genus Cephalopholis; species Cephalopholis sonnerati. The sequence continues at coordinate 21,056,641 of JAGQAX010000015.1, read as the reverse complement.
TGTGCCAGCAGATGCTTCAAATTACAGTAACACTAAGTAGAGTAGCCACAATTTAACATTCACAGGCAGTAACAATCAGACAAGCAGTGAGTTCCCAGGATCAGGGTCACTGACTGGGCCCAGTTTTAGAAACAATACTGTATTAAATAAATGGTGAAATATACAAATATAAAAGATTAGAAGTGTTTTCAAGGAGCAAAAGCAAAACCAGTGCCTACTAGTTAACAATAGGAGTAAGAAAAGTTACTAATAATGAACTAAAATGGTACAGTACTCACAACTTGGATTCCTATTTATGAAAAACACTTGATTCTTTTGATCGTTGGACCCTCACAGACTAAAGGAATATAAATAACTTACAGGCTAATCAAAGAAAGGGAGTCACCACTTGTTTTTCGTCATGCCGGTAAATCTGAATGACTTAGGGTCTTCTCTGGTGCTCGTGGTTTCAGTGCAATGAAATCAACCGAGCTAACAGTGTGTAGCGTGTCCATATTGACAAAATTTAAAACATTTATATTTGTATTTTTGATCTTAACAACTAACTAATGTTAGCTAAAGTGGGTACTCAACAATCTGGGTTTATACATCCAAAGAACTGCTTGGCAACCAGACCAGGCCTCTAATTGAGACAGGCCTTTATATGTCACAATGTGTAGCTACATCAGGCTAGTAAAAGAGACTGATTATGAGATATCATTGATTATCAGGTGCAGTCTGCTGGTGGAGAACCCCCTGTTTCAAATCTGTGCCCCCCCCTAGTGTTGAGTGTATGTCCTGTAGTTGTGAGTCAGCTGTTTCACTTCCCTCCTACACATTCACACAGTATGGCCTTTGGTGTACACTCCCAAATTCATACATTAGCGTCTGCAGCTCTATCAGCTGCTAATTTTCGATGCATGTTCCTGTTGGTTCTCCTAAAAGGCCTGCTTTGTAAAAAAGACGATTATCTTGTATTTCACTGACCTTCTAGAGTCTGTTGCCTGTTTCTTAGTATTTCCTAAACCCACAAAGCCCCCTAATCTTTTAGTGGACCACATTGCTCTTTGTTTGTTTCCCACACCTCGGCACGCTGTGACAAAGAAGCTTAATAGTCTAAGTTTGCTGCGGCCAGATGGACCACCAGGTTGAGGACAAATTCTGATAACGCCACAAGGAAACCGCAAACGTTACCCTGGATGAATGAAAGCCTTTGTTGCTGGAAAATAAAACTAATCATTACATCTGCTCCAGCAGCGCGCTCAATTTTTAAGCTGGAAAGTGCGTCCTTTTATGAATGAATGAACCGGTGTGTTGCTGTGTGTTTCCCACTCTGTAGTTAATTGGTGATTAGGGGTTACGGCTTGCTTTTATTTTTAAATTCTGTTGCCGTAGAGTCTATTTAAAGCCGAATCGTACATGCTATAGAAAGGCGGGCTGTGGAAGCACTCCTGTTTCCTATATAGGCTAACATGTAATTTCCATCCAGTGGAAATGATTCCTTGGAGGCTGAAAGACGGCACTCCACAATCCTCAAAGCGGAGAGAGGTGACTGGTCTGCTCCGGTCACATGTTCTTCTTTCTCTCTCTCTCTCTCTCTCTCTCTCTTGCATTCCCTTACTCTGTTGCAACACTCCTCATCTCTCGCTCACTCCTTCCCTCCCACTCCTTCTGTGTCTCAGTCTTATGTTTGCTCTGTTGGCGTTGTGGATTCTTTAAACATTTTTTCAGGGGATGTGAAGAAGAGAGAAAGGTTTGGTTTGCTTCAGCGTTGGACAGCATGTGTACCGCTCTCTCCTCTCAGGCTGACACTTCCCCCTCTCCTCCATAATCTCTCCCTTTATACCTCCTTTCATCCTTTGCTTGAGGACTAGGCTGTCTTCTCCGGCGACATGTATTCCCTGGACGATTTCGGGTAAGCCAGCGCCACTCCTCATCATCACCTTTGCCTCTTTTTGAGTGTTTCTGTGCTGAGTGGTGTGAGGAAAAGGAAAACTGGCTGTGGAGTGTGCTGTAATGATAATGCTTCTCCTAGGAGTGCTTCTGTTTAAAGCCTGGCTCAGCTTTCAGACCACAGAATCTCTTGGCGCCTTCAAACAGCATTTTTATAGGATTGTTTGCAAGAAAACCTGCATTTCTTTCTTTGTCATTTTCACGTCGTCCCGGCTCTACATGCTGTTTTATATAATAATGCAACTGTCTTGAGTTGGAGAGGAAGCAGGGAAAAACGGGAGAGGAAAATCTCCTCTAGGAGTTGTCGACTTTCTCTCGTCTGTCTCCTTCTTTTCCACCCCTCTGTCTGTGTTTTCTCTGGAGCCAGCTGTTAGCAGAGACGCCTGATTGGTTACCCTCTAGCAATCTTTCATTGGTTCGGTCTTTTTTTTTTTTCCCTGGGAAGAAGGAACGAGTCTCTCGCAGTCTGTCAGTCTGTCCGCTCAGCTGCTCTCTGTCGTTCACGGGATGGATCCCATCTGACTCGTTGCATGTGTGAGAAAGAAAGGCAGGAAGAAAGGGATAGAGCGCGCTAATCTCTGAAAGGCTGCACGAGTGGGACTATCAAAAGCCAGATGATACAAGGATAGAGGGGTCTCTGTATAATATGGCCTCGGCAGATTACAGCGGGACGTGGTGATTTGTTGAAGCTCAAATACAGATGTGGAGCCGAGTGGGGCAGAAGAGATAACATCAGAGGTTTACGCTTGACCGCTTGCACTCTAGTAATCTACTGTAAAGTACAGTACATCACAGGGAGAAGCTCTCTCTCACAGTGTGTTCATTATTCATCAGGTGCTGCTCATACTGACGCTCAGACTGTAATACTGCAAAATAACACAAAAAGAAACATTTTTATCAGTGAGAGTTGCAGAGTGTTGGAGAGATTCAGCTGTAGAGATGTCTGCCTTCTCTTGAATATAATGGAACTAGATGGCACTCAGCGCCAAATAAAATACATTTGAAAACCTCAGCAGCAATGTCTCTTTCCAGAAATCATGACCCGGTTACTCAAGATAATCCACAGACTGTGTTATGAGCAATTTCATGTAGGAACTATTTTCTTTCTACCGAACTACACCTGCCAGCCGTATCACTGCGCAGAAGGAAGTGTGCATCTACTCATGGACGAGAGGCTCGTGCTCATGACAATGCAAGGTGCAAACATTAATAGTATCCTCATTGGCTGAGCTGTAATGTCAGCTAGCTCAGTGGTGCTAGGTGAGCTAGCAGTAGATGCATGCTTCCCTCAATTCAATTCAATTTTATTCATAAAGCCCAATATCACAAATCACAATTTGCCTCAGAGAGTTTTACAGCATACGACATCCCTCTGTCCTTTGGACCCTCACAACGGATAAGGAAAAACTCTGTTTAAAGGGGAAATAAAATGGTAGAAACCTCAGTGAGGAGGGATCCCTCTTCCAGGACGGACAGATGTGCAATAGATGTTGTACAGAACAGATCAATGTCATAAATTTACAGTAATCTATTCGGCAAAATGATACATAAAGAGAGACAGAGACAGAGACAGAGACGCAGGGCAGATACAGATGACAATAACTACAATAACATTGATTTTAGTAATAATATGATAATATGATGCGCAGTGATACGATTGGGGGGTGTAGTTTGGTAGAAAGAAAATAGTTCCTACATCAAACTGCTCACAATAAGGTCTGTGGATTATCTTCAGTAACTGGGTCATGGTTTCTGGAAAAAGACATTGCTTTGGGCTTTTTCAGATGTATTTTTTGGCGCTTTGTGCACTACAAGCTGAGTGTCATCTAGTTCCATTATATTTGAAAGAAGGCAGACATCTTTACGGTCGATGTCTCCAACACTCGACAGCGCTACAGGTAAGAGGAAAAATATGTAATTTTGATTCTGGGGTGAACTGTCCCTTTAATGTTGCCACCAGCAGGTCTCTGAATCTCTGCTCAGCTCTTCATCTAAACCATCCTGTCATAATTTCTCCCCTGTTAGCTGTCAGTTATTCTTGTTCCCGCCCCTCTCATCCTCCGCACATTTCAGCTGACAAATCCAGTCATCAGTACCAGCACAAATTCCAGTTAATGACACAGGATACAAAGAAAAATACACATCTGCAGGACTGTATTCATCACTGTGTGAAACTGTATCAAATACAGACAGACTTATAGTCCTTTGTCATTTCGTACCCCCTGTATATCCGTCCTCTGATGTCTTCTCCTCCAAAAGGAAGCGGCGTTTCCCTTTAAGGATCAGGATTAGTGACAGGACTGGAAGGTGGAGAGAGGCGGAGGAGAAGGAGAGGTGGGGGAAGGGTGTATGAAGAAGTGGGGGGTTGCTATCCATATTGTACTGTATGTGTCCATGACAGTTAGCCTGAGGGCCAATTGGCATCTACAGAGATACGTAATGAATAAGTGATGTCGTTATGGGGGTCAACATGCTGATTTCACTCAGGGGGGCTTTACTGCAGCTCGCTGTGGATACAGTATGATACCGCTAAATGATCTCTGTATTTAAGACGATGATTCCTAATCAGTCTTTCATCAGGGAATACTTAAGTCTCATTATATGTATTGATTCTGTATGAAACTAATATTGTGACCAGATAGCTTTGACTGCTGCTGAGCCATCATATCTACATTACTACTGATGTTTTTCATCAACCCCTCTAGTTTAAGATGAAATATTTTTGGAATGCAATCCCATATTCATGACATCTCTGTCCTCAGAGCCTCATAATAAGACCTGATAAAGCGTGCAGGGTGACACAGCCCACCTTGAAGCTGTGGGGATTGTGTAGATCTTCTGTGCTGCCGGGTGTTAGGCATCCATGTTTTGCCAAAAAAGTCTTCACTACATATATTATATGAGTCTGACATGACAGACATGCATGCAAACTAACTTGTCTGGTTGGCAGAGACATGCAACTGTGATGTAATTCTTTGTTCTTTCATGGTTAGTTTATGATCTGATACACTGTCAATAAGACTCTCTGGACAGCAGGAGCTTTGTAGTAAGGAGGCCTGTCATGCTAATTACTGTATTGATCTTACAGACGTCAGCAAAAATGATCAAGGTCATATTGATTTATCATAGGATAATGCTCGTTGTGTTTACAAAAGAATGTCACCAATATTTTAGGCAACATGATGCCTGAATAAACAGCAGGATTTTCCTGACCATTATTAGACTTGGATACAGCGCCTGAGCTGAATGAACAGAAAATTATTACGCTGAGACGCATTTTGCCGTCATCATTGTTCTTTGAATGGATGCACTTGCATTATTATGCTATCGTCATTGTATCAGTGGCATAAAATGGTCTTAAAATGACAATAATATTGTTTATCGCAATTGTTTTGGGGACAGACATATTGTCACAGAATCAAGATCAAAAATACTTTCTGAATGGACTCTTCTTTACCCACTCTGGGAGTGTCCCGTGACTCAGAACTATTGGATTAAGGTTCATGAACGTATAAAAAACATTACCCGGACTAACTTTGAGTTCTGCCGGCGACTCTATGTTCCCAGTGACCCACAGATGACATCTCACTGTGGAGCCAGGGACTTTATTCAGACCAGTGCAGCGGTGGGAAAACAAATTATAATGAGAAACTGGAGGAAACCAGGTGTTCCTTCTTTTTAGGAATGGTTCACAGAGCTGGCAAAAGTTGCGTCACATGAACAAATCTCCGTCAGTTTTAAGGACAGGATGGAGAAATATGTGGCGAAGTGGAGAAGCTACTTGGAGAACACTGCTGGTGCGGACGTCTCTTGAAGTGAATCATATGCCATGCACCATGTGCATGGTGCTGTGTTCAGTGTCTGAGAGCTAATCTGAAGATTGTGGTGCATATTTATGTAGAATTATAGATTTCTTGTTTTAAAGAATTACTTATGTATTGTTATTTATGCATTTTTATATTATTGTTTTATTTAGTTATTGTGTTTTTTTCCCCTCTTGTGTATGCACATATATTGATTTATTAACACTCAGTGACACTGTTTATATTAGAAAAAAAAGCAAAAAAAAATCAATAAAATAAAAATAAAAAAAGACTCAAAAATACTGAATTAATTTGCAGAGGGAAATTGTGATACATTACAGTTACTATGATGTATAGCATGAGAAATATAGCAAGTAAAGAATTGAAGTATGAAAATAAGTATGTAAAAATGTGTTTAACACTAGTATGTAGAATATTAAAAAAAAAAAGTATATGTGTATAATGCTACATTACAATGTATAAAATTAGTATCAAAAGTTTTAGAAATATAAAAATATTTGTACTGTGCCACAGTGCAAATCACTATATATAGAAGTAAGAATATAAAATATGTACAATATGTGTGTGTTATGTTAAATATACATTCAAGAGTAGTGTAAGTAAGAATAAAGTAGTCACACCAGCAATACTGAGGAATTGAGGCAAACTGATTCACGCTATTAATGAGCGTCTGTGTGACAATTATTCATGTATGAACAAACTCAATCAGCACCCTTTAACAGAGACGACATAACACAATTAAAGGGCAAAATTAATAAAGAAATGATTTCTGTAAAGACTTGAATTTAATCCCGGAGACAGATTTCTGACAGATTTTCTGCAGAGCTGCTGCAGTTGTGTGTACGTTCATTTTTGCACAAAAAGGCCATCAAAGCCAGAAAAAAAGTGGAGTATTGTTTTAGGAAGTGTCTGAGGAAACAAAAAAAGGTCTTAGAAAGTTAAAATGATGTCTCGGAGGCACTGTCTGGTCAAAGTTCTAAATTTCATTTCCTCTGGTTTTACATCTAATTTCATTTTTAGGACCCACATCAGTCATTTTACTTTTACCCATGACTTATATTGTGCCTGTGAACAGTAAAAAATGTTCAATAACTGAATGAGTTTAAAGTATACCACTTCTAATGTATATATTTCTTTACCACGTCTGTGTTGTAAGCAACAGTCCCCACCCTGGGACACAGAGAATCACATGTTTGTTGCTCAGTGCGATCACTTGCCCTGCAGCAGTTTTCGCCTGTTACCATTTTGAAATGTTAGTGAGCAGGCAGTGTGCCCTCCTCGGGGCACAGCAGAGACTCGTCTGTCACAGATCGAGCTTGTTAACATTTGCCCGGCCCGCCACAGAAATGTCCTGCAGTCCAGCTGGGCACCCAGAGTCACGGACGAGCCAACGGTAATTGTGCCTGGCACAGGCGTTACTGTGAGCCCCGAAAAAAACCAAATCCCTGTCGACTGACTCTCCTGTTGGACCAATCACTGTTGTCTGTGACCCTCGTTTAACCAATCACAAGTGGCATTTTGTGCCGCAGAGTGGCCTGTCACGCCCCATGGCGGTGTGACTCTGTGTCGTGTGTGTTGTTTGCTGTCACCGCGGCATATGAGGTCAGCTATTAGAGGGGAGGCCAGTGAACCAGAGAGGGCAAAGGTCAGGGAGTAATGTTCTGTCATCCTTATGCCGTCAGTCCAGGGACTGTGTGTGTGTGTCTGTGTCTGTGTCAGTAAGAGAAAGGGAGAGAGCATTAATCTGAGTTTTGTGTGTCTTGCTCCTGATATTAATTGTAAGTTGTGATCATGTTCATCATCATGTATGATCATGTATTGATCTTTGCACAATGAATTGTGGGGGCGCTGGAGCCTATCCCAGCTGACACTGGGCAAGAGGCGGGGTACATCCTGGACAGGTCACCAGACTATCAATTTAAACAATTTTCATTTAAATAAATATCTGTGAAGTCACTACCAATCTCCGAATGAAGTACTACGATGGTGATTGAGCCTGTTGCCCACTGATGAGAACCATTGCATTTCCAGTGTTACTAACTGGGTGTCTGTGGCGATGAGCGCTGCACAGTTAGTGATCCATTTTCCATTATCCAGCAGCGGTTGCTTCGCCAGAGAGGGTAGCCAGAGCTAACGCAACAGACTCGCTCTTTAACTTGATCATGTGTGAAGCAGTGTACTTTTTTTTGTCTGGTCTCCGCTGGTGTTGCGAGTAAACGGCAATGACTACAGACAGCAGTTTCTATGGGATGTCGATGTTTTTAGGTTGCCTGTTTGTACAAATTACTCCCAGAAACTCTCATCTTGACTCATAGATAGTTTTTCTTTATGCAAATTTTAGTGCTTGTGAATTGTATTTTGTCTCCCTGTGTGTCTCTGTCTGCAACTTTGTGTTTTTGCTGCTGACCGTCTTGGCCAGGTCTCCCTTGAAAAAGAGATCTTAATCTCAACGGGACTAACCTGGCTAAATAAAGGTTAAATAAAATAAAATTTAAAAAAAATTCTTTTCTTTATGTTCAAAATAAACTTTCAAATTCAAATTCAAAAAATTCATATGTGAGTTCTTTAAATGTGAGAAAACCTTTTAAAAATAGGGGATAGACATTCCCAGTAGACCAAAGCAGTGTGCACTGCTCTGCGGTAGACGATCATGCCTCTCTAAAGGAATGAAAACAGAAAGGTTACTGTTGGTTGAAGAAATGTTTTATTACTAAAATTGAAGCTTGAAACCATTTTATTAATGTAAGTTCGTGTAAAAAGTCTGCCTTTAGAAAATAACTAAAGTAAAGTTGCATTTTGTTTCAATATCGTAGTCAAGCAAATATACCTTGAAACTGGTGTATCGCTGCAACCCTAGTGTCACATTCCATATCATGAGCGTGCTGTAAAACAGGTTAGTGAACAGTAGAAAGCAGCATGGAGGCCAGTGACAGTGTTACAGTGATTACTTCTTTTTTGTATTTCTTACTAATTCAGTCTCTCTAAAACTTGGTGCCAACTAATTTTGAACAATGTTCAAGTGCCGCTTGGAAGGAGTAGGAAACGGACAGCATTTTGTGGCAGTGTGTCATTGCATCGTGCCGGAAAAGAAGTGAAAATTTGCATGCCCCCCTGGGTGTCTTATTTTAATCCCTGCCGATCAAAGCTAATTGGAGTATAAATACCTGTAACTACTGCAGAGTCATTTGTCCCGGGAGTGAATGGGCCAATAGTAACCTTTCCCATTACATACAAAAGCCAGATGTTAGTGGGCGTTAATGGGTCTTTGGTGCTGTGGAGAAGGGGCTATAAAAATGTAATTAGTTTAATGATTATGTAGTCGTCAGCCACAGTAGTACGAAATATTTCAAATTTGACCTCATGGTGGCACTAGGTGAAGTTAGGGAATCACAAAATTACAAAATGTGAGTTCTAATTCAGAGTGGCACGGTGGTGCAAGTAGCATTGTTGCCAGAGGGTTCCTGAGTTTGCATGTTCTCCCCATGTCAGCTGGGTTTTCTCCGGGTGCTCCGGTTTCCTCCCACAGTCCAAAGACATGTAGGTTAATTGGTGACTCTAAATTGCCCGTAGGTGTGAATGTGAGTGTGAATGGTTGTCTGTCTCTATGTGTCAGCCCTGTGATAGTCTGGTGACCTGTCCAGAGTGTACCCTGCCTCTCGCCCAATGTCAGCTGGGATAGGCTCCAGCCATCCCGTGCCCCCTGAACGGTTACGAATAATAAATGAATGAATTCTAATTCAGTGATTGTGGAGATATTTCAAATCTGACCTCATGGTGGCTCAGCAGGAAAAGTCAGAGGATCCAAGTCCGTAGGATACATCATCTAGTGGGAACCAAACACCTAAACATTCCATGTATGTCATCATATGTTAGTCTGTCCAGTAGTTGTTGAGATATTTTGGTCCAGACCAAAGTGTTGGACTGACCAGCCAAAGAGCCACAGCGTTAGCGTGACTAAAAATAAACTTGTCAGTGCTCTTTGAACAAACTATGCGGCTCCAGTTTTAATTAATCTGGACTACAGTCTGGACAAATTGCCTCCAGCCAGCGATAAAGCTGATGAGAAAAATGCCCCCCCTGTGCTTCAAATTCTGATTGAGCGTTGGAATTAGTCAATTACTCAGTGGATGTTAATGGACATTTAGCACGCACACCTCTTCCAGCTGATGTGAGTTGTACATGTTGGTGTATATTCACCCGCTACATCGATCCTCAGAGGTTAAGGGCATCCCAATCAATGGGAACTGGCCACAGTATGGACCGCTGGTTGTTAATACAGACTGTGCTTAATACTGGGTGGCTATGGCAACAGCAGGCTGGAGTCAAGAGGAGGGGGGGTAACAGCAGCAGACCCCAACAACAACCCCCCACCTCCACCACATACACACACTCATTAAACATTAGTGTGTAGGCACAGGGGGTAGACGCTGGTTGAGACGGATATGAGGTAATCTCCCTTGGGTTAACAGTGTGACAATAGCACAGAGGTTCAATCACACACACACACACACGCTCATCTGTCAGGCAACAGGCTGGTCAATGACTTCATCTCTGCCAGTCTGTCCATCAGTCATCTCTTTGTTACCGGATGGATCATCACAGCGGATGCAGCAGTGCAAGAATTCAGATCTGAGGGACGTTTTTTAATCTCATGCCATTTCTAAGTGGATGTTTTTGTTTTATTCGTGCAGCAGCCGCCGCTCCTGTTCGTGATGTGTGTGTCAGGCTCTCAGCAGGAGGATTAAACTGCTTTTAATGAGTTATAGTTAAAAGGTAATGGAGCAGCACAAGAGGGAGTTTGTGTCATAGACAGACCGCCGCTGCTGTTGCTGTTGTTGTTTTCCTGTTTACCAAAATGGACATACATCGGCTCCAAGTGCTTCGTTACTGCCTCCCTCAGAGTGTCAGTGACTCAGGGTTGTTTTACAGCCACATCGCCGCCAGGTTTGTACCGACACTTGTGTGCGAATGTGTGTGGTCATTTCTTCTTCCAGTATATGTCAGCGATGAGTGGTGGAAGTTAAATGTCAAATGCAGCAAGTAAACAAAAAGAGATGAAAATATTTTGTGGTGAATGAAATGATTGAGTTGTAATTGTGCATTTTTCTGATAGTTCATTAACGACGTTCGATTATTGTGTGCGAAGAAAGTGTTGTGATGTTCCAGCAGCACAGACGGGCAGATCTTCCTCTGCTGTATTTTAATCAGAGCCTAAAATACTAATCTGTGATCTTAATCTGGCCGCAGCAAACTGTTGTTCAGACACAGAATTTGGGTTATTTTGGATTAGTTATTGTGTGCATGGATAATTTGATTTGGCACCAAACTGCAAACAAAACAGCTCCCTGTTAGTGTGCATGAGTTAAGTGTCAGAAGTTGTGACTCTGATCTGTTTTGATCTCTCTTTTTTCCCCCTCCCGCCTGGTCGCATCTTTTCAGTCAAAGCCAGAGATGCTGCCAGAGAGATGCAGCCCACTGTGCGAACGCCGAGCAGCTTCTTTATTCTAAACACTCGGCAGCCTCACATAGGGCATCTCTGAATAGCAGGGCCCTGTAAGCGCTCCATACATGTTTAATTCACACAAACACTGAAGACAGCATGGCTTCTGGCTAAAATGGCAGATCTTTCGGGCCAGTGCCCTTCTCCCTTTCTCTCTCTGTTTTCTGCTGGCAGGACGGATGATATGGAGAAGAGATGGAGGGAGGGAGGGAGGTTTGGTCGCTGCTGCTGTCCCAGATGAGAAGTGTAGGATCAAACAGCCCTGTTGGCTGTCTTGTTATCACCAGGGAGAGGAAGAAGGGATTTAAAAATAAAGGACAATGAGGTTTTATGTGTACAGTATGTGCAGCTGCTGCTTAAAACTGACCTGGACCACTCACTGTGTGGGGCACAAGAACCTGCCAGAAACCTGATGGTAGTCGCATCATGACTTTAGTCTGCGTTACTGATGGCTACAATCAGATACAGAAAAAAACAATCACACTACATTTATTTTAGATTAAATATTTTGTAAATTTCATAAAGAATAATTGTCATTTTTAATCAAAGAGCCCAAAATCACAATTCATAACAGGACCGTAAAGGAGTCTTAATGTGAATTACGCTGCGTTCACATGGAGTCAGGCAGACGGTAGACGACAAACTGGATATAATTTTAGTGGACAAGAGCAGGACAGTAAAGTTAGGTGGGGCTGGCAGAGAATATCAGCAGTATTAATAGAAGACAGCGTTGCAGTTCAAACTTAAAATGTTTTAACTTTGGGCACCCAGTAGCTCACTTGGTAGAGCATCCCACCCATGTACAAAGACTTTGTCCCTGCCGCAGTGGCCGGGGGTTTGATTTGGACCCATGGCCCTTTGCTGCATGTCATCCCCCCTCTTTTCCTCCCCCCTTTATGCTAACATTGTCCTATCGATTACAGGCCCTCAAAAAGATCTTTTAATTAACTTTTTTCCATCGTCCGCAACGGAATTTACAACTGGATGTTACATAGCTCCTTCATACAGGGAGAAAACACGAGTGATCTGAACCATTACTGAACATTACTAGGACAGCTACATAAAAATATAAAAAATACATATTTTTAATTTAATGTATTTTATTCTTTATAAACAGTATGGCGTCACCATCGCAACATATCATCATGCATGTTTTCTTTTACTGTCCTGCCATTCCTTCGGACTGAAAGTTTTGTCCGTCTTCCTTCTGCTCGATTCCATGTCAACACAACATCAGGAAAAACTACTTAAAAAACCTCAGGAAAAGCAGCAGTAGAGGGATACCTGCAAAGACATATACCTTGAGATGATTATATTTGTCTGTCAGATAATTAGTATATATAGTATATATCTACAGTACATATTGTGTTGGGTTGCAAATAATTTTGGGCAACAGTGGATTTTTTTTTTAGCATCATTGTAATGAAGATGATTTGTCAGGTATTTAATTCACGGGACAAAAAAAGATCCCTGTTATTTTATCTATCAACCTCTTTTCAGTTGCTTTTTCTAAATTTACTAGATCACAATTTTAAAAAAAGACACAGGCTGTTACCCATACGCCCTAATCCTAATCCAGAGTGGACAGAAATCGCAGTATTAGAAAACAACATGGAGAAACAGAATGACAAAATAAATTATAAATGTACACAGCATAAAGTATTACAGCAGGTGAAACTTAGTGTAATAATTTAAAGGGAAACTTTGATATAGATTTTTTAAATTGATCCAGTATTGAGAGAGAGCAGTGCAGCCGGCAGCAGCAAAACAGGCTGCAGTGTAACCATTTTTGGCGATAGAGCACCGTCAATTTATGTCCACCAGAAGTGCTTGTTTTGCCACTGACAGGCTCAAATTTATTATTTGAAGAACGAGATAGCAGTGTGCTCAAGGACCGTCTTTATCATATGATACTCAAGAAAAAAACGCAGGTGCTCTTGAAGAAAAGGGTCAGCACATTGGAATAAGAAATGAACTTCAGATCCGTTTGAATTAAGTGACAAAGTCTTTATTTCAAAACATGGCCGCTCCGACCAGTTTATTTTTTATTTATTTTAAGTGTCTGACAAAGAAATAAAAATGATTTCCTTTATCTTTAGCTTGATCTGGTGTGTTTATTATTGTGTCTTACCAAGTCTCACTCAAGTAGAAGTCTCGTTCGGAAGTCTTGTCAGTTGTTGCAGAAAGACAAATCATAAACAGACCAGATTAGGCCAAAGGTGAAGAAAAATGTTTTATTTCTCTGTAGGGTTCTGTCCTTAATGTTGTCAGGCACTTAAAATAACAATCTGAGCCTGTCAGTGGCAAAAACAACACTTTTGGTGGACGTACATTGATGGTGCGCTGTTGCCACGAAGGTTTCATGGCTGCTAGCTGCAGCTCTCAATACTGGACTAGTATCAGTAATGGCTGTCTCCATGAGTCACCTAGACAATAGGGTCCAAATACATAAGTTTCCCTTCAACATGGATGACCATTTTTGTGTTAGCATGTAGAATAAAAAGAGCTGTTTTCACATTGTAATTAGAGTCCCAGTACACCTGTAATCACAGGCTTTAGCATGTATATCTGTATGTTGTTGTACATGTGAGCCACACAGTCAAGGAAATGCAGAATATAGGTCATGCATTCTCTGCCTCTGAATTAACTGTAGCAGCATACTGATACATCGTGGCATGAGATTGAGCTTTTTGCACACAACTGGGACATTTAGCTAAGAACATAAGCACATTAATGCGGTTTGCATTAATGCCATTAAGATGGCAGTACTCTGCTCTCTCCCCCTCTCTCCCTCTCTCTCCCTCTCTCTCCCATTTGGGGCTTAATTGTAGCCCTTTCTGCAGTATTACACAGTACTTTGTGTATCAGTGGGGCAGGGGTTAAATAAACACACTATGGTGCGGCACAGTTATCACAATCTGGACAACATGATGGATCAGGGACGCTGAAGCTTGGATGACATTGTGTAGATTATGAGAATCTGAACTGCTGTGCTGCTATATAATAGTCTGGTTGTTCATGGAACTGTGATGCATTAGTGGAGATATTTTAATGCCGTTAAAGCTTAGCTTGAACTCATTCAGTCCTCACTATTGTAGTCTTAGTCATTAATAACATAAAGGCACATTGCTTCAATGTTCAGTGCTCATACCCTGCATAGAAAGCACCAGACATACTGTAGAGAATGTGGAGTGTGGCTCTGTATAAAAGAAATATGGTGTCTCTGGTGCAGTGTCTGAGTGTAGTTGAGTTTTATGGTGTTTGCAGCTAAAAACCTGCAGTTTGAGCTGATGCTGTATCCAAGTAGTGATTTAGTTTTTGTGACTTTTATAGCTGTTGCACTGTCTCTAAAAAAAAAAATAGAAAACTAAACTTAAAGGTCCAGCGTGTAGAATTTCATGGGATATATTGGCAGCAATGGAATATAATATAATATTGAATGTAATTTTCTTTATTGGATGACCGCGTGAAAATTAGATTTGTTATGTTTCTGTTATCTTAGAATGAGCTGTTTGTCTACATAAGGAGTGGATTGTCTTCCACAGAGTCCACCATGTTGTTCTACAATAGCCCAGAATCATAGATATTAATAATTACCAGATACTGGACCCCCAAGTTGATGCCTATTCATTCCTGTGGAGTTGCTCACCTGGTGCATAAGCAGAAAAAAAGCTCCAGGGTTTACTTCCAGGTCATAAGGCCCACTGAATATGCACAGTAGTGGTCCCACTCAGCTCATAGACTTTACATTGTGATGATACCACTGAATTTAAGTCTCTTTCCTTGTCTTGAGGAAAGTTTTACAAATATAAAACTGCAGTGGCTCAAAAATTCAGAATAGAAAGAGTCATAATTGACCTTGTTTACAGTTCAAGGTGTGCAATCAACAGTTTTACAGATGTCTCCTTTACAGCAGTGGTCTATGGGGAAAATGCTCTCTAGGTCACAGGGGATTTTTTTGCTGCAGTACCACAAGTGGCCACTGGGAAAAATTTGCTGCAAAGGTGAGCGACTTTCCATGGGGCCTGCCCAGAATGGACAAGACAAACATTGTCTCTACTTAGGGCCATTTGCGTTTTTGCGTTGGCCACTGTAGTTGTCCTACAGGCTTGGCAGATGGCAGAAGTTTGCGATCTGCAACCTCAGCAGCTAGACGCCACACCAGACCTTTGAAGTAGCAGTTTGCCATTTGAAGAAATGAGCTCATTCGCTTTCTTGTCGAGAGTTAGCTGACAATCAGTACCTTTCTTATGTCTGTAGGCCCACCATAAATACTAGCCTATATTTAGCCGAAGCCAGTAGCCACTCGGGTTAGCTCAGCTCAGCTAAGCATGAAGACATGGCAAAATTCTCACAATTTCAACATGCTGATGATGAGGAGGAATATTGTTTGCCATGTTCAGCTGCCATTTTTAGCATGTTAGCTTGCCAGTATCAGCTGAGGCAAAGAATCAGCAAAGTTGTTACAGTTCATCTCGAGGGGAACATTAGTGTCTGTACAACATTTATTGGCAATCTGTCCAATAGTTGTTGAGATTTTTCAGTCTGGACGGTAGACTGTAAAGATGGACGATATGACAGCTCCCCAGAAGTGAAGCACATAATATCTCAAATACCTCCCAGTGGTCATAAAACCCATCACCCTCCATGTTAGCAGATGTTTTCCCAAAAATGATTTCTATCATCCTAGGCAGTTTTGATCTCGCTGATTCATGTTCAAGTGATTTTTTGGTACGTTTATAAAAGGCGGGTGATGTCATGATTGACAGCTGTGATTGACTCATGATCGAGTCAGGGGGTTGTATGGGCGGGACTTTGATACCGCCGCCCCATCCCCTGATTAATACTCCAAATGACATCACCAGTGCAAGATATCAGCAGCTGTATCTGTAATATTCTGGCTTCGTTTTTGTACAGTAGGAGGAAGCGTAGACGCGTCGTCCATCTTTATATACAGTCTAAGGTCTGAACCAAAGAGGTGGATCGATCATTGCAATCTAAAAACAAACATGAAACACAACAGAACTGAGTAAATGTTAAGAATTTAATATGACATGCATGGCAAAATAGCAGCGGGGGTAATGGGGCTTTAACAATAAGCCTTTATGACTGTATGTGACTCTTCTTTAGTTTTAATTACCCTCTTTCATTTACTGTAGTTTAGTAGAAGTGTTACATCCCATGGAGCAACACTACTGCAATCGCTGAAACCTGGCATCCATCATGTTTCTCGCTGTTTCATCCAAACGAGCTAACTGTGCTTAGTTTGCTCACTAACAAATGACCGCGCTTCACACTGTTTCTCAGCAATAAAGTTGGCTTGTGCTGTTTTTAGTTCCCGCAGGCTTCCTTCCCTCCGTGTGCCTGTGAACAGTACTTTCCCCATGGAGCAGATTAGAGGTCTTGTACGAGAGTTAAGTCCTGGTTAATTTAGATTTAAGACTGCAGTGAGGTAATGATCTGCCTGCCAGGCTCTGTCTCTAATCCAGGCAGTCAGACAGGCCTCTTCCCTCTGTCAGCTGGACCCCAGCAACACCCACCCAAACACACACACACACACGCATGCATCCATACTGTAAATGTATACACCCCCACCTATACTACACACAGGCTGTGGCTTTGCCCTCGCCAAATGCCCAGTGGAGACTATAATCCTCATGGTGACAGAATAATAACATACAACTAATGAAATCCATACACAGTAATCAATCTGTGTGTGTGTGTGTGTGTGTGTGGGAGGGGCAGGGGGCTTGTAAAGCTATCTTTATGAGGACCAATTTAGACTTTGTAGTGAAGACATTTGTGCATTGTGAGGACATTTTGGCCGGACAGAGGACTGTTTAATGTTTGGTTTCCTTGAATTGGTTAAAAAAGCTTTGTTATTTTGCATACCGCCATGATCAATGGTGATCATACTGAGACACTGATTGATTAAGGGTCACGTTTAACAACCGTAAAACTATATTAAACATCAGTGAACAAACTCACACAACTCATGCGGTGTGATTAAAGTCTCATTTTGTATGCTCTGTACTTCCCATATGCTTCCCAATGCATTTTTAAATATAGTATATATAGATTCAGTTTTTAAATAGTAAGGTTTTAGTGAACATATATGACTATTTTTAAAACTGGGTTTTTCCCTCCTTACCACACAAGCACTTATAAATAAATCTCAGTCCCAATGAAAAACAACTGATTTACTGTCAAGAGCATGCCAACCCAACAGGCGGCGATATAACTGTAACCCCAAAGCCACACAAAAGCCAATCAGAAGTCTGATAAAAAGCTATTACTGGAGGGCTACCTGGAGCAGTGACTTCTGTAGAGTATTCTGACGTCTCTGCTCCTGAATACAGTGGAAGAGTCCTGTGAGCAAGGTTAGAGCCAGCGCCATTTTTGCTTGGTCCACCATTGCATGAAATGTTGCCTCATTTGTGACACCTTGCTAAGAAGATAACGGTGCACACCTTACAGTAACAAGCCAAAAACTCTGTTTTCTCTGTCAACATGTCAATTCTAAAAAACAGAGTTTCTGAAAATCTTTACCCTTGACAGAGTTTTACAAAAGGTTTGTGTTCAGTGACCTAAAATGCAGTTTGTGTTTGGATGAAAGGCCAAAACGCGCAGAAAAAGACAGCCTTACAAATATACCCATGCATGTTTGGACTGTTAGGGTTTGGTATTTAGTTGTTAGCATTAGAAGTTAGGGAGTGTATTACCGTAATTGGTGGACTTTAGTGATGTCTGCGTTGTGTTGATATGAAGAGGCCCAGACTGTGGATATCTTTGGAGGCGATCTCCGTTTATACCTCACAACTCTTACAGCACGAGGTAAAAACAAAGTCCTCTGTCAGTTACGACCATATTACTCGAACCCCTCTCCCACGGAGTACAACAGCAAAAGGTTGGCCATGTTACATTCAATTCAGTACAATAAAACACAGGAAACATACCTGACAGCAAGAGATAAAAACAAACTCCTCCGTCAATTACGACCATATAACTCAAGCCACTACACAAATTAAGTGACACAGGAATATGTTAGCATACAATGAACTTATAAACATAGCTGAACAGCGCTTACCTCTCTCATGGAGTACAACAGCAAAAGGGGAGAGGTAAGGCAGGAGACGCCCCTTTACCGAGATATTTCATATGTAAGACCAGTTAATTGAGTACGGATTGCCCAACTGCGGACAAAAGCTGTGTCCACGATTGGGAAAAGGTGGTTTAGCTTGGAGTTAAGGTGAGAATAAGTCTCCAGGAAATGAATGTATTAGAGCTGTGCCATCGCTAGTGGCGTCAGTCAGTGATCACTGAGCCCACCATTGTGATTTCATCCTTCTACATCAACTCCAGGTTGCAGGTTTGGAGTGGCACTAATGGCATTCATTGCGTGCATTAAAAGTTGCCATTGTGCTTTATCTACCAGATAAACTGTAGGCTGCCAGATGGGCAAAGTGGTACCTTTTTTAAAGACCAAGTTTGTAGCCACCATCATGAAGATTGCCACCATTTCTATATCTGTATTACATTACGTTACTACATGACTACATCTGCTCACATGTGCTTGGTTGACTGACGTTATTTACTCCTCTCTCAAACACACACATGTTGTGGTGCTCCGTCCTTGTCTCAGTCCTCAAAATTGTGCTACAGTAATGCATAAAGCTGGCGGTCTGCGAGGCAGGTTTTGTAGTTGATTAACAACCCCCACCGCAAAGCCCCCAAGTATGATGTCATCCTCCATCATGATGCTTCACTGTGGACATCGTCACTATGCCAGATCAGCAGACATCATCCAACCCTAGAATATATATAAATCTATGTAATTTCCCCAAAGTGACCTAAGTAAACATGTTTGTGTGTGCATGTGTGTTTCTGTTGCCCTAAGATGGCCCTGCACTAAAAATACTAGTGACCGTTATTCTGGGTGTTCATACAGTATGGGTACTATAATATACTGTGTGTGGGTGTATAATTATGTCCCTCTGTTCCTGTTTGAAAAAGGAGTGGCAGGACATCACAGAGGCTTCAGTCTCAGCAAGATGAGGCTGTGAGTTGAAGTAAAACTTGAATGTCTGTTTGTGCTTTACATCTCACAGAAGTCTGTAAGATTATTGGGCCTGTTTATGTCTCCCCTTGGTCCAAACCCAGACTGGATGGATAACTTAGAACATGCTTCTTAAACAGATTAGAGGGTCTCCCCACCCCAGACAGCCGTAATTCAGATATGGCAGCATATTGCTCTGCTGCCATCGTTTGTTTACCAAACCTCAGATTGAGTTGTAAACCCTCCCTGACACTGACTGCATGTCTCTATTATCTTCAGTACCGACCAGGGATGCATAAAACTGTGTAATTATCACTCCTGCTGCACAGGAAGCCTCTCTGGGTGCATCCGTCTCTCTCAGCCGGCTCTCATTGTGCAGGAGGTTATGATTTTTTTTAAGTGAGTTAATTAGCATGAAATGAATTGATTAATTGGGTATGTGAGGTTGTTACCAGCTGTGCAGATCGACGGCTGCACCTCTAAGATGCAGCAAATAATCAGGATTAATTTTTGGCTTCGTCTGTACATCTGATTTGACGGTTGAAAAATTAACTAGGGTTTTCTGTTGGTGTCAATCAAACAATCAGGTCTCCTGTCATTATTTTAGGTGTCAGTTTTGCCCTTATTAAACAGTTGAGTAAAGGGAGGCACAAAAGAGGTGATGAGGAAGGCTGTGTCCATAATTAACAAGATTTATATGCAGGTGATGCCTCTAAAGGTGGATTATGTGAAGAAAAAGGGTTTGGTTCTGGTTTGGTTTTGGGCACCGAAGCACCCAGAAACTCAGGAAAGACTTTTTGTCTGTTTTTGCATGCAGTTTGTAAATTAAACTGCTAGATTGACCTAGTTTAGCTGCGTGTCTGCTATTTTATTCTGTTATTATTGTAAAGTAGCAGCTGTGTTAGGAAAATGCAGCTCTCTCCAACTCTGTGGGTTTCATACTGTGCACTCATCAAAGCATTCTTTCTTGAAAAACAGCTATCGCAAGTAATACGAAAATCCTCTTATGAAACTTTTCTGCTGCTGTGGCTACACGCAGGAAGCAGATTTGAGAGGTTATGTCTTTAATAATAGAGAAAATTATCAACTAAGAATACAAAAATGGTTTAAGTGGCATGACTAATGTTCCCAGTTTGAGTCCAGTCAGGTGTTTCTGTTGCACGTGGCTTTCAATCTCTGTCTCCCTTCATTTCCTGTCACCTCACTGCTGTCACATAAGGTGATAAAAATGCCCTCCTGAATACTATTTAAAAGAACATACAAGAGACAATGTGCAGTTTTTTTGGATCAGGCGCTCATCTTTGGAAAAATAATTGACCCCCTTTGGGTGGAGCTTCACAATGACCACATAGAGACTAAGCTAACTGCACTGTTCAAGGAATATGTAAAGGGTAAGTTTGGTATTTTCAACTTAGACCATGTTTTACACGTTTTTGTATCTAAGTAAACAAATGGGATGTGCAATTTTTTAAATCTTGCTTTTGTATTTAGTGAGACTGCCTCAGACGGCAGCAGCGAAATAAGCTGCAGTGTAAAAAATTTTTTGCCACTGACAGGCTCAGATTATTATTATAGTGTCTGACAACATTGTGGAAAGGATCCCTACAGAGATAGACCTATATGTTAAAGAGTAAGATCCTTTTTGTTTAACCAGAAACAGTCCACCAGACCCCATTTAAATTAACAGTAGTTTTATGATTGTACAACACACTTCATTCAGAGTCAACAGAAACAAATTAAAACCCATGAAAACCTTCTTTGTCTGTCTGTCCACCATTCCAGCAATCATCAACTCTTGTTTGGTTGAAATAAACCCTTAACTCACCCAGTTAGATATGAAAATGTGCTGACTCTGTATAAGGCTAAAATCACTTATTATTTGAATGGAGTCTGGTGGGTTTGGCGTGGCGAGTTCAGGGGTGTTTCTGGCTAAAGAAAAAGGATCCTACCCTTTAACAAAAGGTCTATCCCTGTAGAGATCCTGTCCATAATGGTGTCAGACAGTTATAATGACAATCTGAGTACACTTTTAGAGGATGTAAATTGACATCAAGTCAGTGCAGCCTGTGTCATGGCTGCTGACTGCAGTCCTCTCGCTTAATAATGGACCAGTTTTAAAAATTGTTGACCCCATTAGTCACTTAGACTATGACTAATACGGAATTACCCTTTAAGGACTCTCATACTCATCACTGTCTTTGTCATTAAACATACAGCACCACTTCTGTATCAGTGGCTCAACACGTATAGACCTGTGCTGATGGGGCTCTGCTCTACAGCTCCAGTATCCTTTGGTGGTGTTTTAACATTTAGTTTTCATCACGGAAACAAAGGCCCAGCAATTCTAAACTGCTGTCGTGAGCGGGCCGCGCGGGGCCGTGTTGAATGACTCATCATTTGTTCGGGTCTGTTCGGGTGCCTTCCACTGTGAACCAGCAGGATGAAACAATTACCCCGGTAACAAAAGCTAATTGCCATGATAACAGAAGCTCTGCCCTCGGGTGCTACCCAGAGAGAACGCAACACGCACCCCGTCACCCCAACCCACTCTCTCCGTATGCCAAGGAAACACTTTCCCAGCCTGAATACAACCAGTGATCTAATCAGGAAGCTGACGAATCTCACAGGAACACACAACTACTGTTCCTAAATACGCTCAACCCAACATGTATACAGTCGTCTTTCATCAGGTTCAGGCATCAGTTCTTCCTGCGCTGAGATCTCTGCTAATGGACTGAAACACACAGCCGTGACTCTGTGTGTGTGTGTGTGTTTATGTATAGGATTTGTGTGTGTGTGGGGGGGGGCACATATGTCTAACCATGTGTGCAGGGAAGTGCTTTGCTTAATTCAAAAGCCTGGGAATGTGGCCTCCTTTTCACCGCTCGCCTTATGAGGCTTATTTGACATGAGGAAGCGCTCAGTGTGGCAGAAGCCTTCATATCCTCTCTGCTCTTGTTTTTCCTCTCTGCCGTCTATTCATCTCCTTCTCTCTCTGTACTCCTCGTCTTTTTTTTTTTCTGCTGAACCCTCTCAGGCTGCTTTTTGAGGTGAATATTATTCAGTCACTGCTGAGAAATCTGCTTAGTCCAGCAAAAACAAGGTGAAACGCTCAGGCAGGAACTGATGGCTGAGTCAAGTCAAGCTGATACTGTTTAAAAACCAGAATACATGTGTTTCCTCTGCACCAATACAAATACATTGTCAGCTAATAGCAAAGAGAACATTTTAAATATTGGTGCTCTCATTTGCCTGTCAGTGTGGTGTGAGAAACGTACAGTATTTCTTTTTTTATTCATGAGCTGGTAGTGGGGAAGTGCTTATGCATTTTTAAAGATGTAGTCTATAGAATACACAGGAGGGAAAATACCAGCAGGCTGAAGCCTTCAGAGGATTGGAGCGGCCTGAAGAGACAAACTGTCCAAATGTCAGCTGTTCATTAAAGCTCTCTGCACCTCAGGGAAACTGCTTAGAACAGCTACAATCAATATTTTTATATTAACAATAGTTCACAGACTATTTATGTGAAAGGGGTCACATGTAGCGATGAGCCATCAGAGAAATATGACCTGACACTGCAGTTTCCAGCAGCTCGACGAAGCATTTTTGCAGCTTTGAGCTCCTTGTTTATGTTTTATTTTTTACAATTTACCGTAAAACAAGATGGGAAATAAAAATCTGAATGAATTACTGTGTTCTTTGGCGCTCATAAGGATTGAATTGTGGAGAATCTAACCGAGCTAACGTTGTGTGTAGCATCTCGATATTGACAAAAGTTTGTACATTTATATGTTTATGCACAATTTGAACGCCTAACTGATGTTATCTGCAGTGTGTAGCCAACAACCTGGTTTTATACATCCAAAGAACTTCTATAAAAATAAACTGCTTGGCAACCACACCAGGCCTCTAATTGAGACAGGCCTTTATTAGTCAAAATGTGTAGCCACACCCGGTTAATAAAAGGGACTGGGCTTTTAATTGAAGTTTTACGGTAGTAACATTATTGAAGGGTGCTTTCCATTTAGGTGAGACAGTTTCACTGCTCTGGTCTCGTGCATACTCACTCACTGACACGTCTTACTGGGACTCTAAATGGAATGGAGCCATTGTTGATGTTTTGAATTGTGTCTGCTGTTGCAGACTTAAATCACTTTTAAACATAGGGTTCCTACTTATTTTCCAATTTTAAAATTCTATACTTGTCCAGACTCAAAGTTCAACACTTCTCAGTAGATATTTTAGGTCATATTAAACATCTAAGTACGAATGTTACTGTTAAAATGTACGTTGCCAAATAATTGCCAGAATATTGTAGCTCATATAAATTAATTAACACCATTCAGTCCACACTCCTACGCAGAACGTTGGACAACGTTCCACTGTCAAACATCTCTGCCTAGAGAGGAAGTAAACTAACCAGTGTTACCCATACTCGTATTATTTTCCCTTAACATATTTGAATAAATAATATTCTACTATTGTTCCCCACCCTGTAAACTAGTATAAAAAGATTCCCGCACACTTACACCTATGCAGTGTTTCCCTTTGTTGTTGAGCTTTCGGCCTATTTGACCTTCATCAGAGCAAACATAAGGCAACAATGGACAGGCAGGTAAAAGTAATCAATCTCAATCACACCTGTGCACTACCCTGGTGGTAGAAGCTCCACCTCCTGGGAGTTGTAGTTTTAAATTGTAGTCCTAAATAAGAACTGAAAATGAGTTGTAAAATGTTCTGTGTCACCTTGTTAATTCACTGCGTCCATGGAAACGATGATGAACGCTGTCATAAAGGTTTCCTCACACAGAAAAGATCGTCTGTTTATTTTTCTGATAACTTCATCACTGTGTAACTGAAAAGGTAAGACAAGTTTAATATTTGTAATTTGCAGTGCTGTGTGTATATACAGTTAAGAAATACTGCGCTTTTCCTTTACATCTAATTTAATTCAATGGAATGTGCGTTCAGTCACCTGTCACACTTCTTGCTGTGCTGTCAACACCGTCAAGCTTGCATTGTCTCACATAGCGGTAAATGTTTTGGCTGCCTGCTCCCAACGCCATGAAAAACACTCTGCTGGTGTGATCAGATTATTTTTTATAAATTCTGAATTTCATATTTTAGAAAATAATTTGGGAGCAATTGTTCCTCCATACTCTCTTGTCTTTATTTCCATACCTATTCAGGCCCGGAAATTACTAAAATAAAATTCCATACTTTTCCAAACTGCGTTTAACAAACATTCACATTCACCCTTGTTTTATATAATCATTGCTTGTCATTTGTCATCCACACAGTCAGTGTAGCATCAACAGAAGTCCAGTTAGCAACAATAATTTTGGCTAATTAAGCCTATCGCTCAAAAATATATCCTCTTTGGGATTAATATGTTCTCTAATAATGTTTTCTTTAGTCTGACCTTCAGTTCTTCCTGTTTTCCTGCTCTGAACATCAGTTTGATTCATCACATTATTTTAATGTCACTGATTGTGATATTCAGCAATAGATGACCTTTTTCAGATGAAGCCGTATCGCCTGCTATCCTTCATCACAAACACACAGTCACTCTGTTTTCTCTGCCTCTTCCTTGTCTCTCTACTCTACTTATGCAGCTGAAAATCTGTCAAGTATCGAGTGTTTGAGCAAAGTGGGCTTTTTTTTTTTTTGGTAGAAACAGCTGTGATGTTAAGCAGCTATCATGTGCCCCATTGTGCCTTGTCTCCTCTTCGTCATGTGACCCAGAGAGAGTACGCCACCCTCGGTAACCAGATCACACACAGAAGCATTTAGCACTCTGTCAGAAGTGGGAGAAATTAGCTGAGCTGCTCTGTGACGATCTGGCTTAGCGCTTACTGCAGCCAAAGAAACAACAAGAAATCGTCTTCTCTTTCTTTTCCTTTTTTTTTTTTGCTCTCCATCCCATGATGTGTCGATTGAGCAACATACAGTATGTGGAGGAGGAATAGACGAGACGCCCGCTTTATTTCTGACTGCTCGGAGAGAACTGAAACCGTCAGCTTCAAGCTGGAGGCGCTCCATCCCTCTGGCCCAAACTGCTCCAGAAATAGGGCCTGTTTTTGTAAGAAGATCCATCACAGAGACGCAGCCACCTCCCTCCCCCCCTCCCTGTTTTCTCCCAGTGAGCCTCTGGTGGTCTGTCGGGTCTCTGAAGTGGAGAGAAGTGTCAGTTATGTGATTAGAGAGTCTGTTAAACTTATTTAGAGATGTAGGAAACATGACGTCTGTAGTTATTCCTCATGGTTTTACATGCAGAATGGGAGGTTCTTCTTAAATGTCGAGGCAGTGAACCTTTCAGATTGCTATATCCTGCAGTAATCAGTGATGAAATGATGATTATTTGTTTTGGTTATTCCTGATATATAAGGAGTAAGATGACATTTGCATGAGGTTAAGGATGAATCTTTGTGTCTGTGTCTGTCAAACAGGATTTTATCCGCGGTGACTTGTGGAGATCAGATTCTGAGCTATATCTGAATGTATTTGAGGAACGTTGCTTTCACATCTGCTTGTGTAAAAGACAAATGTGTTTCCTGTTTGATTTTCAAGTTCCTGTTTGTCCCTGGGTGGAGGATATTTATTGTGTAACCATTTTCCAGCCGTCAGCATCTACATCCAGACTTACTTTTTCTGTCTTACTAACTTACCGCATTTAACCTGTCTACAAAATGCCTCTGTGCAGCAAACACTGTCACGAATAAATTGTGTTGTGATCGCTCTGATATGATATTGCTGCTGGTTAACTCGGCAGCACTTGTGCAGTGGGGAATGATGGATATTTGACAGAGGGAGGGTGGTTGTATCCGTGGGAGTTGTTGCTGAAATCCATCTGTCAAGTGAGCTTTAAAGGCTTCTCCCCTGAGGAACGACATGATGTTGCCGTGCAGTTTATTCTCAGACCTTCTGATATTGTTGCATGGAAATAAACATCTTTATGTCATGTGTCAGACAGGTGATTTACTCTGAGATATTTACGATGAAAAATAATTTTTAGATCAAAGAAAAATCTCTTGCTGCCTTACTTACCAGATGCCTGATTTAACTTAAATGGAAATACACACACCCACCAAACTTTGGTCAATGGATCAAAGACACACTGTACTTTTTTAATTAGAGTAAATAAAATACTTATTAAGGGACCCCATAAAGACTTTTTATAAAGTATAGAATCCCTTTCTTTACCATATTAAAGAGAAAATACATAGGCGGCTTTCCGTAAAAAGGATTAAGGCAGAATTAAGGGGGATTTATACTTGTGCAGTTACACCTCCAAAACACTAGTAGGCAGAGGTTTCTGTGAAGTGCTGTAAAGTTTAGTTGATTCAAAACACACCCAAAACACACATTAAACATGACATAATAGCGACAATTCCAAACACAAGCACACTCGCAGCATTCACAGACAAACACTTGTCTTTATCTGGACACATTTTCCCTACAAATACAACATGCTAGTGTTATTAGCACAAGCCTATGGCAATTTACATTGTATAAATTAGCCTAGTGGCTATGAAGCCAGGGACGACAGCAACATTTAACAAAGGTAATGTTATAAAATTTGACTCCATTACAACTCACAAGGTTCACTGGCAAAACAACTGTCTTGTACTAAACATGTTTTCCAAACAAATATAACATGCTAATGTTTTTAGCACAAGCCTATGGCATTTTACATTGTATAAATTAGCCTAGCAGCTAGCAGACTTCTCTCTACTCATATGGACCCAGGGACAACAGCAACATTTAACAAAGGTAACGTCACAGAAATCTGCTCCAGTACAGCTCACAGGGTTCACTGAGAAAACAACTGTCTTATGCTAAACACATTTTCTAAACAAATACGACATGCTAATGTTATTAGCACAAGCCTATGGCAATTTACATTGTATAGATTAGCCTAGCGAAGACTGGAGGTTTCCTCTGCTCATATGAAGCCAGGATAAATCACACACAAGACTTAAACTGCTATTTTGTGGAGGCTTTACTGTCTTCACAATTTATTGTTTCTTATCTGTGAAATTAAAGTAAATAAAAGCTTCATTTCCACTGAGGGAAATGGTTTCAGCTCACAGAAATGAACAGGTCTGCGTCGCTGCGACGTACGTAGGCGTAGGTACGCCGTTGATTTGATACAGAAGTATAAATTCCGCCTTAAGCAGGATTTTATTACTGTATGTTGTCTTTTTAGTATCACTATGCTCACTGAATCTATCATACAGTACAATACCACTTATCAAGAAACAGCATAAAGAAAGTTTACCAAAAAAATGGAGATGGACGTAGTTTGATATCGAGCCCTCACACTGTTAATGTGTTTCATTTTGAATTCCTTAGTTGCGGTACAGGGTTTAGGTGAAGCCAGTAGAATCTCATCACTGCTGAGTTATTTGAGGCCGTTCGGATGACCGCAAGGGAACCGGAGAGCAGACGTCGGCAGGAAAAGTGAGAGGAAGCCGGCTGGGACTGCACCATGTGTTCGAGCCGTCCGGGGGGGGTCTCTCAGGTGTCACGCTGTGTTCCTCCTGCAGAGCGGCACCTCGAAGGAAAGGTTGTCAGAGGAGGAAGGGGGCGGTCACATGTTGGCATTTGAATGTTACTGCCGTCCTCGGGGCTGGAAACAAGTCCCAGTCCTCGTTAACTGCTGTGAAAGACAGCCTCATGTATCTGCTTCATCTTTATATTATTTCTGCCATTTTTACTGTTAATGTAATTGTGCTAAATTGCCAGAGGTTTAACATTACACTGTATAATCTCATCCACCTCTGTCTCTGTTGAGAAGTCAAGGTAACAGAACAATTAATCACACTTTTGGCTCTTGTCACCATTTCTGGCTTTTTTCATACCTTCATAACTTAAACAGCTTTGTGCTGCTGGAAAACCTCTCTGACGGGGTCATGCATATCTCCAGTGTGTCATTCCAACGTCTCAAATGTTATTATTTAGAAGAAGTTAATGTGTTAATGGTTTTAAGATGTGACTGCAAGGCACAATCATGTGCACTACATGCCTCTGCCATATGGAAAATGTGTCAAATAAGAAGAAAACGCTTCCAGGTTATGTGAAACTGTAAATTTTAAAGCTGCAATAATTAGTCAATTAATCAATTTGTCAGTTGAAGGAAAATGTTTCTACATTAGATATATGATAGTGAATTAAATATCGTTGGGTCAGACAAATCAAGAAATTTGAAGATGTTGGTTTGAGCTCTGGGAAGATGTGATAGTTGTTGCATTGGACACTTTGGTTAATCAAGAAAATAATAGTCAGATAATCAGAGTAATTTGCTCTAAATTTTAAAGTTGCACACTTACACCTCTTCCTAACTGGACATGATGTGAATAAGTGAACAACAGATTGTTTCAGTTTTTACCTGTGTATCAGCCAACAGGCTAAGTGCTGCCCTGGCTCTATTTTTGCAAAGCTCTGCGCACCTCCAACCTATTTTAAGAGGTACATTAGGCTGTTGCTTAGGCTCAGTCAGGGCTGTTGTTTTATATCTGGACAAGTCTTTGCACTCCATCCACCAGGGTGCACTTGCTCGCTGTATGTTAGTCCGCCTCTTTTTCCGTCTCATCCTGTTTACTTTTGCTGCTGCAGTGACTGAATTTACATTTTATTTTACCTACTTCACCTCCCAAATGACCGCTTGTATATCAGTTACTCACCACGTGTTATTGAATTTGTAAAGAAAATGTTGTCTCTCATGCCTCCACAATGAACGAAGAATCCAAAAACGGAGGAAATGCTTGATGAATTGCAGTAAAAAGGGGAACCATGTAACTGTAAAACAACTCCTGCAGTATAATCCAGGTCTCATTTATCCAGTCATATGCTCAGTGCTTCCCAAACACATGCATTTTCACTAAAACCTCACTATTTAAAGCTCTTCCACATATGAGCACCAGGGCAAGTATGCACTCGTTTATGCAAAAATGTTTTAATTATTAAGGTTATAGTGAAAACGCATGTGTTTTAGAAGTGCTGAGCATATGACTGGATAGATGAGACTTGGATCATACTGTACAAGTTGTGTGAGAGCTTGTAAACAGATGTTTTCATACTGGCCTCCTTTTACTGCGATTCATAAAGAATTTTCTGTTTTTGGATTCTTCGTTCACTGTGGAGTCATGTGAGAATAACAGCGTTTTCTTTACAAATTCAACATAACAGGGTGAGTTAATGATGTACGTCATCATTTTGTATGTGAAGCATCCTTTAAAGCTCTGGAATACCTTGATGGTCAGCGAGCGCATCAACAATGCTCTTTAGTTTGCTTTTCTTGGCCCTCACACCTTCAGACTGCTAATGTGGGTCTGAGTGCCAGCGAGTCAGTCCCTGAGGCGCTGAAAGTGAAAATTAGAGAAGCGTTTAGTCACTTCACAGGTTCTGCGAGTTAACCTCACCTCTGCCAGTCCTCATCCCCTCTCCACCTGCTGCTATGTGTCTCCACCGTCACACACATATGGTGCTAAGGTCATAACAGTAGTCACACATAACACACATGGGTCTTTATTTTGCGAGCTGTATCTCTTGAGCGTGGTCATTTTGTGATGTGATTTATGATTTGTCGAAGCCACATAAGTCATCGGCCACATGTCTCAGCTCATGAATGAATTCCCTTTCAGCTGTGTGGTTGTGAACGTGATTATTTTATGCGTCCTCGTAGCTTTGTGATGTGCGACTTCACCAAACGAGCCTCCAGCTGGTGATACACTTGCTGATCAAACACTTGCGTTTTTAACACACTGTATCATTACGCGACACATCACGCACACCCCTCAAAACACTTCTTCATGCGCTGTAATGGTGCGACCACACCACAGTAAAGACCAGGAGGGAGAGGGGAGTTTTCCAGGGTTCGGTTTTACGTTGAGGTCTTGTTTATAGCCTCCAGAAATGGCACCCACCCTCTTCTCAGCACACACACACTGTCAGATATCTGCAGTGGCAGTGTGTTATTCCTAATGTGGTAACTGCAGAAAGGTGTGGCTCCCCAGTGACCCCTCAGCTAACCAGATGATTACACAGTAACTCTGTTTCGCTGGTTTCACGTCAGTGACCACCAGCACATTTTCACTGTGCTGCTCAGCAGTAACATATGAGAATTAACAGTGCAGTGAAGCATCTCTGTAATCTAATATTATCCACTATTCTAGAGATGGGATTGAGAAGAGTTTATTGATACCAATGCTATTATCAGATCTGATTCCTGACTGATTTTCTGTGTGGAAAAAAATAAGGCCTACGCAGGTTTTCAGCATCAACACAACTGTTTTGTTCTCACTGATTATGAAAACAGTGAAGAAATAAATTTGAGGAGAAGTCATGCATGTGAGTCAGCGTGGTGCTGACAGTGGTGGGTACAATTACTCTCATAAAAGTGAAAAGAAAGCTATTAAATTAAAAGTTAAATTAAAATCATCTGGTTGATAAATTACTCAAAGTACAAGTTACGGGCCGGTGCAAAAACATAAAAAAATGTACTTTTGATAAAACTTTATTTAAATGATGAAGAGTAACTTATACAGTTGAGATATGAATAATCACTCACTCCTCCTCTTCCTCTCTCCTCCTCTCTCCCCTCTCACAACATCAAATATTAATATTAGACATGAAAAATTAATGTAGCTTTAATTAATGTACGTAGCTACAGTATGGGCAACATTCTTGAGTGTAAATCAATAGCACTTGTATTGCGCTTTTCTAGTCTTCGGACCACTTAAAGTGCTTTCACACTACATGTCACACTCACCCATTCACACACATTCACACACTGGTGGCCGAGGCTACCATAAATAGTGCCACCTGCTCCTCAGTATCCATTCACTCGCACTCACACACCAATGGAACAGCCATCGGGAGCAATTTGGGGTTCAGTATTTAGCCCAACGAGACTTAGCTGGGGATCGAACCACTGATATTCTGATTTGTGGACGACGTGCTCTACCTCTGAGCCACAGGCATTCAATGTGGCAGCTGCAACTTTGCATCTGCAGTATAGGAGCTCCTCACATGATCTCACCCCTACACTCAATCCCCGCATTTAGAGCAGGCTAATAACGAAGTATAAATGGCAAATGTAGTGAAGTTAAAAGTAGAATACTGGCTCAAAAATATACTCGAGTAAAGAGGAGAAATAGAGTTTAAAAAAGGAACCTGTAAAGGACTTGATCCTTTAAAAAACTAACTTTTTATTCATGCTTATGCGTTACTACCCACTAATGCTAATGTTATTACAGCAGGATATTAACCCTTGATAACAGACTTGCTGCTCTGTTGTGAAGCAGTGGCACTTGTGCGCAGTGTCAAACACGTGGCATTGCTGGAATTTAAGCTTGTGTTGTGTAGACAGATGTTTTAGCCTATTGCTGGTGTTATTAAAATGATCATTTTAGAGACATTACAAACCACACTTTGGACCATTCCTTCCTCTCCACCATTACTCCTTGTTGCAAGGTTCTAGGAGTGTAGATACATGTGTTTGATGTCATTGTTTCACAATCTGCAGCTGTCAGAAAAATGTGCAGGCATCAGTAAAAGGAAGTGATCAGCTCAGAGGCAAACGATGCTGATGGATCGGACAGTTTGGAGCTGGTTCTCTTTCCATCCCCTTCACTGATTATCAGGATCTGAATCTTGCCCACTTCTTAGTTATTTTCTGTTCTATCAGCTTTCATTGCTCAACTATCATAAAAGCTTCTTTCACAAGACTTTTTTAAAAAAGGAACATTATAATCAGGTTTGTATGACTTTAACAAAGACTGATACAACCTGGGAAAGTCCCCCTAAAGACATTCACAAATGCTCCATAAACTCCAGACACCAACTTATTCATTTTAACATGCTTCACAGGCTGCACTGCTCCTGTGCTAAACTACACTCTTTTATCCCTCTGTCTCTCCACCTTGCCCAAAATGTAAATCAGCAGAGCACCTTGGGCCACCTCTTTTGGTCTTGATCATAATGCATTGGACAAACAACGTGTGTACTCGTACTATATGCATACAGACCTCCATTCTAGAGGTGGTGCTGAACTTCTTGCTGGTCGTACTGACTAGAAGAGTTTTGGGGGGTTTATTGTCTTCTTTTCTTTTAGTGTTGTTCATTTCCGAGGGTGACTTGTATTTGTGTTGTTTGTGTTAAAATCTGAAAACCTACAAATAAAATATAAAAAAAAAACAAGACTGATGGCACCTCCTGCACATGTACAGCATCAACACCTGTTAGATGTTTGTGACTGCTTTTCTGACTATAAAACACATGTTGAATGTTATGAAAATGATTTATCTTCGTTAACATGACAGGGTGCTTTAAATATCTCAGAAATCCTCAACCACAATTATATACTTCAGCTTTTATAATAAATGAAGTTGACCACTATATTTCTCTTTCCACAAACAAGAGAACACTGTCACAGTATTTAACTGGACCCTTCTTATGTCCTCTTTCTGTCTTCCATCAGTGAACAGAGTATCTGTCAGGCGCGGGCCTCAGTGATGGTCTACGACGATGCCAGTAAGAAGTGGGTGCCCATCAAGCCTGGGCAGCAGGGCTTCAGCCGCATCAACATCTACCACAACACTGCCAACAACACCTTCAGAGTGGTGGGCGTCAAACTGCAGGACCAGCAGGTGAGAGACACAAGAACATAATCAGCATCACACTCCTGATGATGAGAGGACATTTCTAATGCGCTGGCTTTAGAGCTCCATTCTCTGGCTGATGGGATGCGTCGGTACAGTATGTGGTGTTTTCAAGCACTTTCATATCAGTAAGTGCCAAGTTGGATATGTCAGAGCTTTTAGAGATACCTGAGTTTCTCAGTTGGAAATAGGTAATGATGATGACTCTATATTACATCTGTCAATCAATCAGTGTCTCATTAGCAACAGCAAAAACAGTGGGAGTCATCAGGTTTCCCATTTGAGAAAAATCTAGCTTTACACTTAGTCCGTTACATGTACTTGAGTATTTTTTTAATAGATTGTACTTCAAAGAAGAGTTGTTTTGAAGAATGCTTTGCTGTATTTGCTATAAATTGTATGTGCTTCTGCTCTGTGACACTGGGCTACACACATCTCGCTTCTTTTATAGATACATTTACCTATAAATAAAGTACTTAGCTGCGCACACATACGCCTTTGACTGTGCATAAGCTCCCATTTTGAAGGCTCCAGTTCAGCATTTCAGCTGTGACAGCCTGTGTTTTTTGGAGTCAGAGGTGACCATATTTGGGCAAGAGGAGTGAGGGGTGGATCTGACTGAGAGGCTGAAGACATTATCCGCTGACAGTCTGTCACTCAAAAGGATTAGTTAATAAAAATCCACATCCCACACAGTTTTCATAAATGTTAAAATTCGCTATAATATCGTTTTTTGGTATCAAGCTGTAAACATGTTTATTTCTGCTGTAAGGCTGTGCATTTTAACATGGAGGTCTGTGAGGATTGACTCACCTCTGGAGCCAGCCTCAAGTGGCTGTTCAAAGACCTGCAGTTGTTGGCTCTTAGGCATCGGCTTCATTTTTCAGCCCAGGAGTTTGCTGCTTGCCTCTAGTGGATCGTAGCACTGCAGATTGAACAAAGGTGTGGCCCTACTTCTTTCACCACCCCACATCAGTTGGGTACAGCTCAGGATCAGGGCAGAAGAGGAAATGCCTCTGCCTCCCTCCAAAGAGACACATGCACATCCCTGACCCAACGTCCAGACCTTGTTTGCCTTTCAAATGACATGAGCAACAGTCACATTATGAGCTGCCTGCTTTGTCAGCCCAGAACATTGACATCCTATTACAGAGGACCTGTTTGAACATAATACATTGATGTAATAAATTATATCTAATGAAGTTACTAAAGTAGTTTTTACAAGATACTTTTTTACTTTTACTTTAAGTCCTTTATTTCTACTTGAGTCAATATAATAATATAATAATAATTCTGTTTACTCACCACTGGTTGTGCCCTTTTTTCAAATGCAATATTTTTGAGGTTGTTTTATAATTCAAGCCTTTTAGGAATTTGTCAGTGCAGAAGTTAGTGTTCCTTCCTATTTTACAAAGGACTAGATCTAATATTGCAGATTATACGACATGATGATCTCAGTGTAAACACAAAATAAACCTAATGATCATTTTTCATGATTAATACAGATAAAAAAAGTCAATGTTTGGTCATTTATCCACATAGAAAATTATACAAAGTGACGATAAATGAGCCCAAAATAATGTTTTCCATTTATACAAATGATTGACTGCCCACAGTAATAATGTCAAGCTGTTTAAATATGTGGATGATATGGTGCTGGTGGTCTTCTCCTGGAAGATAATGTCATGTATGAAGAGGCTCACTGTTCTTCAAGTTCTTAGCCAATACATAAAAACAAAACCAAATGGACCCAGTCATATCCTCCTCGTCATACTCAGTTACCAGCCTGTAGAGGAAGTGGAATAATTAAAGTACCTTGCTACAATTTTTAATAAGACACTACCTTTTAATGAAAACTCAGAGAGCATTTTTGAGAGAGACAATCAGCACCTGTTTTTAATCAGGAAGTTGAAGAGCTTCGGTGTTAGCCAACACACACATGAGGTAGATATATTTATCATGTAACATTACAGCACGGTGCAGCAACCTAGTGTAGAGAGCAAAAACAGGCTCCTGAAGATTGTCAACATTGCAGGGAAGGTGTTTGGCAAGTCAGGGCGATATATCTGACAGTGCTGTACCCAGGAAGCCCAAACATATAATTGCCGATGCCTCACATCCATTACATCCAGAGTTTGAGCTGCTCCCGTCCGGGCGTCAGTCTGTCTGTCCATCTATATTTCATTAACAGTATTGAAGTATTGTCGCATGGAATTTATCTCCATTTGACATTTGAGAACACATTTTAGAGGTATCCAGTGTCTGGTTTTCTACCTTAAAGGTTAGTAAATCATAGAGTGAAGTGTTGTTGAGGGACACTGGTGTTAAATCTCCCAACAGCTGGTAAACTGTGTGGGAGAACAGTAAGAATCTCCGTCCACTCCCTCAGCACCAACTGTTGAAGTAGACTGAGTGAAATACTTCATCAGCAGCTGACAATACTTCACCAACATGTCTTCCCTCATGTGTGACCAGCCTTTACTCACAGCTTCCTTTTCTTTCCCCTATCAAAGGTGGTGATCAACTACTCCATAGTGAAGGGCCTGAAATACAATCAGGCCACCCCGACCTTCCATCAGTGGCGTGACGCCCGCCAGGTCTATGGGCTGAACTTTGCCAGTAAGGAGGAGGCCACCACCTTCTCCAACGCCATGCTGTTCGCCCTCAATGTCCTCAGCTCACCTGACAGCGGAGGTAAGAAGTCATGACACGTGGGATAAGTGAATCTCTCTGGTGTTTAAATGCACTGTTTTGACCACTATTCAAAGGCCGACTGTCTGCGTTATTTCCAGGTTTTTGAAGTGGAAACTCCCACTCAGCTGTTAGCAAAAAGCAGTGATGTAGGTTACAGCGCTGATGCCCTCTCCTCACCTCTCCCAACCTACACACACGCAGCTCACTGACAGTGAAAGCGTGGAGAGTGAGGATAGCGTTAGCTTGAAGGATTTGAGCTTGGAGGTGGAAGTTGGTGCTATTTTTTATTTTAAACATTTATTTCACCAGGTAAATACACGTTGAGATTCAGTATAGTATAATACTGCATTTATACTTGACATTTTAACAAATATTTTCTCATACTGTTGTTGTATTTTAACATATTTAAAGATCTATAGTCAGTGTATTAGCTACAGACGATGGTGGTTCACACGGCCTTAGTTTGGAGAAGCAGACAGGAGTACAGAGTACCACAGAAGTTAATGTACTGCTGTGGATGCTATGTTAGTTTGGATCTAAAAGTCATGCAAAGAAACGTACCCATCAGAGGCAGCAGTAGACCCTCAACGCTCGTGTTCTGTGAGGTAAAATTACTGTTTCTGTGAAAGGATTCTGGTGGCTGTGGAAAACATATTAAGCCACCAAATAAAGGACCACCTTAAAAAATCAATATCAGTTTAAGTGCAAGTTATATTTAGAATATTTTGCTGCTTTACCTTGACGTCAGACAGCCCTTTCTCATGGGGAGCTGAAGCTGTTACGTCAATTTATGCTGTCTTTAAAGCCACCAGACTCCTTTGACAACAACAATAGTTTTACGTCACAGGGCACAGGCGTTGCTGGTCTACAGCTTCCTGGATACATTAGTTTGTGTGTGTTGTTATGTGACTTTCAGAGTTGAACTAACAATGCGTCCACAGCAGTACATTACTTAGCTTCTGTGCTAGTTTGGGGTTTAGAGGAATCTAATTAATTTGGAAGATTTGGAAGATCGCAAAAAGACACGTTGGCTTTTACAGAGAGGCGCATTAGATGGCCTGGGTGGGTTTATATGTTGCAGTGTCATCAGGCAGAAACCTACATCAGGTCATATGGGAAGTGCTTTTAGAAGGATTTAGGAAAATAGCATTTTGAAGCTAAGACATACATCAACAAATTAGCATCGCATAGCACAGTGGTTTGAACACAAGGAACACTGATAGGAAGCTACAGAATGAGCCTTTAACCCCTCCCATTATACATTTACCTGTATATAACAGACGTCTTTCATGAAGCACTGAGGTCCGCATTATAAATTGGACTTCCTGTCAGGTAGTGAGCGTTTTCTCAGATGTTTTCAAATGAAGTGGCTCGTCTCAGTAGAGAAATAAATGACTGATGTCTCTTGAATCTTAAGATGGTGTTGGAAACCTGCTAATGGAACGTTTTGGTTCAAATTACGACTGCCTGACTTAAACTCTCATCTGTGAACAGTTTAAATCTATTTTTGCTCTCAGAAGAATGTCAGGTAACCACAATCGAATAATCCACATAGTTCTGAGTGTTTGTTTTGACTACGTCAATGCTCTTTAATGGATGCTGTCTCATCAGACTCTGCCCTGTTAAAGAGGACCGTATACAGAGACAGCCTGTTGAGACGGCAATATTGAAGCAACACGTTTAAACAGCATAACAATCTAAATGGTTGATTAAATGACCACAATGAAAACACTGCAGTATCCAGACGTTATGAAGTGCAGCTGCTTAACTAAGCTGTACTACCCTCTGCTGGTTAATAACATCATCTGCAGCTTCTCTCTGCACACTGGACCAAACAGTGACAACAATGTCAGGAGCTGTTTGGCTGCTGACAAAAATTTGGCCTCATTAAAGATAAATTTTTTTGGTTAATTTCATCTTCATTGCAAAGCATTACTTTTAAATGCTTTGCAAATTAAAAACATAACACTCTGTGTACACAGCATGATTAGAGACATGTAGTTATTTTGGCAGATATGCAGATTTGGGGTTTTTATACGTGGACAGTGAATGAATTTTGTTGGAACCCTGAAGTGTATTTGAAGCCAAACTCACGCCTACTCTTGGTTTACTAAATAGCGTCTGACCAGCTCTGGTTACGAGCTACTTATAATCTGTGTGTGTGTGTGTGTGTGTGTGTGTGTGTGTAAGATATTGAGAGAGAATATCTGTGAGTGTTTAACTGCGGTGTCACCCCATCCCATCCTTGTGACTTTCCTATTGGTGGCTAAAATATCCCGTATGGAGCCTCAGTGTCGTACCCCACCATGCTCACATGGCAGCCCAACTTTTTTTGGGTGCATTTGGATGTGGGATCATGGGCCTCGACATGCAGGGCAAACTTCTCTACTTAAGTGCTTACTTAACTGCATTGCTTGTGTTATTTCTTGCTGAAAGTATAGCATAGTTACAAAGAAAGTATCGTGTACCGAGCTGGCTGTGGAAAATCATGCTGACTCCAGAGATTTCACCTGGTGTCCTCAGAAGGGTTTCTTCAGCCATCATCGTCCTCAGTAAGTGTTGGTCTGCAGAGGAATATGTCCCCTGGCCATGCGTGTTTTATCATGGTAATCGACGATGAGCCTGTTTGTTCGCGTGCATAGATAATCGTGCGTAGTGTTGCCCTCAGTGGTGGAAATTAACTAAGCATATTTACTCAACTGCAGTTTTAAGGAACATGTACGTTACCTGAGTATTCCTATTTCATGCTGCTTTATACTTCCACTCCTTCTTCCACTGCATGTCAGCTGGAAACTCCTTTACATTTATCCGAAAGCTTCAAATTTATATAAACAGACATATGATAAGCTTACATAAGACAATGCATTGTTGAATATTAAACCACAGCTTCTCAACTAGGGATGGGTGATACCAAACTTCAAAAATTCAGTATAATAACGGTATTTTCTTGTGGCCATTTTAATTATACCGACACTAATAATTTCTTAAATGGGTATGTGATTTTTCAAAATGATGGTCATTTAAAACAAAAAACAAAAAAAAGATCATTAAACTTTAAGGAAAATCATTAATATTATGGGCATCTACTTGTCCTTAAAACTTCCAGGGTGTGTTGTTTTTAAATGTTTGAACAGGTTGCTCATGCTGCTGCTATGTGGTACTGTGTCGTCACAAATAGCGCGTCATGTATTTTAATCTACAGGATGAAAAATGGCACCACACCAAGCTAAATTCTCTCACATGTCTGATGCGGAAGTGTGCGACTGTGCCTGGCTGTTCTGATGTCACATAGGTTTCCACAGTCACAGGCCAGCTTTGGCACAAATATACAAAAGTACTGAAAACTTCTTGAAGTGATGAAGCCACCCATGCTTTGTCCATCCATCCATTTTCTAACCACTTATCCTCTTGAGGGTCGCAGGGGGCTGGAGCCTATTCCAGCTGACATTGGGCGAGAGGCAGGGTACACCCTGGACAGGTCGCCAGACTATCTGACACATAGAGACAGACAACCATTCACACTCACACTCACACCTACGGACAATTTGGAGTCACCAATTAACCTGCATGTCTTTAGACTGTGGGAGGACGCCGGAGTACCCGGGGAAAACCCACGCTGACACGGGAGGAACATGCAAACTCCGCACAGAAGGGCTCCCTCCTGGGATTGAACCTTTTTGGCTGTGGCCTCTTTGGTTGTTCCACCAAAGAGGGATCCAAAAAGCAGTGTTGAGCTTTGTAGAATTCAACAATATATTTGTTCACACCAGGAGATTTACTGATCTGTTATGGGTCGTCCTACATTACACTAGTGGCCTTATTATTAGTGATTTGGGGAAAACTAAAAGAATCAAAAAGGGTATTTCAACTCGTAACATCTAGAGATCTTCAAAGAGTACAAATCAGAATAAGAGTCTTAGAGGACTTTGAAACACGTCATTTTTAAGGTTATGTAAACAACATACAGAACAGTTATGTAGCAAGTATTTGCTATGTAAAGATACAGTTGAGTAATGGCGTGAGGACAGAGTGAAGCCACGCTGCCTTTGTTTGTGTTGTAATCTGAGCTTCTCTGTTATTCGCTGTGGTAGACAGTTTCAGCGGCATGTGCACGTTAGTTCATGTGAGTGTCTGGCTAGCTAATTGCCACCGCTCTGTACTGCGCACATACGGCGGTTACCGCTGATAACACTGCTCCAGCCCATGGCGTTGTCATGGAAGCGTAGTGCCCATCATCCAGCTCCCCCCAGGTTAACAGTGTTAGCTCTGTCAGCGCTGTTGTTATTGTTAGCAGTGCTAATGGAGTTAGCCACATTAGCTGCTAGCTGCCAGCTCGACCACCTCCATGTTGAGAACCATGTGTAGATATGCTCTGAATGTCGTACACTGCTCCTTTAAGTGAAGGTGGCAGAGTGTCCGTGTGTCCATCTGTCTGTCTCTGTCTCATTCCTGCTGCGTCTAAGAAGCCTGTTGTTCGTCATCCATCATGTTTTAATGTTACGGCCTTGTGAGTGTGTAAATAAAGAAAGGCGGAGTACAAGAGGGAAAAATAATTGATTTTCCTTTGATCACATCAAGACAACACACACACACACACACACACACACACACACTGGTCTCCTGAGCTCCCATAAAATGCCTACAAGTCTGATCAGGCCCCCTCTTCCCCTGGGCTTCCTGTTCTTCCTTCACCATGGCAACAGCCAGCACCGTGTACCATTCACCACGTCAGTGGCGGAAACACACATATGCATGGATACACACGCAAAGACGACCCAGCACGGGGTGATAATTGTCTCCTTCACAGCATCACCCTCATTAACGTCTGCACAGAGGTTATGAGGTGTTAACTCTGTTTCAAGAGTGAATCCCTGAAGTCTCACCTGAAAACACACATACTGCAGATGTTGACAGGTGGATGAT
Source organism: Cephalopholis sonnerati (assembly GCA_019142605.1). NCBI lineage: Eukaryota > Metazoa > Chordata > Actinopteri > Perciformes > Serranidae > Cephalopholis > Cephalopholis sonnerati. The sequence continues at coordinate 21,016,048 of JAGQAX010000015.1, read as the reverse complement.
GTTTTCACTGTATCTGTATCTTTATATTCGTATATCATTTATTGGAGGTTTATGTTTCTGCAACAAACATTGCTGCTGGTGCAGACAAATAGAAAAAACAGAGTCGTGCTGATACTTAAACAGACGGCCTGTATTTACAAAGCCCGCAAGGTGTCAGAGAGCATTTCTGTCAGCTCCCTTGTAGCATCGCATTCATTGTGATCTGAAAGCTTATCCAAGATCAGGATTGCTCTTCTAAAATGCTTAATTAAGACTGATCAAAGGGAATTTAATAGTTATTATTTCAGTGTCTGCGTGTTACTGCAGCGAGAAGTGTGTTTCTGTGTTTCAACCGTCAGAATATTTGCTAATTTTAATGTGCAGCTTTGTCAGCAGAGAACATAATTACCATGAGCTAACAAGAGCAGAGTTGAGGGGAGTGTCAGAGAGCGAGGGAAACAAGACATCATCCAGGCGTCGCTTCTTTTTTTTCCCTGCTCCTCGTTACAGTAGCACAACAAAAGAAATCCACTAACCAGGTCAGCTGTGGCAGAATAAATTGAAGCATGTTATTATCAGCAGGTGATACCTGCATTTAGTGTTTTATTCTGTTGATGCCTGAGGACATAAACACCATAAACATGTGAGGGGGTTGAAGCAAAAGTCAATTTTAATTTATAGCCCACAATTACACATTTGTCTCGGCAGGAAAGAAAAAATGTTACATTTATTTTTTGTGCGTGTATATTATAGTTGTCCTGCTGTTAGCTTGTCAGCTGCCTGTAAAGCACTTTTAATTGGACTAACCTGCATGACAGGTGCTATCAGATGAAGTGTGGTTGACTGATCTGATCTAGATTTGATAGTAAAGATAATAAATCAAAGATTCTGGGGCAAAAGGAGTCACATTTTAGCCAAAAATCGCTATAGCGGATGAATGTAAAGCTCCTGTAGTGCTCTGTCTGAAAGGAAAGGCAAGTGTTTTACATAAAATATCAAAAGCATTGAGACAAAGTGCAAAAGAAACACATCATAAAAGAACATTTAAATACAATTAAAACCATTTAAGAGCTCGAGATTAGAAAATAAAAACAAGCTAAACCATACTAAGACAAGTGTAAAATACAAGGATAAAGTTACAGTGCAGGGTGAAAGAGTAAAGTCTTGATTTAAGAGAACGTAGAGTCTCAGCAGACCTGCAGTGTTTGGGGAGTTTGTTCCAGATATGTGGTGCATAAAAAAAACCTCTCTATGTTTAGTCCTGACTCTGGAGACACAAGGCACACCTGTCCCAGAAGACCTGAGAGGTGTGGATGGTTCACACTGTAGCAGAGGGTCAGACATGTATTTCGGTGCTTTATAAACTGTTTTGATTTTCTGTGACAGACAGGAAGCCAGAAAGACCCCAAAACTGAAATTATTTGATCCGTCTTGGTCTTGGGAACGTATTTAATGCCAAATTCCAGTGAATCAAAAACTATGAGTCAAATAAAAAGCCTAAGAATTCACTTCAGCCCTCGCTGTGATCCACATTGTGCTTCCAAACTGTTTGAAGCCACAGCTCTGCCTTAAATCGACTGCCCCAGTCCCTCCACCCTCCACCCCCATGCTCCAGACACAGCGAACGGAAATATCACCCGTGGGTGTTCTTAGTGTCACGGCGGGCGTTGAAGTTTAATGACTGGTATTCTGGTGATACGTGATAAGTGCTCTCCCTGATGCGCCCTGTTAATAGCCGCCCCAGAATGAGGCTCTAACTCCGTCACCCAGCGGGGGGGTCTGAGGACTGTCTGTAGTTGGTCAACAAGCAATGTGCTAAACTGAGAAGATCACGCAGCTGATAACTTGTTGACTTCTCCGAACAATGTTGACATACAGTAGAGACAACAGAGCTGATATCTTTTGTTGATAGGATTTTATTGCTGACCAATCCCGTGTATTTTTACTCCCTCGGATATTGCTGTATGTGTTTTGATTTCATATTTGCATTTTGTTTCCCTGTGATATTTCTGTTTATTCTGCTCTTGTAGAATTCTTTCCTGCTGTGGTTTACGGTTAAAATTCCTGTGGCTGACAACACGTTGAGCAAATTGCATTATAAACAGCTTGCTGGCTCTCCTGGGCAAAGTCACAGAACCTCACATGAGGCCTGCTGCTGTCTGTTCAGTCAGTAAACACAGCTTCTCGTCCTGCTCTCACTCCTGCGACTATTTTATATAAGATTACTACCATTTTGAGGGCCCGTCTACAGATGGAAATGTATCTCATAATTACTCCCCAGTGATCTCACACATTGTACACAGAGGCTGAAAGATGTCACACACATGTTACACATGTGTTTTTTATCTGTTGTGACTCCGGCCGATGAACCCAACCCAGAAGAAGAGAGGCACAGGACGACTACACATTTAAACAAAAAGCAGAATAGAAAGCAAAGCTACTAATGCACTGTCATGCTGAGTTACTGTATGTAAGTTACATAACATGGAGGAGGTAGACGAGAAGAGAAAGACAGACCAGGAACAAGGAAAAAAAGAAGAAGCAGGGGGGAAGGGGGGAAAAGCAAATACAAACGTGAAGTGAAACAACAAGTTAAGACAGAGAAAAAGAGAAGAAATAAGAGAAGGAGGGGAGGAAGTTTAAAGGGACAGGCGGTTGAGGTGTGACGGATATCAGGAGTCGGCTGGCATCAATTTATAGCATTAATGAGCCATCCGTCACAGATCAGCATGATATTTATGTCACAGAGTTCTGCTTCTCTCTGTAGGACGCTCATATACTGTACGGCTGTGTGGTTTCTAACGACATCTACTGCAGTGAAAGCCTATAACCAGTGCTGACAGGGGGATGCTCTTAGCATTTGGAGCTGACATTTTTATGATTAATCAATTAATGAATCAATCATTTAGTCTATAAAATGCCAGAACATTGTGAAAGAGGTCGGTATGGAGACCAAGATTGCTTGTGTTGCCTAACAATGATAAAAAACAGAGACAAAGCAGAAAACCCTCAAACCTGGGAGGCTTGAATGAGCAGACATGTGGCATTTTTGCTTAAAAGTTGACCTTTACCATGCAGGATTTTTCTAAATTCAATTTATAGACTCATACAAAAATAATTCCTCTCAATCATCACTCACGACCCACTGGCGGCGGTGTGTTTATCTGCAGAGGCCCTGCCCTCTGCCTGTATATTCTTATTTTCTTCTTATTTTGCTGTTCCTGGGGACAGCATGCAGGTGAGGTCAGGAGTTTACAAGAAGGTAGTGACCAGGTGCCAAACTGAGCAGGATGCATCCATGAGAAAGCTACGAAAAATGGACACAGCGCAGAAAAACGCAGCAGTAGCTCAGTCCATAGGGACTTGGGTTGGGAACCGGAGGGTCGCCGACCAAATATGGAGCGTGGACTGGTAGCTGGAGAGGTGCCAGTTCACCTCCTAGGCACTGCCGAGGTGCCCCTGAGCAATGCACTGAACCCCCCCAACTGCTCTGGGTGCCTGTCCACGGGCAGCCCCCTCACTCTGACATCTCTCCATTTAATGCATGAATAGGTCCTGTTTGTGCATGTGTGTGTTTTAGGCCTGTGTGTATATGTAAATGACAACAGATTGAAATGTTGAATTTTCCCATATCAAATAGCATATCAAATTAAAAATAGAAAACAAAAAAATATAGTGAGGCAAAACGCCAAGCGGACAAAGCTAACTTCAAAATGAGAGTGAATCTGAAGGTGGGTTCACCTTTAATAAATGATCTAAAGATGAATGATTATCTAAATTGACAAACTGTTTCAGCTCTATAATTATTAAAAAGTTTTAAAATTTACACATAGAAGGAGAGCTGTTGATAAGACGTGTATAGGGGTACAGATGATGGGGCGCCCTGGTAACTCACCTGTAAGAGTGAGCGCCCTGTGTACTAAAGGCTGAGTCCTCAGCAGCAGCCCAGGTTTGATTCTGACCCAGGACCCTTTGTTATGTTTGTCGTTCCCTCTCTCCTCCCTTTATCTATCTCTAGCTATCCCTAATAAAGGCAAAAAAGTGAAATACTGATGATGGCTGATGTGTTGATTTCATTTTATGTTCCAGTCAGCTCGCTAATGTCCTCACTGCTTTACTTGTAAACGTTCCTCATGTGTCCCATAAAAGTAGCAGTGAGAGTGCCTTCTGTTTTTACGGCCCTAAACTGTGGACTTCACTGCCTCTGGATATTAAAATGGGAAGCTGTATTTTAACAGAGAAATTAAAGACCTAGTTTTTGAATCAGGCTTTAATTGGGAGTAATGTTACAACCTTAGTTTTAAGTTTTAATCGTTGGTTTTTACTGTATTCAATCCCTGTGCTTATTTTATTTTGTTCTGTAAACTTTTATTTATTGATTTTTAGTAATTTATTGTTGTAATATTCTAGTTTTGCAAAACTTAATGTATTGTTGTTTGTCTTATTTTCTTATTTTCTGTCTGTTGTGTTTTCTGTGTGAAGCACTTTGCGCCTTATGTTTGTATAAAAGGTGCTATATCAGTGAAGTTGAGTTGGATTGATGGTTAATTGACTGCTTTGTTTAATGTTTTTTTTCTGTCGTTGTGTCTTTCAGGTCCAGTCGTCCAGCGCCAAAATGGGCCCTCCTCAGAGGAAAGCGAGGCACAGAGGAGGTATGATTTCTAACCACTTTATACAAGAGCAAACACATGCACAGAAAAGCAAACATTAATATGTATAATATGAAAATTGTGAACATACTAAACAAGACATTTCAGGTGGAAATACAAAACAAAGCATCTTAATCCTCTTTGCTGCTGCTGCTTGTGGCACCGTGATCCCCTTCAGAGCTTAATTTAAAGACTGACTACACAGATGTACACACCAGACTGGATTTATTGACACACAGTGATTAGAAATGACACCTTAAAGAGCAGTGACATGCTTCCACTTCATAGGATGATGGAGCAACACCAGATGCAGGCGCACAAGGAGAGGGAGCGACGGACGTCAGGATCAGGTGAGGCTTAAACAAACACACCCACACCCAGCTCTATAAACATACACACACTCTCCCTCACTCACAGGCTGCTCTGGAGACCGAAATGAATCAAAGACTGCATATTGTATTCTCCTAGCTGCACAAGCTTTTTTTTTTTTTTTTTTTAAGAAAAACCCTGTCAACAGAAAGACCTCGCTGCACCCGCTAGCTGTCCACAAATGACCTCGCTGAGGAGCAAATTGATATTTGCTCTGCTTTGTGTTTTTTTAATGAGGGATGTTATCAGTGTTTGGTCAGGCAGAGCACACTTTACTTTCCCAAAGCAAACAGGTGATTTTATCATGACCAAATACCAGAGATTCCAGGCCCTGATACAATAGGTTCCCAAAGGTAAACAGGCTTTCCCAGTGTGGCTTGTGTTGGTGTTTCCTGCCTTAGTTTCAACCACTGCTCCCCAGTCTGTATGCCCTTATGCTTTTTATCCATGCACACATATAAATGTTCAAGTCTGCCCCTTAAAGACACACTCAGACTTAAACATCCTCCTTTGTCCCTGCTGTCAGTGGCGATATCAGTTACCCCCCTGTCCCTGCAACATGCTCTACTGCCATCTCTTTCTTCCAGCTACTGTTGGGGGGGAAATGCCATATGCTTTCTGACCATGGCTCAGTCATGTTGCATTCTGCTGCTTGTTCTTTTTATGATATTTTGATTCTTTCTTATTTGCTATTGGCTTCCGTTTTTTGGATTGCTCCTGATTTTCTCATCTTTACTTGCTTGGTTGCTCAGTTGGTTGCTTTTCATTCTTCTCACGTTTTTCTCTTTTCTGTTTTCCTTTGTTTGTTGCCCTCCTTCGTCCTCCTCTTCGTCTGCATCTCCTCTTCCTGTCTCTCCTCTCTCTGTCTTTCTCTCTCTGCCCGTCACAGTCGTTTCCACTCTCCAATATAAAGTGTCCACCCCTCCCACCCACCCAGACACTCCTCCTGAGTACAGACAGTACAGAGCTAGCACACTGCCACCCTCCTACGTCCGCGTGGCCTCCTCCTCTCCTCCCTCCTCCTCCGCCTCCTCCTCTCCCTCTCAGGAGAAAGAGGTGGGGGCTGCTAGGGACAGGGCCCAGCTCTCCTCCCAGCTCTCCACCTCGCTGGCCTCAGCCTTTTCCCCAGTCCAGGCAGGAGTGACCACCCAGGGCCGACAGGTCCGTCAGATCCCCCTGTCTCCTCCCACAGCAGCCCGCCACCTACACCTTCAACAACAACAGCAGCAACAAGACATCATGCTCCCCCCTAAACACGGCACCTGGTCTGCCTCCCACTTGCAGCAAATGTACGCCCAGTTGCCCCCCTCCGCCTCTCCTCCAGTTATGATGGCCATGCCTGTGAAGCAGGGTTTGCCCCAACAGCCCTCCCTCCCTTTGGCTCACCCCCTCCCGCCCCTGAGCACTAGGATGAAGCCCCCACCTCTTGACCCAAACGCCGTGACAGGCCATCACCAGTACCCCCAGCACCAGCCCCACCCTCACTCCAACGGCCAGCCAGACGGCTCCTACTCTCCTCATTCTCAGCATCTGCCACTCACCCCGCAGTACTGCGAGGCCATCCCCCTGCCTCCTCTGATAGGTCAGACAGCCCCAGGCCCCGCCCCCAACCACCAGCCCCAGTACCCATCCACCTTCCACCCTCAGCAGCAACTGCATCTGCAACAACAACAACAACAACAGCAGCAGGTGTACCACCAGCAGGCCCAGCCCCCCACCACCACCACCACCACTTCCTCTTCCTCCTCCTCCTCACCCCCCTCTTACACTGCCGTGTCTGACGGGGGCTCGCCCAAGAAGACCCCCTCCCCCGTCCCCCAGCAGACCCCCACGGTCAGCAGCAGTAAGTATGAGGAGGAGAGAGGAGGAGGTAGTCTCTCAGCAGTGGGATGTTACTTGTGTACAGTGTGTGTGTGAATGTGTGTGTGGGGGGTGGGTCATGTGTATGGGAGTGTATTCTCACTGTTGTGTGTGCACCTCACCCACAATGCTACATGAGAGCATGAAAAACACACGTGCACATCAGCACTTGAAGCCCCCACACACCCACAGTCCACCTCCACACAGGTGTTTTCACTGAGGTCGTCTGATCAGATCTGTTCTCAGGATGAAGCAGCATTTATTAAACACAGTATTTATACATGCATAATCATATTTACAGACTGTATAAAAGAAGTGGACGCAGCCGCTGAAAAGTGAAGTTAAGGTGCCTTAAACCTGCGTTCTCTCTAATGGCCAACAGGGGGCGACTCACCTCAGTGAAGATTTTCCTAATGAGTTCTTTGTCTCAATCGGTAGTTTCAAGTCTTCTTCAACACAGCACGATGTTTATTTTGTAAATTATGGTCCCATTTAGGCTAAAACAGACAATAAAGCAGGGTACGCTTTAAGGCGTGGCTATCTTATGATGACAAGCCGCTACAATCAGTCACTTAGTATGAAAGCGTAGCAACATGTACCCATGGCACTGTGTACATTTTTATAGCCGTAAAAAACATAGCTGGAACTTTCACAATGTGTTTCAGCTCACTGTAACATTTCAGTGACCTAAAAATGTCTTGTTCGGCATTTGGTTGTACAAAAAGACGCCAAACTTCGCATCCCCATTAATAATACAGTTAACGTGACTTGTGGGTGCACTGTGTTTCTATCTACAGTAATTCGTACCTTAAACCAGATCTGTGCATTGCCTATCCATACCATTTCTAACCCCATCCATCATTGCAAATGCACACAACAAACCAGGTTCCTTGTGCAGAGCAGGCAGCAACATACCTTGCTAACCAAGCTAGTGCTGATGAATCAGTATTTGCTATGCTAATGGAGCCTGGTCAGGTCGGGCAGGTAACCCAGACTGTCAGGGTGTTTACCCATGCGCTAATCTAATAGTAGCTCCACCCAGTCATCTGAATACAGTAACCTCTGGCTCCACAAAACCAACATGGCGGCAGCCAAAGGCCAAACTCAAGAGTACACAGGGTTGGATCAGATTACTTTGAAATGTAGTTACTGTTACTGAATACAAATTACATGGCAATTTTTTTTTAATTAGTAACGTAATCCAGTGGATTATAAAAGCAAAAACATTTTTTGGATTACTTTTGAATTACTTCAGAAGCAAACATTGAAAATATTGCACCTTGTACTAAAATGGCAAAATATCCTCTTTTTTTTCTTTAAAAATCTCAGAACATTTTCATTGCAAATAAAATGCATTTTGCATATTCATTATTTACAGTTAAGGGTCAAATCAAGTTACCCTTACAGGAACTATACTAGCACAAACTACAGGTGCACTGTGTGGATTTTACAACATCCACATTTTTTAAGTATGTCATAAAGGTTCATTTCACATTTGTAACTGTTACACATGTCAACATAGGCACACTGCACAAGTGTCAACACTTGGGCTTCAAAACAGTTTTACAGATGGTTAATTGAATGCGACGTTGTAGTGAATAAATATGAGGCAAAATGCAGCAATAATCAACTTTATAATGCATTATACGTGACAAGTAACAAGATGTAACGCTAACCCAAACCTTCTCTTAAAGCCTAACCCTTCCTCGCTAGCTAGCTGCTAATTTAGGTGTTGACACTTGCACAGTATGCCAGTTTATGTCATTGACTACATTCCAGCATCTGCCTAACTCAAGGCTTCCTAATGGTAGTCTACAAACCAGTGGTTGGAATCATGGTGGCTACTTCCACTTCTTTTATACAGTCTATGTACTATATACTCTGTTTGATCTGTCTGTTGCACCTGTAGCTTTTAACACATAACATTTTGTGGCATCCATAATTTTCAGAATATCTCGACCCAGTTTTAACCTGACTAGAGGTCTAATCAGCCAGAGTAATTGAAAACACCTGTGTGGGTGTGCAGAGTCTTTAGTTGTAGTTTAGTGTCAGTACAACGCAGCAAAATAAAAGGCCTTTGTCTTAGCAGGAGAAGCACAGGTGTTACATGCAGCATAAACAATGGCTCTGTTACCCAAAACTAAAGCAGCTAAATGGAATTCAGACATATTAATTACACCTGTACTTCTCTTTCTGTGACATGCCAGAATGACATCTGTGTAAAACGTCTACAACTCCAAACATGCAGCCAAGCAACCAAGGCATTTTCACAAGCCAGTATTTGAGTATTCTTCACCAGCCAAGTCAGTCACCTAAACTCAGTCCAGCTCAACAGGTGTTTCACTCCCTGAAAACCATAAGGAAGGAAAAATATTCCTAAAATGTCTGCAGTCATAGAGCATCACCAGGGGAAATACCATGTGTTTGCATGGGTCATAAGCTTCAGGAAGTCAGTGACAGCAATGGATCTGCAAGAAAACATGAAATATACTTTATTTATGGTTGTTTTGATTTATGCTATTATTTTCTGTCCCCTGAAAGCAGAGTGCTGCGTTATAAAGGGCTATAATTTCAACACTTTTCATCTGATGTGCATAAACACCTTCAAATTAAACACCAAGTCGGCGTTTTAATCTTAGCACATTTCAAATCCAATTGTGCTGGAAAACAGATAAAACACAGAAAAATATATCACTGTCCAGACAGCTGTAGTTTTCCAGTCATTTAACTGTGCATCTTAAAGTCGTCCTGCAACTTTAAAACCTACTTAAATCAATCAAAGTCGACATTTTGTCACCTTTATTTTGTCCCATTATTGTCACATGGTTAGGGCAGTGTGTAGGCGGTGACTGTTATAAAAGCTGCACTCGATGAAGCATTCAAGGAATTTTTTTATTGTTTTATTTGGCTGCCAGTTTGACAAGCAATAATACAAACAGACTTTGTGAGAGGATAGTGTGCCGCCCTCAGTACTTTAAGCTGACTCAGATATTTGAGATTCCTACATGCACCGACTGAACCAACAAGCTGAGTTTTCAAAAGCATTCCCATTTGCAACTGTGTTACCCTGAGACAATGAGTATGTTTACATGCACGCTAATATTCCACTATTATTCTGACTGTAGCATTTTTTGATAAAGACATGCGAGATATGTCGGTATTATTCGGGTTTTGATAGCATTATTTGGACATATAAACAGCACATTTAGATTATGCATTTCAGCTGGGGTTTTACTGCAACACATGGCCTCTTGCCTGTCTACGGTCAGCTCCGTGCGTTGTCATGGATGCACTGTACACAAACCAACTCCCCATCAGTTTGAAGACGGGTAGAGATGCATGCCTAAAAGTAAAGCCCACATTTCTGGTTATAAGGAGAAACACACCAACTTTTAAACATAATAAAAGACTTGGATAGTGATAGATTTTTGGGTATGCACAAATATAGCAACACCGACCTTTTCAAGAATGTGGTTGAAGAAATGAAAAAGGGAGATGGTGTTCGCAGGGCTTTACACGTCCACCAGTGATGGAAAACTGTAGCACAAATTGTAGCACAAGTGACAGCTGTTCCACTTTTCCATTTTTGATGTGATAAACAACATACTTGGGCACGTAAATTGCAGTATGCACGGCTGCATGTAAACAGGAGTATTAGTGGAATATTGTTTTTCAGAATAACGGCAAAAAAACGGAATATTGTGTGCATTTAAACATAGTCTCCGATGTAACTTTGGTGCTAGGCTAAAATGAAATAAAATCAATGGCTGCTTGTAAAGAAGAAAATATAAAAACCTCCTAATCAGCCAATAAACCAAACAACCAGTATCACTCTCCCTGTGTGTAGTGTTCTGCACATATGCTGCCCAGTGGCCTGCAGTCTTTCAGTAAGCAGCTGTTAGTGCTCATATACAGTGAGTATGTAGCATATCCTTCTTCAGACGGTCTTCATACAACCTTCCAAGGGGCAAAAAAGGTCCGTCAGCCCATACAGCCATTAACCACTATCAAATTGTGCCCCTCCCAGGCCCCCCTGTCTCTGCAGGTCACCCAGCTATGCTCTCTGTGGCGCCTCCTCCAGCTTCAGTTCCAGCACCCATGGCTGGTCCTCCAGCCCCGCCACCACCACCGGGTCCACCACCCCCAATGGCCGTGCCCCCACCCATGCCCCCTCCACTGCCTACTGGTGGAGGGCCTCCTGGGGGCCCGCCCGGGGCCCAGCACCAACCCTCAGGGCTGGCTGCAGCACTGGCTGGAGCCAAACTACGTAAAGTACATAGGGTGAGCCTCCATGGCTAAAAGCTGAGGAGATGTAGATCCAGTCCTTCTGGTTTTACTTTATCAGTAGTTAATTACTGGAGCTGTGTTATTTGTGTGTTTTATGGGGGAGGACGGGGTAAGGAGACAAAAGAGCGTTCTCAGTCCCAAAACCTCCAAAGCAAAAAACTGTAACCCATTTTATAATGTGTTCCTCAGGATGAGAGCAGTCCGCCCGGGTCTGGTGGCAAAAGTGACTCCAACCGATCTAGTGGTGGCAGTGGAGGTGGTGGGGAGGGACTGATGCAGGAGATGAATGCCTTACTAGCTCGCAGGTAAAACAGCTACACAAACACACACACACGCCCGTCACCTCTCCCTTGAATTAATCATGCAGAGAAACATGAGAAAATACCTGTTCTGTCAGCCATTTATCACGTTCTACAACTAACGTTTTCTTTTTTGTCTTCCTGGTTCTGCTTTACTTACTGAAAATGTTTTTCTCAAAAAAAGGAAATAAGCTCTTTTGCCAGTATTACTGATACCAGTTAGTGAACTATGTGTATGTGTGTCTCACTGCTTGCTCATGTACGCATTTCCTCCTCTCATAGACGGAAAGCTTCAGAGAAACCTGATGAAGTAAGTCTGGTGCCCCAAAGAAATAGACATTTGATTGATATCACTGTCATATCTGTCTGTTGAATATGAGTCAGCAGCCCATTAGCTTAGCTTAGCATAATGACTAGAAGCAGGGGCCTGGCTTTGTCTAGAGGTAACGAGCTAACATAATCTACCTGCAGGCACCTCTAAAGATAACTTAGGTTAGGTTAGATTTTGTTACCTTCAGACTTTTCCTCCCATTTCCAGTCTTTATGCTAAGCTAAGCTAACTGGCAGTGGCTTTAAATTTAGTGCACAAATATGAGAGTGGTGTTCATCTTTTAATCTATCTCTTTGCAAGAAAGAGAATACGTATATTACCTAAAATGTTGTACTGTACTGTACTGTACTCTAAAAAGTGACTGAAAGTGTAACCTCTTTAGGAAACACACAGTGAAGCTGATTTCCTGTTGTGCAGTAATGATTCATTTCCTCTCTCGTACAGGACGACTCTAGTGGTAGAGGGCCAGGTCAGCAGAACTCAACAGGTACAAAACAACCTTCTCACCTGATTATTGTATAGCCAAGATGCTTCAGTCCCATAAAACTACAGGTTTCAAGACATCTTCTGCTCTGCAATAAAGCTCACCGTTTGAGAGTTGTTTAAATTTATGTTATTTAATGTTTTTCTCTTTTGCCAGATGCTGTGAAGAAGCCATGGGAACGATCCAACTCTGCAGAAAAGTCCTCACTGGTGTCCAGGTCTGTAGATAAGACGAGGAGGAGTTAAGGGAGTGCGGTCTGAATATAAAACAGCAAACCTCAGGCAGTAACCACAGGGATTTTAGCATAAATCTAATTTTGTTGTACTGCAGGCACTGGTGCAGGTAACAGAGATTAAATATTGAAGGGCCAAGAGTTGTCTAAACTGTGGTTATGTTTAACAAAAACTTTCAACAGCACATAATTCTTAAATACGTAGTGTTTAATGCTAATCTGCAGTTTATCCTTTTGTGTTACAGAGTGAGACCCATCGGCAGCACTAGTGAATCAGACACAGAATTTGACAGGATGAAACAGGTTGGTATCATCAGTATCATCAGCATGTTATCACAGTAAAGGATTTTATGGGTTTTGTTGTTTGTAGATTAACAATTTTACACACCCTGTATTGTTGGACTAACAAGCAGTTTTTTTTTAACAGGAAATTTTGGATGAAGTTGTACGTGAGTTGCATAAAGTGAAGGATGAAATCATTAATGGTAAGCAGTGCAGTGCTTGTGAAGTTCATTGGTATCCTGGAGCACAAAGCATGTTTAATCTTTAAGCTTTTCCACTCACTAGTTTTTATGGAAGCACATTTCCACCAGTGTGATGGAAAAAAGGTCCTGTAAGTTATTATAATGAGAAAATCTCTCAAACTGGTGTTTAAGTATCTCAAAATAATGACGTAGTATCCAAAATAATGTGACGCTTTCTTTAAAAATAATGACGTAGTATCCAAAATAATGATTTAGTATGTCAAAATAATGACTTAGTACCTCAAAGTAATGATTTAGTACCATAAAATTATGACTTAGTATCCAAAATAATAACTTAGTATGTCAAAATAATGACCTAGTACCTTAAAACAACAACTTAGGATGTCAAAATAATGACTTAGTATGTCAAAATAATGACTTAGTACCTTAAAATAAGGACTTAGTATGTCAAAATAATGACTTAGTACCTTAAGATAATGACTTAGTATCCAAAATAGTAACTTAGTATGTCAAAATAATGACCTAGTACCTTAAAACAACGACTTAGTATGTCAAAATAATGACTTCGTGCTTTACAATAAGGACTTTGTATGTCAAAATGATGACTTAGTATGTCTAAATAATGACTTAGTACCCTAAAATAAGGACTTTGTATGTCAAAATAATGACTTGGTACCTTAGAATAAGGATTTAGTATGTCAAAATAATGACTTAGTACCTTAAAATAAGGACTTAGTATGTCAAAATAATGACTTAGTACCTTAAGATAATGACTTAGTATCCAAAATAGTAACTTAGTATGTCAAAATAATGACCTAGTACCTTAAAACAACGACTTAGTATGTCAAAATAATGACTTAGTGCTTTACAATAAGGACTTTGTATGTCAAAATGATGACTTAGTATGTCTAAATAATGACTTAGTACCCTAAAATAAGGACTTTGTATGTCAAAATAATGACTTGGTACCTTAGAATAAGGACTTAGTATATCAAAATAATGACTTAGTACCTTAAGATAATGACTTAGTATCCAAAATAGTAACTTAGTATGTCAAAATAACGACCTAGTACCTTAAAAAAAACAACTTAGTATGTCAAAATAATGACTTAGAATAAGGACTTTGTATGTCAAAATGATGACTTAGTATGTCTAAATAATGACTTAGTATGTCAAAATAATGACTTAGTACCTTAAAATAAAGACTTAGTATGTCAAAATATTAACTTAGTACCTTAAAATAAAGACTTAGTATGTCAAAATAATGACTTAGTACCCTAAAATAAGGACTTTGTATGTCAAAATAATGACTTAGTACCTTAAAATAAAGACTTAGTATGTCAAAATATTAACTTAGTACCTTAAAATAAAGACTTAGTATGTCAAAATAATGACTTAGTACCCTAAAATAAGGACTTTGTACGTCAAAATAATGACTTAGTACCTTAAAAGAAGGACTTAGTATATCAAAATATTGACTTAGTACCTTGAAATAAGGATTTAGTATCCAAAATAATACCTTAGTATTCAAAATAATGATAAGCTTTTTTAAAATAATGACTTAGCATATCAAAGTAATGATATAGCATCTCGAAATAATGACTTAGTATCTGTAAGTAATGACTTAGTATTTTAGTATCATAAAATAATGACTAGTATCTCGAAATAATGACTTAGTATCTCAAAATAATGACTAGTATCTCAGAATAATGACTTAGTATCCCATATCTCATTATTTTTGGATAGTAAGTAAATATTTTGAGAGAGTTTCTCATTGTTTCTAGTTTCTCATAATGATAACTTTCAGCATCTTTTCTCACACTGGGAGAAATCTGATTCGGTAAGTTTTAACTCCTCGCTGGCAGTAAACTTTTATTAGCTTGAGTAAAATCCTCAAACATAAAAGCTTGCTGACATCACTGATAGTCCATTGTAATTCTGTTTTCCCACACACAGAATACATGACCGGCAAAGTGTGACACTCAAAGTTGATGCTGCTGAAATTTTCACTCTCTAAAATGCGTTCTTTTTTCCTGCAGCCATCAGACAAGAAATTGGCAGAATCAGTACATCCTAATCTCATCTGAGCAACAGTAGGAGGAGAGCAAGAGGAGGAGCTGGAGGAGGATGGACATGCAGATGCACAGACACGAGGACCAGGGGAATGTTCTCTCAATGTTTCTGTGACCTCGCGACGCCACTGATGCAAGTTGCAGAGATGTTGTGCCAACATTTAAGTCTGCTGGACAGCGAAAATGGAAGAAAGAGACAGAGAGGAGGGGTTAATGAGACAGAGGAGCAGGAGAAACAGAAGGATTAAGAAAGTTTAAAGGACTGATGAACTCTAACAGAGGATGAAAGTATGCTGAAAGATGAATTGAGGGATGGAGGAAGGACATTCGTGCTGAGTTTGGTATTGTGGTCCTCTCTGTGCACCTATAGACTCAGTCAGCCCGGTGTTGCAACTCTTTGTTCTCTGTTCAGTCCAAGTCTTAAGAAGAAAATATTTTTGTTTTCTAAGTTTTTACTGTTTTATTATTTAAAAACTGTGGTGATAATGATGATGCTGTTGATGACAATGAGTATTTTATTGATATTATAGAAGGAGAAAGGAATCTTGCACACCATTTATGTCAGCCTTTTATATTTTCTATTATTATTTTTTGTTTAGTTTATCCCTAACTATTTCATAATAACAAGCACAATATGGGCGTAATGGTGCTGCAGACTCACCTGCCCTCAACTGGCGTATTTAAGAAAAAAAAAAAAAACAGGCTTTTTATGACCTTGTTCATACTGGTGTTGTGTGTCTAACCTTTTCTCTTCAGAGATGTTGGAAAAAAACATGTTAATGTTTGAACCACAATTAGCCACTTAAATTACCTCTTTCCTCCACATCCGAGGCTTGAAACATCGCAAATGAGCAATTATTGTTTTGGCAATTAATCAAATAACACACAGTAACAGTCTGCTCTACAACTCCAGTGTGATCGAGGAACACGTTTCTCTTTACCTGTTCAGATGTGCGAGATCATTGAAACTTGGGGATCATTCACAAAACAGGCCGATAACTGTAAATGTGCCACCTGGTTTTACCTAGATATAAAACAATGTAGTACTATCTATTAGCCATCCTATGCTTTGTGAACCTCCCAAGTATGCATGAACCCCCCCACCCCCCATCTCTATGAATTAGTTTTTTTATTTGGTTTGAAAAAAATAAAAAAAAAATACAAACGGTGGTACATTTATTATAGTGGTTTGTTTCCATGAAGATTCCCCTTTCTACATGAGAGATGTTGAATTTGATAATGGTAGCAATGTGAAAAAAAAAAATGAAGGGGGGTTGCTATGGCAATATGCAAATCTTACCTAGATAAGAATGTGCAGAAAGTGACTGGTAGGCCAATGTGATGGTAGCTAAATGTGTCTTTGAAGGAAGGATTTGGTTGAATATCGGTTGTTGCATTCTATCCACTCTGTCCGCTCTCAACTACGTTCTGATTTAAAAGCTGGAAGTAAATTCATTCAAACAAAAACAACCATCTACCTTCTGCGCATTATCCTGCTGTGTGTGTGTGTGTGTGTGAGTGTTCTCTTCTGTTTTGTATGCACAGTTTACACCTATAGGGAATAATTTAATGAGGTTTAAAGGAATACTTCACCCTCCAAATGACCTTATCTACACTCACTTCAAAGCCAGACTCTTGACAAAAACAGTGATTGTACCTCGCTGAACAAGGTAGCTGCTGGTCGAGCAAAGATCCTGACGGCACGTCAAGTGGAAGCATCCATTCTTCAGATGCTGGAATATTTAGTTCATCAGATACAGAAAATAATTGACAACAATTTGATCATCATTTAAGTAATTTACCAAGCACAGATGCCCATCATCCATGGCTCCAGGCTCTGTTTCGGTTTCTGTTTTATATCGTCCTATACCAAATGTCTTTCGACTTTTGGATTGTTGGTCGGACAAAACAAGGAATTTAAAGACGTCACATTGAGCTGTGGCACTTATTTTCCATAAGTGTGGACTAGTTTGTTGTGTTATGTGTGACTTGGGTGAATCCAGACACTTTAAAACCTCACAGTCACACAATAATGCTACATTCACATGCCTCTCGGATGATGCCCCAGTCAGGAAGTTGCTCTTCCGACCTGGTGCGTAAGCGTTTAAGTTGTAATGTGGACAGCAGTGACGCTACAAAGAATATGCATTGTGTTTTATTGCTCAATCTAAAAAAATTGTTGATAACAGTTTGAAGTTTTGTATAACTGATTTTGTCCCAGACGTGTCTCTACATGAGCACATTCCCTAAAACCACTAAAGTATTGTCTTAACTGACTTGTCATCAGGGTTAATGCTGATAAATAACTTTTGCAACTGATCTAGGTCACTTTATGTAAAGAGCAACTAACGCTTACAGCCTACTAGGCTATCACATACCATATTACATGAGCAAATATTGATATGCAATGAATTATTTAAGTTTATGTCTCATGATTTTGCGTAAAATGACGTCAACTTGGCAAATCATGTACCAAAATTTTCACCAACTTTCTGAGTTGTTCTGACTTGAGTGGGCGTTTACTTGAGTTTTCCTAGTTGGGAACTCGTTTTTCCACTTATTCCGACACCACATGAATGCAGGGTTACACAAACAAACCAATCGATTCATCAAGAATTTTCTTTGTTTCTGGATTGTGTGTTCCCAATGGAGGCATGCAAGACTTTTCCTCACAAACTGAACAAAACACAGGGTGAGAAATGTATATGCAAATGGTCATTTTGTGGGTAAGGTATTCCTTTAAATCAGTGGTTCCCAACTGGTCTAGCCACAGGGTCCAGGTTTCTCCTTAGCCGTTGGCTCAGAGTCCACACACTTTAATATATTCAGTGTCATATTTGCATTTGGTCAAATTGTCAAGCTAGTTTCCTGTTTCTGCCAAGTAGCTGTTCATCAGTCACTCACTCTACAGCAGGACACAGCACTTTAAAATAAAAGCTCCGTGCTGAAAATTCGCTGTACTTCAAAATGAAGTTTGTTTTTTAAAAACTTGACTCATTGCAGTCCATTCGGAATGGACCTGTGACCCACCAGTTGGGAACCACTGCTTTAAATAACAGAAAGAGCTCACATCTGGTTACCACAAAACAGACAAAGTCATATTCTTCATAGTAGCATCTTCTTATATCTTTTACTGCTTTTGGTACAGTCATTTAAATAGAAGCAACAGAGATCAAGCTTATTAATCATAATACAGCACATAGATTAAGTTGTACATACGACTGGACAAAATTACAGAAACACCATACAACACAATAGCTCTGTAGTAAATATTTATTTTGTAAAACTTGTTGCTTATTTGTTGTTTTGCAATTCATAAGTCAGAAGTGTTGA
This sequence comes from Cephalopholis sonnerati, assembly GCA_019142605.1. Classification (NCBI taxonomy): domain Eukaryota; kingdom Metazoa; phylum Chordata; class Actinopteri; order Perciformes; family Serranidae; genus Cephalopholis; species Cephalopholis sonnerati. The sequence goes on along the minus strand of JAGQAX010000015.1, from coordinate 20,997,668 downwards.
TTTGTTGTAGCTCGTGGAGGACCAGTGGTCTCAGACCAGAGACATGTTGAGCAACGTGAAATGAGTTACATCACCAAACACGAGACTCAAGCTGGAATTTTTGCATCATAAGGTGTTTCTGTTATTTTGTCCACTCCTTGTAGATGTAATCAAAGCAGTTTACAGCACGATGGAGCAGCGTACAAGCAGAATGGGGCGTCACTGAAGAAAAGGCTCTTCTTACTGGAAGGTAAGTTTCAATGCTCATTTTCCTCCTCAGCACTGTTCTGCACAAATTATATTAGGTAATCTGAGAGGTCGCGTGTGCCTCGATTCTTACAGCCAGAAATTTAGAAATCATAATGCTTGCAGGCAGGAAAGGGACACCACAGAGTCTCTGTGGAAATCTCATGAGAATGTATGTGACCTTTATCCTATAGAAATGAGGATTGTTTTCATCTGTTGAAATATAAGCTTTTCATCATCATTACGCCTTTCTCAGTGCCTCCTGATTACAAGGAAATGTCATCACTGTGTCACGACGACGGGCCATGTTTGCAGCAGGAATAGAAGCGTGAATAAATAGTGGGGTAAGGAGACCATGTAGCTGTATCTGAATTCTCTTACATTTTCCATTAGCTGTGTATGTATGTATAAAGATGTGAGAACATTTACTTACTGTGCCATGAGAGGAACAAAACATTTCAACTGGAGAATGTAATAATATTTATTATGCTAGTGGTCCATAGATTTTTTTAACAACTGAAATTCACATTCCCGCTCAAAGGGAAACATAATAAGATCTATCCCTGCTTGTTAAGCTTGTACTCCCGTTTGATTCTGGCGTAGGGGCCGATGCTGTCGTCGAACACAAAGTCCCATAATACCCGGATCCAGGAAGTGTGTTGGGGCAGGGAGTCGTAATACTCTGCTGCGATTTGCTTGACCTGCCAATAAAAAACAAAATGAGTGAGAATGAGAGCTTATACAAACAAATAAGGATATAAACTGTACATAGAACATAGAAACTGCAGTTGTAAATTGCCGGAAGCATCTCCGACTCAGACAGAGGTCTTATTCACAGGGTCCCCACACATTTGTAGCAATAAATGTTCAAAACTTTTCCTTAATATTTTACCTGTTTCCTGTGTTTCACCTCATGTGACAGCATGTTACCTCCCCCAAAAGAGGACATGGCCTGGTTTATGTATATCCCGGGACATGAGGGACCCAGCCCAACACTGATTTTAAATTTGTAATGCAAGGAGCTTATTTTGTGGAAGGTTAGACGCGTTTTGGGATTTTTACAAACATATTTTAAACTACGGCACAAACAATATACATATTCAAAACATTCTCTTAATTCCAAACCATTTCCAGGCCTGGAAACAGTTTTTCTAATTTCATAACTTTTCCAGGAATTTCATGACTGTAGGAACCCTGGGCTCTGTACTGTTGGGGTGTTTTATATCAAAGTGAATTTAACCAAATCTTGGAGTGTTTGTTGGACAAAGGAATTTGAAGACACCTCCCTTGGGCTCTCGTGAAATTGTGATGGATATTTTATACAGTTTTCTGATATTGTATGGAATAAATGACTCAATTAATCAACATGGCGCCTTATTTCACTACAACAGATACAGACACAGTAGCAGACATTTTACTGTTTGTTCAAACCATCTAAACACAACGCACAGTTTTTCATTAAAACAAAAAAATCCTAAAAATGTATCACTTCATAGTTCAAAAACTGATTATCTAAAAAATATTCCTCATATTCTATATTCTACTGCACACTTTATTCCAGGGCTGGTTGGCCTTCTTTGACCCTTCGTAGTCTCAGTCACAGGTATTTTTTCATTTATGAAGCCGTACCAGGTAAACTCCCTTCGTACATTTGTACTTTGATTGAACAGAGATCTGATTGTAGCTACAGTCTGAGATCTCTAGATTTAGTTTTGTTGTCTGTTCCTAGTGCACAGATTGAGCTGGGAAACCACGTGAATTGATCTCTCTGCCTGATTTTAAAGCTCTCATAAGTACAAGGATGAATCAATCAGTTGGTTCTTGTCATTGTGCGTAGGTTTTCTTTCATTTGTACATGTCACTGTGGATCTTTTATGTTTTTTATTGAGTGGTTGTTTGGCTGTAACTTTTTGTGTGCTACCGTCTTGGCCAGGTTTCCCTTGTAAAAGAGTTGGTTGATCTCAACGGGACTTACATGGTTAGATATGGGTTAAATTAAATAAAATTGAAAAATCTCTCAGTCAGAATAAAAATAGCTCAAAAACTAAAATATTATCATAAATCGTTTTCAATGAGCACAGATGTCGACTGTCCCAAAAGTCTGGCATTTCACTTTGAGATATTATCGTGCTTTTGTGGTGCTAGAGAGGCAGCCGTTAATCAGTTACACAATCTAACCTTGCACCTGATACATATTTGCAGTTGATAGGAAAATGTCACATGTGGAATCTGTCAATACCCTTTTGCTTGGATTCTCAAATACAAGAGAGGCCCCGCTTATCTGCCCACACCCAGAGGTGATGCAACTATCCTCATTCACCTCAACCACACGAATAATAGCCATGGAAATAATGACTCACCTGAGGTAGTTTACTGCCAGGTATGCTTGGGAAATCATGGTGCTCCATGTGATACCCAACATTGAAGGTGATCATGTTCAGTGGTCCATAGTAAGAATATGTCTCGTGTCCCTTCAGAAACATGTAATGCTCAGCTATGAAATGTCCAGAGATAGGATGCAGTCCCATACACAGGATCGAACCCGCAATGAGGTAAACAATGGGCTTCAGGCCCCATAGATAGTAGATGATTAAGTCTGCTGTGAGCTGAACAACTGCGTTAAGGACCTCTAGCTGACCCACTGGCTTAGGATTGACCACCAATGGGCGAAGGGCGTAGAAGAAGGGCTGGAGGAAGAGCCAGAGGACTTTCCTGGCTGGGGTACAGAAGAACCATCCCTCCATGTCTGTAGGGATGTCGACATCCAGCTGGTCGCCACCCAGATACCGATGGTGGTCGATGTGATACTTCTTAAAGGAGGCAGAGTACGGCAACCCGATCGGCAGGTTGGCCCACATGGCAAACCAGCGGTTCCACTTCGCCAGCTTGTTGCCAAAGGCCACGTTGTGAGAGATGTCGTGGATAGCCAGAGTCAGGGAGTGGTTGATGCAGCCTCCAAAGGCGTAAGCCCAGAAGATGACCCATTTCCAGGAGAGGTCGTGGACCAGGTAGCACGCCAGGAACTGTGTCAGGACCATGCCTGATACCACCCACTTCAGCTGGGGGTCCGGACCCATCAGAGACTTGATCTCTGGATATTTGGCTGAGGAGAGAAGCAGACAGGTAGAGGGATGGGAAGGGACGTGGACAGAGATTAGTAGGGCTTTGTGTTGGCAAGAATCGATTGGCGATACAATATGCTTTACGATACGGAGGTCACAATTTCATATATTGCGATTCTGTCAGCAAGACGATATATTGCGATTATTTAAAAATCGAATATTAGGAAAACTATCAATGCTAGCATTGCACTCTTTATGACAACTGGTTTCGTGAGCCTCTGTTATTTGTGTTTATGCTAGCGATATGTTGTTACGTTGGCGTCTGATAATATGAATCAAGATTCTGTTATTGCATTGTCTATTTCTTGCCTCAAATATTTTCAGAAACATATTTTAGTGTACTGTTTAGCTGTAAAATGAGAAAGTTGGACTGGATTGTGAGTGGTGGATGGTGCTTGGTACTTCAGTCAGCTGTTTCCAACATAGCAGCCTGGTCACAAACTCTCGTTTTACAGCTAGACTGTACACTAAAATATGTTTCTGAAACATCTGAGGCGAGAAATATAATATAATTTGATTGCCGCTGCCTAGTTTGACAATTTGACCGTAATTCATGAGCTGTGAATGACATGACTGACAGCTACGTCAGAGACTTCACAGCTCTGACTGGTTGTTTTCATTAGGAAAAGGAGGAGGAAGTGGAACATGATTTACCTCACCAACTATCTGTCTTATGTACTTTTGTCACATTATAGTGAGTTTAAGCAAATATGACACAAAGTTATTTTCATAAGCATTTAGGGGAAACACAAGGTAGGGAGTTGAAAAGCAGAAGATTGCAAAGGGAACCTTAAGAAAAAAAAGGAAATAAGGGATTAAGGGCGTAGTAAAGGAGAGGGTAAAAGGTAAAGGATTCCTTTCATTTTTTATATATATAATTACATAGGAGTAAAAGAAAGTGAAATGTCAGTCATGAATCCAGCAGGGACAGCTATTAAGCATGACTCATTCACTGTCATTTTCAAAAGCTCGATCACAACTTATCACTGTGTAAAACTGTGACAGTGTGGATCGCAAAGTACACAATCGAGCATGCTGTATGGTTCCAGCCCTTCTCCTGGGACCGGCCTGCTGACAAAAGTCATGTTTAATTGGCAGAGGTGTTGTTTTGCTGAGGGACATGGGAGTGGTTCAAAAACATTCACTGTTAGAAAAAGAGCCACGTTTAGTTCATATGACACTGACAACATAACAGGCTCATTCGGACATACAGGTTCTGATTCGTCACACCGGCCACACCCTGCAGGCTAAATTCAGGATCACAGGGGTTAAAGAGCGTATCCCATCATGCATTAAATGAAAGATAGCCATGCACCATCAGATGATTGCTCATGCAAATCTGGCCTGCTTCTTTGTTTTCAGCTCACTTGTGTAATGGCTTTATCCAAATTGGGCTCACCCTGGTAACTAACAATGGTTCCAGAGGCATGTCTCCTGCATGTAGGTCTCCCCTTTACTGACCAAACCAGCCTTGTTTTGTTAATGTTTAGCCAACAGGAATTCCCTAATGTCCTCTCATGTTCACTCATTTTAAAACAAAAATGAATCAGGATACACCTTCTATATGTTCCCTTTTAATCTACAGTATCTCATCTAAAGTGTGTCATTTGCTCATGCTATGTACAGTCATGTTTATGGGCTATACATCATCAAGAGTTGGTGTTGTCGCCCACCCACAGGGCATAAAGTTAAATCAATAACCAGGCATCATAAAAGACATTACTTGAACTGCTTAAGGCCGTCAGGTAGAACATGCTATTCAGCCAACACCATGACAGACAGTCAAGTCATTTCATTTGTGGACACATACTTAACATATATAAGGTTTCAGCCTCAAGTTTCAACCAGTTTTTTCAGATTCACCTGCACGCTACAAGTCAAAACGACACTTAAATTCAGACTGAATTGTCGATTCAAACTCACTGGAGTGGGAGGATTCAAAGGTCTGGATCCAGGCTACTAAGATTTCCTAGTACAGCTAAAAACCATCAGCCAGCGTCACAATCATTCCTCATCCATGTGACTTCTACTATAATGGCAGTAATTGCAAGTTTATGACATGCGAGCTGAGCCACAACAGGCTGCAGACATGCCTTAATGGCCTTCTAATACAACATAAAACCACTTGTCAATCAATGATAATGTAAAAGGAAGTGAGGCTCACCGACCCCTGACACTCACGCCCCTCTGCCTCTCCCATCGGCGTGGAGCGGGGGATAATTAAAAGAAAAAACACTTTAATAATTCAAGGCTCAGTGGTGTCAACCTGTCACCTTCTAGATGTGCTTCTTTCACACCAGAGCAACCATGCTTACAAAGCCAAGATCAAATGTACGTCAACAGGTTTAGATCTCGTTCATCTAAACTGTTTTTAATGGATTTACAGAATAAATCAGATGACCAAAGCTGCTCTCGACACAGATTTGATATCCTTAAAAAGTTGACAAAACAAGAAGGATCATACAGATAACGCAGTTAAGGCTCTTGCTTTTATCAACTACAGATGTAGTTTATCAAGGCAGTTTGTTGAGAGAAGGTTACTCTGCCAGATCCCCCGACTCTCACTACGCTTCTCCCCTCACATGCATTGCATCTTGTCATGAGCAGGGAATGTGTCTTGTTACCTTGCAAGCCTGGAGGCATTGTCAGCTACACCTGCTATCAATATGCTGCTATTGTCTCCCAAGTTAGAGAAAAAGATGGCTGTGAGGGAGATTGGTTTACATAAAAAGAACAGGTGGTAGCTTTTAGTTAGATTTTAAACTACATCATGATTTTTGCTCTCTGTCCCATGGGGGACGAAGTAAGTGTATTTGCTGCTTGTATCCACATCCCCTCAGAGAAGTTTTGCTCACACTGTAAATAACGCAGTTTGGATGTTTGAGTCAAATGCAAGAGAGAAATGTGAGAAACCCACATAAATGTAATTTTCTTTAAAGGCATAATTATACTGTATTTATTTTATTTTTTTTTATTAATACTGTAAGCTCTGCAGGGAGTTTAAAAGGATATTTCTACTTGTGCCAAAATAATCCTTTAACTCCCATCAGCATGTCAGTGAGTGACTCACAGTCTAATTCTGTTTATCTTGTCAGTTTCTGCGTTTCCCCTGCATCCATTGTGGTCTGATAGCTCGTTAAGCAACAGCTTGTAAACAGGTTTAACCGGCTGCGATTTTAGAGAAAAAACGGTTGTAGTCAGGAAAAAACACAAACGCTTCCACTTGTTACACAAACCAACAAAGTATAAACAAAGAGGCTTTATTTTTTATAATGTCTTACCCAGGATTTCTTTTCTTCTTGAAGTGTGCGGCTGGTCATTGTAGACCCATTCAAAGTCGCCTCTTCCACCTGTCTTCCCCATGACTCTCCTTTCTGTGTCTGAGGCACACAGCTCTGTGGCGTTATGTGTGTCATCAAGCCCTCACAGTATCGGGGCACACCCACTTACACAGGTTGCAGGCTGCAGGTGTGAAGTTTGATCACAAGCTCCTCCCCCCGGGCTGAGAGGGGAGGGACGGTGGCTGTGCACCTGCTGAGATGTATGCGACCGCCCGTCTGCTCCCCTGCATGCAAACAGCTTCCTCCATATATTATATCACCTGACACAGCTGTTATGACACCACTGCGTGTTTACAGGGATGATGTATGAATGCTTACTGGTATCAGTCCTGACAAACTGCTCTCTGACCAAGTCAAGCTGTTCATCCTCATCACATAAAGATGTCTGTGGTATGTAGTGAATGTGGTAAATATTTGTTTTACAGTTGTACTATGTAGCACATGAACGTGTTAAATATCAGTGGAGTTATATATGAGCGATGTCATGGCTTAATATTTTGATTTCTCTCCCAGGAACTGACACCATAAATATGCCAAAGTTCACATTGTTGGATTTGTTGACAGTTTGTTTTTGCAGTTTGTGGTTCGTGTAAGCATATCTATCTATTTATCTATCTATCTATCTATCTATATATGTGTGTGTGTGTGTGTGTGTGTGTGTGTGTGTGTGTGTGTGTGTGTGTGTGTATATATATATATATGTATATACGTGTGTGTATGTATGTTGGGAAGGTTACTTTTGAAATGTAATAGGTTTCAGATTACTAGTTACCCTGTAAAAAAATAGAATAAATAAATAACAAATAATAATAAAATAATATAAAATAAAATACAAAAATAATTGAAAATACAGAATTTAATAAATAAAAAAATAAGTCATTCCTGCACAGCAAAAAATACATACAACATAATTATATATATATATATATACATATATCATTATTTTTGTGTATTTTTGCTCTGCAGGAATTACTTCTTTTATTATTTATTATATAGCATTATTTTTTGTGTATTTTTGCCCTCTGCAGAGATGACTTCTTTTATTTACTACATTTTTTTTTAATTAATTATATATATGCAATAGTGTTAATAGTGTTGTTTTTGCAAGCAAAATTTTAAGCATGCCATAATTTGCTGCTTTTTCTGTTCATTATTATCATCATTATTATTGTTATAATTATTAAAATTATTATTATTATTGTTGTTGTTGTTGTTGTTGTTGTTGTTGGTGGTGGTGGTGGTGGAAATATCTTTGGGGTTTTGGACTGCTTGTCAGACAAAACCAGCAATGTCAATATGTCACCTGGCCTTTTGGGAATTGTGATTTTCAGATTTCATAGACCAAGCAATTAATCAAATAAACAAATAAGTAATCGGCATATTATTAAGTATTTAAAATTATCATTACATGCTATCTCTACTTACAACTACATATTAAGTGGAACTAATAAAGTAGCTGAAAAGTTGTTCAAGGAGACTGCTTTTACATGAGTTTGAGTTGTGAGAGATCATATTTGGAAGCATTATCATATGTTGTGATTATTATGACCGTAAGAAAAATATATATATTTTCCTTTAAACTACTGATAACATATACATTGATGTCAGTATGTTTCCAGGCATGATTTTAAGACTATAGAAATGGGGCGCTGCAGGTGATGTTTAAGGTCTACATTTAAACGGGACTTTTTTGTCCAAATCTCGCGAGACTTAAAACTGGAGCATTGTGGCGACGAGACTACAGTAGAGTAGAGTTGTTGTCGGAGAGGGAGGAGGAAGGCTGAGTGGAGACAGGAGGGAAACAGAGAGTGTAAAAATATAGCGTGTAAGCAGGAGGAAATACAACATTCATCATGGCGTCGGGGGACACCCTGTACATAGAGACGGACGGGTCTGAAATGCCGGCCGAGATAGTGGAGCTGCATGAAATAGAAGTAGAGACAATCGAGACCACAGTTGTTGGAGACGACGGAGAACACCAGCCCATGATCGCCTTACAGCCTCTTGACACGGATGATCCAAACTCGATTCACCCGCACCAAGAGGTGATTCTGGTGCAAACACGAGAGGAGGTGGTGGGTGAGGATGACTCTGAGCTGCACACGGATGACGGGTTTGAGGACCAAATCCTCATCCCGGTGCCCGCCGTGGAGGAGGACTATATCGAACAGACTCTGGTTACTGTCGCCGGGAAAAGCTCGTCGACAGGCCGGATGAAGAGGGCTGGAAGCGGAAAGAAATCGGGCAAAAAGAGCTACCTGAGCGGGGGAGAAATGGGCCGCAAATGGGAGCAGAAGCAGGTCCAGATAAAGACTCTGGAGGGGGAGTTTTCAGTGACTATGTGGGCATCGGGTAAGTTCAGAGTCCTGAGTGAATTCTTTCAAGCTGGCCCCTCGCTTTGTTCTCAGCGTGTGTGCCCGGTGACGGGGCCCAGTTGGGGCCTTGTCCTCCGCTAAAGTAGGAACTATTTCCCAACTCCGAGCCACTTAAAATCCATTTGAAATGTTTTTGTTTTTATGGGAAGCCATGTTTTATGTGTCGATGGGCGCCGCCATATTTCCCAGGTCTAGAAAGTATGGCGGCCCGAAAAAATGGCGTTTATTTGGCCGACGAAGATGGCGGCGAGAGTGGGAGCGAGTGCAGCTGGCTCCGCTAGGCCGCTGTGGCGCAGTTCAGTTCAACGGCAGCGGTGGTGCCTTCAGGAACCCCTCATAATTTACACTGCCGAGGCTTTGAACACACCACGTATGTTCATATGGTTCCAGCATATTACAGCCTGTGTTTAAAGTAGCTCCCTGTTTGCTAGTGGAAAAGATAATTAATTTCAAACGAGCTATGACTTTATATAATTTTTATAAATTAAAAAAATAAATAAAATAAAAAAATATATAATTAAAAGGTAAATTTATGGCAAATTTGTGCATATATGTGCTTGACTTTGAGCATTCTGTATTCAAAAAAGGTGAAATAGATTTTTTTAATCCCATATTTTCCCTTCTGTTTATTTAAAAAAACACAGTGGCACATTAGGTGTCTATGTCTTAAACATATGTGTAATAAACCCTTTGAAACCTGAGCAAATTGGCTTTATTTTTTTTTAAAACATGGAAAGAGGGCAATAAACAACGAAAAAAGACATGACCCAAATTCAATTGTAGAAAATTCGTAAAAAGAGAAAATTAAAAACAAAAAAAATAGTTTAAAAAAAAAAAGAAAAGAAAAGGGAAAAAAAAGAAAGTTAAAAACAAACAACCTGGAAAATTTGTTTAAAATTCTAATAATTCTTTACCATCATGTTAAATATGTAACAATAATAATTATAAATATAATTTTTCCCTTTTTTTTTAAAAAAAAAAATTGTCTGTTATTTTCGATTTTTTTTTCAATTTGTGGGACATTTCTTACCAACGTGTTCATTGCCTTTTTTGCCATGTTCCATTAAAGAAATCACACCAATCAGCTCAGGGTTCAAAGGTTTAATGCACACCATCCAGCCTAAGTCTGTATTTCCTGTCATATGTTTCTATAAGAGTAAATAAGTAACAGAGTGGAACAAAATACTTTGAAAACTAGGGTGATGTAATAAAGGTTTAACTCTAGATAGCTTTAATCAATTCTTTCCACGTGTTCTGCGACTGTCTTATCAACATATATCTGTCTGTCTATCTGTTCCTCTCATTCAGATGACAAGAAGGACATCGACCATGAGGAGCAAATCACAGGCGAAAACTCTCCTCCAGATTACTCTGAATACATGACAGGGAAGAAGCTTCCTCCAGGAGGCATCCCAGGCATTGACCTGTCAGACCCCAAGCAGCTGGCAGAGTTTGCACGGTAAGTAGGCCTGATGGGCCATGATAAATAAATGTATTCAAACAGTTTTCAAGCAAGAAATTAGTTTGTTTCACTTAAAAGGAACATAATTTTGAAAACTGAGGTGTGAAAGAAATAAAGCAGCTTTTTCTCAGTGCAGTGTTGAAAGCAGTATGTAAGCAAATACCCAAGAGGCCTGGTCCATTATTCAAATTTTACCCAGAGTTTTGTTTGTTCTGTTTCTAAAGAAAACTTGTCTTTGTGCTTGTCTGTGTCAGGAGTGTGGATAGTTGGGTAAACACTATATAACAGGGGTTCTCAAAGTTTTAATGAAGCCAGCATATGATTAAGGCTGTACAGAAGAAGTGCACCCATGGGGTGCCACTAGTTACCATGCAGCTAGTGTCATTTCCAACCTGAGCAGTAGCTGTGTCGTGTATTAAATGTAAGCTACTGAAAGTGAAAGTATTGATGGATGAGTAAAGTATACTGTATGCATTTCAGGTCACAGGCAGAGGCTGCAGAACATTTTTTAAGGGCCACCATTGGCCTCTGGGGTGCACTCAGAGAAAAATAACTTAATGTACTATGAGTTTTTTATGACATGCTACACGTTTAGTTTTTTATTACTTATTTATGACATACTGTAGTATGACTTTGTTGAGATTTATTTTAATGTATTCATTTCTAATTTTGTTCATTGGCATACTATATTATGATTTTTTTTTTTAATATATTTTGCCTTAGTATTCTATGACTATTCTATATACCATACTATAGTCTGACTTTTAAGCGACATTTTTATGCCATACTATACTATGGCTTTTTGATATCTTTAATGCCATATTATGTCATGGCTTTTTTATGGTATTTTTCTTACTATACTATATTGTGACTTCTTTTAATGACATTTTGATGCCTTACTATTCTATGAATTTTTTATGACACACTACTGTATGACTTTTCGTGACATACTGTACTTTGAGTTTTTGACTTTCTTCTGACATACCATAATAATGTGACTACTTTTATTTCTGTTGCAGAATGAAGCCAAGAAAAGTAAAAGAAGACGACGCACCCAGAACGATAGCCTGTCCACACAAAGTGAGTGCAGTGTTCTGTTTACTACCCCACTTTATGCATTATTGTGCAGATGAGGAAGGTTAACATACATACATACATACATACAAACATACATGAACAGATACTTGTATGTTGTACCTTATGTCTTTATCATTGACTTTACCTTACTGAGGCATGCATGTATTTATTACACTGGTATGAAGAGCTGATTTAGTAGCTAAAGCTACACTGTAAACATGAGTATGTCCTGAGCTTCATCCAGTCTCTCTCTTGCACAGGGATGTACCAAGATGTTCAGGGACAACTCGGCGATGAGAAAGCATTTGCATACTCACGGGCCTCGTGTGCACGTCTGCGCAGAGTGTGGCAAAGCCTTCGTAGAAAGTTCAAAACTGAAGAGGCATCAACTCGTACACACAGGAGAGAAACCTTTCCAGGTTGGTTCCTTTACACATTAACACTTATTTTTCTTCTTCTGTATAAAGCTGCATAGTTTTAATTTGTTTTGTGAGGGGAAGGAAAATTAAAATTTGAATGTAAACACTAAAATGTAAACTGTCTTTGTGAAAGAGTAAGTGTATACAAACCGTGCTGAGTTGTCTTAATTGCCAGCAGTTGAAATGACATTAGTTTATCTATGATCCAGGCTGAGATATGCTGCAACGCTAACTCCGTCTCTCTCGTCTGCAGTGCACATTTGAGGGCTGTGGCAAGCGGTTCTCTCTGGACTTTAACCTGCGCACACATGTGCGTATTCACACTGGAGACCGCCCGTATGTGTGCCCCTTTGATGGCTGCAACAAAAAATTTGCCCAGTCAACCAACCTGAAGTCTCACATCCTCACACACGCCAAAGCCAAAAACAACCAGTGAAAAGACGATGTGAGCATACACTGGAGGACTCGACCTGTATCTCTGCTCCTTGACAGACAAACTTGTGTCCCATGGCCTGCTTTGTTGTGAGATAAGAAGTCCCCTTTGTATCATCTCTAGATGAAAGGTTTTTGAGAAACGACCTTTTCTCAGACTTTTTGATAAACTTCTGGAGGTTTGAACTATGAACTCGTGAGAACCCCGACCCCCTCAGGCCTCCTACCCTCCTTTGGCGCTACCTGGATGGAACAATTTATGCTTTCTTCTTGTGAAGATGTTAATTCATGGATCTACACCTAAAATGTATTTATACCTTAACACAGCCAGTTAAAACATTTTTGCAATAGATGTCAGATTTGCATCAATCCTCAGAAATGATACCTTTTCAATTTTGTACTTTTCCCCAAGTGTGCATATTGTACACTGTTTGACATAAGCTCTGTGGTAATGTATGTAGTAAGACTGTCCCTGTAGCTCCTCTTGGGTTTCACAGTTTGTTTTACCTCTCCTTTTCCCTGTCATGTGAGTGTGTTTCGAGGGGGGATTGGGTGGTCTTTGCATATTTTCATTTTGTACAACGCAATATCAGAATCATGTAGATAATAGCCATGTGATTTTCAATATTGATCACTGATTAAAATGTTTTTCCCCCTTGCACTACCAACACAGAAGTGTCATTTGTCCTCTCACAATTAAACGCAGCCTTAATTCACAAGTTATTTAGAGACAAATTCTGCAGCTGCTCAGAAACTGAATAATGAAGCAACTCTGGGTCACTCAGCATCTGTAGCGACTTAACTGGGATATGGACACATTTTTTTGTAAGAAATGTTCTGTATGTTTAAACAAATCTGAACCCATGGAGTCAGTGGATGTCTTGATATTAACCTCAGTATTTTTCAGCACACTGCATATACATTAACAATTGTGTCACCTCTTAAAACTTCAACTGAGCAGCTTGAACGTGGCGCCTTACAGCTGGTTAATTGCCTAACAATGTTTTGAACACACTGAACATTGTTTCTGTCCGACATGACACAAAGACACGAGGGAGTCCAGGGGCAATGTAAAAATTTGCGTTGGAAATTAATGATTCATTCTGAGACTTTTTTTTTTTTTTCATGAAAATTTCTTTTGCTTTCACTTTGCTGGCTGTGATCTCAAATGTTATGGTGAGGTCTTCAGTTGTGACACCAATATCATTTCAGGGCTGCAGCTCAAATTATTTTGTTCTTAATGCATAGCCACCAGTTTACCGACACCATTGCTGCGTATCTAAGCATCGAATTTAAGGCATTACTGTTAATGCTGATCTGCCTGTAGGAGTGTTTGAGAGATTCACAAAGAAATCTAGGTCAGTTAAAATGCAGTGAACGGCAGAGAGAAGCAGGTCAGACTGCTATGTAAATCAAGTCTAAAAACAAGCTTTAAGGGGTGACTGAAAACAGACTTTACTATGGTAAAAACTTGATTTCCATCAAATAGAGCTTGTCCTTTGAGCTTGTAGAGGCGAGGGTTGAGGAAGCCAAGGACATTGATGAGAGAAAGCATGCGTCCAGCTACAGGGGTTGATGCCTGGAGGGGAGATCAAAAAATAGAGATGTGGTGAAATACAATGAAGTGACTAATCATGAAAACTTCATAGTATAGTATGTTAAAAAATAACATAGTATGGTATGTCAAAAAAAGGCATAGTATAGTATATCAAAAAATGTAGTATGTCACAAAAAACAGTACAGTATGACAAAAAAGTCATAGTGTAGTAAGCCAAAAAATGTCATAGTATGTCAAAAAATGTCATAGTATAGTATGTCATACAAAATGTCCAAAGTATAGTATATCAAATTGTAATCACATACTATGTCACAAAAAACATGGTATAATATACGATGTCAAAAAAGGTCATAGTATAGTCTGTCAAAAAAACTGTCATAGTATAGTATGTCAAAAAAGTCATAGTATAGTATGCCAAAAAAACTTTGTAGTTTAGTATGTCAAAAAAAGTCATAGTATAGTATGTCAAAAAAACATTGTAGTATAGTATGTCAAAAAATGTCATAGTATAGTATGTCAAAAAAAGTCATAGTATAGTATGCCAAAAAAACATTGTAGTTTAGAATGTCAAAAAAAGTCATAGTATAGTATGCCAAAAAAACTTTGTAGTTTAGTATGTCAAAAAAAGTCATAGTATAGTATGTCAAAAAAACATTGTAGTATAGTATGTCAAAAAATGTCATAGTATAGTATGTCAAAAAAAGTCATAGTATAGTATGTAGAAAAAAACATCATAGTATAGTAATCCAAAAAAAGTCATAGTATAGTATGTCAAAAAAACATCATAGTATAGTATGTCAAAAAATGTCATAGTATAGTATGTCAAAAAAAAGTCATAGTATAGTATGTAGAAAAAAACATCATAGTATAGTAATCCAAAAAATGTCATAGTATAGTATGTCAAAAAATCTCATAGTATAGTATGTCATAAAAAATGTCAAAAGTATAGTATATCACAAAATGTAATCACATACTATGTCACAAAAAATATAGTATAATATACGATGCCAAAAAAGGTCATAGTATAGTCTGTGAAAAAATGTCATAGTATAGTATGTAAAAAAAAAATCATAGAATAGTATGTCAAAAAAACATTGCAGTATAGTGTGTCAAAAAAAGTCATAATATAGTATGTCAAAAAATGTCAAAGTATAGAATGTCAAAAAAAAATCATAGTATAGTATGTCAAAAAAACGTCATAGTATAGAATGTCAAAAAAAGTCATAGTATAGTGTGTCAAAAAAAGTCATAATATAGTATGTCAAAAAAAACATCACAGTATAGTATGTCAAAAAAACGTCATAGTATAGTATGTCAAAAAAACATCATAGTATAGTATGTCAAAAAAAACGTCATAGTATAGAATGTCAAAAAATGTCATATTATAGTATGCCCAAAAAACATCATAGTATAGTATGTCAAAAAATGTCATGGTATAGTATGTCAAAAAAACATCATAGTATAGTATGTCAAAAAAACATCATAGTATAGTATGTCAAAAAACATCATAGTATAGTATGTCAAAAAAACATCATAGTATAGTATGCCAAAAAATGTCATAGTATAGAATGTCAAAAAATGTCATAGTATAGTATGTCAAAAAAACATCATGGTATAGTATGTCAAAAAATGCCATGGTATACTATGTCAAAAAGATGTCATAGTATAGTATGTCAAAAAAAAACATCATAGTATAGTATGCCAAAAATGTTATAGTATAGTATGTAAAAAAAAACATCATAGTATAGTATGCCAAAAATGTCATAGTATAGTATGTCAAAAAAATGTCATAGTATGGTATGTCAAAAAAAAACATCATAGTATAGTATGTCAAAAAAACATCATAGTATAGTATGTCAAAAAAAAAATCATAGTATAGTATGTCAAAAAAATGTCATAGTATGGTATGTCAAAAAAAAAACATCATAGTATAGTATGTCAAAAAAACATCATAGTATAGTATGTCAAAAAAAAAATCATAGTATAGTATGTAAAAAAAAAAATCATAGTATAGTATGTCAAAAAATGTCATAGTATGGTATGTCAAAAAAAAATGTCATAGTATAGTATGTCAAAAAATGTCATAGTATAGTATGTCAAAAAAACATCATAGTATAGTATGTCAAAAAAAAAATCATAGTATAGTATGTCAAAAAATGTCATAGTATGGTATGTCAAAAAAAAAATGTCATAGTATAGTATGTCAAAAAAAACATCATAGTATAGTATGTCAAAAAATGTCATAGTATAGTATGTCAAAAAAAACGTCATAGTATATGTAGCGGCGAACAGCTGTTTCATCAGCTGATGCGCGAGCCCGCAGCCAGCCGAACCCCGTTTGTAAATATTGTATTTTTATTATAGAGTACTTCGTAGAGCACGTCTGCACCCGTCTTCACCTAGGTAGCCCCAGATAAGTTTTATGTATAATTCGGTATAGTTCGGCCTGCCAGTTTGCACAATCAAAGTAGTTTATTTATGTTTACGCATAATTACAGCAGTGAGTCCCGGCTCATCAGCTGGGGCGCGAGCACGTTAATTACTCAGCCGTGTCAAGTCAAGCAGAAGAAGGAGACGCCATTGCAGAGCAGAGGAGTTTGGTTTCCCCACAGAGCGTGTAAAAAGTACCAACAAAGCTGAACGGACCGCCGGTAGGAACGCTTTTTATTTTTATTTGTGGATGCGAGGTACCTGAGATGTGGGTGAAATTGTTTGTGGCGCCCGGCGCTGTGTGTAAATGTTGGCTGGTGAGGAAGAGTTGTTGTAACTTGTTTGGTCGGATAAATATTGCAGCGGTCTGCTTAACCCCAATTTAAAGTGTTGGATGTGCAGACATAACTGTGCTGGATCATTGGCTGCTAGTGTGGGCATAGGATAAACGGGTCATTTTTTTCTACCTGCAGACAGCATGTTTAAGGCTGCTACAACAGTGATTCACTGCTAAAAATAATAATTTTATAGTGGATATGGGATGTAAATGTGTGTCTAAACCTGGGGGAAATTGTTGGTTGATTAGTTATTTATTAATTTGTATGTTGGGTCTAGTAAAATGTTTAATTCATTGTTTCCATGGTTAAAAGAATGTATTTTATATATTTTGATGCATTTACATTGAAATAATTCACTTAAGTCTGTTTTAACTTAAGGGGAAAAAGTTAATCTATTTTCATGCACTTGGTTAATGGTTAATGTGAAAGGGTTTTGATAATTGATAATTATTAATTGGTATATTAATTATAATTATGGGTTTGATAATTATTTGATTTCTTAGAACCTGGTTTTACAAAATGGTAATCATGTGGTGTTTTGTCTTTTAAGGTTTTTCACCTGCTGAGGGAAAAAGGCTGTAAAAAGAAAGAAAAAAAAAAAAGAAACTGTTTTCCTTCTTCTGCACTATTCTGGGCAATAACCAAAGAAAAAATAAAAGGGAAAAAAAAGGAAAAACGGCCTGGTCTTTGAGTGGATTCCAGCTTTTAATGTTCAGCATTGGTACACCCCTTCAAGTGTGGGGTTAATACAGGAAGCAAGCAAAACACTTGACAGTATAGTATGTCAAAAAATGTCATAGTATAGTATGTCCAAAAAAAAACATCATAGTATAGTATGTCAAAAAAACATAGTATAGTATGTAAAAAAAAACCCTCATGGTATAGTATGTCACAAAAAATGTCAAAGTATAGTATGTCAAAAAAACATCATAGTATAGTATGTCAAAAAATGTCATGGTATAGTATGTTAAAAAATGTCATAGTACAGTGTGTCAAATACACATCATAGTATACTGTGTCAAAAAAACATCATATTATAGTATGCCAAAAATGTCATAGTATAGCATGTCAAAAAAACATCATAGTATAGTATGTCAAAAAATGTCATAGTATAGTATGCCAAAAAGTCATAGTATAGCATGTCAAAAAAAACATCATAGTATAGTATGTCAAAAAATGTCATAGTATAGTATGCCAAAAAGTCATAGTATAGCATGTCAAAAAAACATCATAGTATGTCAAAAAAACATCATATTATAGTATGTCAAAAAACATCATAGTATAGGATGCCAAAAATGTCATAGTATAGCATGTCAAGAAAACATAGTATAGTATGTCAAAAAATGTCATTGTATAGTATGTCAAAAAAATGTCATAGTATAGTATGTCAAAAAAAACATTGTATAGTATGTCAAAAAATGTCATAGTATAGTATGAAAAAAATGTCATAGTATAGTATGTCAAAACAACATCATAGCATATTATGTCAAAAAATGTCATAGTATAGTATGTCAAAAAAAACATCATAGTATAGTATGTCAAAAAAACATCATAGTATAGTATGTCAAAAAATGTCATAGTATAGTATGTCAAAAAAATGTCATAGTATAGTATGTCAAAAAACATCATAGTATAGTATGCTAAAAATGTCATAGTATAGCAAGTCAAAAAAACATCATAGTATAGTATGCCAAAAAACATCATAGTATAGTATGTTGTCCAAAATCATGAAAAAACGTCATAGTATAGCATGTCGTCCAAAATCATGAAAAAATGTCATAGTATAGCATGTCGTCCAAAATCATGAAAAAACATCATAGTATAGTATGTCGTCCAAAATCATGAAAAAATGTCATAGTATAGTATGTCGTCCAAAATCATGAAAAAATGTCATAGTATAGCATGTCGTCCAAAATCATGAAAAAACATCATAGTATAGCATGTCGTCCAAAATCATGAAAAAACGTCATAGTATAGTATGTTGTCCAAAATCACGAAAAAGGATCATAGTATAGTATGTTGTCCAAAATCATGAAAAAATGTCATAGTATAGCATGTCGTCCAAAATCATGAAAAAGGATCATAGTATAGCATGTCGTCCAAAATCATGAAAAAATGTCATAGTATAGCATGTCGTCCAAAATCATGAAAAAACGTCATAGTATAGCATGTCGTCCAAAATCATGAAAAAGGATCATAGTATAGCATGTCGTCCAAAATCATAAAAGAACATCATAATATAGTATGTTGTCCAAAATCATGTAAAAACATCATAGTATAGCATGTCGTCCAAAATCATGAAAAAGGATCATAGTATAGCATGTCGTCCACATTCATGAAAAAACGTCATAGTATAGTATGTTGTCCAAAATCATGAAAAAACGTCATAGTATAGCATGTCGTCCAAAATCATGAAAAAATGTCATAGTATAGCATGTCGTCCAAAATCATGAAAAAACATCATAGTATAGTATGTCGTCCAAAATCATGAAAAAATGTCATAGTATAGTATATCGTCCAAAATCATGAAAAAACGTCATAGTATAGTATGTCGTCCAAAATCATGAAAAAGGATCATAGTATAGCATGTCGTCCAAAATCATGAAAGAACATCATAATATAGTATGTTGTCCAAAATCATGTAAAAACGTCATAGTATAGTATGTCGTCCAAAATCATGAAAAAGGATCATAGTATAGCATGTCGTCCAAAATCATGAAAGAACATCATAATATAGTATGTTGTCCAAAATCATGTAAAAACATCATAGTATAGCATGTCGTCCAAAATCATGAAAAAGGATCATAGTATAGCATGTCGTCCACATTCATGAAAAAACGTCATAGTATAGTATGTTGTCCAAAATCATGAAAAAACGTCATAGTATAGCATGTCGTCCAAAATCATGAAAAAACATCATAGTATAGTATGTCGTCCAAAATCATGAAAAACTGTCATAGTATAGCATGTCGTCCAAAATCATGAAAAAATGTCATAGTATAGCATGTCGTCCAAAATCATGAAAAAACGTCATAGTATAGTATGTCGTCCAAAATCATGAAAAAACGTCATAGTATAGGATGTCGTCCACAATCATGAAAAAGGATCATAGTATAGCATGTCGTCCAAAATCATGAAAAAACATCATAATATAGTATGTTGTCCAAAATCATGAAAAAACGTCATAGTATAGCATGTCGTCCAAAATCATGAAAAAGGATCATAGTATAGCATGTCGTCCAAATTCATGAAAAAACGTCATAGTATAGTATGTTGTCCAAAATCATGAAAAAACGTCATAGTATAGCATGTCGTCCAAAATCATGAAAAAATGTCATAGTATAGCATGTCGTCCAAAATCATGAAAAAATGTCATAGTATAGCATGTCGTCCAAAATCATGAAAAAACATCATAGTATAGCATGTCGTCCAAAATCATGAAAATATGTCATAGTATAGCATGTCGTCCAAAATCATGAAAAAACATCATAGTATAGCATGTCGTCCAAAATCATGTAAAAATGTCATAGTATAGTATGTCGTCCAAAATCATGAAAAAACATCATACTATAGTATGTCGTCCAAAATCACGAAAAAGGATCATAGTATAGTATGTTGTCCAAATTCATGAAAAAACGTCATAGTATAGCATGTCGTCCAAAATCATGAAAAAATGTCATAGTATAGCATGTCGTCCAAAATCATGAAAAAATGTCATAGTATAGTATGTCGTCCAAAATCATGAAAAAACGTCATAGTATAGCATGTCGTCCAAAATCATGAAAAAGGATAATAGTATAGCATGTCGTCCAAAATCATGAAAAAACGTCATAGTATAGTATGTTGTCCAAAATCATGAAAAAACGTCATAGTGTAGCATGTCGTCCAAAATCATGAAAAAATGTCATAGTATAGTATGTCGTCCAAAATCATGAAAAAACATCATAGTATAGCATGTCGTCCAAAATCATGAAAATATGTCATAGTATAGCATGTCGTCCAAAATCATGAAAAAACATCATAGTATAGTATGTTGTCCAAAATCACGAAAAAGGATCATAGTATAGTATGTTGTCCAAAATCATGAAAATATGTCATAGTATAGCATGTCGTCCAAAATCATGAAAAAACGTCATAGTATAGTATGTTGTCCAAAATCACGAAAAAGGATCATAGTATAGTATGTTGTCCAAAATCATGAAAAAATGTCATAGTATAGCATGTCGTCCAAAATCATGAAAAAGGATCATAGTATAGCATGTCGTCCAAAATCATGAAAAAATGTCATAGTATAGCATGTCGTCCAAAATCATGAAAAAATGTCATAGTATAGCATGTCCTCCAAAATCATGAAAAAGGATCATAGTATAGCATGTCGTCCAAAATCATGAAAGAACATCATAATATAGTATGTTGTCCAAAATCATGTAAAAACATCATAGTATAGCATGTCGTCCAAAATCATGAAAAAGGATCATAGTATAGCATGTCGTCCACATTCATGAAAAAACGTCATAGTATAGTATGTTGTCCAAAATCATGAAAAAACGTCATAGTATAGCATGTCGTCCAAAATCATGAAAAAATGTCATAGTATAGCATGTCGTCCAAAATCATGAAAAAATGTCATAGTATAGCATGTCGTCCAAAATCATGAAAAAATGTCATAGTATAGCATGTCGTCCAAAATCATGAAAAAACATCATAGTATAGTATGTCGTCCAAAATCATGAAAAAATGTCATAGTATAGCATGTCGTCCAAAATCATGAAAAAACATCATAGTATAGTATGTCGTCCAAAATCATGAAAAAACATCATAGTATAGTATGTCGTCCAAAATCATGAAAAAGGATCATAGTATAGCATGTCGTCCAAAATCATGAAAAAGGATAATAGTATAGCATGTCGTCCAAATTCATGAAAAAACGTCATAGTATAGTATGTCGTCCAAAATCATGAAAAAATGTCATAGTATAGCATGTCGTCCAAAATCATGAAAAAACATCATAGTATAGTATGTCGTCCAAAATCATGAAAAAATGTCATAGTATAGCATGTTGTCCAAAATCATGAAAAAATGTCATAGTATAGCATGTCGTCCAAAATCATGAAAAAATGTCATAGTATAGCATGTCGTCCAAAATCATGAAAAAACATCATAGTATAGCATGTCGTCCAAAATCATGAAAAAACATCATAGTATAGCATGTCGTCCAAAATCATGAAAAAACGTCATAGTATAGCATGTCGTCCAAAATCATGAAAAAACGTCATAGTATAGTATGTCGTCCAAAATCATGAAAAAACGTCACAGTATAGTATGTCGTCCAAAATCATAAAAAACGTCATAGTATAGTATGTCGTCCAAAATCATGAATAAACGTCATAGTATAGTATGTCGTCCAAAATCATGAATAAATGTCATAGTATAGCATGTCGTTCAAAATCATGAAAAAATGTCATAGTATAGCATGTCGTCCAAAATCATGAAAAAACATCATAGTATAGTATGTTGTCCAAAATCATGAAAAAACGTCATAGTATAACATGTCGTCCAAAATCATGAAAAAGGATGATAGTATAGTATGTCGTCCAAAATTATGAAAAAATGTCATAGTATAGCATGTCATCCAAAATCATGAAAAAACATCATAGTATAGTATGTCGTCCAAAATCATGAAAAAACGTCATAGTATAGCATGTCGTCCAAAATCATGAAAAAACGTCATAGTATAGTACGTCGTCCAAAATCATGAAAAAGGATCATAGTATAGCATGTCGTAGTATAGCATGTCGTCCAAAATCATGAAAAAACGTCATAGTATAGCATGTCGTCCAAAATCATTAAAAAACATCAGAGTATGTTGTCCAAAATCATGAAAAAACGTCATAGTATAGTACGTCGTCCAAAATCATGAAAAAGGATCATAGTATAGCATGTCGTCCAAAATCATGAAAAAATGTCATAGCATAGTATGTCGTCCAAAATCATGAATAAATGTCATAGTATAGCATGTCGTCCAAAATCATGAAAAAATGTCATAGTATAGTATGTCGTCCAAAATCATGAAAAAGGATCATAGTATAGCATGTCGTCCAAAATCATGAAAAAATGTCATAGTATAGCATGTCGTCCAAAATCATGAAAAAGGATCATAGTATAGCATGTCGTCCAAAATCATGAAAATATGTCATAGTATAGCATGTCGTCCAAAATCATGAAAAAACATCATAGTATAGCATGTCGTCCAAAATCATGAAAATATGTCATAGTATAGCATGTCGTCCAAAATCATGAAAAAACATCATAGTATAGTATGTTGTCCAAAATCATGAAAAAGGATCATAGTATAGTATGTTGTCCAAAATCATGAAAAAATATCATAGTATAGCATGTCGTCCATAATCATGAAAAAACGTCATAGTATGGTATGTTGTCCAAAATCACGAAAAAGGATCATAGTATAGTATGTTGTCCAAAATCATGAAAAAATGTCATAGTATAGCATGTCGTCCAAAATCATGAAAAAGGATCATAGTATAGCATGTCGTCCAAAATCATGAAAAAACGTCATAGTATAGCATGTCGTCCAAAATCATGAAAAAGGATCATAGTATAGCATGTTGTCCAAAATCATGAAAGAACATCATAATATAGTATGTTGTCCAAAATCATGTAAAAACATCATAGTATAGCATGTCGTCCAAAATCATGAAAAAGGATCATAGTATAGCATGTCGTCCACATTCATGAAAAAACGTCATAGTATAGTATGTTGTCCAAAATCATGAAAAAACGTCATAGTATAGCATGTCGTCCAAAATCATGGAAAAATATCATAGTATAGCATGTCGTCCAAAATCATGAAAAAGGATCATAGTATAGCATGTCGTCCAAAATCATGAAAAAGGATAATAGTATAGCATGTCGTCCAAATTCATGAAAAGACGTCATAGTATAGCATGTCGTCCATAATCATGAAAAAATGTCATAGTATAGCATGTCGTCCAAAATCATGAAAAAATGTCATAGTATAGTATGTCGTCCAAAATCATGAAAAAACGTCATAGTATAGTATGTCGTCCAAAATCATGAAAAAACGTCACAGTATAGTATGTCGTCCAAAATCATGAAAAAACGTCATAGTATAGTATTTCGTCCAAAACCATGAAAAAATGTCATAGTATAGTATGTCGTCCAAAATCATGAAAAAACGTCATAGTATAGTATGTCGTCCAAAATCATGAAAAAACGTCATAGTATAGTATGTCGTCCAAAATCATGAATAAACGTCATAGTATAGTATGTCGTCCAAAATCATGAATAAATGTCATAGTATAGCATGTCGTTCAAAATCATGAAAAAATGTCATAGTATAGCATGTCGTCCAAAATCATGAAAAAACATCATAGTATAGTATGTTGTCCAAAATCATGAAAAAACGTCATAGTATAACATGTCGTCCAAAATCATGAAAAAGGATGATAGTATAGTATGTCGTCCAAAATTATGAAAAAATGTCATAGTATAGCATGTCGTCCAAAATCATGAAAAAACATCATAGTATAGTATGTCGTCCAAAATCATGAAAAAACGTCATAGTATAGTACGTCGTCCAAAATCATGAAAAAGGATCATAGTATAGCATGTCGTAGTATAGCATGTCATCCAAAATCATGAAAAAACGTCATAGTATAGCATGTCGTCCAAAATCATTAAAAAACATCAGAGTATGTTGTCCAAAATCATGAAAAAACGTCATAGTATAGTACGTCGTCCAAAATAATGAAAAAGGATCATAGTATAGCATGTCGTCCAAAATCATGAAAAAACATCATAGTATAGTATGTCGTCCAAAATCATGAAAAAATGTCATAGTATAGCATGTCGTCCAAAATCATGAAAAAACATCATAGTATAGTATGTCGTCCAAAATCATGAAAAAACGTCATAGTATAGTATGTCGTCCAAAATCATGAAAAAACATCTTAGTATAGTATGTCGTCCAAAATCATGAAAAAATATCATAGTATAGCATGTCGTCCAAAATCATGTAAAAATGTCATAGTATAGTATGTCGTCCAAAATCATGAAAAAACATCATAGTATAGTATGTCGTCCAAAATCATGAAAAAATATCATAGTATAGCATGTCGTCCAAAATCATGTAAAAATGTCATACTATAGTATGTCGTCCAAAATCACGAAAAAGGATCATAGTATAGTATGTTGTCCAAAATCATGAAAAAACGTCATAGTATAGTATGTCGTCCAAAATCATGAAAAAACATCATAGTATAGCATGTTGTCCAAAATCATGAAAATATGTCATAGTATAGCATGTCGTCCAAAATCATGAAAATATGTCATAGTATAGCATGTCGTCCAAAATCATGAAAAAACATCATAGTATAGCATGTCGTCCAAAATCATGAAAAAACATCATAGTATAGTATGTTGTCCAAAATCATGAAAAAGGATCATAGTATAGTATGTTGTCCAAAATCATGAAAAAATATCATAGTATAGCATGTCGTCCATAATCATGAAAAAACGTCATAGTATGGTATGTTGTCCAAAATCACGAAAAAGGATCATAGTATAGTATGTTGTCCAAAATCATGAAAAAATGTCATAGTATAGCATGTCGTCCAAAATCATGAAAAAGGATCATAGTATACCATGTCGTCCAAAATCATGAAAAAACGTCATAGTATAGCATGTCGTCCAAAATCATGAAAAAGGATCATAGTATAGCATGTTGTCCAAAATCATGAAAGAACATCATAATATAGTATGTTGTCCAAAATCATGTAAAAACATCATAGTATAGCATGTCGTCCAAAATCATGAAAAAGGATCATAGTATAGCATGTCGTCCACATTCATGAAAAAACGTCATAGTATAGTATGTTGTCCAAAATCATGAAAAAACGTCATAGTATAGCATGTCGTCCAAAATCATGGAAAAATATCATAGTATAGCATGTCGTCCAAAATCATGAAAAAGGATCATAGTATAGCATGTCGTCCAAAATCATGAAAAAGGATAATAGTATAGCATGTCGTCCAAATTCATGAAAAAACGTCATAGTATAGCATGTCGTCCATAATCATGAAAAAATGTCATAGTATAGCATGTCGTCCAAAATCATGAAAAAATGTCATAGTATAGTATGTCGTCCAAAATCATGAAAAAACGTCATACTATAGTATGTCGTCCAAAATCATGAAAAAACGTCACAGTATAGTATGTCGTCCAAAATCATGAAAAAACGTCATAGTATAGTATTTCGTCCAAAATCATGAAAAAATGTCATAGTATAGTATGTCGTCCAAAATCATGAAAAAACGTCATAGTATAGTATGTCGTCCAAAATCATGAAAAAACGTCATAGTATAGTATGTCGTCCAAAATCATGAATAAACATCATAGTATAGTATGTCGTCCAAAATCATGAATAAATGTCATAGTATAGCATGTCGTTCAAAATCATGAAAAAATGTCATAGTATAGCATGTCGTCCAAAATCATGAAAAAACATCATAGTATAGTATGTTGTCCAAAATCATGAAAAAACGTCATAGTATAACATGTCGTCCAAAATCATGAAAAAGGATGATAATATAGTATGTCGTCCAAAATTATGAAAAAATGTCATAGTATAGCATGTCGTCCAAAATCATGAAAAAACATCATAGTATAGTATGTCGTCCAAAATCATGAAAAAACGTCATAGTATAGTACGTCGTCCAAAATCATGAAAAAGGATCATAGTATAGCATGTCGTAGTATAGCATGTCATCCAAAATCATGAAAAAACGTCATAGTATAGCATGTCGTCCAAAATCATTAAAAAACATCAGAGTATGTTGTCCAAAATCATGAAAAAACGTCATAGTATAGTACGTCGTCCAAAATCATGAAAAAGGATCATAGTATAGCATGTCGTCCAAAATCATGAAAAAACATCATAGTATAGTATGTCGTCCAAAATCATGAAAAAATGTCATAGTATAGCATGTCGTCCAAAATCATGAAAAAACATCATAGTATAGTATGTCGTCCAAAATCATGAAAAAACGTCATAGTATAGTATGTCGTCCAAAATCATGAAAAAGGATCATAGTATAGCATGTCGTCCAAAATCATGAAAAAACATCTTAGTATAGTATGTCGTCCAAAATCATGAAAAAATATCATAGTATAGTATGTCGTCCAAACTCATGTAAAAATGTCATAGTATAGTATGTCGTCCAAAATCATGAAAAAACATCATAGTATAGTATGTCGTCCAAAATCATGAAAAAATATCATAGTATAGCATGTCGTCCAAAATCATGTAAAAATGTCATACTATAGTATGTCGTCCAAAATCACGAAAAAGGATCATAGTATAGTATGTCGTCCAAAATCATGAAAAAACGTCATAGTATAGTATGTCGTCCAAAATCATGAAAAAATGTCATAGTATAGTATGTCGTCCAAAATCATGAAAAAACATCAGA
Organism: Cephalopholis sonnerati; assembly: GCA_019142605.1. Taxonomy (NCBI): domain Eukaryota; kingdom Metazoa; phylum Chordata; class Actinopteri; order Perciformes; family Serranidae; genus Cephalopholis; species Cephalopholis sonnerati. Next base: position 20,970,377 of record JAGQAX010000015.1, on the reverse strand, counting down.
GTATAGCATGTCGTCCAAAATCATGAAAAAACATCATAGTATAGTATGTTGTCCAAAATCATGAAAAAACATCATAGTATAGTATGTTGTCCAAAATCATGAAAAAACGTCATAGTATAGCATGTCGTCCAAAATCATGTAAAAATGTCATAGTATAGTATGTCGTCCAAAATCATGAAAAAACATCATAGTATAGTATGTCGTCCAAAATCATGAAAAAATATCATAGTATAGCATGTCGTCCAAAATCATGAAAAAACATCATAGTATAGTATGTTGTCCAAAATCATGAAAAAACATCATAGTATAGCATGTCGTCCAAAATCATGTAAAAATGTCATAGTATAGCATGTCGTCCAAAATCATGTAAAAATGTCATAGTATAGCATGTCGTCCAAAATCATGTAAAAATGTCATAGTATAGTATGTCGTCCAAAATCATGAAAAAATATCATAGTATAGCATGTCGTCCAACATCATGAAAAAGGATCATAGTATAGCATGTCGTCCAACATCATGAAAAAACATCATAGTATAGCATGTTGTCCAAAATCATGAAAATATGTCATAGTATAGCATGTCGTCCAAAATCATGAAAATATGTCATAGTATAGCATGTCGTCCAAAATCATGAAAAAACATCATAGTATAGCATGTCGTCCAAAATCATGAAAAAACATCATAGTATAGTATGTTGTCCAAAATCATGAAAAAGGATCATAGTATAGTATGTTGTCCAAAATCATGAAAAAATATCATAGTATAGCATGTCGTCCATAATCATGAAAAAACGTCATAGTATGGTATGTTGTCCAAAATCACGAAAAAGGATCATAGTATAGTATGTTGTCCAAAATCATGAAAAAATGTCATAGTATAGCATGTTGTCCAAAATCATGAAAAAGGATCATAGTATAGCATGTCGTCCAAAATCATGAAAAAACGTCATAGTATAGCATGTCGTCCAAAATCATGAAAAAGGATCATAGTATAGCATGTTGTCCAAAATCATGAAAGAACATCATAATATAGTATGTTGTCCAAAATCATGTAAAAACATCATAGTATAGCATGTCGTCCAAAATCATGAAAAAGGATCATAGTATAGCATGTCGTCCACATTCATGAAAAAACGTCATAGTATAGTATGTTGTCCAAAATCATGAAAAAACGTCATAGTATAGCATGTCGTCCAAAATCATGAAAAAGGATCATAGTATAGCATGTCGTCCAAAATCATGAAAAAGGATAATAGTATAGCATGTCGTCCAAATTCATGAAAAAACGTCATAGTATAGCATGTCGTCCATAATCATGAAAAAATGTCATAGTATAGCATGTCGTCCAAAATCATGAAAAAATGTCATAGTATAGTATGTTGTCCAAATTCATGAAAAAACGTCATAGTATAGCATGTCGTCCAAAATCATGAAAAAATGTCATAGTATAGCATGTCGTCCAAAATCATGAAAAAATGTCATAGTATAGTATGTCGTCCAAAATCATGAAAAAACGTCATAGTATAGCATGTCGTCCAAAATCATGAAAAAGGATAATAGTATAGCATGTCGTCCAAAATCATGAAAAAACGTCATAGTATAGTATGTTGTCCAAAATCATGAAAAAACGTCATAGTATAGCATGTCGTCCAAAATCATGAAAAAATGTCATAGTATAGTATGTCGTCCAAAATCATGAAAAAACATCATAGTATAGCATGTCGTCCAAAATCATGAAAATATGTCATAGTATAGCATGTCGTCCAAAATCATGAAAAAACATCATAGTATAGTATGTTGTCCAAAATCACGAAAAAGGATCATAGTATAGTATGTTGTCCAAAATCATGAAAATATGTCATAGTATAGTATGTTGTCCAAAATCATGAAAAAACGTCATAGTATAACATGTCGTCCAAAATCATGAAAAAGGATGATAATATAGTATGTCGTCCAAAATTATGAAAAAATGTCATAGTATAGCATGTCGTCCAAAATCATGAAAAAACATCATAGTATAGTATGTCGTCCAAAATCATGAAAAAACGTCATAGTATAGTACGTCGTCCAAAATCATGAAAAAGGATCATAGTATAGCATGTCGTAGTATAGCATGTCATCCAAAATCATGAAAAAACGTCATAGTATAGCATGTCGTCCAAAATCATTAAAAAACATCAGAGTATGTTGTCCAAAATCATGAAAAAACGTCATAGTATAGTACGTCGTCCAAAATCATGAAAAAGGATCATAGTATAGCATGTCGTCCAAAATCATGAAAAAACATCATAGTATAGTATGTCGTCCAAAATCATGAAAAAATGTCATAGTATAGCATGTCGTCCAAAATCATGAAAAAACATCATAGTATAGTATGTCGTCCAAAATCATGAAAAAACGTCATAGTATAGTATGTCGTCCAAAATCATGAAAAAGGATCATAGTATAGCATGTCGTCCAAAATCATGAAAAAACATCTTAGTATAGTATGTCGTCCAAAATCATGAAAAAATATCATAGTATAGTATGTCGTCCAAACTCATGTAAAAATGTCATAGTATAGTATGTCGTCCAAAATCATGAAAAAACATCATAGTATAGTATGTCGTCCAAAATCATGAAAAAATATCATAGTATAGCATGTCGTCCAAAATCATGTAAAAATGTCATACTATAGTATGTCGTCCAAAATCACGAAAAAGGATCATAGTATAGTATGTTGTCCAAAATCATGAAAAAACGTCATAGTATAGTATGTCGTCCAAAATCATGAAAAAATGTCATAGTATAGTATGTCGTCCAAAATCATGAAAAAACATCAGAGTATAGCATGTCGTCCAAAATCATGAAAAAACATCATAGTATAGTATGTTGTCCAAAATCATGAAAAAACATCATAGTATAGTATGTTGTCCAAAATCATGAAAAAACGTCATAGTATAGCATGTCGTCCAAAATCATGTAAAAATGTCATAGTATAGTATGTCGTCCAAAATCATGAAAAAACATCATAGTATAGTATGTCGTCCAAAATCATGAAAAAATATCATAGTATAGCATGTCGTCCAAAATCATGAAAAAACATCATAGTATAGTATGTTGTCCAAAATCATGAAAAAACATCATAGTATAGCATGTCGTCCAAAATCATGTAAAAATGTCATAGTATAGCATGTCGTCCAAAATCATGTAAAAATGTCATAGTATAGCATGTCGTCCAAAATCATGTAAAAATGTCATAGTATAGTATGTCGTCCAAAATCATGAAAAAATATCATAGTATAGCATGTCGTCCAACATCATGAAAAAGGATCATAGTATAGCATGTCGTCCAACATCATGAAAAAACATCATAGTATAGCATGTTGTCCAAAATCATGAAAATATGTCATAGTATAGCATGTCGTCCAAAATCATGAAAATATGTCATAGTATAGCATGTCGTCCAAAATCATGAAAAAACATCATAGTATAGCATGTCGTCCAAAATCATGAAAAAACATCATAGTATAGTATGTTGTCCAAAATCATGAAAAAGGATCATAGTATAGTATGTTGTCCAAAATCATGAAAAAATATCATAGTATAGCATGTCGTCCATAATCATGAAAAAACGTCATAGTATGGTATGTTGTCCAAAATCACGAAAAAGGATCATAGTATAGCATGTTGTCCAAAATCATGAAAAAGGATCATAGTATAGCATGTCGTCCAAAATCATGAAAAAACGTCATAGTATAGCATGTCGTCCAAAATCATGAAAAAGGATCATAGTATAGCATGTTGTCCAAAATCATGAAAGAACATCATAATATAGTATGTTGTCCAAAATCATGTAAAAACATCATAGTATAGCATGTCGTCCAAAATCATGAAAAAGGATCATAGTATAGCATGTCGTCCACATTCATGAAAAAACGTCATAGTATAGTATGTTGTCCAAAATCATGAAAAAACGTCATAGTATAGCATGTCGTCCAAAATCATGAAAAAGGATCATAGTATAGCATGTCGTCCAAAATCATGAAAAAGGATAATAGTATAGCATGTCGTCCAAATTCATGAAAAAACGTCATAGTATAGCATGTCGTCCATAATCATGAAAAAATGTCATAGTATAGCATGTCGTCCAAAATCATGAAAAAATGTCATAGTATAGTATGTTGTCCAAATTCATGAAAAAACGTCATAGTATAGCATGTCGTCCAAAATCATGAAAAAATGTCATAGTATAGCATGTCGTCCAAAATCATGAAAAAATGTCATAGTATAGTATGTCGTCCAAAATCATGAAAAAACGTCATAGTATAGCATGTCGTCCAAAATAATGAAAAAGGATAATAGTATAGCATGTCGTCCAAAATCATGAAAAAACGTCATAGTATAGTATGTTGTCCAAAATCATGAAAAAACGTCATAGTATAGCATGTCGTCCAAAATCATGAAAAAATGTCATAGTATAGTATGTCGTCCAAAATCATGAAAAAACATCATAGTATAGCATGTCGTCCAAAATCATGAAAATATGTCATAGTATAGCATGTCGTCCAAAATCATGAAAAAACATCATAGTATAGTATGTTGTCCAAAATCACGAAAAAGGATCATAGTATAGTATGTTGTCCAAAATCATGAAAATATGTCATAGTATAGCATGTCGTCCAAAATCATGAAAAAACGTCATAGTATAGTATGTTGTCCAAAATCACGAAAAAGGATCATAGTATAGTATGTTGTCCAAAATCATGAAAAAATGTCATAGTATAGCATGTCGTCCAAAATCATGAAAAAGGATCATAGTATAGCATGTCGTCCAAAATCATGAAAAAATGTCATAGTATAGCATGTCGTCCAAAATCATGAAAAAATGTCATAGTATAGCATGTCCTCCAAAATCATGAAAAAGGATCATAGTATAGCATGTCGTCCAAAATCATGAAAGAACATCATAATATAGTATGTTGTCCAAAATCATGTAAAAACATCATAGTATAGCATGTCGTCCAAAATCATGAAAAAGGATCATAGTATAGCATGTCGTCCACATTCATGAAAAAACGTCATAGTATAGCATGTCGTCCAAAATCATGAAAAAATGTCATAGTATAGCATGTCGTCCAAAATCATGAAAAAATGTCATAGTATAGCATGTCGTCCAAAATCATGAAAAAATGTCATAGTATAGCATGTCGTCCAAAATCATGAAAAAACATCATAGTATAGCATGTCGTCCAAAATCATGAAAAAATGTCATAGTATAGCATGTCGTCCAAAATCATGAAAAAACATCATAGTATAGTATGTCGTCCAAAATCATGAAAAAACATCATAGTATAGTATGTCGTCCAAAATCATGAAAAAGGATCATAGTATAGCATGTCGTCCAAAATCATGAAAAAGGATAATAGTATAGCATGTCGTCCAAATTCATGAAAAAACGTCATAGTATAGTATGTCGTCCAAAATCATGAAAAAACGTCATAGTATAGTATGTCGTCCAAAATCATGAAAAAATGTCATAGTATAGCATGTCGTCCAAAATCATGAAAAAATGTCATAGTATAGCATGTCGTCCAAAATCATGAAAAAATGTCATAGTATAGCATGTCGTCCAAAATCATGAAAAAACATCATAGTATAGCATGTCGTCCAAAATCATGAAAAAACATCATAGTATAGCATGTCGTCCAAAATCATGAAAAAACATCATAGTATAGCATGTCGTCCAAAATCATGAAAAAATGTCATAGTATAGCATGTCGTCCAAAATCATGAAAAAACGTCATAGTATAGTATGTCGTCCAAAATCATGAAAAAACGTCACAGTATAGTATGTCGTCCAAAATCATGAAAAAACGTCACAGTATAGTATGTCGTCCAAAATCATGAAAAAATGTCATAGTATAGTATGTTGTCCAAAATCATGAAAAAACGTCATAGTATAGTATGTCGTCCAAAATCATGAATAAACGTCATAGTATAGTATGTCGTCCAAAATCATGAATAAATGTCATAGTATAGCATGTCGTTCAAAATCATGAAAAAATGTCATAGTATAGCATGTCGTCCAAAATCATGAAAAAGGATGATAGTATAGTATGTCGTCCAAACTTATGAAAAAATGTCATAGTATAGCATGTCATCCAAAATCATGAAAAAACATCATAGTATAGTATGTCGTCCAAAATCATGAAAAAACGTCATACTATAGCATGTCGTCCAAAATCATGAAAAAGGATCATAGTATAGTATGTCGTCCAAAATCATGAAAAAACGTCATACTATAGCATGTCGTCCAAAATCATGAAAAAGGATCATAGTATAGCATGTCGTTGTATAGCATGTCGTCCAAAATCATGAAAAAACGTCATAGTATAGCATGTCGTCCAAAATCATTAAAAAACATCAGAGTATGTTGTCCAAAATCATGAAAAAACGTCATAGTATAGTACGTCGTCCAAAATCATGAAAAAGGATCATAGTATAGCATGTCGTCCAAAATCATGAAAAAATGTCATAGCATAGTATGTCGTCCAAAATCATGAATAAATGTCATAGTATAGCATGTCGTCCAAAATCATGAAAAAATGTCATAGTATAGTATGTCGTCCAAAATCATGAAAAAGGATCATAGTATAGCATGTCGTCCAAAATCATGAAAAAATGTCATAGAATAGCATGTCGTCCAAAATCATGAAAAAGGATCATAGTATAGCATGTCGTCCAAAATCATGAAAATATGTCATAGTATAGCATGTCGTCCAAAATCATGAAAAAATGTCATAGTATAGCATGTCGTCCAAAATCATGAAAAAACATCATAGTATAGCATGTCGTCCAAAATCATGAAAATATGTCATAGTATAGCATGTCGTCCAAAATCATGAAAAAACATCATAGTATAGTATGTTGTCCAAAATCATGAAAAAGGATCATAGTATAGTATGTTGTCCAAAATCATGAAAAAATATCATAGTATAGCATGTCGTCCATAATCATGAAAAAACGTCATAGTATGGTATGTTGTCCAAAATCACGAAAAAGGATCATAGTATAGTATGTTGTCCAAAATCATGAAAAAATGTCATAGTATAGCATGTCGTCCAAAATCATGAAAAAGGATCATAGTATAGCATGTCGTCCAAAATCATGAAAAAACGTCATAGTATAGCATGTCGTCCAAAATCATGAAAAAGGATCATAGTATAGCATGTTGTCCAAAATCATGAAAGAACATCATAATATAGTATGTTGTCCAAAATCATGTAAAAACATCATAGTATAGCATGTCGTCCACATTCATGAAAAAACGTCATAGTATAGTATGTTGTCCAAAATCATGAAAAAACGTCATAGTATAGCATGTCGTCCAAAATCATGAAAAAATGTCATAGTATAGCATGTCGTCCAAAATCATGAAAAAATGTCATAGTATAGTATGTCGTCCAAAATCATGAAAAAACGTCATAGTATAGTATGTCGTCCAAAATCATGAAAAAACGTCACAGTATAGTATGTCGTCCAAAATCATGAAAAAACGTCATAGTATAGTATTTCGTCCAAAATCATGAAAAAATGTCATAGTATAGCATGTCGTCCAAAATCATGAAAAAACGTCATAGTATAGTATGTTGTCCAAAATCACGAAAAAGGATCATAGTATAGTATGTTGTCCAAAATCATGAAAAAATGTCATAGTATAGCATGTCGTCCAAAATCATGAAAAAGGATCATAGTATAGCATGTCGTCCAAAATCATGAAAAAATGTCATAGTATAGCATGTCGTCCAAAATCATGAAAAAATGTCATAGTATAGCATGTCCTCCAAAATCATGAAAAAGGATCATAGTAAAGCATGTCGTCCAAAATCATGAAAAAATGTCATAGTATAGCATGTCGTCCAAAATCATGAAAAAATGTCATAGTATAGCATGTCCTCCAAAATCATGAAAAAGGATCATAGTATAGCATGTTGTCCAAAATCATGTAAAAACATCATAGTATAGCATGTCGTCCAAAATCATGAAAAAGGATCATAGTATAGCATGTCGTCCACATTCATGAAAAAACGTCATAGTATAGTATGTTGTCCAAAATCATGAAAAAACGTCATAGTATAGCATGTCGTCCAAAATCATGAAAAAATGTCATAGTATAGCATGTCGTCCAAAATCATGAAAAAATGTCATAGTATAGCATGTCGTCCAAAATCATGAAAAAATGTCATAGTATAGCATGTCGTCCAAAATCATGAAAAAACATCATAGTATAGTATGTCGTCCAAAATCATGAAAAAATGTCATAGTATAGCATGTCGTCCAAAATCATGAAAAAACATCATAGTATAGCATGTCGTCGAAAATCATGAAAAAGGATCATAGTATAGCATGTCGTCCAAATTCATGAAAAAACGTCATAGTATAGTATGTCGTCCAAAATCATGAAAAAATGTCATAGTATAGCATGTCGTCCAAAATCATGAAAAAATGTCATAGTATAGTATGTCGTCCAAAATCATGAAAAAATGTCATAGTATAGCATGTCGTCCAAAATCATGAAAAAACGTCATAGTATAGCATGTCGTCCAAAATCATGAAAAAACATCATAGTATAGCATGTCGTCCAAAATCATGAAAAAACATCATAGTATAGTATGTCGTCCAAAATCATGAAAAAATGTCATAGTATAGCATGTCGTCCAAAATCATGAAAAAACGTCATAGTATAGTATGTCGTCCAAAATCATGAAAAAACGTCACAGTATAGTATGTCGTCCAAAATCATGAAAAAACGTCATAGTATAGTATGTCGTCCAAAATCATGAAAAAATGTCATAGTATAGTATGTTGTCCAAAATCATGAAAAAACGTCATAGTATAACATGTCGTCCAAAATCATGAAAAAGGATGATAGTATAGTATGTCGTCCAAAATTATGAAAAAATGTCATAGTATAGCATGTCATCCAAAATCATGAAAAAACATCATAGTATAGTATGTCGTCCAAAATCATGAAAAAACGTCATAGTATAGCATGTCGTCCAAAATCATGAAAAAACGTCATAGTATAGTATGTCGTCCAAAATCATGAAAAAGGATCATAGTATAGCATGTCGTCCAAAATCATTAAAAAACATCAGAGTATGTTGTCCAAAATCATGAAAAAACGTCATAGTATAGTACGTCGTCCAAAATCATGAAAAAGGATCATAGTATAGCATGTCGTCCAAAATCATGAAAAAATGTCATAGCATAGTATGTCGTCCAAAATCATGAAAAAATGTCATAGTATAGTATGTCGTCCAAAATCATGAAAAAGGATCATAGTATAGCATGTCGTCCAAAATCATGAATAAATGTCATAGTATAGCATGTCGTCCAAAATCATGAAAAAACATCATAGTATAGCATGTCGTCCAAAATCATGAAAATATGTCATAGTATAGCATGTCGTCCAAAATCATGAAAAAACATCATAGTATAGTATGTCGTCCAAAATCATGAAAAAATGTCATAGTATAGCATGTCGTCCAAAATCATGTAAAAACGTCATAGTATAGTATGTCGTCCAAAATCATGAAAAAACATCATACTATAGCATGTCGTCCAAAATCACGAAAAAGGAT